>OY751347.1:0-1200000 GCA_963564715.1 Catocala sponsa
TGTATTAGTAAGTAAAAACCTAAATGTAAGAAAATTATATGTAACGCATAATAAATAGTTAAGAGTAAGAAATTAGTAATAAGCTGTTATTAGGTTAAGGAAACTATGTAAAATAAGAAACAAAGAACCGTCTTCCTTTATTTCCCTGAAAATATGAATAAGAAATAAAATGAGTAGTAGATAGCGTAGATTATAGAAGTGGGAGTCCCACCCACAAGAATGAATGAGAAGGATATGAGAAAGACAAAGTATGCGGCATGAAAGTACGAGAGGCATGTAGAGCGAGAACTGGTATGGAAGAGACTAAGATATAGAATAGGCGCCAATTACGTTGGCGGACTAGTCAGGAAAAAAAAAAAAAAAAAAAAAAAAAAAAAAAAAAAAAAAAAAAAAAAAAAAAAAAAAAAACCTAACCTAACCTAACCTAACCTTTTTTTTTTTTTTTTTTTTTTTACGTGGGGGAATGCTATGACGCATACCCCTCCGCGGGGGCGGGCGGAGGGGTTATGTCGGACTCGCCGGGGTAAATGAAAGATGTTAAACGATAAAATGAACCTCCCGGAATACCGACTAAACCTACCACGGTGTTCCTCAACAAACCACTGTCGACGGGGCCGCGCGAATTACTTTCACATGCAGTCGCGACCCCGCCGAGGTTACGGCCCGCCGTATGAAACGGCAGGCCACTACACGAAAGATCTACCCGCTGGTACCTTCTAAATATTCCCTACTGTCCCCCCCCTAGGGGGGAGACGGACTCGACACAGAGGCGCGCGTGGGAACACGCACGCCGCCTCTCGGACCTGGTGCTGAACGGATGGCGGGCAGGCCCACAAAGCCCGCCACCCCCAGGTCAAACCTCATGGTGGCTGGAGGTCGTCTCGCGCCCTCCGGCGCCCGGCTCTGCGGTTGGGGAGAGGGTTTAAACGCTCCCTCTCCCGCTCCGCCGCCTCCTTGATGGAAATGACTTCCTCACAAAAGGAGGCGACGGCGTTCCACGACCTCTCACTCCGGACCATAGACAGAACTACGGCTCGGAGCGAGAGGGCAACCGATCCGACTGCCGCGATCAATTCACGGCGCTGCGATGCCCAAGCGGGGCAATCTGCCAAAGTGTGCAGCGCCGTGTCCTCGACAACGTCGCGGCAGTCGCCGCAGTGGTGACAACCGGGCGTCTCTTGCCGGCCTATCCGACACAGGAACCGGCCAAAACAACCATGGCCGGTCAAAACCTGTGTCAGCCGGAAGGTGAGGGCGCCATGCCGCCTCTCCAGCCACTCCTCAAACACGGGACTTACCGCCACGATCGTGGCGTGCCCGAACCTAACCTAACCTAACCTAACCTAACCTAACCTAACCTAACCTAACCTAACCTAACCTAACCTAACCTAACCTAACCTAACCTAACCTAACCTAACCTTTTTTTTTTTTTTTTTTTTTTTTTTTTTTTTTTTTTTTTTTTTTTTTTTTTTTTTTTTTTACGTGGGGGAATGCTATGACGCATACCCCTCCGCGGGGGCGGGCGGAGGGGTTATGTCGGACTCGCCGGGGTAAGAGAAAGATGTTAAACAATACAATGGACCTCCCGGAATACCGACTAAACCTACCACGGTGTTCCTCAACAAACCACTGTCGACGGGGCCGCGCGAATCATTTTCACATGCAGTCGCGACCCCGCCGAGGTTACGGCCCGCCGTATGAAACGGCAGGCCACTACACAAAAGATCTACCCGCTGGTACCTTCTACATATTCCCTACTGTCCCCCCTCTAGAGGGGAGACGGACTCGACACAGAGGCGCGCGTGGGAACACGCACGCCGCCTCTCGGACCTGGTGCTGAACGGATGGCGGGCAGGCCCACAAAGCCCGCCACCCCCAGGTCAAACCTCATGGTGGCTGGAGGTCGTCTCGCGCCCTCCGGCGCCCGGCTCTGCGGTTGGGGAGAGGGTTTAAACGCTCCCTCTCCCGCTCCGCCGCCTCCTTGATGGAAATAACTTCCTCACAAAAGGAGGCGACGGCGTTCCACGACCTCTCACTCCGGACCATAGACAGAACTACGGCCGGGAGCGAGAGGGCAACCGATCCGACTGCCGCGATCAATTCACGGCGCTGCGATGCCCAGGCGGGGCAAACCGCCAATGTGTGCAGCGCCGTGTCCTCAACAACGTCGCGGCAGTCGCCGCAGTGGTGACAACCGGGCGTCTCTTGCCGGCCTATCCGACACAGGAACCGGCCAAAACAACCATGGCCGGTCAAAACCTGTGTCAGCCGGAAGGTGAGGGCGCCATGCCGCCTCTCCAGCCACTCCTCAAACACGGGACTTACCGCCACGATCGTGGCGTGCCCGGCACTGGGGTGCACAAGTCGTTCCTTCCATTTGGCCACTAGGACCTGGCGGAGCTCGGACCTCGCCGCCTCGACAGCGGAAAGAGTAGGTCCTTCGCCCCGAGCTAGCGCCTCCTGGCGCCAACGATAGAGCGACGCCAGGAGCGCCGCTTCCAGGTCCCATGGCATCGATCCGGCGAGGAGGCTCGCAGCCTCGAACGAGATCGTGCGGTATCCTCTTATTAACCTGACGGCCATGGCGCGCTGTGGTGCACGAAGCGCCGAAATGTTACGGGCCGTCAGGTTGTCCGCCCAAACTGGGGCCCCATACAGGGCCATGGACCGCACGACCCCCTCGTAGAGCCTCCGGCAGGAGGTATTTGGCCCCCCAAGGTTGGGCAGCAGGCGCGCGAGCGCACCTGCAGCGCCCCGAAGAATGGGAGCCAAACGACTGAAGTGGGCTGTAAAGTCCCATCGGCCGTCGAGCAAGAGACCTAAATACTTTAGGGTTGACTCGACGCCGATGCGGACCCCTCCTACCATGATATGGGCCCCTGGAGGTGGCCGGTTCCGAGGGCCGTGAAAACAAACGGCCTCGGATTTGGACAAGGCCACCTCGAGGCCCAACCGCCGGATACGATTGACGACTTGTGCGACCCCAGCGGTCGCCAGTATGGCCGCCGCCCGGTGCGACTTACCCCTCGCCGTGACAAGTGTGTCGTCGGCGTAACAAATGACGCCGACGCCACGGAGGAGCGCACCTCGCAGCACCCAGTCGTAACCGATGTTCCACAGGAGCGGACCCAGAACCGATCCCTGTGGAACACCGCACGACATCTCTCGCCGACTCCAACCGTCGTGACCCGGGTAGACTACTACCCTCTCCGATAGATATACCCCGACTATGCGGCGGAGGTAGGTCGGCACTCGATGGAAAACGAGTGCCTCCCTGATACAACTCCAGGGCAAGGTGTTGAAGGCATTCGCGATGTCTAGAGACACCGCGAAGACGACCTCGCCCCGGGACACCGCATCCTCCGCCAGGCTCCTCACTCGCTGAACAGCGTCAATAGTGGAGCGCCCGCGGCGGAAACCATACTGGTTCTCCGCCAGATCCGGGCCCACTGAAGAAAGACGCTGGACGAGGCGCTCCGCAATAATAAACTCAAAGAGTTTAGCCACCTCGTCCAGCAACACAATGGGCCGGTAGGCGGACGGAGAGTCCGCCGGGCGCCCCTCCTTCCTGATCAGGACCAGTTTCCCCACCTTCCACTGGCGCGGAAACTGGCCCCGCTGAAGACACTCACTGAGGAGCCCCCTGAGTCGGGGCGCGAGCTCCTCCAGGACCAGGGCCAATGCAAGACCTGGAATGCCGTCGGGCCCTGGGGCGGTGTTTTTCGAGCGAAGTCTCGACACCGCCGCTCGCAACTCTACTTGGGTCACTTCGGGAACCACGTCGTCGTCAAAGTCCGCGCTGGACGCCATGGAAGGCGGAACCATCGGCGGAGGAGTGTGCTCCGCCCGTGAGGGAAACAGAGCGGCCACCACCTCCTGAACCAACTGTGGCCGGAGACTCTGGGACAAGGGGGGCGCCCAGGGGCGAAGCTTGCCCCTGACCATAAGGTATGGGCGCCCCCAGGGGTTACGGTCCAGAGTCCCCAGCAGCTCTTGGCGGGCCTGATCTTTGGCCCGCTTGATGGCTAACTTAAGAGCCTTCTTGGCCGCTCTGTAGGCCTCGTACAGTTCCGCCTCCCTGACGTCAAAATCGGGAGGGCGGCGACGCCTCCTTCGAAGCCGGATGTACTGGCGTCTGGCCACCACGCACGAGTGGCGCAGGTCGGCTATATGGTCCGACCACCAGTACACCCGACGCCTACCTGTAACATTTAAAGGTACTCTAGGCATCGCCGCATCACAAACTTGCGTTACGGCCTCCCGGAACCACTCGGCCTCCATCTCGATGTTGTCAGGCCTGGCCGGTGCTGGCACCCAGGCCTGAACGATGGAGGCTTCCAGGAGGACCTCCCGATTTAGCTTCCTTAAAGCCCAACGCGGACCGCCCCCAATCGGGGTCCTCGGGGCTGGGGGGTCGGAGGTCTGGGCGGAGACGTCGAACCGTATATAACGATGGTCCGACAACGTCTCCACCCCCTCGACGACGCGCCAGCCTTGGACACGGCGTGCTAGTGCGGGGCTAGCAAAAGAAACATCGATGACAGAGCCGCCCCGCTGACGTACGCACGTGTGCACTGACCCACGATTGAGGACTAGCAGGCCGTTTTCTACGGCCCACTCCTCGAGCAATTCACCCCTCGCGTCCGTGGTCGCGGAACCCCAAGCCGAGGATTTGGCATTGAGGTCCCCGACGAAGAGCACGGGCCGAGGGTGGCTTCGAGCGACGACGACGTTCAGTTCGAGGAGATACTCCTCGAAGTCGGCGAGAGGTCGGTTGGGTGAGAAGTAGCCGCCCACCACAACCGCTTCTCCTACTAGTGCTGCGACGCAGCCCCGTCCTTGGACGATGTTCTCGAAGGACGGGGTGCCGGCGGCGGCCGGCGAAATTAACGCCACCGAGCCATCTAGGTCCCCTACCCAGTCAGCCCTGGGAGGGACGAAATAGGGCTCGGCTACAACGGCGACATGTATTGACCACTGCGCCATGCTCTGGAGGAGAAGATCCTGAGCCCTGGCACAGTGGTTTAAATTGCACTGGAGGAGACGGAGGCGAGGAGACATTATGTCTCCATACTGACCTCCGCCCCTCCGACCGCAGAAGCGGCGGCCTTGGCTGCTGCCGACGATGAGACAGCGGGTAGTTTTTTGTGGGTGGCGGCGCACTCCTTGCCACCCGCCCGATGCTTAGCTGATTTGCCCGCCGCCGCACACAAGATACAGTGCGGCGGGGCCTCACAGGTTGCGGCCATGTGACCAGGCTGACCGCAGCGGAAACAGCGGCCGGTGCAGTCAGTCTGTGAGGGGCACTTGACGCCCACATGGCCGCTCGAAAGGCAACGATAGCATCGGGCGGGCCTAGGGTCCAAGACCTTGACCTGCGCCGACACCCAACCCACTAAAATTCGGCGGCCATCGGCCAGCTTTTTGGCGGCGGCCACGGGACAGCTGATAATTGCCGTCCCCATTCCGGCGCGGCCCTGCTGGATTTCGCTGCACTTTATTTGATCCACAGGGCACCCTCCGGTCTTGGAGACGGCAGCGACGACCTCTTCCTTAACAACTGAGTCATCCAGGCCCGTAATGCGCAAATCTACACATTTTTGCGGCCTGGAGACGCGGACCTCCTCTGATTCGAAAACCTGGCGGAGACTTTCCGCCAGGCGGTCCGCCTGGTCGCCGCTTGCGACTCCCGGCACTTCGATAAGGCGGGCACCGGTCTGGGTTGTCCGGCACCGCAAGCCTGTTGTTATACCCAGTGTGCCGGGGTCGATCGCCGTCCGCGCCTTCTTGAGGAGCTCCGCATAAGTGGTCCCTCGCTCGATGGCAGCCGGCTGCAGTGTTAACACAACTGCAGTGGAGCGAGGGGCCTGGAGCTTCCTCGCCGCCTTTTTGGCCGCCTGCCTGGCCTTCTTGGCCGCCTTCTTCCTCTTCTTGGCCTCCTCCTTCTTCTTACCGACGACCTCCCAGTCGTCGGCTCTGCGTGGGGTGGCTGCAGGTTGCTTCGTAGCAGTGGCGGGGCGCTCCTTGGGGGCAACGGGTGCGCTCTTCACCTGCTTCTTTTTTCTGCCCTTTTGGCCTGCTGGAGCTGTAATATCACCCGCTGGAGCAACAGGAGGAGGCCGCGGGGCTCTCGCTTTAGCCGCGTACGACGTAGGCGGCGTAGACGTCGGGGGAGTAGAACGGGGAGGCTCTCTGGCTCTGTCCGCTGCCAACGGAGGGCGCAGCAGTCGGCCCTCCATAACCGAGAGCTTGGAGCGAAATTCGCCAAGCTCCTGCCGGACCAGAGCCACGAGCTCCGACTCCTTCCTGTTAGCGTCCTGGTCCTGCCGCTTCTCAAAGTCCTCCTGACGTCTTTTGAGCTCGGCAAGCTCCTGCGCTAATCTAGAATTTTCGGCCTGCAGTTTTTGGACTTCTTCGCTGGCTGTGCGGCTGAAGACGGCCTCCGCAATCTCCCGAATGGCCTCCATCGACTCTTTAAGGGTCTTCTGGCACGTGCCTTTCAGACCCTTCGACTTTTTGGAGACCAGACGGATCGCCTCCAAGGCGTCGTCTAGTCGGGTCTTCAGCCGCGTCACCGGCTCGTCCTCAGCATCTGGCACGGCCACCTGCTGTTTTCGTCCTGCGGCAACTCGCCGGGCCGCTGCACCAATTAGTCGGTCCTCTTCGGACGTGCGCTCCTCGGCGTCGGCCTTCTGCAACGCTGCAGCAAGTTCGGCCTTCGCTTGCCCCAGACCCACGTACCTCCCGTGGGTGGGCGGACGACCGCGTCCACGTCGCGCCGTCGTAACTTTCGGCGCCGGAATCGCGTCCTCGCTGGAGCCATCCGACTCCGATTCCTGCGCAGACCGCAAGCGTTTGCGTGGAGCTTTCTCCGGAGTAGCCTCCGAAGTAAGCTCCACAAACCTAACCTAACCTAACCTAACCTAACCTAACCTAACCTAACCTAACCTAACCTAACCTAACCTAACCTAACCTAACCTAACCTAACCTAACCTAACCTAACCTAACCTAACCTAACCTAACCTAACCAACTTAAATATTCATAGATTTTCACCGGGTTTTTTGCGAATAGTTGTAATTCAGTTTGTCTTGATAAACGCTATAATAATTTTGAGTGTTGCCAGCATTTTTGAATTTTTTATAGCCAAAAAACATTAAAATTTTCATACTTTTTTCATAAATTGTCCAAATTTATTCAAATTTTTTATTTAAACCTGCGTTAATTAACGCCTATAATTTATTCCTTTCGATTGGTACCCTTCCGGACCACCCCCG
The DNA here is from genome assembly GCA_963564715.1 of Catocala sponsa. NCBI lineage: Eukaryota > Metazoa > Arthropoda > Insecta > Lepidoptera > Erebidae > Catocala > Catocala sponsa. Next base: position 7,276 of record OY751347.1, read on the forward strand.
ATAGTGGGAAGTCGAAATATTTTGAATTTTGTAAAATTTTATATCGAACCGAGGTGATGTGGTAAATCGAAATTTCAGTACATTTAACTTAAATATTCATAGATTTTCACCGGGTTTTTTGCGAATAGTTGTAATTCAGTTTGTCTTGATAAACGCTATAATAATTTTGAGTGTTGCCAGCATTTTTGAATATTTTATAGCCAAAAAACATTAAAATTTTCATACTTTTTTCATAAATTGTCCAAATTTATTCAAAATTTTTATTTAAAACTGCGTTAATTAACGCCTATAATTTATTCCTTTCGATTGGTACCCTTCCGGACCACCCCCGATAGTGGGAAGTCGAAATATTTTGAATTTTGTAAAATTTTATATCGAACCGAGGTGATGTGGTAAATCGAAATTTCAGTACATTTAACTTAAATATTCATAGATTTTCACCGGGTTTTTTGCGAATAGTTGTAATTCAGTTTGTCTTGATAAACGCTATAATAATTTTGAGTGTTGCCAGCATTTTTGAATTTTTTATAGCCAAAAAACATTAAAATTTTCATACTTTTTTCATAAATTGTCCAAATTTATTCAAATTTTTTATTTAAACCTGCGTTAATTAACGCCTATAATTTATTCCTTTCGATTGGTACCCTTCCGGACCACCCCCGATAGTGGGAAGTCGAAATATTTTGAATTTTGTAAAATTTTATATCGAACCGAGGTGATGTGGTAAATCGAAATTTCAGTACATTTAACTTAAATATTCATAGATTTTCACCGGGTTTTTTGCGAATAGTTGTAATTCAGTTTGTCTTGATAAACGCTATAATAATTTTGAGTGTTGCCAGCATTTTTGAATATTTTATAGCCAAAAAACATTAAAATTTTCATACTTTTTTCATAAATTGTCCAAATTTATTCAAAATTTTTATTTAAAACTGCGTTAATTAACGCCTATAATTTATTCCTTTCGATTGGTACCCTTCCGGACCACCCCCGATAGTGGGAAGTCGAAATATTTTGAATTTTGTAAAATTTTATATCGAACCGAGGTGATGTGGTAAATCGAAATTTCAGTACATTTAACTTAAATATTCATAGATTTTCACCGGGTTTTTTGCGAATAGTTGTAATTCAGTTTGTCTTGATAAACGCTATAATAATTTTGAGTGTTGCCAGCATTTTTGAATTTTTTATAGCCAAAAAACATTAAAATTTTCATACTTTTTTCATAAATTGTCCAAATTTATTCAAAATTTTTATTTAAACCTGTGTTAATTAACGCCTATAATTTATTCCTTTCGATTGGTACCCTTCCGGACCACCCCCGATAGTGGGAAGTCGAAATATTTTGAATTTTGTAAAATTTTATATCGAACCGAGGTGATGTGGTAAATCGAAATTTCAGTACATTTAACTTAAATATTCATAGATTTTCACCGGGTTTTTTGCGAATAGTTGTAATTCAGTTTGTCTTGATAAACGCTATAATAATTTTGAGTGTTGCCAGCATTTTTGAATATTTTATAGCCAAAAAACATTAAAATTTTCATACTTTTTTCATAAATTGTCCAAATTTATTCAAAATTTTTATTTAAAACTGCGTTAATTAACGCCTATAATTTATTCCTTTCGATTGGTACCCTTCCGGACCACCCCCGATAGTGGGAAGTCGAAATATTTTGAATTTTGTAAAATTTTATATCGAACCGAGGTGATGTGGTAAATCGAAATTTCAGTACATTTAACTTAAATATTCATAGATTTTCACCGGGTTTTTTGCGAATAGTTGTAATTCAGTTTGTCTTGATAAACGCTATAATAATTTTGAGTGTTGCCAGCATTTTTGAATTTTTTATAGCCAAAAAACATTAAAATTTTCATACTTTTTTCATAAATTGTCCAAATTTATTCAAAATTTTTATTTAAACCTGTGTTAATTAACGCCTATAATTTATTCCTTTCGATTGGTACCCTTCCGGACCACCCCCGATAGTGGGAAGTCGAAATATTTTGAATTTTGTAAAATTTTATATCGAACCGAGGTGATGTGGTAAATCGAAATTTCAGTACATTTAACTTAAATATTCATAGATTTTCACCGGGTTTTTTGCGAATAGTTGTAATTCAGTTTGTCTTGATAAACGCTATAATAATTTTGAGTGTTGCCAGCATTTTTGAATATTTTATAGCCAAAAAACATTAAAATTTTCATACTTTTTTCATAAATTGTCCAAATTTATTCAAAATTTTTATTTAAAACTGCGTTAATTAACGCCTATAATTTATTCCTTTCGATTGGTACCCTTCCGGACCACCCCCGATAGTGGGAAGTCGAAATATTTTGAATTTTGTAAAATTTTATATCGAACCGAGGTGATGTGGTAAATCGAAATTTCAGTACATTTAACTTAAATATTCATAGATTTTCACCGGGTTTTTTGCGAATAGTTGTAATTCAGTTTGTCTTGATAAACGCTATAATAATTTTGAGTGTTGCCAGCATTTTTGAATTTTTTATAGCCAAAAAACATTAAAATTTTCATACTTTTTTCATAAATTGTCCAAATTTATTCAAAATTTTTATTTAAACCTGTGTTAATTAACGCCTATAATTTATTCCTTTCGATTGGTACCCTTCCGGACCACCCCCGATAGTGGGAAGTCGAAATATTTTGAATTTTGTAAAATTTTATATCGAACCGAGGTGATGTGGTAAATCGAAATTTCAGTACATTTAACTTAAATATTCATAGATTTTCACCGGGTTTTTTGCGAATAGTTGTAATTCAGTTTGTCTTGATAAACGCTATAATAATTTTGAGTGTTGCCAGCATTTTTGAATATTTTATAGCCAAAAAACATTAAAATTTTCATACTTTTTTCATAAATTGTCCAAATTTATTCAAAATTTTTATTTAAAACTGCGTTAATTAACGCCTATAATTTATTCCTTTCGATTGGTACCCTTCCGGACCACCCCCGATAGTGGGAAGTCGAAATATTTTGAATTTTGTAAAATTTTATATCGAACCGAGGTGATGTGGTAAATCGAAATTTCAGTACATTTAACTTAAATATTCATAGATTTTCACCGGGTTTTTTGCGAATAGTTGTAATTCAGTTTGTCTTGATAAACGCTATAATAATTTTGAGTGTTGCCAGCATTTTTGAATTTTTTATAGCCAAAAAACATTAAAATTTTCATACTTTTTTCATAAATTGTCCAAATTTATTCAAAATTTTTATTTAAACCTGTGTTAATTAACGCCTATAATTTATTCCTTTCGATTGGTACCCTTCCGGACCACCCCCGATAGTGGGAAGTCGAAATATTTTGAATTTTGTAAAATTTTATATCGAACCGAGGTGATGTGGTAAATCGAAATTTCAGTACATTTAACTTAAATATTCATAGATTTTCACCGGGTTTTTTGCGAATAGTTGTAATTCAGTTTGTCTTGATAAACGCTATAATAATTTTGAGTGTTGCCAGCATTTTTGAATATTTTATAGCCAAAAAACATTAAAATTTTCATACTTTTTTCATAAATTGTCCAAATTTATTCAAAATTTTTATTTAAAACTGCGTTAATTAACGCCTATAATTTATTCCTTTCGATTGGTACCCTTCCGGACCACCCCCGATAGTGGGAAGTCGAAATATTTTGAATTTTGTAAAATTTTATATCGAACCGAGGTGATGTGGTAAATCGAAATTTCAGTACATTTAACTTAAATATTCATAGATTTTCACCGGGTTTTTTGCGAATAGTTGTAATTCAGTTTGTCTTGATAAACGCTATAATAATTTTGAGTGTTGCCAGCATTTTTGAATTTTTTATAGCCAAAAAACATTAAAATTTTCATACTTTTTTCATAAATTGTCCAAATTTATTCAAATTTTTTATTTAAACCTGCGTTAATTAACGCCTATAATTTATTCCTTTCGATTGGTACCCTTCCGGACCACCCCCGATAGTGGGAAGTCGAAATATTTTGAATTTTGTAAAATTTTATATCGAACCGAGGTGATGTGGTAAATCGAAATTTCAGTACATTTAACTTAAATATTCATAGATTTTCACCGGGTTTTTTGCGAATAGTTGTAATTCAGTTTGTCTTGATAAACGCTATAATAATTTTGAGTGTTGCCAGCATTTTTGAATATTTTATAGCCAAAAAACATTAAAATTTTCATACTTTTTTCATAAATTGTCCAAATTTATTCAAAATTTTTATTTAAAACTGCGTTAATTAACGCCTATAATTTATTCCTTTCGATTGGTACCCTTCCGGACCACCCCCGATAGTGGGAAGTCGAAATATTTTGAATTTTGTAAAATTTTATATCGAACCGAGGTGATGTGGTAAATCGAAATTTCAGTACATTTAACTTAAATATTCATAGATTTTCACCGGGTTTTTTGCGAATAGTTGTAATTCAGTTTGTCTTGATAAACGCTATAATAATTTTGAGTGTTGCCAGCATTTTTGAATTTTTTATAGCCAAAAAACATTAAAATTTTCATACTTTTTTCATAAATTGTCCAAATTTATTCAAAATTTTTATTTAAACCTGTGTTAATTAACGCCTATAATTTATTCCTTTCGATTGGTACCCTTCCGGACCACCCCCGATAGTGGGAAGTCGAAATATTTTGAATTTTGTAAAATTTTATATCGAACCGAGGTGATGTGGTAAATCGAAATTTCAGTACATTTAACTTAAATATTCATAGATTTTCACCGGGTTTTTTGCGAATAGTTGTAATTCAGTTTGTCTTGATAAACGCTATAATAATTTTGAGTGTTGCCAGCATTTTTGAATATTTTATAGCCAAAAAACATTAAAATTTTCATACTTTTTTCATAAATTGTCCAAATTTATTCAAAATTTTTATTTAAAACTGCGTTAATTAACGCCTATAATTTATTCCTTTCGATTGGTACCCTTCCGGACCACCCCCGATAGTGGGAAGTCGAAATATTTTGAATTTTGTAAAATTTTATATCGAACCGAGGTGATGTGGTAAATCGAAATTTCAGTACATTTAACTTAAATATTCATAGATTTTCACCGGGTTTTTTGCGAATAGTTGTAATTCAGTTTGTCTTGATAAACGCTATAATAATTTTGAGTGTTGCCAGCATTTTTGAATTTTTTATAGCCAAAAAACATTAAAATTTTCATACTTTTTTCATAAATTGTCCAAATTTATTCAAAATTTTTATTTAAACCTGTGTTAATTAACGCCTATAATTTATTCCTTTCGATTGGTACCCTTCCGGACCACCCCCGATAGTGGGAAGTCGAAATATTTTGAATTTTGTAAAATTTTATATCGAACCGAGGTGATGTGGTAAATCGAAATTTCAGTACATTTAACTTAAATATTCATAGATTTTCACCGGGTTTTTTGCGAATAGTTGTAATTCAGTTTGTCTTGATAAACGCTATAATAATTTTGAGTGTTGCCAGCATTTTTGAATATTTTATAGCCAAAAAACATTAAAATTTTCATACTTTTTTCATAAATTGTCCAAATTTATTCAAAATTTTTATTTAAAACTGCGTTAATTAACGCCTATAATTTATTCCTTTCGATTGGTACCCTTCCGGACCACCCCCGATAGTGGGAAGTCGAAATATTTTGAATTTTGTAAAATTTTATATCGAACCGAGGTGATGTGGTAAATCGAAATTTCAGTACATTTAACTTAAATATTCATAGATTTTCACCGGGTTTTTTGCGAATAGTTGTAATTCAGTTTGTCTTGATAAACGCTATAATAATTTTGAGTGTTGCCAGCATTTTTGAATTTTTTATAGCCAAAAAACATTAAAATTTTCATACTTTTTTCATAAATTGTCCAAATTTATTCAAAATTTTTATTTAAACCTGTGTTAATTAACGCCTATAATTTATTCCTTTCGATTGGTACCCTTCCGGACCACCCCCGATAGTGGGAAGTCGAAATATTTTGAATTTTGTAAAATTTTATATCGAACCGAGGTGATGTGGTAAATCGAAATTTCAGTACATTTAACTTAAATATTCATAGATTTTCACCGGGTTTTTTGCGAATAGTTGTAATTCAGTTTGTCTTGATAAACGCTATAATAATTTTGAGTGTTGCCAGCATTTTTGAATATTTTATAGCCAAAAAACATTAAAATTTTCATACTTTTTTCATAAATTGTCCAAATTTATTCAAAATTTTTATTTAAAACTGCGTTAATTAACGCCTATAATTTATTCCTTTCGATTGGTACCCTTCCGGACCACCCCCGATAGTGGGAAGTCGAAATATTTTGAATTTTGTAAAATTTTATATCGAACCGAGGTGATGTGGTAAATCGAAATTTCAGTACATTTAACTTAAATATTCATAGATTTTCACCGGGTTTTTTGCGAATAGTTGTAATTCAGTTTGTCTTGATAAACGCTATAATAATTTTGAGTGTTGCCAGCATTTTTGAATTTTTTATAGCCAAAAAACATTAAAATTTTCATACTTTTTTCATAAATTGTCCAAATTTATTCAAAATTTTTATTTAAACCTGTGTTAATTAACGCCTATAATTTATTCCTTTCGATTGGTACCCTTCCGGACCACCCCCGATAGTGGGAAGTCGAAATATTTTGAATTTTGTAAAATTTTATATCGAACCGAGGTGATGTGGTAAATCGAAATTTCAGTACATTTAACTTAAATATTCATAGATTTTCACCGGGTTTTTTGCGAATAGTTGTAATTCAGTTTGTCTTGATAAACGCTATAATAATTTTGAGTGTTGCCAGCATTTTTGAATATTTTATAGCCAAAAAACATTAAAATTTTCATACTTTTTTCATAAATTGTCCAAATTTATTCAAAATTTTTATTTAAAACTGCGTTAATTAACGCCTATAATTTATTCCTTTCGATTGGTACCCTTCCGGACCACCCCCGATAGTGGGAAGTCGAAATATTTTGAATTTTGTAAAATTTTATATCGAACCGAGGTGATGTGGTAAATCGAAATTTCAGTACATTTAACTTAAATATTCATAGATTTTCACCGGGTTTTTTGCGAATAGTTGTAATTCAGTTTGTCTTGATAAACGCTATAATAATTTTGAGTGTTGCCAGCATTTTTGAATTTTTTATAGCCAAAAAACATTAAAATTTTCATACTTTTTTCATAAATTGTCCAAATTTATTCAAATTTTTTATTTAAACCTGCGTTAATTAACGCCTATAATTTATTCCTTTCGATTGGTACCCTTCCGGACCACCCCCGATAGTGGGAAGTCGAAATATTTTGAATTTTGTAAAATTTTATATCGAACCGAGGTGATGTGGTAAATCGAAATTTCAGTACATTTAACTTAAATATTCATAGATTTTCACCGGGTTTTTTGCGAATAGTTGTAATTCAGTTTGTCTTGATAAACGCTATAATAATTTTGAGTGTTGCCAGCATTTTTGAATATTTTATAGCCAAAAAACATTAAAATTTTCATACTTTTTTCATAAATTGTCCAAATTTATTCAAAATTTTTATTTAAAACTGCGTTAATTAACGCCTATAATTTATTCCTTTCGATTGGTACCCTTCCGGACCACCCCCGATAGTGGGAAGTCGAAATATTTTGAATTTTGTAAAATTTTATATCGAACCGAGGTGATGTGGTAAATCGAAATTTCAGTACATTTAACTTAAATATTCATAGATTTTCACCGGGTTTTTTGCGAATAGTTGTAATTCAGTTTGTCTTGATAAACGCTATAATAATTTTGAGTGTTGCCAGCATTTTTGAATTTTTTATAGCCAAAAAACATTAAAATTTTCATACTTTTTTCATAAATTGTCCAAATTTATTCAAAATTTTTATTTAAACCTGTGTTAATTAACGCCTATAATTTATTCCTTTCGATTGGTACCCTTCCGGACCACCCCCGATAGTGGGAAGTCGAAATATTTTGAATTTTGTAAAATTTTATATCGAACCGAGGTGATGTGGTAAATCGAAATTTCAGTACATTTAACTTAAATATTCATAGATTTTCACCGGGTTTTTTGCGAATAGTTGTAATTCAGTTTGTCTTGATAAACGCTATAATAATTTTGAGTGTTGCCAGCATTTTTGAATATTTTATAGCCAAAAAACATTAAAATTTTCATACTTTTTTCATAAATTGTCCAAATTTATTCAAAATTTTTATTTAAAACTGCGTTAATTAACGCCTATAATTTATTCCTTTCGATTGGTACCCTTCCGGACCACCCCCGATAGTGGGAAGTCGAAATATTTTGAATTTTGTAAAATTTTATATCGAACCGAGGTGATGTGGTAAATCGAAATTTCAGTACATTTAACTTAAATATTCATAGATTTTCACCGGGTTTTTTGCGAATAGTTGTAATTCAGTTTGTCTTGATAAACGCTATAATAATTTTGAGTGTTGCCAGCATTTTTGAATTTTTTATAGCCAAAAAACATTAAAATTTTCATACTTTTTTCATAAATTGTCCAAATTTATTCAAAATTTTTATTTAAACCTGTGTTAATTAACGCCTATAATTTATTCCTTTCGATTGGTACCCTTCCGGACCACCCCCGATAGTGGGAAGTCGAAATATTTTGAATTTTGTAAAATTTTATATCGAACCGAGGTGATGTGGTAAATCGAAATTTCAGTACATTTAACTTAAATATTCATAGATTTTCACCGGGTTTTTTGCGAATAGTTGTAATTCAGTTTGTCTTGATAAACGCTATAATAATTTTGAGTGTTGCCAGCATTTTTGAATATTTTATAGCCAAAAAACATTAAAATTTTCATACTTTTTTCATAAATTGTCCAAATTTATTCAAAATTTTTATTTAAAACTGCGTTAATTAACGCCTATAATTTATTCCTTTCGATTGGTACCCTTCCGGACCACCCCCGATAGTGGGAAGTCGAAATATTTTGAATTTTGTAAAATTTTATATCGAACCGAGGTGATGTGGTAAATCGAAATTTCAGTACATTTAACTTAAATATTCATAGATTTTCACCGGGTTTTTTGCGAATAGTTGTAATTCAGTTTGTCTTGATAAACGCTATAATAATTTTGAGTGTTGCCAGCATTTTTGAATTTTTTATAGCCAAAAAACATTAAAATTTTCATACTTTTTTCATAAATTGTCCAAATTTATTCAAAATTTTTATTTAAACCTGTGTTAATTAACGCCTATAATTTATTCCTTTCGATTGGTACCCTTCCGGACTACCCCCGATAGTGGGAAGTCGAAATATTTTGAATTTTGTAAAATTTTATATCGAACCGAGGTGATGTGGTAAATCGAAATTTCAGTACATTTAACTTAAATATTCATAGATTTTCACCGGGTTTTTTGCGAATAGTTGTAATTCAGTTTGTCTTGATAAACGCTATAATAATTTTGAGTGTTGCCAGCATTTTTGAATATTTTATAGCCAAAAAACATTAAAATTTTCATACTTTTTTCATAAATTGTCCAAATTTATTCAAAATTTTTATTTAAAACTGCGTTAATTAACGCCTATAATTTATTCCTTTCGATTGGTACCCTTCCGGACCACCCCCGATAGTGGGAAGTCGAAATATTTTGAATTTTGTAAAATTTTATATCGAACCGAGGTGATGTGGTAAATCGAAATTTCAGTACATTTAACTTAAATATTCATAGATTTTCACCGGGTTTTTTGCGAATAGTTGTAATTCAGTTTGTCTTGATAAACGCTATAATAATTTTGAGTGTTGCCAGCATTTTTGAATTTTTTATAGCCAAAAAACATTAAAATTTTCATACTTTTTTCATAAATTGTCCAAATTTATTCAAAATTTTTATTTAAACCTGTGTTAATTAACGCCTATAATTTATTCCTTTCGATTGGTACCCTTCCGGACCACCCCCGATAGTGGGAAGTCGAAATATTTTGAATTTTGTAAAATTTTATATCGAACCGAGGTGATGTGGTAAATCGAAATTTCAGTACATTTAACTTAAATATTCATAGATTTTCACCGGGTTTTTTGCGAATAGTTGTAATTCAGTTTGTCTTGATAAACGCTATAATAATTTTGAGTGTTGCCAGCATTTTTGAATATTTTATAGCCAAAAAACATTAAAATTTTCATACTTTTTTCATAAATTGTCCAAATTTATTCAAAATTTTTATTTAAAACTGCGTTAATTAACGCCTATAATTTATTCCTTTCGATTGGTACCCTTCCGGACCACCCCCGATAGTGGGAAGTCGAAATATTTTGAATTTTGTAAAATTTTATATCGAACCGAGGTGATGTGGTAAATCGAAATTTCAGTACATTTAACTTAAATATTCATAGATTTTCACCGGGTTTTTTGCGAATAGTTGTAATTCAGTTTGTCTTGATAAACGCTATAATAATTTTGAGTGTTGCCAGCATTTTTGAATTTTTTATAGCCAAAAAACATTAAAATTTTCATACTTTTTTCATAAATTGTCCAAATTTATTCAAAATTTTTATTTAAACCTGTGTTAATTAACGCCTATAATTTATTCCTTTCGATTGGTACCCTTCCGGACCACCCCCGATAGTGGGAAGTCGAAATATTTTGAATTTTGTAAAATTTTATATCGAACCGAGGTGATGTGGTAAATCGAAATTTCAGTACATTTAACTTAAATATTCATAGATTTTCACCGGGTTTTTTGCGAATAGTTGTAATTCAGTTTGTCTTGATAAACGCTATAATAATTTTGAGTGTTGCCAGCATTTTTGAATATTTTATAGCCAAAAAACATTAAAATTTTCATACTTTTTTCATAAATTGTCCAAATTTATTCAAAATTTTTATTTAAAACTGCGTTAATTAACGCCTATAATTTATTCCTTTCGATTGGTACCCTTCCGGACCACCCCCGATAGTGGGAAGTCGAAATATTTTGAATTTTGTAAAATTTTATATCGAACCGAGGTGATGTGGTAAATCGAAATTTCAGTACGTTTAACTTAAATATTCATAGATTTTCACCGGGTTTTTTGCGAATAGTTGTAATTCAGTTTGTCTTGATAAACGCTATAATAATTTTGAGTGTTGCCAGCATTTTTGAATTTTTTATAGCCAAAAAACATTAAAATTTTCATACTTTTTTCATAAATTGTCCAAATTTATTCAAAATTTTTATTTAAACCTGTGTTAATTAACGCCTATAATTTATTCCTTTCGATTGGTACCCTTCCGGACCACCCCCGATAGTGGGAAGTCGAAATATTTTGAATTTTGTAAAATTTTATATCGAACCGAGGTGATGTGGTAAATCGAAATTTCAGTACATTTAACTTAAATATTCATAGATTTTCACCGGGTTTTTTGCGAATAGTTGTAATTCAGTTTGTCTTGATAAACGCTATAATAATTTTGAGTGTTGCCAGCATTTTTGAATATTTTATAGCCAAAAAACATTAAAATTTTCATACTTTTTTCATAAATTGTCCAAATTTATTCAAAATTTTTATTTAAAACTGCGTTAATTAACGCCTATAATTTATTCCTTTCGATTGGTACCCTTCCGGACCACCCCCGATAGTGGGAAGTCGAAATATTTTGAATTTTGTAAAATTTTATATCGAACCGAGGTGATGTGGTAAATCGAAATTTCAGTACATTTAACTTAAATATTCATAGATTTTCACCGGGTTTTTTGCGAATAGTTGTAATTCAGTTTGTCTTGATAAACGCTATAATAATTTTGAGTGTTGCCAGCATTTTTGAATTTTTTATAGCCAAAAAACATTAAAATTTTCATACTTTTTTCATAAATTGTCCAAATTTATTCAAATTTTTTATTTAAACCTGCGTTAATTAACGCCTATAATTTATTCCTTTCGATTGGTACCCTTCCGGACCACCCCCGATAGTGGGAAGTCGAAATATTTTGAATTTTGTAAAATTTTATATCGAACCGAGGTGATGTGGTAAATCGAAATTTCAGTACATTTAACTTAAATATTCATAGATTTTCACCGGGTTTTTTGCGAATAGTTGTAATTCAGTTTGTCTTGATAAACGCTATAATAATTTTGAGTGTTGCCAGCATTTTTGAATATTTTATAGCCAAAAAACATTAAAATTTTCATACTTTTTTCATAAATTGTCCAAATTTATTCAAAATTTTTATTTAAAACTGCGTTAATTAACGCCTATAATTTATTCCTTTCGATTGGTACCCTTCCGGACCACCCCCGATAGTGGGAAGTCGAAATATTTTGAATTTTGTAAAATTTTATATCGAACCGAGGTGATGTGGTAAATCGAAATTTCAGTACATTTAACTTAAATATTCATAGATTTTCACCGGGTTTTTTGCGAATAGTTGTAATTCAGTTTGTCTTGATAAACGCTATAATAATTTTGAGTGTTGCCAGCATTTTTGAATTTTTTATAGCCAAAAAACATTAAAATTTTCATACTTTTTTCATAAATTGTCCAAATTTATTCAAAATTTTTATTTAAACCTGTGTTAATTAACGCCTATAATTTATTCCTTTCGATTGGTACCCTTCCGGACCACCCCCGATAGTGGGAAGTCGAAATATTTTGAATTTTGTAAAATTTTATATCGAACCGAGGTGATGTGGTAAATCGAAATTTCAGTACATTTAACTTAAATATTCATAGATTTTCACCGGGTTTTTTGCGAATAGTTGTAATTCAGTTTGTCTTGATAAACGCTATAATAATTTTGAGTGTTGCCAGCATTTTTGAATATTTTATAGCCAAAAAACATTAAAATTTTCATACTTTTTTCATAAATTGTCCAAATTTATTCAAAATTTTTATTTAAAACTGCGTTAATTAACGCCTATAATTTATTCCTTTCGATTGGTACCCTTCCGGACCACCCCCGATAGTGGGAAGTCGAAATATTTTGAATTTTGTAAAATTTTATATCGAACCGAGGTGATGTGGTAAATCGAAATTTCAGTACATTTAACTTAAATATTCATAGATTTTCACCGGGTTTTTTGCGAATAGTTGTAATTCAGTTTGTCTTGATAAACGCTATAATAATTTTGAGTGTTGCCAGCATTTTTGAATTTTTTATAGCCAAAAAACATTAAAATTTTCATACTTTTTTCATAAATTGTCCAAATTTATTCAAAATTTTTATTTAAACCTGTGTTAATTAACGCCTATAATTTATTCCTTTCGATTGGTACCCTTCCGGACCACCCCCGATAGTGGGAAGTCGAAATATTTTGAATTTTGTAAAATTTTATATCGAACCGAGGTGATGTGGTAAATCGAAATTTCAGTACATTTAACTTAAATATTCATAGATTTTCACCGGGTTTTTTGCGAATAGTTGTAATTCAGTTTGTCTTGATAAACGCTATAATAATTTTGAGTGTTGCCAGCATTTTTGAATATTTTATAGCCAAAAAACATTAAAATTTTCATACTTTTTTCATAAATTGTCCAAATTTATTCAAAATTTTTATTTAAAACTGCGTTAATTAACGCCTATAATTTATTCCTTTCGATTGGTACCCTTCCGGACCACCCCCGATAGTGGGAAGTCGAAATATTTTGAATTTTGTAAAATTTTATATCGAACCGAGGTGATGTGGTAAATCGAAATTTCAGTACATTTAACTTAAATATTCATAGATTTTCACCGGGTTTTTTGCGAATAGTTGTAATTCAGTTTGTCTTGATAAACGCTATAATAATTTTGAGTGTTGCCAGCATTTTTGAATTTTTTATAGCCAAAAAACATTAAAATTTTCATACTTTTTTCATAAATTGTCCAAATTTATTCAAAATTTTTATTTAAACCTGTGTTAATTAACGCCTATAATTTATTCCTTTCGATTGGTACCCTTCCGGACCACCCCCGATAGTGGGAAGTCGAAATATTTTGAATTTTGTAAAATTTTATATCGAACCGAGGTGATGTGGTAAATCGAAATTTCAGTACATTTAACTTAAATATTCATAGATTTTCACCGGGTTTTTTGCGAATAGTTGTAATTCAGTTTGTCTTGATAAACGCTATAATAATTTTGAGTGTTGCCAGCATTTTTGAATATTTTATAGCCAAAAAACATTAAAATTTTCATACTTTTTTCATAAATTGTCCAAATTTATTCAAAATTTTTATTTAAAACTGCGTTAATTAACGCCTATAATTTATTCCTTTCGATTGGTACCCTTCCGGACCACCCCCGATAGTGGGAAGTCGAAATATTTTGAATTTTGTAAAATTTTATATCGAACCGAGGTGATGTGGTAAATCGAAATTTCAGTACATTTAACTTAAATATTCATAGATTTTCACCGGGTTTTTTGCGAATAGTTGTAATTCAGTTTGTCTTGATAAACGCTATAATAATTTTGAGTGTTGCCAGCATTTTTGAATTTTTTATAGCCAAAAAACATTAAAATTTTCATACTTTTTTCATAAATTGTCCAAATTTATTCAAAATTTTTATTTAAACCTGTGTTAATTAACGCCTATAATTTATTCCTTTCGATTGGTACCCTTCCGGACCACCCCCGATAGTGGGAAGTCGAAATATTTTGAATTTTGTAAAATTTTATATCGAACCGAGGTGATGTGGTAAATCGAAATTTCAGTACATTTAACTTAAATATTCATAGATTTTCACCGGGTTTTTTGCGAATAGTTGTAATTCAGTTTGTCTTGATAAACGCTATAATAATTTTGAGTGTTGCCAGCATTTTTGAATATTTTATAGCCAAAAAACATTAAAATTTTCATACTTTTTTCATAAATTGTCCAAATTTATTCAAAATTTTTATTTAAAACTGCGTTAATTAACGCCTATAATTTATTCCTTTCGATTGGTACCCTTCCGGACCACCCCCGATAGTGGGAAGTCGAAATATTTTGAATTTTGTAAAATTTTATATCGAACCGAGGTGATGTGGTAAATCGAAATTTCAGTACATTTAACTTAAATATTCATAGATTTTCACCGGGTTTTTTGCGAATAGTTGTAATTCAGTTTGTCTTGATAAACGCTATAATAATTTTGAGTGTTGCCAGCATTTTTGAATTTTTTATAGCCAAAAAACATTAAAATTTTCATACTTTTTTCATAAATTGTCCAAATTTATTCAAATTTTTTATTTAAACCTGCGTTAATTAACGCCTATAATTTATTCCTTTCGATTGGTACCCTTCCGGACCACCCCCGATAGTGGGAAGTCGAAATATTTTGAATTTTGTAAAATTTTATATCGAACCGAGGTGATGTGGTAAATCGAAATTTCAGTACATTTAACTTAAATATTCATAGATTTTCACCGGGTTTTTTGCGAATAGTTGTAATTCAGTTTGTCTTGATAAACGCTATAATAATTTTGAGTGTTGCCAGCATTTTTGAATATTTTATAGCCAAAAAACATTAAAATTTTCATACTTTTTTCATAAATTGTCCAAATTTATTCAAAATTTTTATTTAAAACTGCGTTAATTAACGCCTATAATTTATTCCTTTCGATTGGTACCCTTCCGGACCACCCCCGATAGTGGGAAGTCGAAATATTTTGAATTTTGTAAAATTTTATATCGAACCGAGGTGATGTGGTAAATCGAAATTTCAGTACATTTAACTTAAATATTCATAGATTTTCACCGGGTTTTTTGCGAATAGTTGTAATTCAGTTTGTCTTGATAAACGCTATAATAATTTTGAGTGTTGCCAGCATTTTTGAATTTTTTATAGCCAAAAAACATTAAAATTTTCATACTTTTTTCATAAATTGTCCAAATTTATTCAAAATTTTTATTTAAACCTGTGTTAATTAACGCCTATAATTTATTCCTTTCGATTGGTACCCTTCCGGACCACCCCCGATAGTGGGAAGTCGAAATATTTTGAATTTTGTAAAATTTTATATCGAACCGAGGTGATGTGGTAAATCGAAATTTCAGTACATTTAACTTAAATATTCATAGATTTTCACCGGGTTTTTTGCGAATAGTTGTAATTCAGTTTGTCTTGATAAACGCTATAATAATTTTGAGTGTTGCCAGCATTTTTGAATATTTTATAGCCAAAAAACATTAAAATTTTCATACTTTTTTCATAAATTGTCCAAATTTATTCAAAATTTTTATTTAAAACTGCGTTAATTAACGCCTATAATTTATTCCTTTCGATTGGTACCCTTCCGGACCACCCCCGATAGTGGGAAGTCGAAATATTTTGAATTTTGTAAAATTTTATATCGAACCGAGGTGATGTGGTAAATCGAAATTTCAGTACATTTAACTTAAATATTCATAGATTTTCACCGGGTTTTTTGCGAATAGTTGTAATTCAGTTTGTCTTGATAAACGCTATAATAATTTTGAGTGTTGCCAGCATTTTTGAATTTTTTATAGCCAAAAAACATTAAAATTTTCATACTTTTTTCATAAATTGTCCAAATTTATTCAAAATTTTTATTTAAACCTGTGTTAATTAACGCCTATAATTTATTCCTTTCGATTGGTACCCTTCCGGACCACCCCCGATAGTGGGAAGTCGAAATATTTTGAATTTTGTAAAATTTTATATCGAACCGAGGTGATGTGGTAAATCGAAATTTCAGTACATTTAACTTAAATATTCATAGATTTTCACCGGGTTTTTTGCGAATAGTTGTAATTCAGTTTGTCTTGATAAACGCTATAATAATTTTGAGTGTTGCCAGCATTTTTGAATATTTTATAGCCAAAAAACATTAAAATTTTCATACTTTTTTCATAAATTGTCCAAATTTATTCAAAATTTTTATTTAAAACTGCGTTAATTAACGCCTATAATTTATTCCTTTCGATTGGTACCCTTCCGGACCACCCCCGATAGTGGGAAGTCGAAATATTTTGAATTTTGTAAAATTTTATATCGAACCGAGGTGATGTGGTAAATCGAAATTTCAGTACATTTAACTTAAATATTCATAGATTTTCACCGGGTTTTTTGCGAATAGTTGTAATTCAGTTTGTCTTGATAAACGCTATAATAATTTTGAGTGTTGCCAGCATTTTTGAATTTTTTATAGCCAAAAAACATTAAAATTTTCATACTTTTTTCATAAATTGTCCAAATTTATTCAAAATTTTTATTTAAACCTGTGTTAATTAACGCCTATAATTTATTCCTTTCGATTGGTACCCTTCCGGACCACCCCCGATAGTGGGAAGTCGAAATATTTTGAATTTTGTAAAATTTTATATCGAACCGAGGTGATGTGGTAAATCGAAATTTCAGTACATTTAACTTAAATATTCATAGATTTTCACCGGGTTTTTTGCGAATAGTTGTAATTCAGTTTGTCTTGATAAACGCTATAATAATTTTGAGTGTTGCCAGCATTTTTGAATATTTTATAGCCAAAAAACATTAAAATTTTCATACTTTTTTCATAAATTGTCCAAATTTATTCAAAATTTTTATTTAAAACTGCGTTAATTAACGCCTATAATTTATTCCTTTCGATTGGTACCCTTCCGGACCACCCCCGATAGTGGGAAGTCGAAATATTTTGAATTTTGTAAAATTTTATATCGAACCGAGGTGATGTGGTAAATCGAAATTTCAGTACATTTAACTTAAATATTCATAGATTTTCACCGGGTTTTTTGCGAATAGTTGTAATTCAGTTTGTCTTGATAAACGCTATAATAATTTTGAGTGTTGCCAGCATTTTTGAATTTTTTATAGCCAAAAAACATTAAAATTTTCATACTTTTTTCATAAATTGTCCAAATTTATTCAAAATTTTTATTTAAACCTGTGTTAATTAACGCCTATAATTTATTCCTTTCGATTGGTACCCTTCCGGACCACCCCCGATAGTGGGAAGTCGAAATATTTTGAATTTTGTAAAATTTTATATCGAACCGAGGTGATGTGGTAAATCGAAATTTCAGTACATTTAACTTAAATATTCATAGATTTTCACCGGGTTTTTTGCGAATAGTTGTAATTCAGTTTGTCTTGATAAACGCTATAATAATTTTGAGTGTTGCCAGCATTTTTGAATATTTTATAGCCAAAAAACATTAAAATTTTCATACTTTTTTCATAAATTGTCCAAATTTATTCAAAATTTTTATTTAAAACTGCGTTAATTAACGCCTATAATTTATTCCTTTCGATTGGTACCCTTCCGGACCACCCCCGATAGTGGGAAGTCGAAATATTTTGAATTTTGTAAAATTTTATATCGAACCGAGGTGATGTGGTAAATCGAAATTTCAGTACATTTAACTTAAATATTCATAGATTTTCACCGGGTTTTTTGCGAATAGTTGTAATTCAGTTTGTCTTGATAAACGCTATAATAATTTTGAGTGTTGCCAGCATTTTTGAATTTTTTATAGCCAAAAAACATTAAAATTTTCATACTTTTTTCATAAATTGTCCAAATTTATTCAAAATTTTTATTTAAACCTGTGTTAATTAACGCCTATAATTTATTCCTTTCGATTGGTACCCTTCCGGACCACCCCCGATAGTGGGAAGTCGAAATATTTTGAATTTTGTAAAATTTTATATCGAACCGAGGTGATGTGGTAAATCGAAATTTCAGTACATTTAACTTAAATATTCATAGATTTTCACCGGGTTTTTTGCGAATAGTTGTAATTCAGTTTGTCTTGATAAACGCTATAATAATTTTGAGTGTTGCCAGCATTTTTGAATATTTTATAGCCAAAAAACATTAAAATTTTCATACTTTTTTCATAAATTGTCCAAATTTATTCAAAATTTTTATTTAAAACTGCGTTAATTAACGCCTATAATTTATTCCTTTCGATTGGTACCCTTCCGGACCACCCCCGATAGTGGGAAGTCGAAATATTTTGAATTTTGTAAAATTTTATATCGAACCGAGGTGATGTGGTAAATCGAAATTTCAGTACATTTAACTTAAATATTCATAGATTTTCACCGGGTTTTTTGCGAATAGTTGTAATTCAGTTTGTCTTGATAAACGCTATAATAATTTTGAGTGTTGCCAGCATTTTTGAATTTTTTATAGCCAAAAAACATTAAAATTTTCATACTTTTTTCATAAATTGTCCAAATTTATTCAAAATTTTTATTTAAACCTGTGTTAATTAACGCCTATAATTTATTCCTTTCGATTGGTACCCTTCCGGACCACCCCCGATAGTGGGAAGTCGAAATATTTTGAATTTTGTAAAATTTTATATCGAACCGAGGTGATGTGGTAAATCGAAATTTCAGTACATTTAACTTAAATATTCATAGATTTTCACCGGGTTTTTTGCGAATAGTTGTAATTCAGTTTGTCTTGATAAACGCTATAATAATTTTGAGTGTTGCCAGCATTTTTGAATATTTTATAGCCAAAAAACATTAAAATTTTCATACTTTTTTCATAAATTGTCCAAATTTATTCAAAATTTTTATTTAAAACTGCGTTAATTAACGCCTATAATTTATTCCTTTCGATTGGTACCCTTCCGGACCACCCCCGATAGTGGGAAGTCGAAATATTTTGAATTTTGTAAAATTTTATATCGAACCGAGGTGATGTGGTAAATCGAAATTTCAGTACATTTAACTTAAATATTCATAGATTTTCACCGGGTTTTTTGCGAATAGTTGTAATTCAGTTTGTCTTGATAAACGCTATAATAATTTTGAGTGTTGCCAGCATTTTTGAATATTTTATAGCCAAAAAACATTAAAATTTTCATACTTTTTTCATAAATTGTCCAAATTTATTCAAAATTTTTATTTAAAACTGCGTTAATTAACGCCTATAATTTATTCCTTTCGATTGGTACCCTTCCGGACCACCCCCGATAGTGGGAAGTCGAAATATTTTGAATTTTGTAAAATTTTATATCGAACCGAGGTGATGTGGTAAATCGAAATTTCAGTACATTTAACTTAAATATTCATAGATTTTCACCGGGTTTTTTGCGAATAGTTGTAATTCAGTTTGTCTTGATAAACGCTATAATAATTTTGAGTGTTGCCAGCATTTTTGAATTTTTTATAGCCAAAAAACATTAAAATTTTCATACTTTTTTCATAAATTGTCCAAATTTATTCAAAATTTTTATTTAAACCTGTGTTAATTAACGCCTATAATTTATTCCTTTCGATTGGTACCCTTCCGGACCACCCCCGATAGTGGGAAGTCGAAATATTTTGAATTTTGTAAAATTTTATATCGAACCGAGGTGATGTGGTAAATCGAAATTTCAGTACATTTAACTTAAATATTCATAGATTTTCACCGGGTTTTTTGCGAATAGTTGTAATTCAGTTTGTCTTGATAAACGCTATAATAATTTTGAGTGTTGCCAGCATTTTTGAATATTTTATAGCCAAAAAACATTAAAATTTTCATACTTTTTTCATAAATTGTCCAAATTTATTCAAAATTTTTATTTAAAACTGCGTTAATTAACGCCTATAATTTATTCCTTTCGATTGGTACCCTTCCGGACCACCCCCGATAGTGGGAAGTCGAAATATTTTGAATTTTGTAAAATTTTATATCGAACCGAGGTGATGTGGTAAATCGAAATTTCAGTACATTTAACTTAAATATTCATAGATTTTCACCGGGTTTTTTGCGAATAGTTGTAATTCAGTTTGTCTTGATAAACGCTATAATAATTTTGAGTGTTGCCAGCATTTTTGAATTTTTTATAGCCAAAAAACATTAAAATTTTCATACTTTTTCATAAATTGTCCAAATTTATTCAAAATTTTTATTTAAACCTGTGTTAATTAACGCCTATAATTTATTCCTTTCGATTGGTACCCTTCCGGACCACCCCCGATAGTGGGAAGTCGAAATATTTTGAATTTTGTAAAATTTTATATCGAACCGAGGTGATGTGGTAAATCGAAATTTCAGTACATTTAACTTAAATATTCATAGATTTTCACCGGGTTTTTTGCGAATAGTTGTAATTCAGTTTGTCTTGATAAACGCTATAATAATTTTGAGTGTTGCCAGCATTTTTGAATATTTTATAGCCAAAAAACATTAAAATTTTCATACTTTTTTCATAAATTGTCCAAATTTATTCAAAATTTTTATTTAAAACTGCGTTAATTAACGCCTATAATTTATTCCTTTCGATTGGTACCCTTCCGGACCACCCCCGATAGTGGGAAGTCGAAATATTTTGAATTTTGTAAAATTTTATATCGAACCGAGGTGATGTGGTAAATCGAAATTTCAGTACATTTAACTTAAATATTCATAGATTTTCACCGGGTTTTTTGCGAATAGTTGTAATTCAGTTTGTCTTGATAAACGCTATAATAATTTTGAGTGTTGCCAGCATTTTTGAATTTTTTATAGCCAAAAAACATTAAAATTTTCATACTTTTTTCATAAATTGTCCAAATTTATTCAAAATTTTTATTTAAACCTGTGTTAATTAACGCCTATAATTTATTCCTTTCGATTGGTACCCTTCCGGACCACCCCCGATAGTGGGAAGTCGAAATATTTTGAATTTTGTAAAATTTTATATCGAACCGAGGTGATGTGGTAAATCGAAATTTCAGTACATTTAACTTAAATATTCATAGATTTTCACCGGGTTTTTTGCGAATAGTTGTAATTCAGTTTGTCTTGATAAACGCTATAATAATTTTGAGTGTTGCCAGCATTTTTGAATATTTTATAGCCAAAAAACATTAAAATTTTCATACTTTTTTCATAAATTGTCCAAATTTATTCAAAATTTTTATTTAAAACTGCGTTAATTAACGCCTATAATTTATTCCTTTCGATTGGTACCCTTCCGGACCACCCCCGATAGTGGGAAGTCGAAATATTTTGAATTTTGTAAAATTTTATATCGAACCGAGGTGATGTGGTAAATCGAAATTTCAGTACATTTAACTTAAATATTCATAGATTTTCACCGGGTTTTTTGCGAATAGTTGTAATTCAGTTTGTCTTGATAAACGCTATAATAATTTTGAGTGTTGCCAGCATTTTTGAATATTTTATAGCCAAAAAACATTAAAATTTTCATACTTTTTTCATAAATTGTCCAAATTTATTCAAAATTTTTATTTAAAACTGCGTTAATTAACGCCTATAATTTATTCCTTTCGATTGGTACCCTTCCGGACCACCCCCGATAGTGGGAAGTCGAAATATTTTGAATTTTGTAAAATTTTATATCGAACCGAGGTGATGTGGTAAATCGAAATTTCAGTACATTTAACTTAAATATTCATAGATTTTCACCGGGTTTTTTGCGAATAGTTGTAATTCAGTTTGTCTTGATAAACGCTATAATAATTTTGAGTGTTGCCAGCATTTTTGAATATTTTATAGCCAAAAAACATTAAAATTTTCATACTTTTTTCATAAATTGTCCAAATTTATTCAAAATTTTTATTTAAAACTGCGTTAATTAACGCCTATAATTTATTCCTTTCGATTGGTACCCTTCCGGACCACCCCCGATAGTGGGAAGTCGAAATATTTTGAATCTTACTCCCACCCAACCCACCCTGTTGTCATCATTTAGGTTGCAAACCTACCCTGTTATTATCATCTAGGTTAGTTGGACGTTTTTAGAGGTTACTCTATCGAATTGACACGACGAACTGGATCCATTGATACCTGAAAGAGGAAAATCGGACTTAGCAAAGTTTACTTTGTTTATTTACCACTTGATTTAAGTTACCTTTAGTTATTAAGTTATTTTACTCTATATTAAGCTATTAATTACCTATGACTATCCTTTATTGAGGAAAACTGTATACTCTATGACCTAAGTTTTTACAACTTACCATTTGTTTTTATCTTTATTATTTTACCCTATTTTTTACTTTCTTATACATATACATAACTTTACACCTTATACAACTTATACAAATTTACTTGATTTTATTATTTTGACGTCCCCTATCTATAGACAAGATGTTCGGCATTAGAACACCAGCCAAGAGGACCGTTGACGTGACCTCCCAGTCTCCAAAAGAGAATGACACGGTTGATCTCACCTCCAAAGTTAGGCGTAGTATTGGGGAATGGGAAACTGGCAGACCAAGCGTAAGCCCCAAACTGACCCCACCAGTTGCTGGTTCAACTGACGTAGCACCCTCCAGACCAAAGCCGAATCCAGACCCTTCACAAAAGGATAAAGTGCAGACACAGAAGGCATCGATGGCGACAATATTTTCGCCACCTAAAAAGAAGACCAGAGTGGAAGAAGCAAGAGCGGCAAGTAACAAGGCTAAGCTCCACCTCTCGAACTCCCGCAACTTAAAAACTGACATTAAGCTGGAAGTCTCCAGCTCCATCGACAGACTATTCCAACTCGTCAAAGAGTCGGAAATGGAGTTGACAAAGGAGCGGGGAGGAAGTGGAGCAAAGCATAAGGCAGTTACCAGAGCGGAGCCGCAGAGTGTTGAAAGGGCGGTCGAAAAGACCAGGGATGACAGCATCCTCCTGGAAGCAATTGAGGCCAACACGAGGCTTCTTGCTGAAAACGGTAGGAAGCTAGAACAACTGAAGGAGGCTCTGGAAAGCCAGAAGGAAGCTCTTGAGAAGACAACTTACGCGAGTGTAGTTGCAGCAGGTGGCACAGATCCAGCGCCTAAAATGCAGACCGCACTGCACTCGGTAGTTGTCTCCTCAACGAGACAAGAAGAGACAGGTGAGGAAATTCTCGAGAGGGTGCGAAAGACCGTAGACGCCAAGGAAGGGTGGATACAGGTTGAAAGGGTCAGAAAAGCTAAGGACCGTAAAATCATAATGGGCTGCAGAACTCAAGAGGACAGGCAGAAGGTCAAGGAAAGATTGGAGGCGGCTGGAGAACACCTCGTCGTCGAGGAGGTGAAAAACAAAGACCCGCTTCTGGTCCTGAAAGACGTGCTCACTGTGCACAGTGATGATGAAATCATCAAGGCTTTCAGGAACCAGAATAGGGACATTTTTCGCGGTCTCGACGAGGGGGAAAGCAGAGTTTCGATCAAATATCGGAAAAGGGCACGAAACCCCTGCTGTGGTCACATTGTCCTAAGTGTGTCGCCCACCATATGGAGACGCTCCATTGACCACAAAAGAATAAAGATTGACCTGCAGGCAGTCCATGTGATGGATCAATCGCCACTTGTACAATGTACCCGATGCTTGGGTTACGGGCATGGTCGGCGGTTCTGCAAGGAGCCAGCCGACCTGTGCAGCCATTGCGGTGATCCTCACATGGCGACCGAGTGCCCCAACCGATTGATCGGAGAAGCTCCTGCCTGTAAGAACTGCGTCCTAGCCAAGCTGGAGAACAAACAGCATAATGCCTTCAGCAATGACTGTCCCATTCGGAGGAAGCGAGACGCAATGGCCCGTCTGTCGGTGGCTTACTGCTAAGGGCACCGAAACTGTTTCCCCCCAGTATAAAATCCTCCAAGCTAACCTGCAGAGGAGCAAACTAGCGACAAACGAGCTCTTGTTGGAGGCCGTAAAGCGCAAGGCAGCAGTGGCGCTGCTCCAGGAGCCGTACGTGGGTGCCGCGAAGAGTGTTAGGAGTCACCGAGGTGTTAGAGTCTTCCAGAGCTCTGATGTAGGGGAGGGTACTGTCAAGGCGGCAATAGCTGTCTTCAATCACGACCTAGACGTCTTACAATACCCGGAACTCACCACAAATAACATCGTTGTGGTGGGGATCCGAACCAGAGCCTGGGAGATCACACTTGTCTCCTACTACTTTGAGCCGGATGTACCCCTGGAGCCGTACCTTGCACGCTTGAAAGCTATCCAGCAAAGCAAGGGACCCGGCAGGTTAGTTTTTGGAGGCGACACTAACGCCAAGTCCACCTGGTGGGGCAGTAGCCAGGAAGACGTAAGAGGGAAGGAGATGTGCGGGGCCTTGGACGAGATGGAGCTGCATGTCCTCAACACTGGAGACACCCCGACATTTGATGTCATAAGGGGTGGAAGAAGGTACTGCAGTCACGTGGACGTTACGGCCTGCACAATGGACTTGCTGAACCTGGTAGACAACTGGAGAGTGGTGGAGAGTCTGACGAGTTCGGATCACCAGGGAATCTCTTTCAGCTTAAGCTTGGAAAAGTCAAAGGGGATACGCATAGAAAGGACGACGAGGGTCTATAATACTAAAAAAGCATGCTGGGATCAATTTCATGAGAAATTGACCCAGACTATGCAGGAAAAAAGCTTAACCCTACAAAAATTGCAAATGATTGACACTCCGGAACAATTAAATAAAATACTAGGAGAATATACAGAGGCAATCACTATAACATGCAGAGAAACAATACCCTACAAAAAGCAGAAAGAGCTACTTACCATTCCTTGGTGGTCGAAGAAACTCGAGGACATGAAGAAGCAGGTGGACACTAAGAGGCGCCGCATCAGAAACGCAGCACCGGTTCGGAGAGAACACGTAGTCGGCATATACCTGAAAGAAAAAGAAAATTATGAAAGGGAAGTGCAACTGGCAATAACGGATAGCTGGAAGGATTTCTGTGGGAAGCAGGAGAAGGAAGGAATGTGGGAAGGAATCTATCGGGTTATTGCCAGGTCTGCAAAAAGGGAAGAGGATATGCCGCTGCGTGAAGGAAACAGAACCCTAGATGCGAAGCAATCGGTGAGGCTGTTAGCTGAGACCTTTTATCCTGAGGATAGAGGGGAAAATGACGATGCAGACCACAAACGTATCCGAGAACAAGCTGAAACAGTAAACTCGCGGAGTCATGGTGATCATGACCCGCCTTTCACTTCTAGCGAACTCGAAATGGCTGCAAAGTCATTTAACCCCAAAAAGGCTCCAGGAGCCGACGGCTTCACCGCCGATATATGCGTGCGGGCCATAGACTCCGATCCTGCCTACTTTTTAGCCTTGCTAAACAAGTGTATGGCACTTGAGCACTTCCCTAAGATCTGGAAGGAAGCAACAGTAGTCGTCCTAAGAAAGCCGGGAAAGAGCTCGTATACCGAACCCAAATCGTACAGGCCGATTGGTCTTTTGCCTGTGCTGGGTAAGGTATACGAGAAAATGTTGGTTGCTCGCCTCAAATTCCACCTGCTGCCGAGGATTAGTACTCGCCAATACGGATTCATGCCCCAAAAAAGCACCGAAGACTCCCTCTACACACTAATGCAGCACATCCGTGCTAAATTGCACCTTAAAAAGATTGTAACATTAGTGTCACTTGACATCGAGGGAGCCTTCGACAGTGCATGGTGGCCGGCTATAAGAGTCCGGTTGGCTGAGGAAAACTGTCCGATCAATTTGAGGCGAATAATCGACAGCTACCTGAGTGACAGGAAAGTCACGGTGAGGTATGCGGGGGAGCAGCACGAACGAAGTTCGAGCAAAGGATGCGTGCAAGGATCCATTGGTGGGCCCATCCTTTGGAACGTTCTGCTGGATCCTCTCCTCCAACAACTCGAGGGCAGGGGCGACTACTGTCAGGCGTTCGCCGATGATGTCGTGATGGTTTTCTGTGGTGAGACAGCACGAGACATAGAACGACAAGCCAATGCCGCTCTCGACCATGTTCGAACGTGGGGTATCCGAAATAAGCTGAAGTTCGCGCCGCATAAGACTTGCGCGATGGTTATAACGCGTAGGCTCAAGTACGATACACCACGTTTGAGCATGGGCGGGATCGACATTGGAATGTCCCCGCAGATGAAACTGCTGGGTCTCACCATTGACGAAAACCTCACCTTCAACACCCACGTCGGGAACGCCTGTAAAAAAGCGATTGGGATTTATGGCCAGCTCGTTAGAACAGCCCGCGTAAGCTGGGGGCTAAACCCCGAAGTGCTGCGCTCTATCTATACAGCGGCAGTCGAGCCAGTGATCCTTTACGCCGCAAGCGTCTGGGCGCCAGCTGTAGATAAGCTTGGAGTGCGAAAGCAGCTAAACGTAGTTCAGCGGGGCTTTGCACAAAAACTGTGCAAAGCATATCGCACTGTATCGTTGAACTCGGCACTGGTGCTGGCCGGGATCCTCCCATTGGACCTTCGTATAAAAGAGGTGGCTCGTTTATACGAAGCCAAAAAGGGGATATCTCGGTCAGCAGTAGTTGACCGAGAGGTGGAAATTATGTCACCATTCTTCGAGGCTCCGCACCCAGCCGATAAACTGCCCCTAAAATATAAATGCCTGATAAACCAGGAACAGTACCAAAATCATTGCGATTTTGCGGTGCGCATTTACACTGACGGCAGTAAAATTGAGGGCAAAGTTGGAGCGGCGCTGTCCGCTTGGGTCGGCGACGTTGAAAACAGAGCCCTCAAGTTTACCTTGCCGTCATACTGTACGGTTTATCAGGCAGAACTGTTGGCACTTTTCAAGGCGGCGGGCGAGGCCTTGAAAATGACCGAATCCACCTTCGGCATCTACTGTGACTCCAGAGCAGCCCTAGAGACTGTAGCTAACCCTAACTCGACCCATCCACTAGCAGCGGAAACCAGAAACGTCATAAGACGCTGTAGGCTCCAGAACAAGTGCGTTTCCTTGTTCTGGATAAAAGCTCACGCTGGTCTGGATGGGAACGAGAGAGCAGACCAATTAGCGAAGGACGCTGCTCTGAAGTCAAAGAAGAAGCCAGACTACGATCTTTGCCCTATCTCGTTCGTCAAGCGTACGCTCCGTCTGCATACGATTGAGGAATGGGATAGAAGGT
Source organism: Catocala sponsa (assembly GCA_963564715.1). Lineage (NCBI taxonomy): Eukaryota > Metazoa > Arthropoda > Insecta > Lepidoptera > Erebidae > Catocala > Catocala sponsa. Next base: position 34,982 of record OY751347.1, read on the forward strand.
ATAAATCTGCCGAAACCGCCTCCATTACAAAGCTGTTCTTCCCAGACGTCCTGACGGCGTATAGTGTTGTCAAAAAATTTAAACCAACGAGCACCACCACACAAATCATGACTGGACACGGTGGGTTCTCCTCATACTTAAAACGATTTAAGTGTAAGGAGGACTCATCGTGTACCTGCGATCCGACGGCCGATGAAAGTGTACCGCATCTGATCTTTGAATGTCCAATGTTTAGTCGCGAACGTTATGACCTGGAACAGGAGCTGGGAGTAAACATATCTTCAGAAAACCTGTCGCATATAATGGCAGGATGCCAACGAAATAAACTAATAAATTACTGCACGAAAATAGCAGCAACAGTTATAAAAAGAAATAAAAGCGTATAAATAAAACACATATGATGTCATTATAATGATATATAATGAATGTCACATAGCTAATATACACAGATACAAAATAACGGATAAAAAATAAAAAAGAATAAAACATTAAAATATCCTCAAAAAATGAATCACGATACACCTACCCTTAATGGGTTCTTAAAAGAAATACGATACAAGAAAATTAAAGGCAATAAAAATAAAACATCACTATAACAAAGGCCTTATCTATGATAGGGGAAATAAGAAACAATCAAATAAAAAAAAAAAAAAAAACCTAACCTAACCTAACCTTTTTTTTTTTTTTTTTTTTTTTTTTTGACCCAGGAAAATCCTTTATGGATACCCCCTCCCCGGGGGGGGGGGAGGGTGGTTATGTGAGACTCTCCGCCCCTGAAGGGGGTCGGTATACACACTAAAAACCTGGGGTGAGCAGTCCTTCCGCCGACGGGGTGGGGCGGGATGGGGTCGCGTTAGCAATCACCATCCCGCCCCGGCGGTTGGCCCGGCTGATGGTAACCGGGCCTCAGCACCTGTGGAGAGGTGGCCTTGCTCACCAAGGCCACCCCCCAGACGTGTGGGGCCGTGCAAGCCGGTACAGAGTCCCCCGACTCTGTACCAGTGACCCCACTATACAAGAGCGAGAAGGCGGGCAAATCGCCTCCTCCTCGCTCCCGTCCGTCTGCGCCGGAGAGGGTCAGCGAGGGGATTGTTCTCCCTGACCCTCTCCGCGGCCTCCTTCTGCGCCATGACAGCCTCGCAGAAGGAGACCACCGCCTGCCACGATCTCTCGCCGCCGAGCATGGCGTTGATCACGCCCGGCAGGGAGAGATCCCCGCCTATTATGCCCGAAAGCGTGTGCCGCTGCGGCCCCCACGCGGCACACGCCTCCAGCGTGTGGAGCGCCGTGTCTTCCGGCGCCCCACACTCGTGGCAGGCCGGGGTCGCCTCCCGTCTCGCGATCTGGTGCAAATACTTTCCGAAGCATCCATGCCCGGAAAGCACCTGCACCAGTCGGAAGGTCAGCGACCCGAATCGCCGCCCTATCCACCCCCGGAGGACCGGGCGAATGGCCTCCACCGTCCACTGACCTGGGACCGGTGGAGCCAGGTCCTCCGTCCACCGCCTCAACAGGGCGGCCCGCGCCTGTCGCCGCATGCGTGCGACCTCCTCCCACCCCGGGGGCCCCCCGCGGGACCTCCTCGCCGCCACGAAGTGGTAAACTTCGGCGAGGACCTCCGCTTGTAGCTCCCAGGGGGGGTCACTGGCCAGCACGCACGCCGCCGTCCAGGACACCGTCCGGTAACTGCGTATGGCCCTCGTCGCGACGACCCGCTGCGGACGTCGCAGCAGGGTCTTATTGTCGCGACTGAGGGCGTCCGCCCAGACCGGCGCCCCGTAAAGGGCCATACTCCGGATCACTCCGGAGTACAGTCGGCGACAAGTGGCGCTCGGGCCACCCACGTTGGGCAGCAGCCTCCCTAGGGCGGCCGCCGCTCCCAGGACTTTTGGGGCCAGCTGGGTAAAGTGTGCCCCAAAAGTCCACCTCCCGTCCAGGATGAGACCCAAGTACCTCATTTGGGTCCCAACCCGGACCGGGACCCCATCCAGGGTCACTCGCGTACCTGGGCGAGGTCCCCCCCGAGGCCCATGGAACAATAGGGCCTCGGTCTTGGAGAGGGCAACCTCCAATCCCAGGGCGCGGATACGGTCGACCACTAAGGCAGCTGCCACCTCGGCCAACCGCACCGCCTCCCCGAGATCCCTCCCTTTGACTACGACCAGGGTGTCATCGGCGTAGCACGCCACCCGCATACTCGCGGGTAGCGTGCCCCGAAGCACCCAGTCGTAGCCAACGTTCCACAGGAGCGGTCCCAGCACCGACCCCTGTGGAACCCCGCAGGATACGCGACGGCGCCTCAAACCGTCGCGTCCCTCCACCAGGACCTCGCGGTCCTGGAGGTAGTCGGCCAACAGCCTCCGCAAATACAGGGGCACTCCGTGATACCGGAGCGCCTCCTGTACTGTTCCATGCGGGAGGCTGTTGAAGGCGTTAGCAATGTCCAGCGAGACAGCCAACGCCTTGTTCCCCCCACCGACCGCTTCCTGCGTCCAATCTTTGAGCCAGAGCAGGGCGTCTATCGTGGACCGCCCCGCTCTGAACCCATACTGGGCCTGCGATAGCGCCGGCCCAGTCCCCTCTAAGTGCTGGATGACACGGGAAGCCACCACACTTTCTAGCAGCTTTCCCGTGTCATCCAGCAACACGATTGGCCTGTATGCGGAAGGCGAGGCTGTGTCTCGCCCCTCCTTCCGCAACAGGCACAATCGGCCGTCCTTCCACAGCTTCGGGAACCGTCCAGACGTGAGGCACGCGTCGAACAGCTCCCGAAGTGGATCGCTCATCTCTTTGAGGGCGATCCGAAGGACCCGCCCCGGGATCCCGTCAGGACCCGGTGCCGTCCTCTTGCCACTTAAGCGGCTGACGGCTGCCTCCATCTCCGCCTCCGATACAAGCGGGATGGAGGCCGGGTCCAATTCCTCCGGGAAGGACGGCGCCATCGACGGAGGGGTATGGTGGGGGTCCCGTTCGGGAAAGAGTCCCACCAACACCCTGCCCAGGAGCTCCGGCTCCAGGGACTCCGCGACGGGGGGTGTCAGCCCTCGGAACTTGTTCCGCGCAGCCCTGTACGGACGCCCCCATGGGTCCCTATCCAGGCCCTCCAGGACCTCACCCCAAGCTCGAGTCTTGGCCTGGCCGACGGCCAGCTGCAGCTCCTTTTTGGCTGTACGATACTCATCGTACAGCCGGAGCTCAGCCTGCAGCTCTTCGGCTGATAGCTGGCCGCTCGTCCGGCCATGGCGCCGCCGCCTACACCGCGTGTAGGGCCGCCGCGCCGCCGAGCAGGCGGCTCGGAGATCTGCGATTGCCGAGCTCCACCAGTACACCTCTCGGCGGCCGGGGCGGCGGCGGGCCCTCGGCATGGCCGCGTCGCAGATGGCCGTGACCGCTTCGCGGAAACGGCCGGCCGCGACGCCTACCCCCACCGTCCCTCCCTCCACCGGGTGCATGGGGGCGGCAAGCCACGCCTGGACGATGGCCGCCTCCTCCGCCAGCCCGGCGTCGAGGCGACTCACCGACCAGCGCGGCAAGTCCGCCCGCACCACGTGCCGGGACCCTCCCTGACTGTCGGAGGTGGAGATCTCGAACCTTATGTATTTGTGGTCCGAGAGCGTCTCCACCTCCGACATCACCCTCCAGGCCCGGGCACGTGCCGCGACAGCGGGGCTGGTGAACGTTAGGTCCACCACGGACCCCCCACGCCATCGCACGCACGTGTGGACCGACCCTCTATTGAGGAGGGTCAGTCCTGTGGCAACCGCCCACTCCCTGACTATCTCCCCTCGAGTGTCAGTGCAGCGGTTGCCCCATTCCCGGGCCTTGGCGTTCAAGTCCCCCATTAGGAGGACCTGACGTGGCGCCTGCCTTCTCACCACCGCGGCCAGGAGGTCCATGTAGACCTCCAGCTCCGCGGCGGTTCTGTTGGGGGAGAAGTATGCGCCGACGATCGCATACCTCTCCCACCTGGCCACCACGTACCCCGCCCCTCTCTCTATGACTGAGAGAAGGGGGCCGCCAACCCTCCCAACGATGGCCACGGAGCCGTTCAAGTCCCCAGCCCAATAGGGACTGGAGGGGACGAAATACGGCTCCGCGGCGACGGTCACATCAATTTCCCACTGCGCCAGGGTCTGCATGAGCAGGTCTTGGGCCCTGGCGCAATGGTTCAGGTTCGCCTGAAGGAAGTTGTGATGTCCGACCTGGTTCATACTAATCAGACATCACAACCTCCCCGCACACCGCTTCGCGGCGCGCTGCCTCAGGGGCGGCCTGACTGGTGGCCGCAGGGGCGGCCCGGGTCCCAGGGGCCTTTCCCTTCGTCTTCGGGGGGTTGCAGCTGCGCCCCCCCATAACGTGGCCCGAGGGCTTTCCCGCCTCTGCGCAAATGGCGCAGCGCAGCCCGGCCTTGCCACAGTTGGCCGCCCGGTGGCCTGCGTCTCCACAACGGAAGCACAGGTCACCCCTGTCGGCTGCGGCGGGACACTGGGGGCGCGTGTGCCCCAGCCCCATGCACCTGAAGCAGCGCATGGGGCGCTCTCCCAGCGCGACCACCTTCACCGAGCTCCACCCAATGAGAAGCCTGGCCCCGCTCAGCAGCACTTTGGCTGCCGAGACAGGGCAGGACACAAGGGCGGAGCCGGCGCCATCAAAGCCGGGGCGGATCTCCCCGACCTTGACGAGCCGCACCTCGCACTCGCCCGCCGCCGCGACCGCCGCCGTCACCTTCTCCTTTGTGGCAGCATCGTCCAGGCCCGTAATCCGCAAGTCTGTGGACTTTACGGGCCTGGTGACGCTGGCCACTGCGGACAGGGCCTCGCGGAGTTTCTCCGCGAGCCTATCCGCCTTTTCTCCACTTTGGGAGCCAGGAATCTCTAAGATCCTGGCTCCCGTAGCCGTCTGGCGGAAGCGGAGTTGGTCGATACCCAGTTCCCTTAGGTCGACCTTTTCCTGTGCCGCCCTGATGGCGGCAGCATACGTCATCCCCTTCGCCGCGGCCTCGGGCTGCAACGACAGCACGACTGCCGCGGATTTCGGGGACCTCAGTGCCGCCGCCACATTCTTGGGGGCAACAGGGGCAGCAGGCCGGGCTTTGGCGACGGAGGCACGCGCCACCTGGGCAGGCGAAGATGTAGAGGGGGGGGCGGATTTTCCCTTCCCCTTGCCTTTCCCTTTTCCTTTCCCTACCACCGTCACCCATGTTTCCTGAGTGACGGCGGCGGCAGGGGCAGCCCCGCTGGCGTTTTGGGTTCCCCTAGACCTAGAGGAACCCACGGTCGGTGCAGTTCTGGGGGCCTGCTTGGTCCCCTTGCCCGCCTTGGGGGTAATCGGCTGAGGCGCCGGTATGGGCGGTGTGGCGTCTGCCCCCACCCTCCTGGCATCCGCTCTCAGCGGAGGGCGGACCTTCGGGGCCGGTAGAAGCCGGTCCTCGAGCCCCGCGAGCCGGGCGCTCAACATCGTCCCGAGCGTGATGGTAAGGGAGCGCTTAAGCTCCTCCACCAGCTCAGGACCCACCTGAGGGGCGGTAGGGGCTGCCCGCGTCTCCGCAGTGGCGGTAGCGGCGGCGGCAGCGGCGGCGGTGGCGGCAGTCGTCGCCGCGGCGGCCTCCGTCTTTGCCTCAGCGAATCCCCGACGGAGCGCCTTTACCTCCGCCTTGAGTGCCTCACCTTCGAGACGCAGGCGAGAGTTTTCGGCCCTCAGCCGCCGCGTCTCCTCCGCCTCGCTGCGGCCCGCCAGGGTGTCCACCACCTCCCTCAGTAGCGATGTCGACCGCTTCAGGCGAGCGACAAACTCGCCCTTTAAATTGCCCGACTTTCGGGCCACCTCTAGAATGCAGGCGAGCTTTTCGCCCGCCCGCGCCCTTAATTCTTGGGCATTTAGGTCGCTCAAGTCGCGCAAGTCGAACACTGGGGTGGAATCTGACTCGCTGCCAAACTCCATCCCCAGGTCGGCGGCAACAGTAGCCGGCCCCTTCCCAAGGCGTCTTTCGTGAAGCGCCGCCTCAAACTCCGCATTCGGCTGCACCGAAGCGGGCATGAGGAACTCCTGCCTGGAGCGTGCCCCCTTCACCGCTCTCCCCCGCCCTCGTCTGGCAGCGGGCACCTTGGCGGCTGCCGTCCCTTCGGTCTCCGTGTCTGAGTCTAAATACCCAGGCACGGAGAACGAAGTGGACGGCCGCTTTCGGCTGCCTGCCTCCCCAAAGGTGGCCCCCGCCACCATTTCGGCACGCGAGTCAAACGACGTTGAGTCCGATAAATCTTCCGGAACACTCTCCTGCTCGGAGTGGCCCTGAGAAGGGCCTTTTTGGTGGCCCTGATAAGGGCCTTTTTCAAATCTCCCACGCGCATCTCGCTGTTGCTTGGGCATGGCTCAAGCGAACAGTCAGGGACAGACAACAGACAGAATAACAGTAAACAGGACAATACGAACCGGCACGCAAGTGCACTTTAGCCGAACCCCGGTCTGACACTCCGTTACGGTGACAGAACCGGGTCGTTTCCAGGGGACGCGACGAGGACGCAAGCACTATGGGGGGTCCCCCAACCTAACCTAACCTAACCTTTTTTTTTTTTTTTTTTTGGGAGGGGGGAAATGCTCCTGATGCATACCGCCCCACTCGGGGAGGTGGGACGGTTATGTCGGGCTCTCCGGCCTAGAGCGAACGGCCGGCATACCGACTAAAACCCCCCTGTGCACCGTCGCCTCGCCTTAGCGGGTGGGCCACCGGAACCTGATACAACATCAGCGACCCACCCAGCGACTGCCCACGACCCGCGGGCACCAGCACTTGCGGCGGCGTCTGGGTGCACCAGAGACGCCGCGCCTACACGGAAGGGTGCGGGTGGGAGAAAACATACCCCGATCTCCCACCCTCAGCCATCGCTAGGGGGGCATCAGACGCGCATCGGCGCGCCGACGCCGCCCAGCTCGCCGGCGACGGATCGGGTCAGCGAGGAGACTTTCCTCCCTGGCCCGCTCCGCCGCCTCCTTCTGCGAGATGACGTTCTCGCAGAAGGATGCGACCGCACACCAATTCCTGTCGCTATCGGCCATGGAGCGGATTATGGCCGATAGCGAGAGATCCACACCGATGGTCTCGACGAGGGCACGACGCTGCTGCGCCCACGCCGGGCAGAACTCCAGCGTATGCTGCGCCGTGTCCTCGCCACAATCGCAGTGGTGACAGGCGGGACTCGATTCCCTCCTCGCGACCTTGTGCAGGTAGTATCCGAAGCACCCGTGCCCGGATAACACCTGCACCAGCCGGAAGGAAAGGGTCCCGTGCTGTCGCCACACCCACAACGAAAGGACCGGCCGGAGCGCCTCCACCGTGCGAAGACCCGCACGTGGAGCCTCCAGCCGGGCTGACCATCGGGCCACGATGGCTCGGCGAGCGGCCTCGCGCCACTCGCGCACCTGCTCGAGCAGAGGGCGACCGCCTCCGCCTGCTCGAAATTCGGCCGTTCGCCGATAAACGTCGGCGAGCACTTCCGCCTCCAAGTCCCACGGGGGTGTACCGGCCAGCGCGCATGCCGCGTCTGCGGACACGGTGCGGTACCCGCGTATTGCCCTGACCGCCAAAGTGCGCTGCGGTCGGCATAACCGCGCGCGGTTCTGGGCGGTCAGGGACCCCGCCCACACCGGTGCGCCGTACAGCGCCATCGACCGGACTACCCCCGTGTAAAGCCTCCGGCACGCTAAGCTGGGTCCGCCCAGGTTGGGCAATAATCGCCCGAGGGCGGACGCCGCGCCGTCCAGTTTCGGCTCAAGCTGGCGGAAGTGCTCGTCGAAGAGCCATCGCCCATCCAACACCAGGCCCAAATATCTCATCTGAGCCTGAACCGGTACGAGGACCGAGCCGACGGTGATCGAGGCGCCGGCAGGCGGCCCGCGACGGGGCCCATGGAACAACAGGGCCTCCGTCTTGTTGAGGGCCACCTTAAGCCCCAGCGTCTCGATTCGCCCGACCACCTGAGAGACCCCCGTGGTGGCCAGGCGAGCCGCCTCCTCAAAGTTGCGTCCCCGGGCTCCTACCAACGTGTCGTCAGCGTAACAGAACACGCTCAGCCCAGGGGGCAAGACTCCGCGCAGGGCCCAGTCATAGCCGATGTTCCACAGGAGAGGGCCAAGGACGGACCCCTGTGGAACACCGTGCGATATAGCCCTGCGCACTTCGTCGCCTGCTCGGTCCTCGCACAACACAAACCTCCGCTCCAAATAGTCTGCCATCAGCAGCCTCAGGTATGCGGGCACCCCATGGAATCGGAGTGCCTCTCTGATGCTGCCGAATGGCAGAGTATTAAATGCGTTGGCGATGTCTAAGGACACCGCCAACATCACGCCGCCTCCCCTGACGGCTTCCTCGGTCGCGGTCCTCAGAGCCAGAATGGCGTCGATCGTCGAACGCCCGGCGCGGAAACCAAACTGGGCGTCCGACAGATCGGGCCCCACCTCCTCGAGGTGCCGGACGATGCGGGCAGCGAGAATCCTCTCCAGCAACTTCCCCGCCTCGTCCAGCAGTACGATAGGCCTGTAGGCCGCGACCGAGTCCGGGGCTCTCCCCGGTTTGGGCAGGAGCACCAGCTTCCCCACCTTCCAGCACTCAGGGAACCTCCCCGACGACAGACACGCGTCAAACAGTTCCCTGAGGCGGTCGCCCATGTGGTCAAGGGCAAGGGCCAACACTCGGGCCGGAATTCCGTCCGGCCCGGGGGCGGTCCGCTTCGATCGAATGCGCAGAACGGCCGCCCCCATCTCCGCCTCCGTGACAGGCGGAACCACCACCTCTTCGTCGGCCTCCCGGACTTCGGCCTCTGCGGCCATCGCCGGGGGCGTGTGCTCCGCCTGTGGCGGGAATAGGCCCTCGACCACTTCGGTGAGGAAGCTAGGCTGAAGGGACTCGGTAAGGGGGGAGCCCGTCGCGCGGAGCTTGCTCAGCGCCGCGCGGTATGGCCGACCCCAGGGGTCACGATCGAGTCCCTCCAGCATCTCCTGCCGCGACTGCTCCTTGGCGCGACAGATGGCCAGCTTTAAAGCGTCACGCGCTGCTTGGTACTCTTCGTACAGCTGGCCCTCCCCGTTATCATCGCGGCGTTGCCGCCGGCTGCGGGTGTAGGACCTCCGGGCGCGAATGGAGGCCTCGCGGAGGTCCACCAACTCCCGGGACCACCAGTAGGCCTCCTTCCTAGGAGGCCGACGTCGGACGCGCGGCATGGCCGCATCGCACACCTGCGTAAGTACAACACGAATGCGACCCGCCGCAGCATCAACCCCCTCATCAGGAGGCACTGGGGACAGCCACGACTGCACTATGGCTGCCTCCTCTAACAGGTCCCGGTTCAAACGACCCACAGCCCACCGCGGAGACCGGGGAGCTCTGTCCGCCATGTGACCCCTAACTGGGTCCTGAGGATTCCGGGAGATCTCTGCTCGGATATAGCGATGATCCGAGAGAGTCTCGACCTCCTCTAGGACTCGCCAGTTCCTTACGTTGTTCGCGACAGCAGGGCTAGCGAACGAGAGGTCCACTATCGACCCGCCCTGCTGCCGAACACAAGTGTCGGTGGTGCCTCTGTTGAGCAGACAGAGGCCCACCGAATTCGCCCACTCTTCCACCGCTCTACCGCGGGCGTCCGTTCTGGGAGACCCCCACGCTCCGGACTTTGCGTTGAAGTCCCCCATCACCAGGACGCGGCCTGATGCCAAACGCCGTATCGAGGTCTCCAAGGATGTGAGGAAGACCTCGAAATCAGCCAGACTCCGATTGGGGGAGAAGTACACCCCGAAAACGAGTAATCCCCCCCATTCGGCCGCCACGTATCCCGAGCCCCTATCTTTGAGTGACAAGGGCGGGGAACGCGGGGCCGTGGAGCTGACGACTGCCACGGAGCCGTCCCGGTCACCCACCCAGTTTGGGCGGGGAGGAACATAATAGGGCTCCGCGGCTACGGCCACACCAATCGACCACTGCGCCATGGATTGCAGGAAGAGATCCTGCGCACCCGCGCAGTGGTTGAGATTCGCCTGGAGGAGATGGGTGCAGTCGTGGTCCATTATTGGGCCGACGTACCTGCAACCACATCCTCCTCCATCCGCGACGGCGAAAGAGCGGCGAGGACGACGGGGGTAGCCTGGGTCGATGGGCTACCCGCGACGTTCTTGGGCTTGGAAGCCCGGGGAGGGTTGCATCCCCTTCGCCCCATAATATGATTGGCGGGCAATTTACCCGCCGCACACGCGGGGCAATGGGGGGCGGCGGAACAATCCGTCGCCTTGTGCCCCGGCTGGCCGCATCGGAAGCATAGTCCGCTGCAGTCGAAGCCACTTCTGCATGTGGCGCGTACGTGCCCCTCGGCCATGCATTTATGGCACCTCGCAGGCCTGGCCGCCAACAAAGAGACCTTGGCGGAACTCCAGCCTACGAGGAGCCTTCCTGCAGCAACCAAAGTGTTGGCCGCTGCTACGGGGCACTGCGCTACCACAGCTCCGACACCGCCAGGACCGGGGCGGATTGCGCCAACCTTGACGTTGTCCAGGCTGCATCCAGTTTTAGCCTGGATGGCCTCCCGGACATCGTCAGGCGTGATAGAATCGTCCAGGCCAGTGACACGGAATTCCACGCACTTCACAGGCCTGGCGATCTTTACGCCTTCTTCCGCCCCGAACAACCCTCGCAGCCTTTCCGCGATTGTGTCCGCCGTCTTTGCGCCCTCCGCACCGGGGAACTCGAGAATACGAGCCCCCGTTTGGGCAAGGCGGGTCTTGATGCCGGTGGGGCCTAAGTCCGCCACACCGACGCTCTCCCGCGCCTTCTTAAAGACGGCGGCGTAGGAAAGGCCACGCTCCTCCGCCTCCGGCGACACCGTTACGACCACGGCGGCCGATCTTGGCGGCCGGAGCTTCCCGGGCCTCTTCGTTTTCGCCTTCTTACTCTTCTTCACTTGTTCTTTCTTTCGTTCGGCAGCCGCAGCCCTCGCAGCGCTCCTGCGTTCGCGCCTCTTCCGACGCCGAATCTCCATTTCCTCCCCGGCCGTCTGCCAGCCCTCATTGGAAGACGCAGACGGACCAAGGACAGAAACCAGTCTTGGCGCACCCTTGGTTGGTGCCCGTTCCTTCGGCGCCGGGGCGCGAGTTGAGCCCGCAGGTGTCAGCCTCAATGGCGGGAAGTCCCTCTGGGACTTGGAAGGGGCTTTGGAAGTCCCCTTCTTCCCGGCCGCAGGTCTCGACCCTGCGGGGACGCTGGCCGACGCTGACGCCGCCGTCGCGTAGGACCGCTGGCCCGACGTGACCACTGGGTCCCTAGCAGCGGGCGCGTGGTTATCCGCTGCGAGTGGTGGACGGCGACGCGGTTCTGGAGGTAATCTTGCCTCCAGACTCCCCAGCCGCACGTTGATCATTGTCCCAACGGACGACATGACCTGGCGCAGCTGCGCGTCGGTTAGCAGGGAGCGCTGCTCCTCTCCTTGCCGAGCTACGGCATTCGGCTGCCGCAAACACTCCTTAACTTGGCTGAGCTCAGCACGGAGCTCAGCCACCTCCCCTGCCAGGCGGTCATTTGCCGCCCGCAACCGCCTCGTCTCGTCGGAGGTGGTGCGCTCCGCGAGCGTTTGCACCACCTCCTGGAGGTGAGAGGCCGCCTTCTTGAGGGCATTGACGAACGTGCCCTTCAAATTCTGACTTTTTGTGGCCACCGTGATTATAGCGGCCACAGAGTCTGCGGCGGACTGGACGAGGTCTCCATCTGAGTTCTCGTCCAGGAGCTGCGCAACAAATTGTTCTGCTGCGCGCTCCCCCTCTTGTCGGGTGCGGGCGACCGATTCCCGCCTACTAAATGGGTTCGGGGTCACTGACCGTGACCCATGTACCGGCGAACTGGGGGCGGGCACCTTGATCGCTGGTGCGCTGCGCTCCGCCTCTGGTGATCGGCTCCTACTGCGCTTCCGGGTTCTAGTGACCTGACCGCTGAGTTCGCGGGAGTCCAGGTCCTCGGACTCAGACTCGACGCCGAGGCTGACGGAGCTCCTCCGGCTTCCGTTCGGCGTCGACGCCAATGATGTCCGACTCTCTGAAGGGCACGCACTGGTGGGCGTGCATGCCCCCATTCTTCCACCATCGCTGGCACGTGGTCGTAAAGGGCGCTTGAAGCGCCCTTTGGAGTCGCGCAAAGGGACTCCGTGCTCCTCCTTCTTCTTCACTTCCTCATCTAAGGGTGTTTTAGTTTTTTCATTTTCCATGTTATTCCCACGAGTAGAGACGATTTATAATCGACCCTCGGGTGACGCTCATTCCGAGGGAAGGCCTACATACTGCTGGGGGACGGCAGGTACCCAGAGGTTTTTACAACTTCGCTGTTGGGTGGTCTGAGTTTTCCTTCTCGCGGGCCGGCCAACTAAGGCAAGCCCCTCGGTCCCGTTGAGCCGCTAGACGTGATCAACGACACTCAACGGGTAACGATGTAAAGACGGAGGCAGGGTTAGGTTTCCCCTCCCCTATGTGCCACCGCCTAATGCCAGGACTACTGGCAGCCCTCAACTCTACGCACAATCCATCAATACCAGATGTGGTATCCGACTAAAAGAGCTTGTGTATTACTAGTGCTACTAGTACAAATAATGTAAAAATAAATAAATAAAATAAAACTAAAAATAAAATAAAGTAAATAAAATAAAAATAAAATAAAGTAAATAAAATAAAATAAAATAAACCGCCCCGGCCTTACGGCCCCCACTGGTGATTTTTTAAAGAGGTTTTCTTCCTCTATCCCCCCCTGTCTCAAATCCACGTGTCCTCTGTTAATCAGAGGAACACGTGGAGAGACGCCCAAAACGCGGCCCTCGCGGGCCGATAACCCCGAGACAAAATGCCTCGGGTTCCCTACGCGCGTGCCAGAGTATTAGCCACGAGTAATAATGCCCCCGAAAGGACATGATTACCCGTGTTGCCCGGGGTGTACCGGCCCAACGTCTGCCGTTCCCATCCACGAAAAATGTGGAAAGGACTAGCAACCGTCAGGCACACTAGGAGGTTCTCTCTGGCCACACACCCCAACCTAACCTAACCTAACCTTTTTTTTTTTTTTTTTTTTTTTTTTTCGGGGGGAAATCCTCATGGACTACCTCCGCCTGGGGAAAGGCGGAGGGGCGTGCCGGACTTTTACCGGCTAAAACCACCCCGGTGTCTCCTCGCACGTGCGCGCGGGGCCGCGGGAGTCCAAATTCTTCCGCAGCCCCGCACTAGTGCTGGCCGGGTCTGTCCGAGCCTCGTCTCCTGCATGGGGTAGTGAGGTGTTGAACTACCCCGTGCATCGCCTCGAAGGCGCGCGCCGACACGCGCGCGCGCCTGCAACTCGGGTCCATCGAATAGGGGGCGGGGACTTCCCCAAGTCCCTCGCCCCTGGACCCATTCATGGGGGCCGGAAAAGGGCGTTGTCCGCCCTTCTCCTGCGCCCGGTGCGCCTTCTGCGGCCGGGGAAGGGAGTCGAGATCTCCCTCTCCCGCTCCGCAGTTTCCTTCTGCGACATCACGTCCTCGCAGAAGGACACCACCGCGTCCCACGACTCTGCGCTACCAACCATCCTCCGCACTACGGCCGGCAGCGACAGATCGCCTCCTACTTCATTTGTGAGGACACGGCGCTGCTCCTCCCAAGCTACACACTCGGCGAGCGTGTGTTGCGCCGTGTCCTCCCCGCAATGGACGCAGTGATGGCACCGAGCGTCCGGCTCCCTGTCTATGCGGCACAGGTACTTGCCGAAGCAGCCGTGCCCCGACAGCACCTGCGTCACCCTAAACGACAGGGAGCCGTGCCTTCTCCCGAGCCAGTCGTTGAGTACCGGCCGGATCGCCTCGACGGTAGCGAGGCCGGCGGCAGGGCTCAGAAGCCTTTGCCGCCATTCCGCCACCAAGACCTGACGGAGCTCCTCTTTGCGCAGCGCGATCTGCCGCTGCACCGGCCTCGAGCCCCGTGCCCGCTCTTCCTCGCGCCATCGATATAATGACGCGAGTACTTTCGCCTCTAGGTCCCAGGGCGGGGATCCGGCCAGGACGCAAGCCGCCTCGTAGGAAATCGTGCGATACCCGCGGACGACTCTGACGGCCATCGCCCTCTGCGGTTTGCGCAGAATGGCGAGAGTGCTGGCCGTCATGTCCATCGCCCACACAGGGGCCCCATACAGGGCCATGGACCGCACGATTCCCACGTACAACCGCCTACAGGCGGCGCTCGGGCCCCCCAAGTTGGGAAGCAACGTTGAAAGTGCGCCCGCTGCGCCCATCAGCTTGGGCACCAGCCGCCGGAAGTGGGGCCCGAATTCCCATCGGCTGTCGAGTACCAATCCCAGATACTTCATGGTGGACTCGACAGCTATCCGGGCCCCGCTGACCACGATGTGTGATCCCGGCGCCGGCACACGTCGGGGGCCATGAAACACCATGGCCTCCGACTTGTTTAGGGCCACCTCCAGGCCCAGGCGCCGGATGCGGTTCACCACCTGTGACACCGCAGCCGTGGCTATCAACGTCGCTTCCCTGTGCGAGCTCCCCCGGGCAGTTACGAGCGTGTCGTCCGCATAACACGTCAAGTCGGCACCCGACAGGAGTTCGCCTCTCAGCACCCAGTCGTAGCCGATGTTCCACAGGAGCGGTCCCAAGACCGATCCCTGCGGAACACCGCACGACATGAGGTGCCGACCGGCACCGTCGCGTCCCCGATAGGTGACGCATCTACCCTCCAGGTAAGCCCCTACTGTACGGCGGAGGTAGGGAGGCACGCGATGGTATTTCAGAGCCTCCCGAATACAACTCCAGGGTAGGGTGTTGAATGCGTTGGAGATATCTAAAGACACCGCCAGCACCACCCCACCCCGGGACACCGTCTCCTCCACCAGGGCCCTCACGCGCATGATGGCGTCTATGGTGGAGCGCCCCCGACGAAAACCAAATTGGTTGTCGTCCAGGTTCGGCCCCTCCCTGCACAAGTGGCTGACGAGGCGATCTGCGATAATACGCTCGAAAATTTTGCCCGCCTCGTCGAGCAGCACTATGGGCCGATACGCGGACGGCGAGTCCGCGGGGCGCCCCTCCTTCCTGAGCAGGACCAGCCTCCCCTCCTTCCACACACTGGGAAACTGACCCTGCTCGAGACATGCCGTGAAGAGCCCCCTCAGCTGGGGTTCTAGCTCCTTCAGAGCTAGGACGAGAGCTCGACCAGGAACTCCGTCGGGTCCGGGCGCTGTGTTCTTAGCCCGGAGTCGCGACACGGCCGCTCTCGTCTCTGCTTGCGTCACCTCGGGGACATTAGTGCTCTCCTCTTCTGGAGAGTCTGTGGCTGAGGGCGAAGCCATCGCCGGGGGAAAGTGTCCCGCTCGCTCCGGGAAGAGGGCCGATACCACCGTCTCAAGCAACTCGGGTTGCATGCTTTGAGTTAGTGGAGGTGCCCAGGGACGCAACTTGCCCCGTACCCAACGGTAGGGGCGCCCCCACGGATCCCGATCTAGGGACTCCAGCAGCTCCTCCCTGGCACGCGACTTTGAGTCGCCGATGGCCAGCCACAGAATCTCCTTAGACGCGCGGTACACCTCATACAGCGCGTCCTCCTCGGCGGAATCCCGTCGACGCCGTCTCCGGTATCGGGTGTACCGGCGACGAGCCTCAACGCACGCTACGCGCAATTGCGCGATCACGGCGGTCCACCAGTACACCTGGCGCCTTGAGGACTGTTGGCGGACACGGGGCATGGACGCGTCGCAGATCTGCGTCATCGCCCCGCGAAACCACAGCGCCACCGCCTCGACGTCGACGGGGCCGGCCGTCGTCGACTCCCAGATCCAGGACTGGACTAAGGCAGCTTCCTCGAGTAGTTCCCTGTCGATGCGCTTAAGCGCCCAACGCGGGCCGTCGTTAATCGGGGCTGTTGGATGGCGGCCACTCGCGGTCTGGGCAGAGACGTCGAATCGGATATACCGATGGTCCGACAGCGTCTCCACCCCCACGGCGACACGCCAGTCGCGGACTCGGCTGGCGACAGAGGGACTAGCGAACGAGACGTCCACTATCGATCCGCCCCGCTGCCGCACACACGTGTATTCCGAACCCCGATTCAGGACGACCAGACCAAACGTCACCGCCCACTCTTCTAGCACCTCGCCCCGAGGGTCAGTGACCGGAGATCCCCACGCCGATGACTTGGCGTTGAGATCCCCGAGCACCAGAACGGGACGAGGGTGATAGCGGTCTACGACGGCGCCCAACTCGACAAGAAAACCCTCGAAGTCGGCGAGACTCTTGTTGGGGGAGAAATACGCCCCCACAATGACAATGCCGCCCAAGACCGCAGCAACCCAGCCGCGGCCCCGAGACGGGTCGATCAGAGTCTCGCCAATAATGGCCACCAAACCGTCAGCGCATCCCAGCCAGTTGTCACGGGCGGGAATGAAGTACGGTTCGGCGACCACAGCCACGTGAATCGACCACTCTGCCATGCTCTGGAGTAGGAGATCCTGAGCTCTGGCACAGTGGTTGATGTTACCCTGGAGGAAATGGAATTGTGCCATTATTGACACTCCATTCCCTCGGCAACGGTCCTGGGCCGGGAGTCGGCCGTGGAGCTACTAGCCTGCGGGGGTGGCGAGGTTTCCCCGGCAGGTTTAGAGCTCCTCTTCTTTTTCTTCTTGGCCTTGCTGGCAGGCGCGCCACAGGCCCCTCCGCCCACTTTGTGTCCCGCTGGCTTCCCCGCAGCCGAACATAAGCTGCAGTTGAGCGCCGCAGAACACTGGGCCGCCTTGTGGCCGGGCTGACCGCAGCGATAACAAAGATCACTACGGTCAATCTCGGCGGTGCACTTTGCCCGGACGTGCCCCTTCTCCAGGCACCGGAAGCAATGCAAAGCCCGGGGCTGCAGGAGTTTCACCCTCGCTGCAACCCAGCCAACCAGCAATCTGCCGCTATCGGCGATCTTCTTCGCCGACGCTACAGGGCACCGAACCCAGACTACGCCGAGTCCGGTGGCGTCGGCGCGTATATCGCCGGCCCGCACCTTGTCCAACGGACACTCTCCGCTTCGGGCAACGGCCGCCACCACCTCCTCAGAGGTCACGGAGTCGTCCAGACCAGCAATCCGCACCTCTGCGGTTTTCATTGGCCTGGAGACCCGGACGTCCTCAGGGTTGAGGACCTCCCTCATCTTGGCGGCCAGAGCGTCCGCCTTTTCGGCACTGCCGCTCGCAGCACCAGCCACCTCGAACAGCCGCGCACCCGTGGCAGCCTGCCTGAGGGTGACGGACTGGAGGCCAAGATCTAATAATTTGATCTTGGCCTTGGCCTCGGCAATGACCGACAGGTACGTTACGCCGCGCTCCGCAGCCCCGGGCTGTAGCGTGAGCGTCACAGCTTCGGAACGCGGGGCACGTATCGTCGGTCCTTTGCGACCGCCTTTGGCAGTCCGCCGCGCAGGCTGCTCAACCGACTTTGTGGTTCCACCGGGGACGCATGCAGCTGCTGCGGCCTTCTTGGCGGCTTTGCGGGCCTTCTTGCGGCCAACGACTTTCGCCCAGGTCTCACCCTTAGACCCGGCAGTCGTGGGCTGGTCGGTCAGAGGAGCTCCCTCCGCGGGCTTTTTGTTGCCCTTCGCGGGCTTCCCCTTTTGAGGCGCAAGTCTCGACGGCTCCTCAGTCCTCCGCGTGTCAGCTGCTAGAGGCGGACGGAGGATTTCCGCCGGGAGACGCCGAGAAATCGCCTCCAGCCGAGCGTTAACCATGCTCCCGCACTGGAGCATGCAGAGCCGGACAATGCGCTCGACCTCTTCGTCGGTACGAGGGCTTGCCGGTCGCGGTGCGGGAGTCGGGGCCACTTCAGGTGCGGCATTGGTGGACGTGCGTCGCTGCTGTTGCTCGCTTAGCGCAGTGACTTGCCGCCGGAGGTCCTCGAGGTCATTTCGGAGGCGGCTGTTTTCCTCCTGTAACTTTGCGACCTCGTCAGAGGCCGTCCTGTTGAGGAGGATGCCAACCGCCTCCCTGATATCCGCGGCAGCCTCCTTTAAGCCACGGGTGAACGTGCCCTTCAGGCTGCCGGACTTGGTGGCAACCTTCAGGACTAAGTCCACCCCATCCAGAGCCAGCTGGCTCAAGGCCACCGCAGATGGCTCTGCCCCAACCGCCGCCAGAGCAGCTCGTCGCTCGCGAGCGCGTCGGGCCATTTCCGACACTTCGTCGGTCGCGACGGCTTTGCGCTGCTCCCTCTTGGCGGCGATTATTTCGGCCTTTGAGCTCCCCAGCGAGGCACAGCTTTCACCGCCATCGCCAGGGTCCTCCGTAGTGACCCCCATGTCACTCTCGGCTTCTCTAGCCGCCGAGGTATTGGAGCGCACGAAACGTCCGTGCTTATCCCTCCGCGGCTGCGAAGCACTCGCCCCTCTCGATGCCTGCCGACCCCTCCTCGAAGTCGGCAACTTGGGGGCCGGCAGGCCTTCCTCGTCTGAGGACTGGCACACGGGACGTTTCCTAACGGAAGACGTCCCATGCGACCGATTTCCATCGCTTCCAGTATCCATATCCGCTACAGGGGCCTGGTCGCCTACCCCTGCGCATCCGTCGGTCACCAATTTAACACTCGCAGGCCCGGATACCTGCGAGCGCCGGGTGTCAACCGGGTCGCGTCCTACTGACAGTGGGGTCCTACCCCCTACAACCTTCCCCTTTTTGGGGCCTACCGTCGACGCCTTGTCCGGGCCGGAGCCCAAGGCGGAAATTTCGGTGCCGGATGTTTCGCGCGGCACGGCGCTGTGATGGCGGTTGCCCCCCCCAGAATACGAGGGGCAGACGGAGCCAGAAGGCTCCGTGAGGGATTCTCCGGGTGCGGCGCGCCCGGTACCCTCCTGGGGTAGATTTCTCCTTTGATCCGACATCATTCATTTGTTTTGGGTTTTGGGTAGCCCTAATGACTGGGTTCCCCCCAGCCATACAGCCCCTCGCTGGGCCACCAAAAACTTGGGCTTTGGGTTATTTTTATAGAGGTTTTCTTCCTCGCAGCCCGAAGGCCCCCGGTCCTGTCAGTTCAGGATTACGGGTTGGGCCGGATGGGGGTCCATGCTGGACCGATCGACCCGCCCCAAGACCGCCCGCCTGGGCAGGAAGCACCCCCACCTCGGCCTAACAGCCCAGTGATTTTTTAGAGAGGTTGTCTTCCTCTATGACCTACCTAAACCTAACCTAACCTGCCTACCTAACCTGCCTACCTAACCTATCTACCTAACCTACCTACCTACCTAACCCTAAACCTAAACCTGCCTACCTACCTAACCCTAAACCTAAACCTGCCTACCTACCTAACCCTAAACCTAAACCTACCTAACCTAAAACCTAATCTAACCTACCTAACCACCCCGTCTCAAATCCACGTGTCCTCTGCTAATCAAAGGAACACGTGGAGAGACCCCCAAACGCGACCCTTGCGGGCCGATAACCCCGAGACAAGATGCCTCGGGTTCCCTACGCGCATGCCAGAGTATTAGCCACGAGTAATAATGCCCCCGAAAGGACATGATTACCCGTGTTGCCCGGGGTGTACCGGCCCAACGTCTGCCGCTCCCATCCACGAAAAATGTGGATGGGAACGGCAGAACCGTCAGGCACACTAGGAGGTTCTCTCTGGCCACACACCCCAACCTAACCTAACCTAACCTAACCTCGCCAGTTCCTTACGTTGTTCGCGACAGCAGGGCTAGCGAACGAGAGGTCCACTATCGACCCGCCCTGCTGCCGAACACAAGTGTCGGTGGTGCCTCTGTTGAGCAGACAGAGGCCCACCGAATTTGCCCACTCTTCCACCGCTCTACCGCGGGCGTCCGTTCTGGGAGACCCCCACGCGCCGGACTTTGCGTTGAAGTCCCCCATCACCAGGACGCGGCCTGATGCCAAACGCCGTATCGAGGTCTCCAAAGATGTGAGGAAGACCTCGAAATCAGCCAGACTCCGATTGGGGGAGAAGTACACCCCGAAAACGAGTAATCCCCCCCATTCGGCCGCCACGTATCCCGAGCCCCTATCTTTGAGCGACAAGGGCGGGGAACGCGGGGCCGTGGAGCTGATGACTGCCACGGAGCCGTCCCGGTCACCCACCCAGTTTGGGCGGGGAGGAACATAATAGGGCTCCGCGGCTACGGCCACACCAATCGACCACTGCGCAATGGATTGCAGGAAGAGATCCTGCGCACCGGCGCAGTGGTTGAGGTTCGCCTGGAGGAGATGGGTGCAGTCGTGGTCCATTATTGGGCCGAAGTACTTGCAACCACATCCTCCTCCATCCGCGACGGCGAAAGAGCGGCGACGACGACGGGGGTAGCCTGGGTCGATTGGCTACCCGCGACGTTCTTGGGCTTGGAAGCCCGGGGAGGGTTGCATCCCCTTCGCCCCATAATATGATTGGCGGGCAATTTACCCGCCGCACACGCGGGGCAATGGGGGGCGGCGGAACAATCCGTCGCCTTGTGCCCCGGCTGGCCGCAGCGGAAGCATAGTCCGCTGCAGTCGAAGCCACTTCTGCATGTGGCGCGCACGTGCCCCTCGGCCATGCATTTATGGCACCTCGCAGGCCTGGCCGCCAACAAAGAGACCTTGGCGGAACTCCAGCCTACGAGGAGCCTTCCTCCAGCAACCAAAGTGTTGGCTGCTGCGACGGGGCACTGCGCTACCACAGCTCCGACACCGCCAGGACCGGGGCGGATTGCGCCAACCTTGACGTTGTCCAGGCTGCATCCAGTTTTAGCCTGGATAGCCTCCCGGACATCGTCAGGCGTGATCGAATCGTCCAGGCCAGTGACACGGAATTCCACGCACTTCACGGGCCTGGCGATCTTTACGCCTTCCTCCGCCCCGAACAACCCTCGCAGCCTTTCCGCGATTGTGTCCGCCGTCTTTGCGCCCTCCGCACCGGGGAACTCAAGAATGCGAGCCCCCGTTTGGGCAAGGCGGGTCTTGATGCCGGTGGGGCCTAGGTCCGCCACACCGACGCTCTCCCGCGCCTTCTTAAAGACGGCGGCGTAGGAAAGGCCGCGCTCCGCCGCCTCCGGCGACACCGTTACGACCACGGCGGCCGATCTTGGCGGCCGGAGCTTCCCGGGCCTCTTCTTTTTCGCCTTCTTGCTCTTCTTCACTTCTTTTTGCCGCTCGGCAGCCGCAGCCCTTGCAGCGCTCCTGCGTTCGCGCCTCTTCCGACGCCGAATCTCCATTTTCTCCCCGGCCGTCTGCCAGCCCTCATTAGAAGACGCAGACGGACCAGGGACAGAAACCAGTCTTGGCGCACCCGTGGTTGTTGCGGGTGCCCGTTCCTTCGGCGCCGGGGCACGTCTTGAGACCGCAGGTGTTGAACTCAAGGGCGGGAAGTCCCTCTGGGACTGGGAAGGGGCTTTGGAAGTCCCCTTCTTCCCGGCTGCAGGTCTCGACCCCGCGGGGACGCTGGCCGACGCTGACGCCGCCGTCGCGTAGGACCGCTGGCCCGACGTGACCACTGGGTCCCTAGCAGCGGGCGCGTGGTTATCCGCTGCGAGTGGTGGACGGCGGCGCGGTTCTGGAGGTAATCTTGCCTCCAGACTCCCCAGCCGCACGTTGATCATGGTCCCAACGGACGACATGACCTGGCGCAGCTGCGCGTCGGTCAGCAGGGAGCACTGCTCCTCTCCTTGCCGAGGTATGGCATTTGGCTGCCGCAAGCACTCCTTAAGTTGGCTGAGCTCAACACGGAGCTCAGCCACCTCCCCTGCCAGGCGGTCGTTTGCCACCCGCAACCGCCTCGTCTCGTCGGAGGTGGTGCGCTCCGCGAGCGTTTGCACCACCTCCTGGAGGTGAGAGGCCGCCTTTTTGAGGGCATTAACAAAGGTGCCCTTCAAATTTTGGCTTTTTGTGGCCACCGTGATTATGGCGGCCACAGAGTCTGCGGCGGACTGGACGAGGTCTACATCAGAGCTCGAGCTCTCGTCCAGGAGCTGCGCAACAAATTGCTCTGCTGCGCGCTCCCCCTCTTGTCGGGTGCGGGCGACCGATTCCCGCCTACTAAATGGGTCCTGGGTCACTGACCGTGACCCATGTACCGGCGAACTGGGGGCGGGCACCTTGATCGCTGGTGCGTTGCGCTCCGCCTCTGGCGACCTGCTCCTGCTACGCTTCCGTGTCCTAGAGACCCGACCGCTGAGGTCGCGGGAGTCCAGGTCCTCGGACTCGGACTCGACACCGAGGCTCACGGAGCTCCTCCGGCTTCCGTTCGGCGTCGACGCCAATGACGTCCGGCTCTCTGAAGGACACGCACTGGTGGGCGTGCATGCCCTCATTCTTCCGCCATCGCTGGCGCGTGGTCGTAAAGGGCGCTTAAAGCGCCCTTTGGAGTCGCGCAAAAGGACTCCTTGCTCCTCCGTCTTCTTCTCCTCCTTCTCATCGAGTTTTTGGTTTTGTACTGAATTATCCATTAAATTCCCACGAGTAGAGACGATCTATAATCGACCCTCGGGTGACGCTCATTCCGAGGGAAGGCCTACATACTGCTGGGGGACGGCAGGTACCCAGAGGTTTTTACAACTTCGCTGTTGGGTGGTCTGAGTTTTCCTTCTCGCGGGCCGGCCAACTAAGGCAAGCCCCTCGGTCCCGTTGAGCCGCTAGACGTGATCAACGACACTCAACGGGTAACGATGTGAAGACGGAGGCAGGGTTAGGTTTCCCTTCCCCTATGTGCCACCGCCTAATGCCAGAACTACTGGCAGCCCTCAACTCTTAACTCCACGCACAATCCATCCATATCAGATGTGGTATCCGACTACAGGCGCTTGTGTGCTACTAGTACTACTAGTGCAAACAATGTAAACAAAATAAATAAAGTAAAAATAAAATAAAATATACTAAAATAAAGTAAATAAAATAGAATAAAGTAAATAAAATAAACCGCCCCGGCCTTACGGCCCCCACTGGTGATTTTTTAAAGAGGTTTTCTTCCTCTATCCCCCCCGTCTCAAATCCACGTGTCCTCTGTTGATCAGAGGAACACGTGGAGAGACCCCCAAACGCGGCCCTCGCGAGCCGATAACCCCGAGACAAAACGCCTCGGGTTCCCTACGCGCGTGCCAGAGTATTAGCCACGAGTAATAATGCCCCCGAAAGGACATGATTACCCGTGTTGCCCGGGGTGTACCGGCCCAACGTCTGCCGTTCCCATCCACGAAAATGTGGAAAGGACTAGCAACCGTCAGGCACACTAGGAGGTTCTCTCTGGCCACACACCCCAACCTAACTTTTTTTTTTTTTTTTTGGACGGGGGGAAATGCTCCTGATGCATACCGCCCCACTCGGGGAGGTTGGACGGTTATGTCGGGCTCTCCCAGCGACCCACCCAGCGACTGCCCACGACCCGCGGGCACCAGCACTTGCGGCGGCGTCTGGGTGCACCAGAGACGCCGCGCCTACACGGAAGGGTGCGGGTGGGAGAAAACATACCCCGATCTCCCACCCTCAGCCATCGCTAGGGGGGCATCAGACGCGCATCGGCGCGCCGACGCCGCCCAGCTCGCCGGCGACGGATCGGGTCAGCGAGGAGACTTTCCTCCCTGGCCCGCTCCGCCGCCTCCTTCTGCGAGATGACGTTCTCGCAGAAGGATGCGACCGCACACCAATTCCTGTCGCTATCGGCCATGGAGCGGATTATGGCCGATAGCGAGAGATCCACACCGATGGTCTCGACGAGGGCACGACGCTGCTGCACCCACGCCGGGCAGAACTCCAGCGTATGCTGCGCCGTGTCCTCGCCACAATCACAGTGGTGACAGGCGGGACTCGATTCCCTCCTCGCGACCTTGTGCAGGTAGTATCCGAAGCACCCGTGCCCGGATAACACCTGCACCAGCCGGAAGGAAAGGGTCCCGTGCTGTCGCCACACCCACAACGAAAGGACCGGCCGGAGCGCCTCCACCGTGCGAAGACCCGCACGTGGAGCCTCCAGCCGGTCTGACCATCGGGCCACGATGGCTCGGCGAGCGGTCTCGCGCCACTCACGCACCTGCTCGAGCAGAGGGCGACCGCCTCCGCCTGCTCGAAATTCGGCCGTTCGCCGATAAACGTCGGCGAGCACTTCCGCCTCCAAATCCCACGGGGGTGTACCGGCCAGCGCGCATGCCGCGTCTGCGGACACGGTGCGGTACCCGCGTATTGCCCTGACCGCCAAAGTGCGCTGCGGTCGGCATAACCGCGCGCGGTTCTGGGCGGTCAGGGACCCCGCCCACACCGGTGCGCCGTACAGCGCCATCGACCGAACTACCCCCGTGTAGAGCCTCCGGCACGCCAAACTGGGTCCGCCCAGATTGGGCAATAATCGACCCAGGGCGGACGCCGCGCCGTCCAGCTTCGGCTCAAGCTGGCGGAAGTGCTCGTCGAAGAGCCATCGCCCATCCAACACCAGGCCCAGATATCTCATCTGGGCCTGAACCGGTACGAGGACCGAGCCGACGGTGATCGAGGCGCCGGCAGGCGGCCCGCGACGGGGCCCACGGAACAACAGGGCCTCCGTCTTGTTGAGGGCCACCTTAAGCCCCAGCGCCTCGATTCGCCCGACCACCTGAGAGACCCCCGTGGTGGCCAGGCGAGCCGCCTCCTCAAAGTTGCGTCCCCGGGCTGCTACCAACGTGTCGTCAGCGTAACAGAATACGCCCAGCCCGGGGGGCAAGACTCCGCGCAGGGCCCAGTCATAGCCGATGTTCCACAGGAGAGGGCCAAGGACGGACCCCTGTGGAACACCGCGCGATATCGCCCTGCGCACTTCGTCGCCTGCTCGGTCCTCGCACAACACAAACCTCCGCTCCAAATAGTCTGCCATCAGCAGCCTCAGGTATGCGGGCACCCCATGGAATCGGAGTGCCTCTCTGATGCTGCCGAATGGCAGAGTATTAAATGCGTTGGCGATGTCTAAGGACACCGCCAACAGTACGCCGCCTCCCCTGACGGCTTCCTCGGTCGCGGCCCTCAGGGCCAGAATGGCGTCGATCGTCGAACGCCCGGCGCGGAAACCAAACTGGGCGTCCGACAGATCGGGCCCCACCTCCTCGAGGTGCCGGACGATGCGGGCAGCGAGAATCCTCTCCAGCAACTTCCCCGCCTCGTCCAGCAGTACGATAGGCCTGTAGGCCGCGACTGAGTCCGGGGCTCTCCCAGGTTTGGGCAGGAGCACCAGCTTCCCCACCTTCCAGCACTCAGGGAACCTCCCCGACGACAGACACGCGTCATACAGTTCCCTGAGGCGGTCGCCCATGTGGTCAAGGGCAAGGGCCAACACTCGGGCCGGAATTCCGTCCGGCCCGGGGGCGGTCCGCTTCGAGCGAATGCGCAGAACGGCCGCCCCCATCTCCGCCTCCGTGACAGGCGGAACCACCACCTCTTCGTCGGCCTCCCGGACTTCGGCCTCTGCGGCCATCGCCGGGGGCGTGTGCTCCGCCTGTGGTGGGAATAGGCCCTCGACCACTTCGGTGAGGAAGCTAGGCTGAAGGGACTCGGTAAGGGGGGGGCCCGTCGCGCGGAGCTTGCTCAGCGCCGCGCGGTATGGGCGACCCCAGGGGTCACGATCGAGACCCTCCAGCATCTCCTGCCGCGACTGCTCCTTGGCGCGACAGATGGCCAGCTTCAGAGCCTCACGCGCTGCTTGGTACGTTTCGTACAGCTGGCCCTCCCCGTTATCATCGCGGCGTCGCCGCCGGCTGCGGGTGTAGGACCTCCGGGCACGAATGCAGGCCTCGCGGAGGTCCACCAACTCCCGGGACCACCAGTAGACCTCCCTCCTAGGAGGCCGACGTCGGACGCGCGGCATGGCCGCATCGCACACCTGCGTAAGCGCAACACGAATGCGACCCGCCGCAGCATCAACCCCCTCGTCAGGAGGCACTGGAGACAGCCACGACTGCACTATGGCTGCCTCCTCTAACAGGTCCCGGTTCAAACGACCCACAGCCCACCGCGGAGACCGGGGAGCTCTGTCCGCCATGTGACCCCTAACTGGGTCCTGAGGATTCCGGGAGATCTCTGCTCGGATATAGCGGTGATCCGAGAGAGTCTCGACCTCCTCTAGGACTCGCCAGTTCCTTACGTTGTTCGCGACAGCAGGGCTAGCGAACGAGAGGTCCACTATTGACCCGCCCTGCTGCCGAACACAAGTGTCGGTGGTGCCTCTGTTGAGCAGACAGAGGCCCACCGAATTTGCCCACTCTTCCACCGCTCTACCGCGGGCGTCCGTTCTGGGAGACCCCCACGCGCCGGACTTTGCGTTGAAGTCCCCCATCACCAGGACGCGGCCTGATGCCAAACGCCGTATCGAGGTCTCCAAAGATGTGAGGAAGACCTCGAAATCAGCCAGACTCCGATTGGGGGAGAAGTACACCCCGAAAACGAGTAATCCCCCCCATTCGGCCGCCACGTATCCCGAGCCCCTATCTTTGAGCGACAAGGGCGGGGAACGCGGGGCCGTGGAGTTGATGACTGCCACGGAGCCGTCCCGGTCACCCACCCAGTTTGGGCGGGGAGGAACATAATAGGGCTCCGCGGCTACGGCCACACCAATCGACCACTGCGCCATGGATTGCAGGAAGAGATCCTGCGCACCGGCGCAGTGGTTGAGGTTCGCCTGGAGGAGATGGGTGCAGTCGTGGTCCATTATTGGGCCGAAGTACTTGCAACCACATCCTCCTCCATCCGTGCCGGCGAAAGAGCGGCGACGACGACGGGGGTAGCCTGGGTCGATTGGCTACCCGCGACGTTCTTGGGCTTGGAAGCCCGGGGAGGGTTGCATCCCCTTCGCCCCATAATATGATTGGCGGGCAATTTACCCGCCGCACACGCGGGGCAATGGGGGGCGGCGGAACAATCCGTCGCCTTGTGCCCCGGCTGGCCGCAGCGGAAGCATAGTCCGCTGCAGTCGAAGCCACTTCTGCATGTGGCGCGCACGTGCCCCTCGGCCATGCATTTATGGCACCTCGCAGGCCTGGCCGCCAACAAAGAGACCTTGGCGGAACTCCAGCCTACGAGGAGCCTTCCTGCAACAACCAAAGTGTTGGCCGCTGCGACGGGGCACTGCGCTACCACGGCTCCGACACCGCCAGGACCGGGGCGGATGGCGCCAACCTTGATGTTGTCCAGGCTGCACCCAGTTTTAGCCTGGATGGCCTCCCGAACATCGTCAGGCGTGATAGAATCGTCCAGGCCAGTGACACGGAATTCCACGCACTTCACGGGCCTGGCGATCTTTACGCCTTCCTCCGCCCCGAACAACCCTCGCAGCCTTTCCGCGATTGTGTCCGCCGTCTTTGCGCCCTCCGCACCGGGGAACTCGAGAATACGAGCCCCCGTTTGGGCAAGGCGGGTCTTGATGCCGGTGGGGCCTAAGTCCGCAACACCGACGCTCTCCCGCGCCTTCTTAAAGACGGCGGCGTAGGAAAGGCCACGCTCCTTCGCCTCCGGCGACACCGTTACGACCACGGCGGCCGATCTTGGCGGCCGGAGCTTCCCGGGCCTCTTCTTTTTCGCCTTCTTACTCTTCTTCACTTCTTCTTTCTTTCGTTCGGCAGCCGCAGCCCTCGCAGCGCTCCTGCGTTCGCGCCTCTTCCGACGCCGAATCTCCATTTTCTCCCCGGCCGTCTGCCAGCCCTCATTGGAAGACGCAGACGGACCAAGGACAGAAACCAGTCTTGGCGCACCCTTGGTTGGTGCCCGTTCCTTCGGCGCCGGGCCGCGAGTTGAGCCCGCAGGTGTCAGCCTCAATGGCGGGAAGTCCCTCTGGGACTGGGAAGGGGCTTTGGAAGTCCCCTTCTTCCCGGTCGCAGGTCTCGACCCTGCGGGGACGCTGGCCGACGCTGACGCCGCCGTCGCGTAGGACCGCTGGCCCGACGTGACCACTGGGTCCCTAGCAGCGGGCGCGTGGTTATCCGCTGCGAGTGGTGGACGGCGACGCGGTTCTGGAGGTAATCTTGCCTCCAGACTCCCCAGCCGCACGTTGATCATTGTCCCAACGGACGACATGACCTGGCGCAGCTGCGCGTCGGTTAGCAGGGAGCGCTGCTCCTCTCCTTGCCGAGCTACGGCATTCGGCTGCCGCAAACGCTCCTTAACTTGGCTGAGCTCAGCGCGGAGCTCAGCCACCTCCCCTGCCAGGCGGTCGTTTGCCGCCCGCAACCGCCTCGTCTCGTCGGAGGTGGTGCGCTCTGCGAGCGTTTGCACCACCTCCTGGAGGTGAGAGGCCGCCTTCTTGAGGGCATTGACGAAGGTGCCCTTCAAATTCTGACTTTTTGTGGCCACCGTGATTATGGCGGCCACAGAGTCTGCGGCGGACTGGACGAGGTCTCCATCTGAGTTCTCGTCCAGGAGCTGCGCAACAAATTGTTCTGCTGCGCGCTCCCCCTCTTTTCGGGTGCGGGCGACCGATTCCCGCCTACTAAATGGGTTCGGGGTCACTGACCGTGACCCATGTACCGGCGAACTGGGGGCGGGCACCTTGATCGCTGGTGCGCTGCGCTCCGCCTCTGGTGACCTGCTCCTACTGCGCTTCCGGGTTTTAGAGACCCAACCGCTGAGTTCCCGGGAGTCCAGGTCCTCGGACTCAGACTCGACGCCGAGGCTGACGGAGCTCCTCCGGCTTCCGTTTGGCGTCGACGCCAATGACGTCCGGCTCTCTGAAGGGCACGCACTGGTGGGCGTGCATGCCCCCATTCTTCCGCCATCGCTGGCACGTGGTCGTAAAGGGCGCTTGAAGCGCCCTTTGGAGTCGCGCAAAGGGACTCCGTGCTCCTCCTTCTTCTTCGCTTCCTCATCTAAGGGTTTTTTGTTTCTTTCTATATTCTCCATGTTATTCCCACGAGTAGAGACGATTTATAATCGACCCTCGGGTGACGCTCATTCCGAGGGAAGGCCTACATACTGCTGGGGGACGGCAGGTACCCAGAGGTTTTTACAACTTCGCTGTTGGGTGGTCTGAGTTTTCCTTCTCGCGGGCCGGCCAACTAAGGCAAGCCCCTCGGTCCCGTTGAGCCGCTAGACGTGATCAACGACACTCAACGGGTAACGATGTGAAGACGGAGGCAGGGTTAGGTTTCCCCTCCCCTATGTGCCACCGCCTAATGCCAGGACTACTGGCAGCCCTCAACTCTACGCACAATCCATCAATACCAGATGTGGTATCCGACTACAAGAGCTTCTGTATTACTAGTGCTACTAGTACAAATAATGTAAAAATAAATAAAATAAAATAAAACTAAAAATAAAATAAAGTAAATAAAATAAAAATAAAATAAAGTAAATAAAATAAAATAAAATAAACCGCCCCGGCCTTACGGCCCCCACTGGTGATTTTTTAAAGAGGTTTTCTTCCTCTATCCCCCCCTGTCTCAAATCCACGTGTCCTCTGTTAATCAGAGGAACACGTGGAGAGACCCCCAAAACGCGGCCCTCGCGGGCCGATAACCCCGAGACAAAATGCCTCGGGTTCCCTACGCGCGTGCCAGAGTATTAGCCACGAGTAATAATGCCCCCGAAAGGACATGATTACCCGTGTTGCCCGGGGTGTACCGGCCCAACGTCTGCCGTTCCCATCCACGGAAAATGTGGAAAGGACTAGCAACCGTCAGGCACACTAGGAGGTTCTCTCTGGCCACACACCCCACCCCAACCTAACCTAACCTAACCTAACCTAACCTTTTTTTTTTTTTTTTTTTTTTTTTTTTCGGGGGGAAATCCTCATGGACTACCTCCGCCTGGGGAAAGGCGGAGGGGCGTGCCGGACTTTTACCGGCTAAAACCACCCCGGTGTCTCCTCGCACGTGCGCGCGGGGCCGCGGGAGTCCAAATTCTTCCGCAGCCCCGCACTAGTGCTGGCCGGGTCTGTCCGGGCCTCGTCTCCTGCATGGGGTAGTGAGGTGTTGAACTACCCCGTGCATCGCCTCAAAGGCGCGCGCCGACACCCGCGCGCGCCTGCGACTCGGGTCCATCGAATAGGGGGCGGGGACTTCCCCAAGTCCCTCGCCCCTGGACCCATTCATGGGGGCCGGAAACGGGCGTTGTCCGCCCTTCTCCTGCGCCCGGTGCGCCTTCTGCGGCCGGGGAAGGGAGTCGAGATCTCCCTCTCCCGTTCCGCAGTTTCCTTCTGCGACATCACGTCCTCGCAGAAGGACACCACCGCGTCCCACGACTCTGCGCTACCAACCATCCTCCGCACTACGGCCGGCAGCGACAGATCGCCTCCTACTTCATTTGTGAGGACACGGCGCTGCTCCTCCCAAGCTACACACTCGGCGAGCGTGTGCTGCGCCGTGTCCTCCCCGCAATGGACGCAGTGATGGCACCGAGCGTCCGGCTCCCTGTCTATGCGGCACAGGTACTTGCCGAAGCAGCCGTGCCCCGACAGCACCTGCGTCACCCTAAACGACAGGGAGCCGTGCCTTCTCCCGAGCCAGTCGTTGAGTACCGGCCGGATCGCCTCGACGGTAGCGAGGCCGGCGGCAGGGCGCAGAAGCCTTTGCCGCCATTCCGCCACCAAGACCTGACGGAGCTCCTCTCGGCGCAGCGCGATCTGCCGCTGCACCGGCCTCGAGCCCCGTGCCCGCTCTTCCTCGCGCCATCGATATAATGACGCGAGTACTTTCGCCTCTAGGTCCCAGGGCGGGGATCCGGCCAGGACGCAAGCCGCCTCGTAGGAAATCGTGCGATACCCGCGGACGACTCTGACGGCCATCGCCCTCTGCGGTGTGCGCAGAATGGCGAGAGTGCTGGCCGTCATGTCCATCGCCCACACAGGGGCCCCATACAGGGCCATGGACCGCACGATTCCCACGTACAACCGCCTACAGGCGGCGCTCGGGCCCCCCAAGTTGGGAAGCAACGTTGAAAGCGCGCCCGCTGCGCCCATCAGCTTGGGCGCCAGCCGCCGGAAGTGGGGCCCGAATTCCCATCGGCTGTCGAGTACCAATCCCAGATACTTCATGGTGGACTCGACAGCTATCCGGGCCCCGCTGACCACGATGTGTGATCCCGGCGCCGGCACACGTCGGGGGCCATGAAACACCATGGCCTCCGACTTGTTTAGGGCCACCTCCAGGCCCAGGCGCCGGATGCGGTTCACCACCTGTGACACCGCAGCCGTGGCTATCAACGTCGCTTCCCTGTGCGAGCTCCCCCGGGCAGTTACGAGCGTGTCGTCCGCATAACACGTCAAGTCGGCACCCGACAGGAGTTCGCCTCTCAGCACCCAGTCGTAGCCGATGTTCCACAGGAGCGGTCCCAAGACCGATCCCTGCGGAACACCGCACGACATGAGGTGCCGACCGGCACTGTCGCGTCCCCGATAGGTGACGCATCTACCCTCCAGGT
Source organism: Catocala sponsa (assembly GCA_963564715.1). NCBI lineage: Eukaryota > Metazoa > Arthropoda > Insecta > Lepidoptera > Erebidae > Catocala > Catocala sponsa. The sequence continues at coordinate 66,345 of OY751347.1, forward strand.
AAGCCCCTTCTGTACGGCGGAGGTAGGGAGGCACGCGATGGTATTTCAGAGCCTCCCGAATACAACTCCAGGGTAGGGTGTTGAATGCGTTGGAGATATCTAAAGACACCGCCAGCACCACCCCACCCCGGGACACCGTCTCCTCCACCAGGGCCCTCACGCGCATGATGGCGTCTATGGTGGAGCGCCCCCGACGAAAACCAAATTGGTTGTCGTCCAGGTTCGGCCCCTCCCTGCACAAGTGGCTGACGAGGCGATCTGCGATAATACGCTCGAAAAGTTTGCCCGCCTCGTCGAGCAGCACTATGGGCCGATACGCGGACGGCGAGTCCGCGGGGCGCCCCTCCTTCCTGAGCAGGACCAGCCTCCCCTCCTTCCACACACTGGGAAACTGACCCTGCTCGAGACATGCCGTGAAGAGCCCCCTCAGCTGGGGCTCTAGCTCCTTCAGGGCTAGGACGAGAGCTCGACCAGGAACTCCGTCGGGTCCGGGCGCTGTGTTCTTAGCCCGGAGTCGCGACACGGCCGCTCTCGTCTCTGCTTGCGTCACCTCGGGGACATTGGTGCTCTCCTCTTCTGGAGAGTCTGTGGCTGAGGGCGAAGCCATCGCCGGGGGAAAGTGTCCCGCTCGCTCCGGGAAGAGGGCCGATACCACCGTCTCAAGCAACTGGGGTTGCATGCTTTGAGTTAGTGGAGGCGCCCAGGGACGCAACTTGCCCCGTACCCAACGGTAAGGGCGCCCCCACGGATCCCGATCTAGGGACCCCAGCAGCTCCTCCCTGGCACGCGACTTTGAGTCGCCGATGGCCAGCCACAGAATCTCCTTAGACGCGCGGTACACCTCATACAGCGCGTCCTCCTCGGCGGAATCCCGTCGACGCCGTCTCCGGTATCGGGTGTACCGGCGACGAGCCTCAACGCACGCTACGCGCAATTGCGCGATCTCGGCGGTCCACCAGTACACCTGGCGCCTTGAGGACTGTTGGCGGACACGGGGCATGGACGCGTCGCAGATCTGCGTCATCGCCCCGCGAAACCACAGCGCCACCGCCTCGACGTCGACGGGGCCGGCCGTCGTCGACTCCCAGATCCAGGACTGGACTAAGGCAGCTTCCTCGAGTAGTTCCCTGTCGATGCGCTTAAGCGCCCAACGCGGGCCGTCGTCGCGGTCTGGGCAGAGACGTCGAACCGGATATACCGATGGTCCGACAGCGTCTCCACCCCCACGGCGACACGCCAGTCGCGGGCTCGGCTGGCGACAGAGGGACTAGCGAACGAGACGTCCACTATCGATCCGCCCCGCTGCCGCACACACGTGTATTCCGAACCCCGATTCAGGACGACCAGACCAAACGTCACCGCCCACTCTTCTAGCACCTCGCCCCGAGGGTCAGTGACCGGAGATCCCCACGCCGATGACTTGGCGTTGAGATCCCCGAGCACCAGAACGGGACGAGGGTGATAGCGGTCTACGACGGCGCCCAACTCGACAAGGAAACCCTCAAAGTCGGCGAGACTCTTGTTGGGGGAGAAATACGCCCCCACAATGACAATGCCGCCCAAGACCGCAGCAACCCAGCCGCGGCCCCGAGACGGGTCGATCAGAGTCTCGCCAATAATGGCCACCAAACCGTCAGCGCATCCCAGCCAGTTGTCACGGGCGGGAATGAAGTACGGTTCGGCGACCACAGCCACGTGAATCGACCACTCTGCCATGCTCTGGAGTAGGAGATCCTGAGCTCTGGCACAGTGGTTGATGTTGCCCTGGAGGAAATGGAATTGTGCCATTATTGACACTCCATTCCCTCGGCAACGGTCCTGGGCCGGGAGTCAGCCGTGGAGCTACTAGCCTGCGGGGGTGGCGAGGTTTCCCCGGCAGGTTTAGAGCTCCTCTTCTTTTTCTTCTTGGCCTTGCTGGCAGGCGCGCCACAGGCCCCTCCGCCCACTTTGTGTCCCGCTGGCTTCCCCGCAGCCGAACATAAGCTGCAGTTGAGCGCCGCGGAACACTGGGCCGCCTTGTGGCCGGGCTGACCGCAGCGATAACAAAGATCACTACGGTCAATCTCGGCGGTGCACTTTGCCCGGACGTGCCCCTTCTCCAGGCACCGGAAGCAATGCAAAGCCCGGGGCTGCAGGAGTTTCACCCTCGCTGCAACCCAGCCAACCAGCAATCTGCCGCTATCGGCGATCTTCTTCGCCGACGCTACAGGGCACCGAACCCAGACTACGCCGAGTCCGGTGGCGTCGGCGCGTATATCGCCGGCCCGCACCTTGTCCAACGGACACTCTCCGCTTCGGGCAACGGCCGCCACCACCTCCTCAGAGGTCACGGAGTCGTCCAGACCAGCAATCCGCACCTCTGCTGTTTTCATTGGCCTGGAGACCCGGACGTCCTCAGGGTTGAGGACCTCCCTCATCTTGGCGGCCAGAGCGTCCGCCTTTTCGGCACTGCCGCTCGCAGCACCAGCCACCTCGAACAGCCGCGCACCCGTGGCAGCCTGCCTGAGGGTGACGGACTGGAGGCCAAGATCTGATAATTTGATCTTGGCCTTGGCCTCGGCAATGACCGACAGGTACGTTACGCCGCGCTCCGCAGCCCCGGGCTGTAGCGTGAGCGTCACAGCTTCGGAACGCGGGGCACGTATCGTCGGTCCTTTGCGACCGCCTTTGGCAGTCCGCCGCGCAGGCTGCTCAACCGACTTTGTGGTTCCACCGGGGGCGCATGCAGCTGCTGCGGCCTTCTTGGCGGCTTTGCGGGCCTTCTTGCGGCCAACGACTTTCGCCCAGGTCTCACCCTTAGACCCGGCAGTCGTGGGCTGGTCGGTCGGAGGAGCTCCCTCCGCGGGCTTTTTGTTGCCCTTCGCGGGCTTCCCCTTTTGAGGCGCAAGTCTCGACGGCTCCTCAGTCCTCCGCGTGTCAGCTGCTAGAGGCGGACGGAGGATTTCCGCCGGGAGACGCCGAGAAATCGCCTCCAGCCGAGCGTTAACCATGCTCCCGCACTGGAGCATGCAGAGCCGGACAATGCGCTCGACCTCTTCGTCGGTACGAGGGCTTGCCGGTCGCGGTGCGGGAGTCGGGGCCACTACAGGTGCGGCATCGGTGGACGTGCGTCGCTGCTGTTGCTCGCTTAGCGCAGCGACTTGCCGCCGGAGGTCCTCCAGGTCATTTCGGAGGCGACTGTTTTCCTCCTGTAACTTTGCGACCTCGTCAGAGGCCGTCCTGTTGAGGAGGATGCCAACCGCCTCCCTGATATCCGCGGCAGCCTCCTTTAAGCCACGGGTGAACGTGCCCTTCAGGCTGCCGGACTTGGTGGCAACCTTCAGGACTAAGTCCACCCCATCCAGAGCCAGCTGGCTCAAGGCCACCGCAGATGGCTCTCCCCTAACCGCCGCCAGAGCAGCTCGTCGCTCGCGAGCGCGTCGGGCCATTTCCGACACTTCGTCGGTCGCGACGGCTTTGCGCTGCTCCCTCTTGGCGGCGATTATTTCGGCCTTTGAGCTCCCCAGCGAGGCACAGCTTTCACCGCCATCGCCAGGGTCCTCCGTAGTGACCCCCATGTCACTCTCGGCTTCTCTAGCCGCCGAGGTATTGGAGCGCACGAAACGTCCGTGCTTATCCCTCCGCAGCTGCGAAGCACTCGCCCCTCTCGATGCCTGCCGACCCCTCCTCGAAGTCGGCAACTTGGGGGCCGGCAGGCCTTCCTCGTCTGAGGACTGGCACACGGGACGTTTCCTAACGGAAGACGTCCCATGCGACCGATTTCCATCGCTTCCAGTATCCATATCCGCTACAGGGGCCTGGTCGCCTACCCCTGCGCATCCGTCGGTCACCAATTTAACACTCGCAGGCCCGGATACCTGCGAGCGCCGGGTGTCAACCGGGTCGCGTCCTACTGACAGTGGGGTCCTACCCCCTACAACCTTCCCCTTTTTGGGGCCTACCGTCGACGCCTTGTCCGGGCCGGAGCCCAAGGCGGAAATTTCGGTGCCGGATGTTTCGCGCGGCACGGCGCTGTGATGGCGGTTGCCCCCCCCAGAATACGAGGGGCAGACGGAGCCAGAAGGCTCCGTGAGGGATTCTCCGGGTGCGGCGCGCCCGGTACCCTCCTGGGGTAGATTTCTCCTTTGGTCCGACATCATTGATTTGTTTTGGGTTTTGGGTAGCCCTAATGACTGGGTTCCCCCCAGCCATACAGCCCCTCGCTGGGCCACCAAAAACTTGGGCTTTGGGTTATTTTTATAGAGGTTTTCTTCCTCGCAGCCCGAAGGCCCCCGGTCCTGTCAGTTCAGGATTACGGGTTGGGCCGGATGGGGGTCCATGCTGGACCGATCGACCCGCCCCAAGACCGCCCGCCTGGGCAGGAAGCACACCCACCTCGGCCTAACAGCCCAGTGATTTTTTAGAGAGGTTGTCTTCCTCTATGACCTACCTAAACCTAACCTAACCTGCCTACCTAACCTATCTACCTAACCTACCTAACCCTAAACCTAAGCCTGCCTACCTACCTAACCCTAAACCTAAACCTACACCTAAACCTAAACCTACCTAACCTAAAACCTAATCTAACCTAACCTAACCACCCCGTCTCAAATCCACGTGTCCTCTGCTAATCAGAGGAACACGTGGAGAGACCCCCAAACGCGGCCCTTGCGGGCCGATAACCCCGAGACAAGATGCCTCGGGTTCCCTACGCGCGTGCCAGAGTATTAGCCACGAGTAATAATGCCCCCGAAAGGACATGATTACCCGTGTTGCCCGGGGTGTACCGGCCCAACGTCTGCCGCTCCCATCCACGAAAAATGTGGATGGGAACGGCAGAACCGTCAGGCACACTAGGAGGTTCTCTCTGGCCACACACCCCAACCTAACCTTTTTTTTTTTTTTTTGGGAGGGGGGAAATGCTCCTGATGCATACCGCCCCACTCGGGGAGGTGGGACGGTTATGTCGGGCTCTCCGGCCTAGAGCGAACGGCCGGCATACCGACTAAAACCCCCCTGTGCACCGTCGCCTCGCCTTAGCGGGTGGGCCACCGGAACCTGATACAACATCAGCGACCCACCCAGCGACTGCCCACGACCCGCGGGCACCAGCACTTGCGGCGGCGTCTGGGTGCACCAGAGACGCCGCGCCTACACGGAAGGGTGCGGGTGGGAGAAAAAATACCCCGATCTCCCACCCTCAGCCATCGCTAGGGGGGCATCAGACGCGCATCGGCGCGCCGACGCCGCCCAGCTCGCCGGCGACGGATCGGGTCAGCGAGGAGACTTTCCTCCCTGGCCCGCTCCGCCGCCTCCTTCTGCGAGATGACGTTCTCGCAGAAGGATGCGACCGCACACCAATTCCTGTCGCTATCGGCCATGGAGCGGATTATGGCCGATAGCGAAAGATCCACACCGATGGTCTCGACGAGGGCACGACGCTGCTGCGCCCACGCCGGGCAGAACTCCAGCGTATGCTGCGCCGTGTCCTCGCCACAATCACAGTGGTGACAGGCGGGACTCGATTCCCTCCTCGCGACCTTGTGCAGGTAGTATCCGAAGCACCCGTGCCCGGATAACACCTGCACCAGCCGGAAGGAAAGGGTCCCGTGCTGTCGCCACACCCACAACGAAAGGACCGGCCGGAGCGCCTCCACCGTGCGAAGACCCGCACGTGGAGCCTCCAGCCGGTCTGACCATCGGGCCACGATGGCTCGGCGAGCGGCCTCGCGCCACTCACGCACCTGCTCGAGCAGAGGGCGACCGCCTCCGCCTGCTCGAAATTCGGCCGTTCGCCGATAAACGTCGGCGAGCACTTCCGCCTCCAAATCCCATGGGGGTGTACCGGCCAGCGCGTGCCGCGTCTGCGGACACGGTGCGGTACCCGCGTATTGCCCTGACCGCCAAAGTGCGCTGCGGTCGGCATAACCGCGCGCGGTTCTGGGCGGTCAGGGACCCCGCCCACACCGGTGCGCCGTACAGCGCCATCGACCGGACTACCCCCGTGTAGAGCCTCCGGCACGCCAAACTGGGTCCGCCCAGGTTGGGCAATAATCGGCCCAGGGTGGACGCCGCGCCGTCCAGCTTCGGCTCAAGCTGGCGGAAGTGCTCGTCGAAGAGCCATCGCCCATCCAACACCAGGCCCAGATATCTCATCTGGGCCTGAACCGGTACGAGGACCGAGCCGACGGTGATCGAGGCGCCGGCAGGCGGCCCGCGACGGGGCCCATGGAACAACAGGGCCTCCGTCTTGTTGAGGGCCACCTTAAGCCCCAGCGCCTCGATTCGCCCGACCACCTGAGAGACCCCCGTGGTGGCCAGGCGAGCCGCCTCCTCAAAGTTGCGTCCCCGGGCTGCTACTAACGTGTCGTCAGCGTAACAGAATACGCCCAGCCTAGGGGGCAAGACTCCGCGCAGGGCCCAGTCATAGCCGATGTTCCACAGGAGAGGGCCAAGGACGGACCCCTGTGGAACACCGCGCGATATCGCCCTGCGCATTTCGTCGCCTGCTCGGTCCTCGCACAACACAAACCTCCGCTCCAAATAGTCTGCCATCAGCAGCCTCAGGTATGCGGGCACCCCATGGAATCGGAGTGCCTCTCTGATGCTGCCGAATGGCAGAGTATTAAATGCGTTGGCGATGTCTAAGGACACCGCCAACAGTACGCCGCCTCCCCTGACGGCTTCCTCGGTCGCGGCCCTCAGGGCCAGAATGGCGTCGATCGTCGAACGCCCGGCGCGGAAACCAAACTGGGCGTCCGACAGATCGGGCCCCACCTCCTCGAGGTGCCGGACGATGCGGGCAGCGAGAATCCTCTCCAGCAACTTCCCCGCCTCGTCCAGCAGTACGATAGGCCTGTAGGCCGCGACCGAGTCCGGGGCTCTCCCCGGTTTGGGCAGGAGCACCAGCTTCCCCACCTTCCAGCACTCAGGGAACCTCCCCGACGACAGACACGCGTCAAACAGTTCCCTGAGGCGGTCGCCCATGTGGTCAAGGGCAAGGGCCAACACTCGGGCCGGAATTCCGTCCGGCCCGGGGGCGGTCCGCTTAGAACGAATGCGCAGAACGGCCGCCCCCATCTCCGCCTCCGTGACAGGCGGAACCACACCGTCTTCGTCGGCCTCCCGGACTTCGGCCTCTGCGGCCATCGCCGGGGGCGTGTGCTCCGCCTGTGGCGGAAATAGGCCCTCGACCACTTCGGTGAGGAAGCTAGGCTGAAGGGACTCGGTAAGAGGGGGGCCCGTCGCGCGGAGCTTGCTCAGCGCCGCGCGGTATGGCCGACCCCAGGGGTCACGATCGAGTCCCTCCAGCATCTCCTGCCGCGACTGCTCCTTGGCGCGACAGATGGCCAGCTTTAAAGCGTCACGCGCTGCTTGGTACTCTTCGTACAACTGGCCCTCCCCGTTATCATCGCGGCGTCGCCGCCGGCTGCGGGTGTAGGACCTCCGGGCGCGAATGCAGGCCTCGCGGAGGTCCACCAACTCCCGGGACCACCAGTAGACCTCCTTCCTAGGAGGCCGACGTCGGACGCGCGGCATGGCCGCATCGCACACCTGCGTAAGTGCAACACGAATGCGACCCGCCGCAGCATCAACCCCCTCATCAGGAGGCACTGGGGACAGCCACGACTGCACTATGGCTGCCTCCTCTAACAGGTCCCGGTTCAAACGACCCACAGCCCACCGCGGAGACCGGGGAGCTCTGTCCGCCATGTGACCCCTAACTGGGTCCTGAGGATTCCGGGAGATCTCTGCTCGGATATAGCGATGATCCGAGAGAGTCTCGACCTCCTCTAGGACTCGCCAGTTCCTTACGTTGTTCGCGACAGCAGGGCTAGCGAACGAGAGGTCCACTATCGACCCGCCCTGCTGCCGAACACAAGTGTCGGTGGTGCCTCTGTTGAGCAGACAGAGGCCCACCGAATTCGCCCACTCTTCCACCGCTCTACCGCGGGCGTCCGTTCTGGGAGACCCCCACGCTCCGGACTTTGCGTTGAAGTCCCCCATCACCAGGACGCGGCCTGATGCCAAATGCCGTATCGAGGTCTCCAAGGATGTGAGGAAGACCTCGAAATCAGCCAGACTCCGATTGGGGGAGAAGTACACCCCGAAAACGAGTAATCCCCCCCATTCGGCCGCCACGTATCCCGAGCCCCTATCTTTGAGTGACAAGGGCGGCGAACGCGGGGCCGTGGAGTAATACACTGACGCTTGGACCTCCGCCTCCAAATCCCAGGGCGGCGATGCCGCCAAAACGCACGCCGCCTCAAAGGAGACGGTGCGGTACGCCCGTGACACCCTGATCGCCATCGCCCTCTGAGGTCTCCTGAGGAGGGCGATATTTTGGCGATCAAGGGCGCCAGCCCAGATGGGCGCTCCATATAGGGCCATGGACCGCACCACCCCCAAATAGAGGCGGCGGCAGACGACACTGGGCCCCCCGATATTCATTCCATCAGGCGGGGGGCCAGACGGCTAAAATGGACGCGAAAGTTCCAGCGGCCGTCGAGGTAGAGCCCCAAGTATTTCATGCTTGGCTCCACCCCGATGCGGACCCCTCCAACGATGATGTGGGCATCGGGAGGTGGCGCCCGCCGAGGCCCGTGAAATAACAGGGCCTCGGACTTATCTAGCGCCACCTCCAGTCCCAACATCCTAATCCTGCCGACAACCAGGGCCACTCCAGCCGTGGCAAGACGGGCAGCTGCCCCGCAATCCGCTCCCCGGGCCGTAACCAACGTGTCGTCGGCGTAACAAGTTACGCCGACGCCCGGGGGCAGGGCGCCCCGCAGCACCCAGTCGTAGCCGATGTTCCACAGTATCGGACCCAGAACCGAACCCTGTGGAACACCGCACGACATCTCCCTCCGGAACGTCTCTCCGTTCCGCCCCACACAAAACACACTCCTCTGGTGCAGGTAGTCCCCGACTATTCGGCGTAGATAGGGAGGCACCCCATGAAATCGGAGCGCCTCCCTAATAGTCGCCCACGGCAGGGTGTTGAAAGCGTTGGCGATGTCCAAGGACACCGCCAATACCACCCCGCGCGAGGCGACCGTCTCTTCCGAGAGGGTCTTGACGCTACTGATCGCGTCAATCGTCGATCGGCCCTCCCGGAATCCGAACTGGCGTTCGGATAAGTCGGGACCCACCCGCACCAGGTGCTTGGAGAGGCGGGCAACCACTACGCGCTTAAAGAGCTTGCCCACCTCATCCAACAGCACTATGGGGTGGTACGCGGAGGGAGAATCCGCGGGGCGGCCCTCCTTTCTTAGGAGGACCAGCTTGCCCGTCTTCCACATGGAAGGGAACCGTCCCGACTCCAAACAGGCGCTGAACAGCCTGAGGAGCCGGTCCCCTAGGGCGTCAAAGGCCAAAACCCAGGCGCGGCCAGGAATTCCGTCCGGCCCCGGGGCGGTGTTTTTGCCCCGAAGCCGCACTATTGCCGCGCCGAGCTCCGCCATCGTAACTTCTGGCACCCCGGCATCGGCACCGCCGTCCTCAATTTTGGGCGGCGCCATTACGGGAGGCGTGTGCTCCGCCCTCGAAGGAAAGAGAGCGGAAATCACACCCTCCAATTGCCGAGGCTGGAGACTCTCGGTGACCGGCGGGGCCCAGGGGCGCAACTTGCCCCTGACCGTCTTGTACGGCCGGCCCCACGGATCTGCCTCGAGAGTCCCCAGGAACTCTTCCCATCTTTGGGTTTTGGCCTCGCTGATGGCGGACTGCAGGGCGTACTTCCGCTGTTTGTACGCGTCCCGCAGCCGTGCCTCCACGGTCGGGTCACGGTACCGCCTGCGTCGGCGGTACCTAGTGTACTGGCGACGCGCCGCAATGCACGCGGCGCGTTTCCGGCTGATGTCGTCAGACCACCAGTACACCTGACGCCTCGGAGGCTGAGCACTGGCCCGGGGCGTTGACGCGTCGCAAATCTGCGTCATCGCGCCCCGGAACCACTCCGCTTCTTGCTCAACCTCCACAGGCCCTTGGACCATCGGGGTCCAGGCCTGCACGATGGAGGCTTCCACCAGCACGTCTGCATCGAGACGTTTCAGCGCCCATCGTGGGGACGACGGGGTGTGCACTCTCCTCGGGCGATCGTCCGGGATCGCTGGCGAGGCGGAGATGTCGAACCGCACGTAACGGTGGTCCGACAGAGACTCCGCCTCGACCAGCACTTGCCAGTCCCGGACGCGGCGCGCTACGGCAGGGCTTGCGAACGAGATGTCCACAATGGACTCGCCCTGCCAGCGCACGCATGTGGCGACCGACCCCCGATTAAGAACGACGAGGCCGGTCGCAATCGCCCACTCCTCCAGTGCGTCGCCGCGAGCGTCAGTGACAGGGGATCCCCAAGCCGTTGATTTGGCATTGAAGTCCCCCGCCACCACGACCGGACGCGATGGGTACCGATTAATCACGGCCCCCACCGCGCCCAAAAATCGCTCAAACTCGGCGAGGCGCCGGTTCGGAGAAAAAAAACACCCCGATCAGGACGGTTCCCTCCCAATCAACACATATATACCCCTCGCCCCTGTCTGTCATCACCAGGAGCGAGGGACCAGACGAAACGATGGCCGCCAAGCCCCCGAGGTCCCCAAACCAGTTGTGACGGCTGGGGACGCAGTAAGGCTCGGCGACCACGGCGATGTCTATTGACCACTCCGCCATGTGCTGCAGCAAAATATCCTGCGCCCTGGCGGAGCGGCCAACGTTCGCCTGTAGGAGGCGATGGGCCATAATTAATTATGTGTCCATCGCCGTCCCACTTCTCCCTGCTTGGGGAGGGGCCGGGGCGGCCGGAGTCCCGGCGACCGCCCCTCTGGCGCCGGTCCTCCGCGGGAGCGACGGGCTGCGCTGTGCGCCGCGGAAGGGGCGGGAACTCCTCCCGCGGCCCCCTGGCAGGCGCCCTGGCGGCGGCCGAGGGCGCCTTTGCGGCGACGGCCCTAGCGGCAGTGGTAGCGGCCGCCTTCATGGCCGCTACCTCCACCCGAAGCTCCGCCAGCTGCCTATGCAGCCCCTCATTCTCCGACCTCCAGCGCCTCTGGAGGTCGGAAGAGGTCTGCCCCCACAGATTGAAGAAGGCCTCCTTCATATCTGCCGTTGCAGTCTTCAGGTCCCGGATGAACCCCCCCTTCAGGTTGCCGGACCGGGCCGCCACCCTCAGGACGGTTTCGGCGCCAGCCTCGAACCGTTGCCTGAGGTCGGCAACCGAGTCTCCTCCGGAGGGGGACGCATCCGGGACCCCAGCCCTCTTGAGGAAGTCTCGACGGGCAGGCAAAGGCTGCCCGAGGAGCTTCCTCGCGGAGGGAGGCGGCATCGGGGAATCAGCCTTTCCTACACAGGGCGTCCCCTCCACTACCTCCACCTCCGTGTCCGAGCCAGAATCGGACGGCGGGTGATGAGACGTCTTCCGGCGCTTCGCGGAAGCGCCGGGCGTCACTCGATACTTGAGGGCGAGGGAAGCTGGGCTATCCCTCCCCTCCTCACTCTCCCGTAGAGCCGCCGACGAGCACCGGCTCCGAGGCCTACTGGCTTCCGAGCCCGAACCCGCCCGCGACTCGACGTCCATGTCAGTGCCGGTGCCGGCGCTGTACACACTCGACGCGGAGTCGCTGCGTGCCAGCGCCGCAACCCGACACCTCGACCGTGTCCTCACGGCCGGGACTCTATCCATAGCTGTTGGCGGGGGCATATCCCCCCCAACCTTCCCCTTTTGCCCCTTTGCAGGGGTTTTGGTGCCAGATGTTTCGCGCGGCACTACGCTGGAATGGCGGTTGCCTCCCCCAGAATACGAGGGGCTGACGGAGCCAGATGGCTCCGTGAGGGATTCTACGGGCGCGGCGCGCCCGGTACCCTCCTGGGGTAGTCTATGACCTTTAGCCGACATTTCATCATTTTTAATTGGGTGGCCCTAATGGCTGGGTTCCCCCCAGCCATACAGCCCCTCGCCGGGCCACAAAAGCTTAAGCTTTGGGTTATTTTTATAGAGGTTTTCTTCCTCGCAGCCCGAAGGCCCCCGGTCCTGTCAGTTCAGGATTACGGGTCGGGCCGGATGGGGGTCCATGCTGGACCAATCCACCCGCCCCAAGAGCGCCCGCCTGGGCAGAAAACCCATGGTTCCCACGTCGGCCTGACGGCCCCCACTAGTAATTTTTTAGAGAGGTTGTCTTCCTCTATCCCCCCCGTGTTGGGCCGGATGGGGGTCCATGCTGGACCGATCCACCCGCCCCAAAACCGCCCGACTGGGCAGGACGCCAAGGCAACCCGCTCCAGCCTTACGGTCCCCACTGGTGATTTTTTAAAGAGGTTTTCTTCCTCTATCCCCTCCCCCCGTATTGGGCCGGATGGGGGTCCATGCTGGACCGATCCACCCCCCCAAAACCACCCGACTGGGCAGGACGCCTACGCACCCCACCCCGGCCTTACGGCCCCCACTGGTGATTTTTTAAAGAGGTTTTCTTCCTCTATCCCCCCCGTCCCAAATCCACGTGTCCTCTGCTAATCAGAGGAACACGTGGAGAGACCCCCAAACGCGGCCCTCGCGGGCCGATAACCCCGAGACAAAATGCCTCGGGTTCCCTACGCGCGTGCCAGAGTATTAGCCACGAGTAATAATGCCCCCGAAAGGACATGATTACCCGTGTTGCCCGGGGTGTACCGGCCCAACGCCTGCCGTTCCCATCCACGGAAAATGTGGAAAGGACTAGCAACCGTCAGGCACACTAGGAGGTTGTCTCTGGCCACACACCCCAACCTAACCTAACCTTTTTTTTTTTTTTTTTTGGTACCCAGGAAAAATGCTTGATGCACTACCCGCCGGCTAGGGGACGGCACCGGCGGCGCGTGTGGGACTCCCCAGCAAGAGAAAAAGGCTGGTATACCCACTAAAAAACCTGGGGTGTTCCCTCTCTCATCCAATGGGGGGGCCTGTTGGGAGCTCTTAAAAGAATTGAGTCATCCATAGCAGGCCCCCCCGTGTGGGTGCGGGCCGGGTCTTTTTTTTTTTAGGACCCGACCCCCTCTTGTCCCCAGGGGAGAGCTTCGCCGCTCTCCCCTTTCAGCGTTGGAAGGCGCGCGGGAACACCGCGCGCGCCCTCTCGGGGTTCTTAGTTTACGGGTGGCAGGCCCCCCTGAGGCCTTGCCACCCGGAACCCTTAAGTGGGGGGCAGGAGAGCGACATAAGCGCGTCTCCTGCGCCCCGTCCTCCGGCGGCGGACTTCCGGGGCGTAAGGGTCGTCCTCACGCCCCCGCTCCGCCGCCTCCTTCTGCGAGATGACAGACTCGCAGAAGGACCTCATTGCGCCCCAGCACCTGTCGTCGCCGACCATCTTGGATACGACGGTCGGCAACGAGAGGTCGGCGCCAATCACAGCGACCAGGGCACAGCGCTCCGCGGCCCACGCCGGGCACTCCTCCAGCATGTGCTGCGCCGTGTCCCGGTCACACTCCTCACAATGGTGACACCTGGTTGTCGGCTCCCTACCGGCTATCTTGCAGAGGTACTCTCCGAAACAGCCGTGTCCGGAGAGCACCTGAGTAAGCCGGTAGGTGAGCGGTCCGCGCCGTCTGTCCGTCCACTGTCTTAGTACCGGACGGACAGCCTCGACGGTCCTCACCCCGTAGCGGGGCTGGGCCAGTCTTCTTTCCCACTTCGCCTCGAGGACCAGTCGAGCCTGGGACCTTCGCGTCTCCACCGCCCTGTGCGTGGGTTCCTCACCCTGGAGCCGGAGGTCAGCGCGCCAGTAATACACTGACGCTTGGACCTCCGCCACCAAATCCCAGGGCGGCGATGCCGCCAAAACGCACGCCGCCTCAAAGGAGACGGTGCGGTACGCCCGTGACACCCTGATCGCCATCGCCCTTTGAGGTCTCCTGAGGAGGGCAATATTTTGGCGACCAAGGGCGCCAGCCCAGATGGGCGCTCCGTAAAGGGCAATCGACCGCACCACCCCCAAATAGAGGCGGCGGCAGACGACACTCGGCCCCCCGATATTCGGCAGCAGAGAGTTAAGCGCTCCCGCTGCCGCCATCAGGCGGGGGGCCAGGCGGCTAAAATGGACGCGAAAGTTCCAGCGGCCGTCGAGGTGGAGCCCCAAGTATTTCATGCTCGGCTCCACCCCGATGCGGACCCCTCCAACGATGATGTGGGCATCGGGAGGTGGCGCTCGCCGAGGTCCGTGAAATAAAAGGGCCTCGGACTTTTCCAGCGCCACCTCCAGTCCCAACATCCTAATCCTGCCGACAACCAGGGCCACTCCAGCCGTGGCAAGACGGGCAGCTGCCCCGTAATCCTCTCCCCGGGCCGTAACCAGCGTATCGTCGGCGTAGCAGGTAACGCCGACGCCCGGGGGCAGGGCGCCCCGCAGCACCCAGTCGTAGCCGATGTTCCACAGTATCGGACCCAGAACCGAACCCTGTGGAACACCGCACGACATCTCCCTCCGGAACGTCTCTCCGTTCCGCCCCACACAAAACACACTCCTCTGGTGCAGGTAGTCCCCGACTATTCGGCGTAGATAGGGAGGCACCCCATGAAATCGGAGCGCCTCCCTAATAGTCGCCCACGGCAGGGTGTTAAAAGCGTTGGCGATGTCCAAGGACACCGCCAATACTACCCCGCGCGAGGCGACCGTCTCTTCCGAGAGGGCCTTGACGCTGCTGATCGCGTCAATCGTCGATCGGCCCTCCCGGAATCCGAACTGGCGTTCGGATAAGTCGGGGCCCACCCGCACCAGGTGCTTGGAGAGGCGGGCAACAACTACGCGCTCAAAGAGCTTGCCCACCTCATCCAACAGCACTATGGGGCGGTACGCGGAGGGAGAATCCGCGGGGCGGTCCTCCTTTCTCAGGAGGACCAGCTTGCCCGTCTTCCACATGGAAGGGAACCGTCCCGACTCCAAACAGGCGCTGAACAGCCTGAGGAGCCGGTCCCCTAGGGCGTCAAAGGCCAAAACCCAGGCGCGGCCAGGAATTCCGTCCGGCCCCGGGGTGGTGTTTTTGCCCCGAAGCCGCACCACTGCCGCGCCGAGCTCCGCCATTGTAACTTCTGGCGCCCCGGCATCGGCACCGCCCTCCTCAATTTCGGGTGGTGCCATTACGGGAGGCGTGTGCTCCGCCCTCGAAGGAAAGAGAGCGGAGATCACACCCTCCAATTGTCGGGGCTGGAGGCTCTCGGTGACCGGTGGGGCCCAGGGGCGCAACTTTCCCCGGACCGTCTTGTACGGACGGCCCCACGGATCTGCCTCGAGAGTCCCCAGGAACTCTTCCCATCTTTGGGTTTTGGCCTCGCTGATGGCGGACTGCAGGGCGTACTTCCGCTGTTTGTACGCGTCCCGCAGCCGTGCCTCCACGGTCGGGTCACGGTACCGCCTGCGTCGGCGGTACCTAGTGTACTGGCGACGCGCCGCAATGCACGCGGCGCGTTTCTGGCTGATGTCGTCAGACCACCAGTACACCTGACGTCTCGGAGGCTGAGCATTGGCCCGGGGCATTGACGCGTCGCAAATCTGCGTCATCGCGCCCCGGAACCACTCTGCTTCTTGCTCAACCTCCACAGGCCCTTCGACCATCGGGGTCCAGGCCTGCACGATGGAGGCTTCCACCAGCACGTCTGCATCGAGACGTTTCAACGCCCATCGTGGGGACGACGGGGTGTGCACTCTCCGCGGGCGATCGTCCGGGATCGCCGGCGAGGCGGAGATGTCGAACCGCACGTAACGGTGGTCCGACAGAGACTCCGCCTCGACCAGTACTTGCCAGTCCCGGACGCGGCGCGCTACGGCAGGGCTTGCGAACGAGATGTCCACAATGGACTCGCCCTGCCAGCGCACGCATGTGGCGACCGACCCCCGATTAAGAACGACGAGGCCGGTCGCAATCGCCCACTCCTCCAGCGCGTCGCCGCGAGCGTCGGTGACAGGGGATCCCCAAGCCGTTGATTTGGCATTGAAGTCCCCCGCCACCACGACCGGACGCGATGGGTACCGATTAATCACGGCCCCCACCGCGCCCAAAAATCGCTCAAACTCAGCGAGGCGTCGGTTCGGAGAGAAATACACCCCGATCAGGACGGTTCCCTCCCAATCAACACATATATACCCCTCGCCCCTGTCTGTCATCACCAGGAGCGAGGGACCAGACGAAACAATGGCCGCCAAGCCCCCGAGGTCCCCAAACCAGTTGTGACGGCTGGGGACGCAGTAAGGCTCGGCGACCACGGCGATGTCTATTGACCACTCCGCCATGTGCTGCAGCAAAATATCCTGCGCCCTGGCGGAGCGGCCAACGTTCGCCTGTAGGAGGCGATGGGCCATAATTAATTATGTGTCCATCGCCGTCCCACTGCTCCCTGCTTGGGGAGGGGCCGGGGCGGCCGGAGTCCCGGCGACCGCCCCTCTGGCCCTACGTCTTTTTGGAGGGGAGCAAGATTTGCTCCCCATCCGGTGCTCCGCCGGTTTTCCTGCAGCCGAACATATGCTGCAGGAAGACTTTTCGGCGGAGCAGGCGGCGGCCTTGTGGCCGGGCAGGCCGCAGCGATAGCAGAGATCGCTGCGATCCGTTTCGGCGGTGCATTGCTGCCTCACATGCCCCGGTTCGAGGCAGCGGTAGCACCGCCTGGGCCTCGGCTCCAGGAGGTTTACCTGAGCCGAGACCATCCCGACCAGCAAACGGCCGGCCGCCACCTTCTTCGCCGCGGCGATGGGGCAGCGCACCACCACCGTGCACAAACCACTTTCGCCGCGGCGCATCTCCCCCACTCTGACCTGAGCCTGAGGGCAGGCTCCGGCTTGTGCCACCGCAGCGGCGACATCCTCGGAGGAGGCCGAGTCGTCCAGCCCGGTTATTCGCATTTCTGCGGACTTCACCGGGCGGGAGACCCTGACCTCCTCAGGCGTGAACAGGGACCGTAGCGTAGCTGCTACCCTGTCCGCCTTGTCGCCGGAAGTGGCACCTGGGACCTCAAGTATTCTGGCCCCAGTGGCGGCAACCTTGAATAGAACGCCTCCAGCAAGGCCCATCTCGGCGAGGTTGCCTTTCATGGCCTGAGTGGCCCGCTGGAGGACGCTCGCGTAGCTCACGCCTTGCCGGAGCCCCTCCTCCGTTAGCTCCACTACGACGGCGGCGGAGCGCGGGGGCCGCAGGTCGGCCGGGCGGGGGCCCTTTTTCGTATTTATGACCGGGGTAGCCCGGGAGGCCTTCTTCTTCTTCTTCTTCCTCTTCTTCTTGGTGACCTCCGTCCACGGCTGTTCAGCCGAGGTAGAGGCCACCGGGGCGGGTTGGAGCTGTGGGACAGGGCGCGGTGGCGTCACAGTGACGATCGCCTTCCCCTTGCCCTTCCCTTTCCCTTTCCCCTTGGAAGAGGAAACCGGAACCGACGGTGTGGGGGCAGATATTTGCCTTGTCAGCGGTTGGCTGGAGGGCGCCGGGGTAGCCGGTGTGCCCCCGACCATTCGGGGACGGCCCCCGAGCGGAGGGCCTAGTGTCGGCACGGGCGCGAGGCCATAGTTGGCCAGGCACGCCTCCACAACGTTACGCGCCTGAGCCACCGTGGCCCGCATCAAATCCTCCGCCCAGGCGGGACGCCGGTCCTCCGCGGGAGTGACGGGCTGCGATGTGTGCCGCAAGAGGGGCGGGAACTCCTCCCGCGGCCTCCTGGCAGGCGCCCTGGCAGCGGCTGAGGGCGCCTTTGCGGCGACGGTCCGAGCAGCAGTGGCAGCGGCCGCCTTCATGGCCGTCATCTCCGCTCGGAGCTCCGCCAGCTGCCTATGCAGCCCCTCATTCTCTGACCTCCAGCGCCTCTGGAGGTCAGAAGAGGTCTGCCCCCACATGTGAAAGAAGGCCTCCCTCATGTCCTGCGTTGCGGTTTTAAGGTCCCGCACGAACCCCCCCTTTAGATTCCCGGACCGGGCCGCCACCCTCAGCACGGTCTCGGCTCCAGCCTCGAACCGTTGCCTTAGGTCGGCAACCGAGTCCCCTCCAGAGGGGGTCGCATCCGGGATCCCAGCCCTCTTCAGGAAGTCTTCTCGCGTCAGGAGCTTCCTCGCGGAGGGAGGCGGCATCGGGGAACCAGCCCTTCCTCTACAGGGCGTCCCCTCCACTACCTCCACCTCCGTGTCCGAGCCTGAATCGGACGGTACGTGGTGCGACGTCTTCCGGCGCTTCGCGGAAGCGCCGGGCGTCGCACCAAACTTGAGGGTGAGGGAAGTAGGGCTATCACCCCCCTCCTCCCTCTCTCGTCTAGCAGCCGACGAGCACCGGCTCTGGGGCCGACTGGCCTCCGAGCCCGAGCCCGCCCGCGACCCGACGTCCATATCTGTGCCGGTGCTGGCGCTGAGCACACTCGACACGGAGTCGCTGCGTGCTAGGGCTTCAACCCGACACCTCGACCGTGTCCTCACGGCCGGCACTCTATTCACAGCTGTTGGCGGGGGCATATCCCCCCCAACCTTCCCCTTTTGCCCCTTTGCAGAGGTCTCGGTGCCAGATATTTCGCGCGGCACTACGCTGGAATGGCGGTTGCCCCCCCCAGAATACGAGGGGCTGACGGAGCCGGATGGCTCCGTGAGGGATTCTCCGGGCGCGGCGCGCCCGGTACCCTCCTGGGGTAGTCTATGACCTTTAGCCGACATTTTCATATTTTTCATTTGGGTGGCCCTAATGACTGGGTTCCCCCCAGCCATACAGCCCCTCGCCGGGCCACAAAGCTTGAGCTTTGGGTTATTTTTATAGAGGTTTTCTTCCTCGCAGCCCGAAGGCCCCCGGTCCTGTCAGGTCAGGATTACGGGTTGGGCCGGATGGGGGTCCATGCTGGACCGATCCACCCGCCCCAAGAGCGCCCGCCTGGGCAGGAAACCCATGGTTCCCACCTCGGCCTGACGGCCCCACTAGTAATTTTTTAGAGAAGTTTTCTTCCTCTATCCCCCCGTGTTGGGCCGGATGGGGGCCCATGCTGGACCGATCCACCCGCCCCAAAACCGCCCGACTGGGCAGGACGCCAAAGCAACCCGCTACAGCCTTACGGTCCCCACTGGTGATTTTTTAAAGAGGTTTTCTTCCTCTATCCCCCCCCCCGTATTGGGCCGGATGGGGGTCCATGCTGGACCGATCCACCCGCCCCAAAACTGCCCGACTGGGCAGGACGCCTACGCACCCCGCCCCGGCCTTACGGCCCCCACTGGTGATTTTTTAAAGAGGTTTTCTTCCTCTATCCCCCCAGTCTCAAATCCACGTGTCCTCTGCTAATCAGAGGAACACGTGGAGAGACCCCCAAACGCGGCCCTCACGGGCCGATAACCCCGAGACAAGATGCCTCGGGTTCCCTACGCGCGTGCCAGAGTATTAGCCACGAGTAATAATGCCCCCGAAAGGACATGATTACCCGTGTTGCCCGGGGTGTACCGGCCCAACGTCTGCCGTTCCCATCCACGGAAAATGTTGAAAGGACTAGCAACCGTCAGGCACACTAGGAGGTTCTCTCTGGCCACACACCCCAACCTAACCTAACCTAACCTAACCCAGTATGCACATAACATCGTCAAAGTACGCATCGCCTTTACAAGAGCTCCTAATTTAAAATTAATATCTGCGGCAATTACCAACATAGGCGCGTAAAAATTAGTACAGTGATAGTGAAGTGTGCGATTCACCAGGATTAGCGTTTGCAGAAAAATCCATCACCAGGGAGAGCAGCAGCGAGAAGTCGAAGACCAAGAACTTTAACACCCTACAGTTCTATGCAGGTTAGAGTTACCATAAAACCCCCACCACCACCATCTAGAGGCCGAGAACACCATTCTAACGACACCACTC
This sequence comes from Catocala sponsa, assembly GCA_963564715.1. Taxonomy (NCBI): domain Eukaryota; kingdom Metazoa; phylum Arthropoda; class Insecta; order Lepidoptera; family Erebidae; genus Catocala; species Catocala sponsa. Next base: position 86,136 of record OY751347.1, read on the forward strand.
ACGTCCAGTTCGTCCTAGGCTCCAAAAAGTTATTAACAGCCAAACTTTTCAAGACCACGTTGTCGCCACCACGTGCTGCAGAGAGATTAAGTACCAAACTTAGGTTAAGTACTACACCGATACATGCGGCGTGTGACGACACAAGCGAGCGACGGACAGACGTGAAGACTCCAAAGCCGGCCCCAAGAACCCTCCAGCGAGCCATCTTCGACCTGAGGCTACGGCTGATCACCACCAGGTACCACTCGAGGGAACTCCTCAACCCCCACCCCTTACCCCTTACTGTTCGGGTTCTCCGAAACCGGGCAACCAAGACCTTCCCAAATACCCCAACAGATCCCTCATATTCCTTCCCCCAACCTCCCCCCCAACCAAGCCCTACCCCCCTCCCCCTCACCCCTCCCCTCCCCCCTCCCCCCTCCCCTAGGATAGAAGAGTGGAAAGTCAATAAACACCTGACTACATCTGACCACAATGCCATTACATTTGCGCTACGCGTCGAAGGGGCTCTCCAACCCCTAAGACCCCAGACGACGCGTGTATACAACGTGAAAAAGGCTAATTGGCTGAACTTCACTCCACTCTTCACATCGACCCTGGCAGCAAACAACATCACTCCTGTCAGAATCAACGAAGTAACCTCACAAACCGAACTAGAGTCCATAGTGGGATCCTACATTACCGCCATCACGGAAACATGTGAACACACAATTCCGAAACTAGGATCCTACAAAGGCAAACCAACGCCTCCGTGGTGGACGCCGTCTCTCGGACAACTCAAACGAGAAGTCCTCAGGAAGAAGAGACGGATCCGAAACGCGGCAACAGTCAGGAGGCAGTGCGTCATCGAAGAATATCTAGAGGCAAAGCTTGCGTACACCCAGCAAGCAGTAGAGGCACAGACCAAAAGTTGGAAGGAGTTCTGCACGACCCAGGAAAAAGAGAGCATGTGGGACGGAATCTATAGGATACTGAGAAGAACCGCCAGGAAGCAAGAAGACACCCTCCTCCGAGACAACAGCGGCAACACCTTGAGCCCGCAAAACTGCGCGGACCTCCTGGCGGAAATGTTCTACCCAACCGACACCATGGAAACCGACACCCCACATCACACTCAGCTCCGTAAAATGGCGGAAGAGAGTCAACCGGAACAACTGAAAGGAGACGACCCTCCCTTTACATCAGGGGAGCTCGACCTAGTGCTCCAAGCACTCAATCCCAAAAAGGCACCAGGCCCAGATGGCATCACATCAGACATCGCCACCAAAGCCATCGCCTGCGACAGGGAAATATTCATGGCACTCGCAAACGCTTGCCTGAAGCTAGCATACTTCCCCAGAGCATAGAAAGTAGCCCACGTCGTCATCCTACGGAAACCCGGCAAAGAAGACTATACTCACCCCAAGTCGTATAGGCCCATTGGTCTCCTATCAGTCATCGGAAAGATAGTGGAGAAACTGATGATAGGGAGAATCCAATGGCACATCTTACCAACTCTGAACTCCAAACAGTACGGATTCATGCCCCAACGCGGCACGGAAGACGCCCTTTACAGTCTAGTGAACCAGATCAGAGAGGAAATTCGAGAAAAGAAGATAGTACTCCTAGTCTCACTGGACATTGAAGGGGCTTTTGACAATGCGTGGTGGCCAGCGCTGAAATGTCAACTTAAGCAAAAGAAATGCCCGTACAACCTCTACAACATGGTATGCTCTTACTTCGAAGACCGCAGTATCGTCGTCAACTATGCCAGAACAACAAGTGAGAAGAGAACCTCCAAAGGGTGCGTTCAAGGCTCCATAGGAGGCCCCACCTTTTGGAATATCATCCTGGACTCCTTGTTACAACAACTAACTGGCAAAGGAGTGAACTGCCAAGCGTTCGCCGATACGTTGTCCTTCTATTCTCTGAGCACACATCCACAGCCCTGGAGCAGTCAGCGAACGAGACGTTGCAGACTGTAGTAGATTGGGGGGAGAAAAACAAGCTACACTTCGCAGCACATAAGACCAGTGCTATGGTTCTTACCAAGAAGACAAAGTTCGACCCCCCTGCGATCTACATGTCTGGCAACCTAATAAACCTCGTGGAAGAAATAAAGCTCCTGGGCCTCACCATCAACCGCCCACTCACCTTCATAACACACGTGCAGAAGACCTGCAAAAAGGCTGCAGACATATACAAACAACTAGCCTGTGCAGCCAAAGTGACGTGGGGGCTCAACGGAGAAATAGTTCGGACAATCTACACAGCAGTCATAGAGCCCATTATCATGTACGCCTCCAGTGTTTGGGCTCCAGCCACGGAGCTAAACACCGTAATGGACATCCTCAACTCTACTCAAAGAGGGTTCGCACTGAAAATATGCAAAGCATACCGGACAGTCTCATTAACATCTGCCTTAGCCCTTTCAGGCTTGCTGCCAATAGACCTGAGGATTCAGGAATCAGCAAGTCTCTATGAGATCAAAAAGGGCATTAGTCTAGACTACCTACCCACAGGGAAACAACTGGAGCACAAGGTGAGCTACCTCCATAAACCTCACCCCTCAGAGCTTTTAAAAACCGAGTTCGAGCTCCTCGAGAATATGGATCCTGAAACAATAGATACCCACCACATCACCGCCCCTCAAATTTACACAGACGGCAGCAAAATTGAGGGCAAGACCGGAGCTGCCCTAACGTGGTGGGAAGGTGGCAAGGAGATAACATCCAAATCCTTTAGTCTAGACAAACACTGTTCTGTCTTACAAGCTGAAATGTACGCCCTACACAGGGCAGTGGAGATGGCGAGTACCAGCAGCGAACCAACAATTAACATCTTGAGCGACTCAAGATCCTCGCTCGAGCTGCTGAGAAATCCCCAATACACCACAGCCCTGTCAAGAGACATCAAGCTCAACATCAGGAAAATAACGGAACAAGGCAAGAAATTAAGACTCTTCTGACTACGAGCTCACGCGGGCACAATCGGTAACGAGCGTGCAGACGAGCTCGCGAAACTCGCAGCACTAACACCATCAACCGGGCTAGACTATGACAAAGTCCCCCTGTCATTCATAAAACTGATGATCCGACGGGAGAGCGTCAGAAAATGGCAGGACCGATATGAGACCTCCAACACCGGAGGGGTCACCAAAAAGTTCCTCCCCCAGATAAACACCACCTATCAAATAGTGAGAGGGACAAAATTGACCCCGCTGCAGGTGCAGGCGATAACAGGTCATGGAGGTATAGCCGAATACCTGCATCGGTTCAATCTCATATCAAGCCCGGGCTGCGAGTGTGATGACAACATCCCAGAGACGTCTTTGCACAACATTCTGTCTGACTGTCCCCGTTTTCTAAACCATCGCTATGATCTTGAAAACCAGCTCAACATCAAGCTGTCAGAGACCAACTTACCAGCGCTGTTAGAAAACAAAGAATCAAGAGCGAAAACCCTCAACTTCATTGAAAGAATTTTTAAGACCGCTATCAAACGACACAGCACAGGGAACACAAAAACCGTTCCCCCTCCCCCTACTCAGGACCAACCCACCACAGCAACTATCACACCCACCACCAGCCAAGGACCACACAAACCCAACACGCCCTGCGTCCATCACTCTTCAGAACTCCAACTGCTGGAGAGTGCTGAGCGCGGAGCCCCGGGTTTAAGAACAAGAAACGTGGTCCTGTTCATGAACACGAATTATGAACGGCTTGGGATAGGCTTCTGCAACGCAACCGGGAATAAGAGAGTGGCAATTTCACCAGGAGCAGCCCTGATAATCAAAGGAAGCACCACGCGCACCACCATCAAGCGCAAAAGGTTCGAGGAACTCAGTGAATTGGAAGTTGCGGGACAAAAGAGTCGTCTTGTACGAAAGAAAAACAAGACGATTCTGTTACTAGACTGGAACGCCAACGAGTCCCCATTCACTCGAGCAAGCTCTCTACTCCAAGCGATATCAGAGGCAAGCAGAATAAACAACACCACACCGCGTATCATCAGCGTGGACGCCATGATGGCTGACTTCGAGAAGGGTGAGGTCGCAGACTACACCGGCAGCATCAGTGCAGCCGAGTACCACGAAGTGGTGGTCTACGAAGGGAAACACCAAGACCTCAGTTTCTTAAGACCACCAAAAACCAGACAATCTGCGACTCATCTCTCCACGACGCCATCATCTCCAACACCTATCACAATTGCCACCCCCCCCACCAGTTCAGAAAAGTTGCAGAAGAGGCTGTTAGAAGAAAGGACCCGCACAACAAGGGAAACCCCAACCAAACACTCAACCATGACACCATTACTAAACACCATCAGCTCACAATTATGGGGGAAAAAGACGCCACCCCACCCGGCGCCAACTCCCTCACAAACAACTTCGAGAGCCGGTAATGGTGCCGCGACCACTGCAAGAACAAAAGCCGACATGGGAATAGTCGCTGCGCCAAACCTCAAACAGGCTGTCACTCCACAAGACCACGTGGCCAACGCATTCCTCGAGTATACTCAAATCTTACGAGAAACAAAAACCGTTTCCATCAAGAAATGTATCGACATTTTGAGGGCCTTCAAATACCAACAAGAAGGCCTACTAAACGTAAGACTCGAGGAAGCAGAAGCCACCATATACGACAGTGACGCCTCCAAAGTCATAAAAGGAAGGACGATGACGAGACACATGGCGGCTTACAGCGCCACAGCGGGAATCGTCCCCCTGGACAGAGAAGAAACGCAGCGCTCCGGACACTTCACTTACTGCACCCCCCAAAACGACCCCATCGTTGTCACGACCCAAGACACGGAGATATGGCTAGCGGACAGCATACTCGAAAGAGCCCAGAAGCTGTCCGAGAGTGTTCCGCCCGAGAAATGGGAAGTGCCTAAAATCACGTGGGTAAACGGAGTCCCGGGATGCGGTAAGACAACATGGATCATAAACAACTTTAACATCACAAAGGACATCGTTGTCACCACAACCAAGGAGGCACAGAGAGACCTGGTCCAGCGCATCACTCGCCGAGCAGGGGCAGACGCAGCAAGGAAAGTACGAACGATGGCATCAACCCTGGTAAACGGGGTCAAAGAGCAAGACCGGGAACAGTGCAGTCGGCTACTCGTAGACGAAGCACTTATGAACCACTTCGGCGCAATACTGATGCTATCGCGTATCGTAAGGGCCAGCGAACTGCTGCTTATCGGCGACGTGAACCAGCTACCATACATTGACCGGGAAAACCTCTTCAAAATCACATACCTCCGCTCAAGCTCCCTGACTGACACAAACCAAGAGTTGCTTTGCACACACAGATGCCCAATGGACGTGGCGTTCGCCCTCAGCACCATCTACGAGAGCATCTACTCGTCCAAAACAGTGATCAAATCCTTAAAAATAACTTCATATACCAACGCTTCGATCCCCCAATCCGAGCCAAATACACTCTACCTTACCTTTAGCCAGGCAGAGAAGGAAACCCTCTTGGAAAGAGGGTACGGCAAAGGAGAAGGATCGACCATTCTCACAGTACATGAAGCCCAAGGACAAACATACAGCAAAGTACTCTTGATCAAGTGTGCTAGCAGAAGACAACGGATCCATGATAGTGTCCCCCATGCGGTGGTCGCAATGTCGCGTCACACGGAGACGTTCGTCTATTACACCGACGAAAGCAACGACGCGACAGGAAGTCTGATCAAAAGGGCCACAACATCTTCCGCCAAAAACATCCTGGACTTTGTAGTCCATGTGGCCATTTTGAGATTGTTCTCAAAATGGCCATAAAACTTCGGGATCACCAGACCATAGAGAAACTGACAACGCTATCTAGAGAAGTCAGAGTAAATCCAGGACTCCAAAGCGCGACAAGCCCTGAGATTCAGATTCAGAGTACCAGCGGGAAACCTGAGTAGAAATAGCGGCAAAGACAAAAATGACATACACCAAATCAGTAACAACAAACCGGACATGACAAAGTAAAACTGAACAACAACAAGGCAGAAAGCCAAAGCGCCAAACCAACCACGACGGCAAAATGACAAAAATACAGCTCCCTCCTCAACGGCAAGACGCCCAACAAAACGGCCTTCAGCCCAACAAATTCAGGCCCTCAGCCAAAAAAACAGAAGTCTAAAAATTTTAGAATAGGCCCTCAGCCAAATTAAAATAAGGCCTTCAGCCGATAAATTAGGCCATCAGCAAAATTTATAGCCCCCCCTCTTACAACAGGCCTTCAGCCTCACAAAATAAGGCCTTCAGCCAAAGAAATAGCATATAAATAAACGGCCTTCAGCCAAAATATCATCCAAGAAAGAAAATTAATACCTCGAGTCATTATAAAACAAAATAAAAAATTGCTTTTGTGTTGTCGCCTGCAAAACACCAACAAAGGCGGGCGCACAATATGACGAGAAATAAATTATATATACCAAGTAAGCTCAAATAAAATTAAGTTAATCCAAAAAAGGCACGGACTCATGTCTGTGGAGTTTTTAAAATACTAGAGAAAAAAAAAAACCTAACCTTTTACGTCAGGGGAATGCCTTTACGCACCGTCCGCGCCGGGGCAGGGCGCGGGTGTGTGGGACTCGAGCCAGAGAGGCCGGCCCCATACCCACTAAACCCCTGACGACGTTCCTCAGGTACCGGCGTCGGTGCCACGGGATTCACGCTAGCATTCACCGCGAAACCTGAAAAAGTATTGAGTACAGGTTTAAATTATGCAATAACACCGGCTAGGATACCGTATGAGGCCATTACTTGCAACGTCGAGGACTGCCTAGTCAAGAATAACATAAGAGAGGAAGATTTGGAGGTTATACGTCAGGATATTTCATCGGTCTTGCGTCGAACTAAAGTGCCCAGACCGAATCTTCCCAAAGATGAATTCGTCGCACTGAAGAACTTGCGGGCTAGGCCAGATATTACAGTACTTCGTGCAGATAAAGGGAACGCTACGGTCATAATGGATACGTCAGATTATAAAGATAAAATTGAAAATTTACTTTCGGATGAAACAACATACAAACAGGTCAAGACAGACCCTACAAACAAAATATTGAACAAAACCAAAGACATCATACATAAATACTCCGAAAAACTAGATCTAGACGTTAAACAATTAATACCAGCTTGCGTAAAACCTCCAAAGCTGTATGGGTTACCAAAAATACACAAGGAAAACGCTCCCCTACGTCCTATTGTGAGTCAGATCGACACACCAACTTACAGACTGGCTCAGCATGTAGCGAAGGTACTCTCACCACTCAGGGGCAACTCGAGAGCACATGTAAAGGATTCATACCATTTTGTGAGTGAGATTAAACACCTACATCTCACAAACAATGAAACAATGGTTAGTTTTGATGTACAGTCATTATTTACATGCATACCTGTACATGACTGTATTGAAATAACTAAAAGGAAGCTAATAGAGTACAATATGCCTGAGGAATATGCAGAACTACTGAAGCATTGCTTAACAACTGGCTATCTGTTGTGGGACAATAAATTCTACATACAAGTCGATGGTGTGGCAATGGGCTCCCCAGTATCGCCTGTTGTTGCCGACATATATATGGAGGACTTTGAGGCTCGAGCTTTGCAGACTGCCCCCATCACACCCAGGATTTATAAGAGGTTTGAAGATGATACTTTTACAATATTACCAACAGATAGTGTAAGTGTATTCCTAGAACATCTTAATTCCATTAATTACAACATACAATTTACTATGGAATTAGAGGAAAATAATTCATTAGCTTTCTTAGATGTACTTGTCATCAGGAATCCTGATCATACTTTGAGCCACACTGTGTATAGGAAAAAGACCCATACAAATAGGTACTTAAACGGTGAATCTCACCACCATCCTAAACAGTTAGCTACCGTGGGAATGTCTTTGTTTCAGAGAGCCCACGGGATCTGTGACAAGAAACACCTGGACGCCGAGCTTCAACATGTCAAGCAAGTACTGCAAGACAACAAGCTCCAACAGCCGCGCCGCTGTCACAGATCCCGAGAAAAGCCAGCCACAGTCGAGCGCCAGCCTGCTATACTACCTTATGTAAAGGGTGTCACTGACAAAATTGGCTACATCTTGAAGCGAGCATCAATCAACACATACTTCAAGCCGCCAATGAATATAAGTCAATTTTTACCATCCGTCAAGTGCCAACTACCTTTACAAGATGCAGGGGTCTATAAAATAGATTGTGACTGCGGACTCTCATACATTGGTCAAACCAAGAGAAGCATAGGCACCCGCATAAAAGAACACATAGCTGATGTAAAACACCAACGCTCGTTGAAGTCTGCTGTGTGTGAACATGTGCAACAGGGGACCAACCACTACCTGAGATTTGACAAACCACAGATGCTCGCTAAAGAACACCGATTCCTACCAAGGATGCTTCGCGAGGCTATTGAAATCAAGAAACATCCTAATTTCAATAGAGAAGATGGTTGGAATGTACCACCAGCTTGGGATCCAGTAATTCAACTAGTCAAACCCAAGAAGAAGAAAACCACAGCTAGACTTCATGATACTTTGTGTTCATTCTGCGTAAATAGAAACACCCATGATTAAATTATGTTCGGGTACTTTGAAATAACTACACTGGAACATTGAGACAACTACCATCTTAGTCTCCCCGTGACCATGGCTGCTGAAAAGCAACCGAAACGTCGGGGAAAATGTAAAAATAAATCTAAATAGTATAATAGTATAGTAATAGTATAAATAGTTTTAATAGTTTCAATAATTTAATTAGCTTAAAAATTTGTAAAGTTTAATAGTGATTATAGTAGTGTAACAGTTTTTCAAAATTTTGTAATAGTGTCAAATAAACAACGCGATAAAATCCGTATATAGTAGTTTAATTTTATGTATTTTTTATATTTATGCACTTTATTTGTTTTAAATGTTCTTAAGCGCAAAATTAGGCAGATTTATAACTTATTGTTGGTTCTCACTAGACTCACTAGTTCATTCAGCACAGTATTGTTCACTTATATGTTAGTAAGTTCGCGTTACACATACTTGCTCACACTGACACTGCATGTATAGACTATATTTAGCATATTTACGTAAGATTTACACTTATATTTTCACTATGACTATTTTTAAATGATACGAAATACGGAGCTCGTAGTAGTTAGACTTTACTGTTTCACCCTCATTGCGGTATTCCGTATTCTGTGCCTATAGCTATTTATATTGTGTATTACTAATCCAGAATTCGTATTTAAATTGTTTTGTAGTAATCGTATTTTTGTAACATAAAAAATATGCAAATAAAAATTGCAAATAGAACAAGTAGAATGTTACAAAAATAGATCCAAACAAAACAATTTAAATACAATAAGTATAAGGTGCATATCGTAGTATAAGAATAAAACAACAACAAATAACATTCTATTATGTTTATGTTTATTAAAATATAACTGTGCAGCGGACTCTAGGTTCACAGTGAAATGCGCAGCGTCTCGGCATTTTTGTAGTTGGAAAAACCGCACAACACTAAACACTAAAAGCGTCACTATCGCACACTGATAGCAACAGTTTTCGATGGGAAGATTAATTGACACAAGGTGGAGGAACACAGAGCTCGACTCAACGCACTTATATAAGACCTTCACAGCCGAAAAATATACAATATAGGACGAAAAACTACAAACGTGCGCACGGGCAAGATGCAGTGGCCATATTGTGACCGACTTACAAATCCAATGTTTGAACTTAACTTTTGAATCTTTAACCGACATATTTACTAATTTGTATTTTATGACGTTTTTATGATAAAACAATTAAAATGAAAATAAAATATGATTCTAGATAAATTAAAAATATAAAAGTATAGATAGGTAAGAACTGACACTAAATAATAAATAAAAAATTTGTTTAAGCGCCATCTTCTGCGATTGATTTACAGCACAAGTACGGGGCCAAAAACACAGATGTCAGTCCTATCTTTGGATATAGGAAAGGTATTGGGCAGTGTCCCCCCCTGCAGTGCACTCATGACTATGACTCAGCACAATGCAGCGCGTGGCCGCGTGCCCCGGTTGCGTACATGCTATTAGGAAGTTACTTACGTACCTATAGTATTGTATTATCTGTGCTTACAGGCATCGCGTCGCCCGCTCGACGAAAGTTTAGTTACCTACTAGGTAACTTTTCTGCAAAGGTATGTACTTACTTTATATTTTTCGTAACTTTTTTATTTCAGGGTAATAATGTAATGTTCAGGTATTTCTATTTTTAGGAAGAATAATGTTTATTTGAATCAAATATTAATGAAATTTTAAAAATATAGTGTCTAAATGGATATTTCTGCTGTAACATACTCGTATGTCTAGTTCTTTCGTTGTTGTTGTATTATTCACGTCTTATATTATTCTTACTTTTACATGGATTTGAGAAGGCTTGAGGAGCAAATAAGTCAATGGATTAATGCAGAAGTGGTAACAAACGATACATTCCAGAAAAATTAAAGAATACCACGCGCAGTTGGTACATGGTATATTGTTACGACGAAGATAAGACGTTAGTTTCGTACAAAGCGAAAGCCACATAAAATTATTTATGTTTTGTCAACTATTCATGATCAACCCAACATCAATGAGAGTACAGGAAAACCTGAAATTGTATAGTAGTACGAAGGGTGCAATCGACACGGTAGACCAAAAGTGTTCTAACATCAGTGCTAACAGAAAGGCTAAAAGGTGGCCATTATGTATATTCTATAACTAGATGTTCCCGCGGTTTCACCCGCGTTTATCGTTACTGCGCCGCCCCCGTGGGTCGTAGCGTGATGTTATATAGCCTATAGGCTATATAAATGGGCTATTTAACACTGAAAGAATTTTTCAAATCGGAGCAGTAGTTTCTGAGATTAGCGCGTTCAAGTAAACAAACAAACAAACTCTTCAGCTTTATAATATTAGTCTAGATATGCTGAACTTGTCAGTTATCAATAGTTATGCTACCTATGTCTCTAATAATGTTAGAAACAAAGAGAAACCTGTGTCTCGGCGAGATTTTGACATGAGGATGGGAGACCAACCCATGCAACCCTGGCTACGCAACGTTTACAAACAGTGACTTTGAGGCGGGAAATAAAAACTATGATCCAGGATATTTTAGATGAATCGTCAAATGAAGAATTTCCTGCTCCTTCTGCATCGAATGGACGCAAAATATGCTAGTTATGTCCGTCAAAAGCTCGACGAATGACTAAACACTATTGGGTAAAATGTAAAAAAGCGATCTGTAGCCCCATTGATACATAAAAAAGCCCACATAATGTTGACCAACTGTTGTGTACCAACTGTCTCTAATAATATTTCTGATATTTTTTTTATTCTTAATTAGTTCCTATTTACACGAACTATTGTGTCATGTAACAAGTTCCTATGTTTAATAAACAATTTTGATAATAATGACGTTTTTTAACGAGTAGTCTGCTCGACGAATGATTAGTTATTATGTTTCTGTAAAACTAGTTTAAATATAAAATTTATTTAATATTTATTTAGTGTAAATCTAGAGTTAAACATGGGACCCGTGCAATAGTCTTTTATTTCTACACTCGAACCTTTACCCATCTCATGGTGAACCGTTTAAGAACTTGTCTTGATTGTACCGCCCTATTCATTCCTAAATTATCTGTTACAAAATGACCAGTGCGTCTCTTACCTATAGGCTACAAGTCCTAAGTCATCTTTTAAAATACGTGACATGGTTCTAGGTGCTATATTCGTTACCCGAGACACAATCTTTTGCTTTCGGACAGGATTTCTTCGAATTCATTCCTTAACTGCTTTGATCGCCTTTTTCGACGTCCAGATCTTTTTCTGTCACAAACAGGTGGTTTTATTGTACCTATCAATAGATAGGTACAATAAAACCATATCTGTTTGTTTGCTCGGTACACAAACATTCGACTAATACCAAGCGGATGGAGAGTTTCAAAAATTACATTTGGCTCCATACCTACTTTGTGTAATGCTATCAAGTATCACAGCAATTCGGAAAATGGAAATCAAACCCGAGATCTAATACCCAGCAGTCGCAATCACTACCGCTACCGAAATCGTTTAGTGCCAATAATGGTTCACCATGGCACTAAATCATTTCATATTTACTATGAAGTCTATTAAGCGGACACTTACACAACTCTGTAGGCGTGTCCGTACACCGAGTGTTGCTTAAACCTTACGAGGAAAATTGTGTTTAAATTATCCTATATTTATAGTATTACAAATCTAATGTGAATTTATTGTATATACTCACCTACTTATTATATTGTAATGTTCACTCGTCTCCAGCGAGAGTTCGTGGTGAGGCGACGCGCGACGCGGACGTGGCGCGACGTTTCTGGCGTTGGCGGCATTGTTTCATTCGAATGTTAGGTACACAACATGTTGCGTGGCTCGTTGTTGCCAGTTGTGTGTCTGTGTGTGTGCGTCGAGAGCCGCGGTGAGTGCTACTGTTTCAGTTCCGATATAATATAAGTAAGTAAGCATCATTATTGGCAAGTACACAAGTCGCCACTGGACATAGACACAGTACAATAACGAGATGGGTGTAAAAACCCAGGAATCAACCTCTTCGTCTTCATGTGACCTTGTGATCCCTATATCTCGGGGGTCTTTTGACCCACAGGGCCCATATTCAACTCGACCGAGGTATGACCCCAAGGTGTCTGCACACCAAGTTACAAGTCAGTATTTTTTCATTTTAAATATGTGACCCCTATATCTCGGGGGTCTGTTGACACCCTGGGGCCATATTCAAACTCGACCGAGGGATGACCCCAAGGTGTCTGCACACCAAGTTACTAGTCAATCGGTCCAGTGGTTCCGGAGCTATGCCTGTCACTAACAGACAGACACACAGACTCACAAAGTGTTTTCATTAACCTCTTCGAAAAAGACTCGAGGTTAATAACAAGGGTTGCCAACTTCTTTTGCCAAAAAAAACGTATAAAATGGTTTTAATAGGAAAAAAATTAAGTATTTTCTTTAAAAGCGTATTTTTGTGTGCTTTTAGCACATGCCAACAATTTTTTGCTATCTTTAAATTTTTCAAAGCTTGTTTGACAATGAAAATATAAATTTAAATAAATAAACAATTCGTTTTTAATTAAATTTATTGACGCTCTATTTCTTTCTCACTTTAGATTCATCACTGAAAAAGTAAGTAAAAGCATCACAGTAAAGGTTGGAAATATATACATATACTTTATTTGTATGCCAAAGTATAAAGTATAATTACCAAAAATAAAGTAGGATACGTTATTATAAAGTATGGTTGGCAACCCTATTAATAACTGCACCGTGACTTACCAAAGTACAATTATTATTAGTGTACAAAGTGCTGTGCGGTGTGCCAAAGAAAGAACAAATCATTGGTTCGGACTAATACTGCGGGTCTATAAACGACTGTATGTGCCCAGCGCCGATAACACATACTTACATTTTGAAAAAAAAAACCTCCTCGGCAGATGCATTGGCTTACGCTTTACAAAGAGCTGTGTTCACGCTTTAGTTGCTGGACTGTGCTCTCTCTTTCTTTTGTTATATTACCGAAGTAACACACGACTATACGGCCTGCTTGAAGGCAAGCGGTCCCCGCACTCATCACTTGCGCTCGACAGTCGACACTAAGCAAAGGGAACCACATATGGGGTATCTCTGGCACACATACTCTCCGTTCATACTGTCATGCCGGTTTCCTGCAAGAAGGTTCCTGTATTTTTCAATTTATATTGCCTAAATATAGTACTTTTAGATGGTTCGAGAAAAATTGCACACATTCATTTTCCATTATTTTATATATTATTTATTTATCCATATTCAGCGTGTGTATCAGAAAGGTGTGGTCATATTTTAGGACCATAACGTATACCTCTAATGTTACTTTCCACTTTGGTTAACAAAGCTCTTGTATTTTTAAAATATCTATAGGATACCGAACAATTTAAGATCCATATTAAAATAAATGAACAGTTATGTTTGCTTATCTTTGTTTAAAAGATTCCCGCACAAGGAACAATTTCTGTGTCGCGGCATAATTAGCAAACGTTCATACAACAGACACAAACGTTCATACAACAGACACAAACGTTCATACAACAGACACAAACGTTCATACAACAGACACAAACGTTCATACAACAGACACAAACGTTCATACAACAGACACAAACGTTCATAAAACAGACACAAACGTTCATACAACAGACACAAACGTTCATACAACAGATACAAACTTTCATAAAACAGACACAAACGTTCATACAACAGACACAAACGTTCATACAACAGACACAAACGTTCATACAACAGACACAAACGTTCATACAACAGACACAAACGTTCATACAACAGGCACAAACGTTCATACAACAGACACAAACGTTAATACAACAGACACAAACGTTCATACAACAGACACAAACGTTCATACAACAGACACAAACGTTCATACAACAGACACAAACGTTCATACAACAGACACAAACGTTCATACAACAGACACAAACGTTCATACAACAGACACAAACGTTCATACAACAGACACAAACGTTCATACAACAGACACAAACGTTCATACAACAGACACAAACGTTCATACAACAGACACAAACGTTCATACAACAGACACAAACGTTCATACAACAGACACAAACGTTCATACAACAGACACAAACGTTCATACAACAGACACAAACGTTCATACAACAGACACAAACGTTCATACAACAGACACAAACGTTCATACAACAGACACAAACGTTCATACAACAGACACAAACGTTCATACAACAGACACAAACGTTCATACAACAGACACAAACGTTCATACAACAGACACAAACGTTCATACAACAGACACAAACGTTCATACAACAGACACAAACGTTCATACAACAGACACAAACGTTCATACAACAGACACAAACGTTCATACAACAGACACAAACGTTCATACAACAGACACAAACGTTCATACAACAGACACAAACGTTCATACAACAGACACAAACGTTCATACAACAGACACAAACGTTCATACAACAGACACAAACGTTCATACAACAGACACAAACGTTCATACAACAGACACAAACGTTCATACAACAGACACAAACGTTCATACAACAGACACAAACGTTCATACAACAGGCACAAACGTTCATACAACAGACACAAACGTTCATACAACAGACACAAAGAACACACATACTCAGCAAAATTATTTGTAGACAGAGACACACAACAATCATTGTACACTCAACGACATAACTCGCTGAACATTTGTTACATTTTGTTTCTTCTATTGTTTAGTTATCATATTTTTACAACAATATCAGTTAAAGGATAGTTTTATTATAGTTAATAAGTACGTTATAATAATTAAAAGTTAAAATCTTTAAACTAAGGCTAGAAATTAATTTAATGTTTAGCTACTTATGTCGTTTACTGTACCATCCGTGTATCCTGGCTGAAATCTGTAGAGATGCAGAGTGTCTGACGTATGCGACCACATCTCGAACCATTCATCTCGCACATCCATGTCCTCAAGGTACTGGTGTTCTACTCTGCCACTCGCCTCACACACAACAGTATCACGCTTCATAAGCAAATGCATGCTTGCAAAGCAATTCGTATTTTACAATGAATAATAATGATTGACTAACATGTTTCGAAAATGTTTCGTCCAGATTTATTTGTATCTTTTTATATGGTGTCGATGTAGATTGTCGATATTGGCGTAGGTTGTACATTGCCAACGAGCTGGTGCACCAGAGTTACATAACTGTACTGTTGTGCAGCCGATGTCCGGGTGCTCGTGAACCGGGTGGCGCTCCGTGCCGCGGAGGAGCCGTTGGACAGTGACGTCAGCGCGAGTCTCGACTACTTCTACGTGGAGGGCGACGCGGTGGACGTGTGGTGTGTCAGGCGCTGGACCAGCTGCACTCTCAAGTTGGACTATTATTTTGACGACGAGGCCATCGGAGGCAACGGTATCATACTTTAATTATATCAATATTAAAACATGGGTATTTCGTTAAACGAGCAAGCGCATGTATGATGAGCAGGGGTTTTGTTAACATATTCCTGTTATATGCTTCGTAACAGAGTACCTAATAAGTACTTGTAGGACAATACGTATGATACGGCGAAGCAACAACATCTTTAGTTTATTATTATGTCGCAGGCAGTGTCGCCGAGAGCGGCGCGGATGCGTCCCCGGCGGGAGGCGGCGCGGGCGCCGGCGTGCTCGGTGTGCGCGTCACGCTGCGCGCGGCGCACGACGGCACGCGCGTGCAGTGCGCGTGCGCGCGCGGCCGCCACACCAGCGCGCTCAGCCTCACCCTACTGTCGCACAACTCGTACGACGGTACCGTATCACTACGTCTGCCACAAATTATTTTAACGAGTTCGGCTGTTATAAACAAACATGACATAGAATAGCGATACGGCCATCGTACTTACTTACAGCTGTCTCTTATTATAGAATGAGTAATACGTAGCGGTAGGTACCTTATGTTGGATGAAAATATTTAGTATAAAACAAGTGAATGCATACGTAGCTTTATTTTTAGTTTAAGTACATTAAAAGTGAGATACTCAGCGCGCGATCATTAGGACATTGAGAAATGATGCAATATTCATACATATATTCATACATATACATTTATAATTACTAACTAAGTATAGGTAACTTATAAGTTTTCATCTGAGATACGGCGAGGGTTTCCTAAGTTAATATCGACGTGAAATACCAGTATTCCTACTGTTGTGTTTCTTCCGGTGAATGAGAGTGCCGGAGGCCCAATCACCTCTTTCCCCCATTCCCGCTCCTTCTCCTTCCCACTTCCTTTCCTAAAGGGTCGGCAACGCGCAAGTGATGCCTCTGGTGTCGCAGGCGTCCATAGGCGACCACTTACCATCAGGTGGGCCGTATGCTTGCTTGCCACCTAAGCAGTATAAAAAAAAAAATGCATGTCCGGTGCTTTTTTATAATTGCAGGTATACTGAATATGAAGGCAAATAGCGTTACTGTAAGGTACTACCAGTCGACAAATACGTATTCAAGCCTATACAGAGTGCTGTACGCTTACACACGGAATGAACATGTACGATTTGAGTGCGACACCAACGTGACGGGTGTTCTTTTGAAAAAGTATGAGCGACGATTGTCACAGCGGCACTATGAAAGTGAGTACCTACTCAGTACGTGTAACTACATATTATATCATTATGTATATCTACCTACTACCAAGGGCGTCGCCAGGCGATGGCCCAAGGGGGGGGCAAGTTGATATGAAGAATGAGAAAAGTATGAATTGTAGGTAAAGTCGAGATCACATAAAGCTTTTCACTTGTAGGACGAGCCTTACGTCTACAGCGATTGTAATAATAACGGTACAGAGTCCAACGTGTAAAGCTTCACGAGTGCTTGACTGACGACTGTACAATAAATAAAAGATATATAAGTTATTACATTTATTAGAAAAATTATATATAGAATATACAGTGTATTTTTTTGTAATTACTAGATTTTAATATTATAGTGGTCGACAAAGATTTTTTTTTTTGATTAGGTCAATTAAAACTTAATCTTCGAGGGATTTTTAAAAACTTTTCGACCACTTTAATGAAAATCTTGTAAGTGCACACTCATCATGGTCAGACCATTGAGGCGATTTTCACCCATAGTGCTTCTTAGCCAGGTTTTTAGTCTCCTGAGGCTGCTAAACGATCGCTCTACCGTACACGCTGTGCACGGAAGAGCGATAAAAATTTTCAACGCTTTTTCCGTGTCATAACATAGAGCAGAGCGTAGTGGAGCGTACGGAATATTACGAATGGAATTGATGAATTCATTCGAGATTCGACGTACGGGAACGATCGATCAAGCAAGTCAAGTCGAACAAAAGTGATATAATATATTAGGTATGTCACTTTTGTTCGAGTTGGCATCGCTAGAATACTTGCGCATACTGGCTTCATCTATATTTAGAATTAGTGCGAACATGACAAAATGTACTGTTTTAATTCCAGTAACAACAGATACGAAGATTGCAGTTACAGTGATACCTAACGACGTGGCGCAGTTACAGTACGTGGCGCACAACCAAGCGAGTATCCTCAGAACCACGTTCGTTAACTTCCTACCGATCAATCTACGCGGTTAGTACCAAGCGAGTATTCTCAGCACCACGTTCGTTAACTTCCTACCGATCAATCTACGCGGTTAGTACCAAGCGAGTATTCTCAGCACCACGTTCGTTAACTTCCTACCGATCAATCTACGCGGTTAGTACCAAGCGAGTATCCTCAGCACCACGTTCGTTAACTTCCTACCGATCAATCTACGCGGTTAGTACCAAGCGAGTATTCTCAGCACCACGTTCGTTAACTTCCTACCGATCAATCTACGCGGTTAGTACCAAGCGAGTATCCTCAGCACCACGTTCGTTAACTTCCTACCGATCAATCTACGCGGTTAGTACCAAGCGAGTATCCTCAGCACCACGTTCGTTAACTTCCTACCGATCAATCTACGCGGTTAGTACCAAGCGAGTATTCTCAGCACCACGTTCGTTTACTTCCTACCGATCAATCTACGCGGTTAGTACCAAGCGAGTATTCTCAGCACCACGTTCGTTTACTTCCTACCGAACAATCTACGCGGTTAGTACCAAGCGAGTATTCTCAGCACCACGTTCGTTTACTTCCTACCGATCAATCTACGCGGTTAGTACCAAGCGAGTATTCTCAGCACCACGTTCGTTAACTTCCTACCGATCAATCTACGCGGTTAGTACCAAGCGAGTATTCTCAGCACCACGTTCGTTTACTTCCTACCGATCAATCTACGCGGTTAGTACCAAGCGAGTATTCTCAGCACCACGTTCGTTTACTTCCTACCGATCAATCTACGCGGTTAGTACCAAGCGAGTATTCTCAGCACCACGTTCGTTTACTTCCTACCGATCAATCTACGCGGTTAGTACCAAGCGAATATTCTCAGCACCACGTTCGTTAACTTCCTACCGATCAATCTACGCGGTTAGTACCAAGCGAGTATTCTCAGCACCACGTTCGTTTACTTCCTACCGATCAATCTACGCGGTTAGTACCAAGCGAGTATTCTCAGCACCACGTTCGTTTACTTCCTACCGATCAATCTACGCGGTTAGTACCAAGCGAGTATTCTCAGCACCACGTTCGTTAACTTCCTACCGATCAATCTACGCGGTTAGTACCAAGCGAGTATTCTCAGCACCACGTTCGTTTACTTCCTACCGATCAATCTACGCGGTTAGTACCAAGCGAATATTCTCAGCACCACGTTCGTTTACTTCCTACCGATCAATCTACGCGGTTAGTACCAAGCGAGTATTCTCAGCACCACGTTCGTTAACTTCCTACCGATCAATCTACGCGGTTAGTACCAAGCGAGTATTCTCAGCACCACGTTCGTTTACTTCCTACCGATCAATCTACGCGGTTAGTACCAAGCGAATATTCTCAGCACCACGTTCGTTTACTTCCTACCGATCAATCTACGCGGTTAGTACCAAGCGAGTATTCTCAGCACCACGTTCGTTTACTTCCTACCGATCAATCTACGCGGTTAGTACCAAGCGAGTATTCTCAGCACCACGTTCGTTTACTTCCTACCGATCAATCTACGCGGTTAGTACCAAGCGAGTATTCTCAGCACCACGTTCGTTTACTTCCTACCGATCAATCTACGCGGTTAGTACCAAGCGAGTATTCTCAGCACCACGTTCGTTTACTTCCTACCGATCAATCTACGCGGTTAGTACCAAGCGAGTATTCTCAGCACCACGTTCGTTTACTTCCTACCGATCAATCTACGCGGTTAGTACCAAGCGAGTATTCTCAGCACCACGTTCGTTTACTTCCTACCGATCAATCTACGCGGTTAGTACCAAGCGAGTATTCTCAGCACCACGTTCGTTTACTTCCTACCGATCAATCTACGCGGTTAGTACCAAGCGAGTATTCTCAGCACCACGTTCGTTTACTTCCTACCGATCAATCTACGCGGTTAGTACCAAGCGAGTATTCTCAGCACCACGTTCGTTTACTTCCTACCGATCAATCTACGCGGTTAGTACCAAGCGAGTATTCTCAGCACCACGTTCGTTTACTTCCTACCGATCAATCTACGCGGTTAGTACCAAGCGAGTATTCTCAGCACCACGTTCGTTTACTTCCTACCGATCAATCTACGCGGTTAGTACCAAGCGAGTATTCTCAGCACCACGTTCGTTTACTTCCTACCGATCAATCTACGCGGTTAGTACCAAGCGAGTATTCTCAGCACCACGTTCGTTTACTTCCTACCGATCAATCTACGCGGTTAGTACCAAGCGAATATTCTCAGCACCACGTTCGTTTACTTCCTACCGATCAATCTACGCATCATCTTCCTACACATCACTACACAGCTTTTAATCTACTTAGTCAACCTTGCAACATCATTAAGCAGGTCTATCAATATTTTGGCATAGTTAGATGATTTGAGGTTTGGATTTATGAAACACTGGTAATAGCAACAATCTACTTGAAATGACAAATAATGTTTATAATGTAATAATGTATTGACAATCAAACAACTAAAGTAGTGGTACGTTCGTTATGTATTTCCGAGCGACTGTCGAGTCACAAGTCACAATGTCGCCGCGCGCCGCGCGCCGGAGAGCAGCCTAGACACGTTGTTGATTTGGACGTATTCTTATCGTTATTTAAAAGCTGTCTGTATGTTCAACAAGTATGTGCATGTTTCAGCAGATGACACTCCCTTGAGCGTGAATACAACTAACAGTTTGCTGGAGCTGTACCAGCTGAATGGCGACCGGCTCATTTATTACTACTACGAGAAAGGCGAGTGTTTGGTATTGAACTGCAAGACGTCCGACGGGCTCGTATTAAACTATAACTACACCTTGGTATTCGGCGACACTGGTAATTATTATTTCTATGATAACATATTAAGTAAGTAAGATGTAGCGAATATTTCATCAGACAGATGTACTGACTGGAATTAACTGCACTCCATCAGCAACCTGGAGAGTCATTCTCCAGGTTGCTGATGTCCGAACATCAAATCAACATCATAGTTATAACATTAAAATATAGCATATAGCATACAGCATATAGCATTGTGTATTTACACATTCGAAAAAGCTAATACGAACAAAAATATTTTTAATAAATATCAATAACATGTAATTTAGCTTCACGATGCTATGTTATTATATCACAATACTATACGACTCTACAACATAACCACATCTCCACGCTCTATGTTGATAATGACAACATTGTTAATACTTTGCCAGTTTTTCTAAAATAAATAAATAATTATTAATATTACTATTACAGCACTTAGGTACACAGTACAGGACACTGCACACAGTGTGTGTGGTGTAGCGTCATTCTTCTGAATGTAGTGATTGACTGATGAGTTTACTTTCAGTGGAGAGACATAAAGACAACATTATTAAACAGATGTGGCTCAGCTCAGTGGATAACAATACAGCCGTTAATTGTTCTTTGTTGAACTCTTATGGGAACGCGAGTATCCGCCACATCCACGTGCTGCTCCGTCTGAGAGCGCCCGTGGCCGCCGACGGCCTCACCGATACCGGTACGTTATATTTATTAAAATTTGGACCCACCCTTACAGGTAAGTTGCAAAATCTATGTCTGTGCCTCTAGACTGCTTGTTTTATCGGTTTTGACTTCAACCTTAGCGGCCCTGTGCCGACGAGCTAGCATAGGCGCCGCTGTGGCTTAGGTGACCGCCTCGCCACGCGCCACGCGCCACCGCCACGAGTGTCGGAGCCTGGAGGTAGCTACAGCTATTACTCCTAGTGCGGAAGATTTCTTTTTTTGCCAGATTAGCCAAAAAGGCCATACATGCATTATTTAAGATGCGTAGGGAAAACAGATGTAACCGGCAATACACTTTCTAAAATGATGTTTGTAAAATATAACAAGTTTATTACAAACTTGCCGGGCAATGTTAACACTACAAATACAAGTACTTACGTATAATTCCTGAGTTATGAATACACATGTCATACTCGTATTTATACAGTAGCTACCTAATAAAATAACTGGTCGATGTGTGTACCTAACTACCTACATACGAGAAATAATATTATTATTATGTAAAAGCTATAGAGGACAAAACAATTATTTTAGAATTTTTGTTTGACTATATGTATACAGGGCTACTGGTAACTCGACGTAGGTATTCCCGCCAATAATAGATGGAGGAGCTAAAATGCAATAAATTTAACCCCCCCATATGTATGGCGGAAAGTTAACCGTTTCGAGATATGCTGAATTTAACGTTTTTTTTGAAAAGTATCCTTTTTTTGCCTTTACGACATACTTAATAAAAAAAATTGGCCCACTGGATTTTGTGGTCTTTTTACATTATTTTAATTTATAAGGAACCTAGTAATAAAACCCATAAATGCGTAATAAACAATAACCATGACTAAAAATATTTTTAATCTAATTGATAATAATTATAACGTTGCTCGAGTTAAAGTGCTTCGTGCCTTAAAATGTCACCATGAAACTAAATGTACTTTACGCATTTTACGCAATTACGTTTTTAACTTATTAAGCTTTATTAGAAAGAAAGAAAGAAAGAAAAACCGTTTATTTGCCACAGATACAGTTCAAAAAGGAAATACATACTTACAATATAACTTAACATTAATTATTAGAAACGTGCAATCTGTTACTAGGTTGTTAATAAATTAAAATAATGTAAAAAGACATCCAATGAGCCAATTTATTTTTATTATGTCGTAAGAGCAAAAAAAGGGATATTTAAAAAGAATCGTTAAATTCAGCATAATTATCTCGAAAACCGTTAACTTTCCGCCATTTATGGCGTTTTAGCTCCACTATCTATTATTGGCGGGCATACGTCGAGTTACCAGTAACCCTCTATACATATAGTCAAACAAAAAATATAAAATAATTGTTTTTGCGTGTCACGCAGCGTGTCACGCAGCGTGTCACGCAGACATGACTGCACGACATCGTATGCGGTTTTAGTGCACGTTTCATCTTGATCGACCGCCGAGTATTACCTAACAATAAGAAATTGATGCGCTATCGTCAATAAATATCTGTCTGTAGGTATGTATGTTTTACACGTGTCGATTAGCTTCTTAATGCAAAGAAAGATTAATATGGAAAGTTACAATTTACAAATGCCTAACATATAGACTGCCTAGCTATCGGTCTACGAATCGCGCCCGGCGCGGCTCGCGGCGGGTGACGACTGGTGTAGCTCGCTTACATTATGCATTGCATTCCCTAATGTAAGCGAAACATCAATGAGTATGCATGTGTCGCTACAAGTTCAATCAACTATTGTATGAATGATAAAATAAGAACTGGTACCTCGTCAGTTCAGTGCGCTGCGCAACAGCGGACCGTCTGGTGCAGGTACCTACACGTGAGGGTGAGGGTGCGTGTGTTGCGCAGATGTGCTGATAGGCGGCGCTGCGGTCGGCGCGGCGCTGCTCGTCGGCGCCGTGGCGCTCGCCGCGCTCGGCTGGCGCTGCGCGCGCGCACGCGCCGCCGCGCGCGCACCCAGCGGCGACCACGACGGGGACGGCCCTCGTGCGCGCACGGTACGATCAGCTCATAATAGAGCATTGCTTACTACTTATACACGTTTTAAACTATTAGCTTGAAAACTATGATACGAGTGTATCGAGTGCCCTTTATGCTTGAAGGATACGTTGGAGATGAAACACACAAGTGTGCAGAGACGTCCGCTGCCGTCGGCGCCCTGCGAGCCGGAGCGCACGAGCCGTCACGAGTCTTCCGAATACGTGAAGGGCAACGACTATTGTGCGATCCCAGTGCACGCGCCGCCGCCCGCGCCGCCGCGGACACAGCGCGCCGATGATCGTGCCATATACCAGAACAGTTCAGAATATACACATAAACATAAGAGATAGCACAAATATACAACTAAAGGCAACTACAGGTGACCTTCATTCATAAAACGGCGAATAGGCGTGTTCTTTATAAATAATGTTCGTCCTACATATAACATGCCTTAAACAAATAATATTCATGCACAAAGCTTTTTAAATTCTTTCATGGTCATAGATTAGCTCTCCGCCACCGCCGCACAGTGGTCTGAAAATGGAGCTCCATACTTATAGAATCTTAAAGTAAGGAATTCAAAATAAAAAATTGTAATGTGTCAAGTATGCCTCTCTTGACGTAATATTAACGTATGGATTGTATTAGTAGCTCCACGCATGAGAAAAAAAGTTTTGTGTTTTTTTGTATGGGAGAAAACACTTAAAGTACTTTTTTTTTAAACTGAATGGAACTGAAGGGCTGGTGCTCATACGAGCTATTGTACCATACACGGCGATTAAGATAACATACAATTCATGCACCTTTAGGCGCCGCTTTGCGCGTAGTAGTTGCGCCGTGTATGGTACAATAGCTCGTATGAGCACCAGCCCTTCAGTTCCATTCAGTTTAAAAAAAAAGTTTTCCAAAATTAGTGTAAGTGTTATCTATAGATTAATTTTAAATTATTTCTAATACTGTGTTCCACATTTTTAATATGTACTATGTATCTTATAAGTGAGGACCTGTTAATGGCTGTATGCTACGTAATATTTTGTATAAAAATAGTGATAATGATGTTGGTCTTCCATAAAAAATAAATAAATAATTAATGCTATATTATGTAGCTGCAACCGATAAACTCTATTGTGCAACAGTGTGATCCAGCGCTCAGTAGCAAAGTTCCCACAGGTGGGTATATTCGGAGCTCGTAGCTTATCTCACGTCACAAACAACAATCAGTACATAACGAGAATTCTTTGACCCGGCGGCGGCGCGGGCGCGTGCTTCCAGTTGTTTGTCATCTTATTGTAGTAACCACAATATTACATAATTGATATATTCGTGTTCATCTCTCGTAAATAGCATAATATTAATCACACCAGGAAAATATTACTTATTAGGTATATTAACCCATATATTTTGATATTTGTGAATTTATCCTAGTAGGTATATTCGTTTGCTCGGGGCTCCAGGGAATATTTATTTAATAACAAAGACATTGAAAAGTACCTACATTTTTTTTATTACTAATACCAATATCACCATAAAAAAGATGTAGGTACCTAATTTAATAATTAAGCATACATATCTATATAATAGGTATAATAATAGTAAATTAAAACTAGAAAAGAGGTGTTTGCCACCTTAGGAGTCTAACTTCCATTTAAATATTTTAAACATAAGTTAAGAAAATGGCTAGTGGATAAGAGCTTTTATGCAATAGAAGAGTTCATGCGATATAAAACTAATGAATCTGATTACTTGTAAAGGAGAATGCCCACTACCCATAGTGACTTCGGCCACGAGTGCCCATATTTAAAACCATATTTAAATGATAGTATGAAATGTCATTAAATGAATAATCAAGGAATTTAATTAAATAAAAGTTGGGATTTAATATTTTTTTATTTTTACCGATGACAACATTTTTATATAAATGTTTTTCAGACATACCTACTCTCTTGGCACATCATCATTATTATCATACACAATTAAAAAATTGTCTAAAAACTGTCAAGCTGAATTGTATATAAAATAACAAAATGACAACGAAAGAAACACAATCACGCAAACCGAGTGCCGGAGGCCGATTTGTGTTATGACAGTTGATTTCGGTGTTGCAAGTTAAAAACAAAAAGTCATAGATCAATATCTAATCGATCTTATTATTTTGCTTATTACTGGCATAATAACATATAATAATATACTTTCTGTATCATCTGTGGATTATTAATATACATATAAGTAGTAGTATTTAACTGCACAGCAAAAAAATATTAAGTAATTGCACACCAAAATATATTTAAAGAGATCAAACTAAGTCGTCGGCTCCTACTTTTGAGTGGGTTTAAGAAGGAACCTAACATAACCTAACCCTTCCGAGACGGAATGCAGTGATTTGAGGCGTATAAGTGCTCGTTATGATATATTTTAGTAAGCATATTTTGGTGTGCAATTAGTATCTTTGGTGGTCATTATATTTAATCCCTTTCTTTATCACTTCTAATATTTTTATTCAATAATATTAGTCTCTTTTTTACGGTGAACTTAAAACGTGGCGGCACTGGTGATTATAACAATCAGACTTATTTCTGTTACGATACTTTTTTATTATACAAGTCCGACAGGGCCGTGAGCCGTGAGTCGCCATCCTGCATCCATGAGCTATGACTAATGACACCGACGCGGCGACGGCGACGACTGATTTGATTTATCATTTGTTATCATACATTTTAATGTTTCTATTATATTTCTCATACTCACACCCATCATATTTGTTAACATTACTTTTACTTTGTCATAATATCATCATCTCTTCTGCCGCTGGAGAGCATGTACGAGTTACATCGTCCAGCAAAGGTGCCGGGTCAGCAGTTTACGCCAGGCACGCTTTTGTGCGATGTAGTTCGATCAGTGTTCATGTAAACCGCGTCGCGTTCACTCATATCACTTAGCAATCATTAATTCATATAATTGTATTAATTACTTTGAATTCAATACATCCGTTTTCTATCATAACTCGCGGTATTATTTATCATAACCCTTATGTTCTGAGTGAACAGCTCAAACAGGTAGTTTGGCACTCGTTGAAATACGAGTGCCTATCTAACACAACTCCAACGCAAGGTATTGAAGGCGCTGGCAATGTCGTGTGACACTGCCAAGACGACCTCGCCCCGAGATACTGCTTCCTCCGTCAGAGTTCTAACGCACATGATCGCATCCACGGTGGAGCGCCCACGGCGAAAACCGAACTGATTTTCCGCCAAATCCAGTCCCACACCATTCAGATGAGCGACGAGGCGGTCCGCTATGATTGCATTCCAGGAGTTTTGCCACCTCGTCGAGCAAGACGATGGGGCGGTAGGCAAACGGATTGTCTGCAGGGCGCCCCTCCTTCTTGATGAGCACCAGCTTCCACGGCTTCGGAAACTGGCCCCGCTCGAAGCATGCGCTGAAGAGCCCTCTCAGTCGGGGCTTGAGGGCCTCCGGGCAACGAGAGCCCTAGAATTTTGTCTTGAATGCTGGTTGCTAGTATTTAATCTTTAAAACATAACGCAAACCAACGCAATCGCCATTTAGACAACTTACTCGTATATATGTTTTTGTTGATCATGACGCCTACCTTTTACGGGACTGAATATAATAGAATACTATCAAGTTGTATTTCAGGATCTACTAAAATTCATTGGGCATTTTTTGGCACTATGCCCAATTTGCCACCTATCTTTTCGATTGTAAACTTTGTATAACCATGTCTATCGCTCGGCAGACACTTACTCGAACACTCCGGGCGCGACGTAGGCGCCCTCTGCCGGCGGTACCGCGAGCTCCCACACGCGACCGGGAGTAGCGAATAGTTATTCTGAGATTTAAGAAGATTTTGCAAGTTCGGCAGATCGTTCCTGATGTCGACACAGGCACAGAGAACATGCGCCATGCGGCCAATGATCTTGGCAATCAACACACGGTGTACTACAACTGGATGTCGTCGTACTCGACATTTGCTTCTTCTTGACATACCGACACGATGTCGCGTCTAAGTCGCCAATTCATTAAATGAAATAGGTACCTATTTTATATCATTATCTATACATATAATAAAATCGTAGAAAAGTCAAAACTGTACATTGAAGATTTTTTTAAAAGAATACTTGGGGCGTGATCTGCAATCGATATCAAAGCCAAAAATATTTAGAATTTTAGTCCGTTTGTCTGTATGTATGTCCGGGCTAAACTCAAAAAGTACTGCATGGATTTACTTCAAATTTTGCATGAATATTACTAACAGGTCGGGTCAACATATAGGCTACATATTATCACGCTATCACCTACGGGGGAGGAGCTGTGAATCTTTATTGTTCTTACGCATTCTGTGACAGCGTGTAATCTAACGACGCATATTTAAATGTTTTTGAGTAAGCCATGCTATTATCTAGCTTTACACTATAAAAACTACGCCATTTAAGTAACTTGGGCAGAGAAATATAGTTGGGTTCCGCGGCGACAAACACTTTCTAGTTAAAATCTACGCGGACGAAGTCGCAGGTAACAGCTAGTTGATAAAATAAATGTATGCTGTTGTCAGTCAAACCAGTTGTAATACGCACAAGTGTACTAAGCACAAGCACAGAGCCGGCATAGAAGCCGCCACCGACTACCTGGGACCAGTCGGGATGACTCCTCTCCTTCACAAGTACCTACAACGTGGCTGTGTGCTATTCTCAATAAACTTAGCGATAGGTACATTGTTTCGAGGAGGAGATGTTTATTGAGCTCACGTACCTTCTGTCTCCACAGCTCTATTTGTATGCTGGTCTACCGCCGGCGCCGCTGATCGGTAGCTCCTCTCACAGCGGATAACAGCCGTCAACTCGGCGACGTCATACCCTTCACCTTCACACACACACATTCATACGTGCTCATACATTATGGTTAAATAACAACGACTTTATTATTTTCTGACGACTCCGTTTTATTTGTGTAATATTATTAAATCTATATCAATTAGTCATAATATGTGTGATTCAACATTATCTTGTATAAGTATATAATAAAACAATGTTAATGTTTAGACCAGATACCTAGGCCAATTTATGAGGATAACTGATTTTAGTACATACACATGTTATATATGTGTCATGTGTTATCTTGCTTCAAATTCATAATGAACAAAACAATAACGACTACATTTGTATATTTATTAAGCGTTTATACAAGATTATGTATAATGTTACTTTAAAATACTTGGTACAACTACTAGTATAGTATTATATTATCTGTGGTACAACTTTTACATAATATACAAGCTCGGTCGGTCGGTCGGTACTCATAGACTCATAGTGTTACTCTAACACAGTTAATCAGGGAGACACTTTTAATTACATTTCCTAGAATAAAAATTGATGTAACGGCTATGTACTGGATGTACCTACAAGTTAAAGCATTATCCTTGGTGTTTGTTTTTTTATCGTAGCATATGGAAATCCGTAGTCTCCGCCTACCCCTCTGGGAAACAGGCGTGAATCTATGTATGTATGTTTATGTATACCTATGATTCATAAGATCTGAATACTCTCTACAACTTTGTACAAGATTTTTCTTCTAGAACCATCTTGTGCAAAGTTGTATGTCTGCATCAGGGATGTTGCGGATGCAGATTTTTTGACATCTGCGGACGCGGATACGGATATTTAAAGGCTCACATCCGCAAATGCGGATGTCCAAATCGATGCGGCAGCTCTGCAATTGCGAATGCGGATGAAAATTTTGCATCTTATTTAATAATAATGTAACAAACTCACTAACCCCTTTGACGTTCATAAGTGATACTTTGGGACCTCAGTGAATAAATGATTTTTGACTTTGGCTTAGAATAAAAAGTAGCTACATCACCTCTGCAGGTCCAAGCCTGTTCTGCGAAGGTTCATACATGTAGCTGTACCATTTTCTAGTGTTTCTTGATTCTCATCTTGACTTGAAGAATCATCGCGCCATTCATCGGCCCACCCATTTTCTTTCTTGTCGCAACCTGCGCTATATCTGGATCCGCGTTGATTAATTGCGGATGCGGATGCAGAATTCCAAATCGATGCGGAAGCTCCGCAATCACGGATGCGAATATTCGCAACATCCCTGAGTCGGCATCACCCAACGGTGGACTGGTAGATAATGGCTGTGGCATTAAGTCCGCCGACGTACTATTTTGCGCAGTTATAAATTTAAAAAAATTATCAAATATATTTTTAGAGTAAGTAGTTAGTAGCGCCTCGCTGATTTCAGCATGAATGGGCCGCTCGACCGCGGAAGTAGGTACTACCCTCTCACAGATTATCGACGAGAAATACCAGTATTCCTACTAAAGGGTCAACAACGCGCAAGTGAGGCCTCTGGTGTCGCAGGCGTCCACAGGCTACGGTGACCACTTACCATCAGGTGTATCAGGTGTATCAGGTATGCTTGTTTGGCGCCGTAGTTGTATAAAATAAAATATTCAGACATCCGCGTCCGTACGTAAGCACTGTGATATGTTGTTATGTATGATGTGAATGTTTGAAACAATATATTCTATTTTAAACTAGATTATCCTTTAAAAACTCAGACTTACAGTGTGTTAACATTTGGAATTAGTATTAAAACATGTAAATACAGCGCTGGTTACATTCGAAAGCAATTATACATACATACATAGGTACATAGTGCTTACTCTTCAAGTTGCTTTACTTAGGTAAAGTTAGGTACACATTATTATCATCTGGCGGCTCACGAGGTCACGGTCACGGCACACCTGCAGTCCCACGCGTGGTGCTGGCGGCACACGTCCTGTCACGTAGAACCTCGTATGCTACCATGTATATCTCACCATAGGTACACAAGTGCGCAGTCACTCATACCGAGATCTGAACAGCGCTTATTAGTTTGTGATTTGTATAGGTACTTAAATATAAACTGTTGTAATATAATGGTCTTATAGCTATAATTAAGAGGGACGGATGTTAATGGACGGTACATTATAAGTTATAACCTATGCTTAGCTTAAAAGACAAAATATTTTCTTAATTACGTGAATGTGACACAAAACAATTAAATTATATAATAATAATATCATATCATCATTTATATGTTTCAAGATCTTTTCAGCAGCCATTGTCACAGGGCGGCTGTCGTAGTTAAGTACAAACGAATAATTACTTGTATACAAAATAAACTGTAACGATAATACAGCTTCGAGTTCACTTCCGGAAGGATAATTATTTATAAGACCACAGTACATCTTAATACAAAGTAAAAAGGCACTTTTATGTACTATTAATCGTACGAGATTCTATGTGTTGTTCTGTTCTATTTGGGATTTTCCTAATAATTACCAATTTTAATAATTACTTTTATAGTCATCGATATCAAGGATCATAGCAGTCATAGCTCACCTAGCAGCTTGTGTGTTACAGAACTTAGCTGAGTAAGTATGTATAATATAAATCAGATCAGTAACTGTAAGTTGCTACAAACTCGACAGCGGACAGAAGACCTACAAAGTTTTCCTCCGTAGATCGAATATCAAACAACAGGTAACATGTAAGAATATTCCAAACAGGAACACAGGGAATGTGGTTCATACAGACTGACATGTAACACTAAAAACTAAACTTCATTTTCCTAAAAGTAAATATTGTCAGGTCTTACATTCTCCATCAGAATGATAATATCAGTACTCCATTAGCATTTCTATGTTGGGCGACTGCATCTCCAATATTATTTGGTATTGGGAGAACACGCAGAGCCAGCAGTGGATCTGAAACATAAGTGTGTGTAGTGAGCTGTAACAATCTGATAATCACTGACACTCTCACCACACTCATAATGAGTCATTAAAGATGATTAAATGCGTCTTTATCGTATCGTACTGTTACGTAACAGCGACGGTGGTGCAGGGCAGTGCTGCGAGTGGTCATCACTGTGTTCAATATTGCAGCTTGGAGCACCGCACAGGACTGCAGGTACATTTGTTCTATGATTCCATAATGTTATTTGTGTCCGTTTCCTCAACTATTTTGTCAGCTTATAAGAACTTGGACAGGTGACTTTGAGCTGTGTGACTTTTTGTTATACCAAAGAAATTAGATAAATTGTCTGGCACAGATAGACCATATTTTTATTTATAAAAACATGTATGCTAGCACTGAACACTGCATTATTATTATTTGTTCTTATATTATTAGTAACACACAATTGTATCTCATAGTTCCTTGTAAATGTGAAGTAACAACACTGTTTCACTTCAACATGTTTTTGATATATTTTTTACTTACATTGTATGCCATCCATAAGAGATCAACAAGGCCAGCAAATGTTGCATCCAGCTGTCAAAATAGTTAACATATTATTTAATTATAATGGATAAAGTGGAGAAACAAATTGTTTGTTTATATCAACTCATACTGGTCAGTAATTGTCTTATATTTTCTTTAACAATTATTTAGTTAAGAAATGTTTCCCTTTTACCAAATATTTCTTAAACTTAATTAAAGTAATATTTATAACTTATGAGTAGTAGAGAGTACATACTTAAAGTAGTGGTAAAAATACACAGGAGTAATTCCTATAAATTGCTTTGGTTCCCGCAACAGTCTTTTTAAAAGCAAGAATAAATTATTTTTAATATGATTACAGTAAATTATTAGCTATGGCACTTTTGATTAGTCATGCTAATCAATTTAATTACAACAATGATATACTTACATAAATGTAGTATCCTCCGAACAGCCACAGGCCAAAGCAGAGTTGAAAGACAATGATAAAGCCCATCAGACACAACCATGGCAGTATGAGGCCTCGCATCCAAATATTGATCCCGATCACCTGGACATTTAACACTACCATATTCATTTGTTATATTCACATACTATGTTTCAGGCTAGGAGGTTGCAAACTTACAGACCCAAACAAGACAATATACTGTAAGATAGGAATCTAGAAAACAAACACTCCCTAGAGTCCTTTCCATTCGTCTTTTGTAACAGGTTGTATAAGTACATATAAATAAAATATATCAATGGAATGGTGCAATGGTGATTGCTTTCAAATAGTCAAAAATGTTCTCTAAATATACCTAATATGGACCAACAATCTGTTTAAGTGACCTCATCTTCCTTAGATTTCCTGTTAAGAATTCTCTTCTTTTATAAGAAAATAATGTTTTCTGTTAACTTATATTATATTGAGTGTTGGTATTCTTTGAGTTTGTTGTAAATAAAGTGTGGGCACTTACCATCAACACAGAAAACACAATCAATGTGGCGAACACAATGATGAATATGACTGCAAACACCTGGAGAGCTGAAATACACAAATACAATTGTTACATAGTACAATAACATTTATAACCACAGCCTTGTATACTGGGCTTCTGTAGCTTATTGTAACTACCAATACCAAGGCTATCAATTGTACATTGTTGACCCTCGGGACGACAGAATTAAAGATAATGAGAGTGGTAGATATTACAGAGTGTAGCCTAGTAACAGTGTCATTGCTACTACACCTGTTATCATAACAGCTGAAATAAGACAACACAGACAGGACTTGAACCTGCAACCATGACAACTAAGCTATTCATAGTCATACAGTAGGTATTGAAATGTGCCTCTCTTTTGCATGTAATGTGATGAAGGATTTAATAAAAAATATCTAAATATATTCAATATTAAATCTGTTTACAGATTACTGACAAGAGAGACACAGAAGGAGAGGGTGCTACTTTTCCTTTATCCCTCAGTAAAGGAAAGTAATCATTTGAAAAGTGTAAAGAGTAAGTCCTTATAAAGATAATGATAGTTTTATTTGTTAACATGTGAGTACGCACACATACTCATACAAGTTAGAAATATAAAACATAGCTCAGTCATGTCAAAGAGAAAATTTAATAAAATTATTCATATATACATATACATATATGCAAATTAAAAGGTTTTAGTTATTACTTATTATATAAATCAAATTCATGTTTAATGTATTATAACTTTTCATTTATGACCTCCTTGATATCATAGTAAGCTTTTTCAGCCAAAAAGTGAAATAATTTATTTTTTAAAACATTAATATGTTGCTCCAACATTTGGGTATCTTATTTGACTTATCGAAGTTATATGCATATTAAATAGTTAATTATCGCTTGCTTTGACGGTGAAAGAAAATATCATGAGGAAACCTGCATGTCTGAGAGTTCTGAATAATGTTCTCGAAGATATGTGAAATCTGCCTACCTGCACTAGGCCAGCTTGGTGGACTATGGCATTACCCTTCTCACAGTGAGAAGAATCCCGTGCCCAGCAGTGGGACAGTTTAATACAGAGCTGATATTATTATTATTATTGTAAATTATTGGAGCCATACAAGATACACTTTTGCACACGAGCATGGTTCTTGCATTGTGAAGGCAAAGTCTACTATTGTCTCGTCTTCTATGATCGACTCTATTAGATAATTGTACAAATAGATGAGAGTTCATTTTTACAAATATTGTAATTTCCAATGTATATAAACAGGTAAGAGTCAAAATTGTATATTTCTTAAAGTATGGCTTACAGCTGTCAGTAACATGTAGCTTAAACATAGTTCTTATACATCTTTTTTGGGCCTTGAATGCATTCTTTATTGATAGAATTACCCCAGAACTACTGCCATACCTGAGGTGGGAAGATACTAGACCATGGTACGCTGTGACTAGTGCATCAATATTTAGTACCGAGGTTAATTTATACATTGCGTAAGTAGATTTGCTTACTTTTTTTGTTAAAGCTTTGTGCTTTCCAATCTAATCTTTTATCAACAATTATACCCAGATACTTAGAGTGCATATCCTAAAAAGTTCCCAGCAACAATACATGTGTACATAAATCTAACAAGTAAACAGTACTCACATCCCCTAACATCAGCTTCAAACAACGGATTCCACAACTGAGTCGAATCGCCTCCATCCATCTGATACGCTATGAACGTTATTAAAATGACGCTCATGGCAGCTGTGTACACCGCTACAGCCCGGCTTCCAGTCTTCGTATTTGAAGACCAGATACATGGTGACCAACAGGATTCTAATACTGGTGCCATTATTTATTTTTTACTTGCACTGCAATAATATACTGAATGCAAGAGAACCACACCCAAATACAGTTAGAAAGTTGATTTTCTAAATGAAAATTAACGAATACTCAAGACAACCTAATATACAGTATAATAATAGAACTTAATTTAAAAAATAATATGTTTAATAGATTTTATCATTAATACAAAGTATACAATTTAATTGAAAATAATAAGAACCAACGTCTAAAACTCACACAAACTTAACAAACAAGTTTGAAATAACAAAGTAATGAACCAAACATTGGCAATATATACTTTAAGAGCATTGAATTAGATTTAAAATGTTGCTGTCCCTTTTTCACATACAACAAACTTTTGTCGCTATCTCAGTTTCCAATTGACGGCTTGAATGAGAGAATTGGAACGTGCTCCGGCAAATGTCCACAGACAGCATACATTAAACGTTTTATTACTGCATCAGTTGATGTGGTATACACAAATAGATAACATACTAAAACCTAACAAATGCTGGTATGCTGTATTTTACAAGATAAAGCTGTTACATAAATGATATTTAATACCATTGATTCTATCATATATTTTTGAGCTCAAGTTTATGACACATCGATTGCTCAACAAAAGCCCAAGTAGTATTTAAATATTATATCAAAAGAATATCAGTTTGTTTGTTTCTTAAAGCTAGTAGGTATATATGCTAACTACTAAGTTTGTCTTGAGAAACAATCAGTTATTATTTACTCTTATTATTTACGAAATCAGTTATTGTTATGTTATTTTTTTACATACAGAATGTATAGATTCATCTTTATTTGATAGATTCACGCCTATTATTACCAAAAGGGGAAGCACACACATTTCGCGTACGTATATATTATGTGCCAATATACAGGGTGTAAGGGAAACGCTTCCGAAAACGAAGACTGGTGGTAGTGCTGGTGATGGCTGATATGATACCATAAAAAAAATCGAAAATAAATTCCTTTTTTTTTGCTTTTTTACGTGTTATTATGTTCGGACAGCCAAATAAAACGGATATCAAAAAGAAAATAAATTTAATTCCCTTTTTAGAAGGAACTGCAATGTACATAATTAAATTGCACAGCTGACGCTTGGGATCAATGATTCGCGCGCTACGTCACGCTTACGAGTAGGTATAACTACCGACATGCACAGCTGCAGCGGCCGTCGCTTGCGCCGCCGCCGCCGCGCCGCGCCGACTGCATTTTAGTTATTAGATTCTATCTCTCTACATACCTACAGCTACTTTCTTATTTCATCTGTTGGAAGATTAATTATAAGCTATCTCAAATTTAGATACCTTGAAATAATCCCTGTGACCCATAAAGGACCGCCCGATAATTTTAGTTATTCTTGATAATAAATTTCAATTCGTCGGACGACTTGATGCAATATTCAGTAAAAGTTATTCTAGTTAGATCCCTAGATAGGAGTCGACCCTGCCACGGCATACATTTAGGTAGGTACTGAGAATCAATTTATAGTTTTAATTATAAGCGTAACTAACTCCGACACGGATACATTAAAAACTTATTATCGCGCTTATTATTTTGCACTTCTATTAATTAATTCCAAATAATACCTACTTGATGCCGACGAGTGCAAGCCAAGACCTAAAATCACACAAATTACATCACACCTTTATGTTTAGGTACTTTACAAGTTTTACCAGAATTGTGGCTTGTTTATGATGACATTGATGACACATTTTAATTTAATTAAACCATCTCTGATTTTAAGCACTACGCGGTTATTAAAATAGTGTTAATAAACGAAGTTACAATGCCTATCAACTGTTCTCGTTACTCGCAACCATCAACAACGACAACATCATGGCCATGGCGGCGACGCGGCGCGGCGCCGCGGTGACTCAGTCACCGCGCATGCGCAGAATGGATTGCGCCTGAGCCCTGCAGTGGTTAGATTAAAGAGACGCGTCATCAAAAAAATGCAGTATTTGACCTACAATCGATTTTATAAGTAGGTACGTAAAATAATGTTATGTATGTCCCCATTTTTGATCTAACTTTTCGATACCTCTTATTAATAAGGACACATCGTCTTTTTATTCAGACTTCTAAATAATACATTTATTTTATTCTGACTGTTAAGTTTTCTTTCACAAAGGCCGAAATTTAAGAGAGTTCAAAGAATATCGGTTCTTAATTAGCCCGTAATAATTTGTTGTAAACCATTTAATAATGTTGTCTTAGAAACCATTTATTAGGAACTTTCGAGTATCCTTTACGGCATAATTCATATTAATGCCTACATAAAGTTATAATAAATTGTTTATAATACATAACATACTGTCTACCTGTCTTAGATTTATCGTACACTGCTCATTATTATTTTAAATTATTAAACAGAGTACAAAATATTTTTTGCCCACCTAGCGGCTAACCTAACGTTAATAGGTACAATAGGTACTACATGTATTTTGTTGATCTATGGTAAATTAGTAACTTAATTTCCGAACGGTTTTGATTTTTGTAACAGTTCTTCGTTGCAATTTGGCCGCGCGGGAGTGAATCATTTGTTAGATTACGTTTTTGCTTGTAAAATTGTTATTGTTTAGTTTATTGTTTTTTTTATAGTTCGTTATTTACTTAGTTATTAGTTTATCACTCCTAATCGTTTTAGTTTTGGGATCGTTTGCTAACAATAATGCCTGAGGCGTATATGTATAGTGCTCGTGAGTACGGGAATATGTTGATGTGTTTGGGTGAAGCTCGAGGAAATGCTTCTCATGCTCTGAGGATTTACCGCCAAAGACATCCGACCGCCCGGCATCCTTCTGATCCGCGTATGATAACGGCAGCGTTTCAACGTGTGTTAGAGAATAGAGAATCGACCGATTGCTCCACGCCGCTGGAGGTGATGGCAGACAAGTGGATGTGCTCACGGAACAACGCGTATTAATAATAATAATAATTTAATATTTTCTCGAGCACGTTATCTGGACGGAAGAGGCCACATTCACAAGGAACGGATTGTGGAATAGAAGGAATACTCACGTGTGGTCAGAGGGTAACCCACATACCTTCCAAGAGACCGGGCACCAAACACGATGGTCAGTCAACGTGTGGGCTGGTGTTTATAGTGATAGAATACTCGGACCAGTATTTCTACCGCAGCGGCTCGACGGACCACTTTATCTTGACTTTATTAAACGAGCATCTAAATGGCGTACTAGATGACTTGCGCTGGCTCAGTATCGGCTAACGTGGTTCCAGCACGTCGCGTCGGTGCGCCACCACACGTTGTAAGGTCCGTCCGTGAGCGTCTCACTGAATTATTCAGTGACCGATGGATTGGGAGGCTAGGACCGCACGCATGGGCACCTCGTTCCCCCGATCTCAAACCTTTAGATTATTTTTTGTGGGGTTACGTAAAAGAAAGAGTGTTTGATCGGGAGTGTGACAGTGCTGACGAGATGTGTCGACGAGTAGTGAGCGTCTTCGAAAAACTTCGTGCGGACTGCACTGAAGACCCCACATTAATGCCCCGCCTTCACGAGGAGACGCTGCGACGAGCCCGAATTTGTCTGGAGGTGAATGGGGCGCAGTTTGAGCCGCATTTCATAAGAGCACAGCGGATTTAACTAGGTAAGTGGGTTTACACCAAAACCTTCACCCTACTTAGAAACGAACTTGTATCCGCGAGCGCAGCGGCGCCGGCGCGGCGAGCGGGCTCGAGCGGCCTTTGTGATTAATAATACTTATTATCGTGCGCGCTGATACGCGTGGCATTGAAACCGAGTTATGTTTGATGTACATGGCGGCGTTGCAAATTTCCAAATTCCAAAAAAATTAAGTATGAGGCAAATTATTATCAGTATTCAATATTATTTAGATAGTATAATATTAGCCTTTCGGCTTCGGAAGCGGTTCCTTACACCCTGTATTATTGCGTAGCTATTGTTTTAGGAGCCACGTAACAGGAGCCAGGGGTTAAGCTTATTGCGGCTACTGATAATTTCTTGACAGAACAACTAAATAGGCAAAACTTTGCCATAATCAGTGAATCAGTTAGGTATAATTTTAACGTCTTTAGCTGGCAACAATAATCAACAATCCACCCATTCCTTCGCTGTTGCCACGGTGTGGTCTACAGCTGTATTTGGCTACAAAGGTCTTACAGTGGAGTCTGGGGAATGGTTCAGTGGAATAGTTCAGACACTTGGCAATCTAAGTCATTCTACAACGCTCCGCCATCTAGGTACCTAATCCTTTTTGTGTATAATTATAATAACTGTTTTAAATGTCGTAAAATTCGACAGCGGCTGTAGGTAAACTGAAACAGCAATAAGAGGCGCATAGAGAATAAGTCATTAGGA
This sequence comes from Catocala sponsa, assembly GCA_963564715.1. Classification (NCBI taxonomy): domain Eukaryota; kingdom Metazoa; phylum Arthropoda; class Insecta; order Lepidoptera; family Erebidae; genus Catocala; species Catocala sponsa. The sequence goes on from OY751347.1 coordinate 125,273, forward strand.
TAAATGTGTTGCGACATTCGGTGAGCGCTTCTACTTCTACTTGTGCTACCTAATACAGGTTGTAAGCTGTTGTAGAAAACACGCGAAGCACCTCAACGAAAGCAAGTGCATAAAGTGAAGTAAGTGAATAGATAGACTAGATGTTATTATTATATAATTAATACCATCTCCTTTAATAATTGGCAGTTATATATCACTATGTGTGAAGACAATGTAAGTACCTACTTATTATACGCTTATCGTGAGTGATCCAAGATCACGCTCCAAATATATAATGATATGTCGCGTGTAGTCCTAGACCATATAGGTAGCTAATAGTAAGTAAGTAATCGATATTTGAAACTAAGTGTTAGTGTAGTCCACAGTTGTACATATACCTACCTACCTAATATGTTTTATTACACTTTCTACTCAGTTGTCTAAGGTATGTAGTCTAGTACTTATCTATTGTGTTGTGTATAATGTCAAATGACAAGGCACATTCCTCAGGGATCCAGTGAACTATTTCTAATATTATTAGCTGTCTAATTGTAAATTTGCATTCAATAGGTCTGGTCGTGACTTACTAGCAATGGTGCTAGACTAAGCATACCTAACTAGAAAGTTTTTAAAGGATATCGAATGTTTATATAACTAGGTACATAGCAATCTATATTCTTGTAATTGAACTACTAAATTGATTACATCGCGGTTTGTTTCGTTTACAAATTTTAGCTGTTAATTTTTTAGTTTGGTATAATACTTATTTATTTAGTACTAGCTTTTGCGCGCAGCTCCGCCCGCGTGGTACCTATATCAATAAAAAGTAGCCTATGTCCTTCCCCAGGTTTTAAACTATATCTGTACCAAATTTCATCTAAATCGGTTGATTGGTTTAGCCGTGAAAAGGTAACAGACAGACAGACAGACAGATAGACAGAGTTACTTTCGAATTTATAATATTAGTAAGGAAGTAAGGATTAAGGTAGGTACTCCTTCTCGTTAATCCTCTAGCTAAGCTAATATGCTTATGCGAGAAGTGGGTTCTCGTTGGTTGTGATCGATCTTGTCAAGTCGAACTTGGCAAGTCCACTGTCGTTTTGAAATTATCTTCGTTATTTACAGAGAATAAAATTCAAGCTACGTCTATACATAACTATAATTCATTCGAGTGGGTCCAGTTGACTAAAGACTCAATTTTGAGAAGCGTCTATTCGCTCACAATTTAATGTGTTTTTTTATAAATAAATTATGTCCATAAATGAAATAACCATAGGGCATGAACGATAATTAAAGTACATAATATAATAAAAATAGTACAATATCGTTAATTATATTACTTATGCCAATTATTCAATCCGGGTGCTTTTACACCCATTGTAGTCTTAGTAGATAGTATACAAATTGATTGTAGCCTTTAAGGGTTACGTATACCAATTATAATAGACGAACATAATCAAGTCGGGCCCCGATCGGTCTACTGGTATAAGAAAGCGCTTCTGCTAATAATAGAGATCCGAGTTTGATTCTTAGATCTAATAATGTTTTATCATAGTTTTGTAAAGCTCTCCCTCGATGTTATACTGAGTGCTACAGAAGAAGTGCACGCCATTTCGCGCTCCGGAACGATCACTCGTTGTTCAGGCGCAGCTATAGCATTTGTGCACTGGACAGCAGAGGCCTTTATGTCTCGAGTTTAACATTGGAATCCAAGATGCTTATAAATAAAGACTCTGAACATAATCACAATTCCAACTTAGCTTAAACTATAGCTATCAAATTATTTTATATTCATTTGATAGTCCCCGACGTCCCCGTTTGCTATCGCGCTGTTTGTCCATAATTCCCGTCTAAACATGGTCCGTAATTAACAGCTCGGAGTTAAAAACTCGGATGTGGCAACACCGCGGCTATTTTCGGATGTTCCCGCCATCAACACGCAGCATTAACCTACTTGATGCTCAACACAATTTATTTTCTTTAATCTAAAGTATTAATGTGGCAACTTGCACGTCAAATAACATATTACTAACTTATATATTCACCTCTTAGAAATAAATGATCGTGAAACGTTCAGAATAGATGATCATAAAACGTTTAAATGTCTATAGATCAGGTAATTGTAGTCATTTTCTGTATTAATGTTTTAGACGACTACATATTAGCTAAATATTTTATTAGTCGATTGGTAAAAGATCAAGTGCGGGATAATGATCTTGAGGTCCTAGGCTTAATTCGTTTTTCTACCAAGAATTTGCCGCTAACAATAAGAGTAGAAGCGAGCTGGTAGAAGACAACTGGCTCATCTGTTTGAGGTGTCGATGTTACTCTTTATTGTATAATAATATACTTGTGTGATATGCCCGCCCGGCGGCGCCCCCGCGCCTAATTCTTCATAAACGTGCAACTGTCTAATAATGTTAAATTTAAAAATAAATACGTTGTCATGAATTTAAACGAAAGTAAATAATGCATTAATTAATGTGGTTGTATTCATTGTATTAATTTCTATCGTTCCGCCATCGTAGCACTACATAGACACTGGCAGGGCTTCATCGTTCTACCTGGACAGTGGACACACATACGAGTACATCCTGGACACGTTTTTATCCAGCAATTTGAATGAAGTACTAGCCCTGTATGACTTGTCCTACTTTAAGCTAAGTTTGAAGAAAGTATTACTGTACCGGACGGGCGAACTCGGGGCTGAGGTTACTATATGATGATGGTTACGAAACAACCGTCGAGTCGCTGACGTCCTGTACACGATGTGTAGACTGTACTATAGTGATTACTGGTTACGATGTCGGAGGCTCTGAAAGGCGTGTTGTTGCGGGTTCGATGTGCGGGTCAGGATCAGGACTTTAAATAAATAGAAACAAGCTTCATAGTTCAGTTGGTTGAAGGCTGCTGGCTGGCTCCGTTCGGTTCTTGAGGCTTGAAGATGAGGTTTCTTGAGCACCTGCGGTCGATCGATACTGTACCGCTTAAGTACCTCTAATCTTTACCGTAACGAGAGCCGGCCAGAAACCTCGGTTAACAAGTTTATTTTTAACTATATAATATACATATTTCTGCTTATAACTACGGAACTATACTAGCTAGCGTGATGATACAAAAACTGCCGCGTAGGGCACGATAAGACCTACCTATTGATATCTGTTTTATCTATCGGAAGTTAGGTCTAGATATAGTTATTCTAGGTTTTAGGCTAAAAATCTATTTTGCGGCAACATTCATATCAAAAAAGGTGTAATAACTTTTCAACCATACTATGTAGGAATATGATTCCTTCAGTATGTTGTAGTGCTTTTAGTAGTGTACAAAATAAAACACACAAGTGAAACCTTTTATTAAAACCTTAAGTCCTAGGAACCCTAACATACCTAACTTGAGGTAAAAATGCATTTTATTGGCAATATTTATGCTTTAAACATGATATTCTTATAAACTATATAAAAGAAACATAATATTATATTATTTACACTATTTATCTACACTTTTCAAGTCTATATATGACCTAATTCGGCACTATTGTAACGATAAACTTTATTGATACGTCACACTTATTTATATTCACACTCACAATAACACGATTCAAGCTAATGTTAACGTTGTCGCGAACAATTACTATCATATTAAATGTCCGCTTTGTTGTGTATCCAAACTTATTATATACTTACTTTTGAATATCCTAACTAATATTATAAATGTGAATATAAGTTTGTTTGTTTGTTACACTTTCACGCCTTAACTACTCGACCGATCATCATAAAATTTCGTACACACGTTGTTGCGGGAACAGACAAAGACATAGGGTCGCGTAGGTACCTTTTGTCCAGTAAAATGTACTTCTTCTTCTTCATCTTTTCCTGTGGTTAGTGGCCAACCTGTTGTCAAGAATTGTCCAAGCCGCCCGTAGGTCTCTGACATGGCTTAACGACTGCTGTCAATTTGACAACAACCGGGACCGACTTTTTATGTGCCCTCCGAAGCACGGCGACGTTCAGATGAAATACCACTAAGCGGTCACCCATCTATAGACTGAGCGCACCCAACGTTGCTTAACCTCGCTGATCGTTTACCGATCAGTGAGTGCAACTGGCTATGAGCGCCTCCAGGAAAATGTACTGTTACTAACCTACATACATTTACGCGAGTGAAGTCGTAGACAAAATCTAGTCTATTGTATTTGCTACTATATGACATGTCATGTGTACGAATGTTTTATTTTCAGGATGACAAACAGAAACATGTTTGTTAGCTACTGACAGGCGGCTGTCCGTATTTTGTAACATGGTGGCTCACCGCAAGGTGTTCGAGCAAGGGTCGAGCTAGCTCCATATAAAACTGAAAATATACGTAACATACAAAATGCGCAATGTTTAAATGAGTCACTTGTGGTTTTAATAAAATGTATATCTGTTTGCTAACTTGATAAATAAATAAAAATAAAAGTGTTATGTGGGTTTCTGTGTATTTGGAAGTAAGTCGGAGCAGTGACGACTGACGAACAAATAAAGGTAGACCACTTGTATTTGTTTGTATTAATCAGTTATAATCGTCGCAGAACGGGAACACATTATCTGAGATTAGATATAGCGAACGACACAATTATATAGTTTAGCTATCGCGTCGCGTCGCGTCGCGTCGCAGTGTTGACGTTGCATGCATCGGCTGTTTTCGCACTCTGTGAGTGAATCGTGTTATCGAGTCGCCGCTCGTCGTCGATTACCAGATGAACATTGAATAGGTACTCACTATATCAATTGTTATCGGTCACATACATCGTCTATCAATAATAAAATGGGCCTCAATTTTCTTATGATTCATATATGAAGGGAAATGGCTGCCTTCTAAGATATATTTAATTCTACCTAAAACGAAGACGCCGCCCGGCAGCGGCGCTGGCGCGCGATTGGAACATGTTTCTTTACAGTCTTAGAGTTCAAATATATTTTATATTTGTTGGTGTTATTGTGTTACTGGGGACAAATATATCTCCTCGGTCTTGCGGGTCTTATACCCTACATGTCGTTATCGACTTTTTGAGTTTGCCGGCATTGCGGTCTGTGTTATTTTCAGACGTTTTGTTTTTACTGTAAATAAGAAATGACGCATAAAAGGGAACGACGAACGGTTAGACCACTTTGACATTTGTAATCACACAACAGTAAAGATAAACAGACGACCTGAGTAGGTGGAGGCAACATCACTTAAACTGTTCCAGATGTAGGTCGAGAGCATGAGTAGCGCACGAGCGCCTGGTGGCCAGCGGCGGCACCAAGTAAGCAGTTGTGACACTCACATGAAGTAGCACTATCACTTTTTACCATTTTAGTACAGAACCTTACAAATAAAAATAGTTTAACTTAGACTTGTTCAAAGCGCAGTACAACTAACTCATCAACTAAAGACATCTGTTTACGGCGCGGGCGGGACGCGTGTGATGCAATGAATATCGTTGCTAATAAATGTCTCGAGTCGAGGTATATATTTATGACATACCAGCTTTTGCGCGCGGCTCCGCCCGCGTGTTACCTACATCAATAAAAAGTAGCCTATGTCCTTCCCCAGGTTTTAAACTATATCTGTACCAAATTTCATCTGAATCGGTTGAGTGGTTTAGCCGTGAAAAGGTAACAGACAGACAGACAGACTGAGTTACTTTCGAATTTATAATATTAGTAAGGGTAAGTAAGGATAGTAAGGATTTTGTACAAATTAATTCCTTGTTAGACATTGAACAACTGTTAACTGTGGGAAATGTAGTGCTTACCAACATCTAGGAGCACTTCCGAGTTGGCTCAGCCGCTCCGGTGCTTAGTGTTGTCTCAGTAATGGCAATAACAGGCGGTTACTATGGTTAGAGGCAGCCGCGGCCGACTATCAACATCTAGGAGCACATCCGAGTTGGCTCAGCCGCTCCGGTGCTTAGTGTTGTCTCAGTAATGGCAATAACAGGCGGTTACTATGGTTAGAGGCAGCCGCGGCCGACTATCAACATCTAGGAGCACATCCGAGTTGGCTCGGCCGCTCCGGTGCTTAGTGTTGTCTCAGTAATGGCAATAACAGGCGGTTACTATGGTTAGAGGCGGCCGCGGCCGACTATCAACATCTAGGAGCACATTCGAGTTGGCTCAGCCGCTCTGGTGCTTAGTGTTGTCTCAGTAATGGCAATAACAGGCGGTTACTATGGTTAGAGGCAGCCGCGGCCGACTATCAACATCTAGGAGCACATCCGAGTTGGCTCGGCCGCTCCGGTGCTTAGTGTTGTCTCAGTAATGGCAATAACAGGCGGTTACTATGGTTAGAGGCGGCCGCGGCCGACTATCAACATCTAGGAGCACATCCGAGTTGGCTCAGCCGCTCCGGTGCTTAGTGTTGTCTCAGTAATGGCAATAACAGGCGGTTACTATGGTTAGAGGCAGCCGCGGCCGACTATCAACATCTAGGAGCAGATCCGAGTTGGCTCAGCCGCTCCGGTGCTTAGTGTTGTCTCCAGTAATGGCAATAACAACTAAAATCAGTTTAAAAGTTCAAACAATAGTAGTGCTTTCTAATACGTTAATAGTGATTAATTCTCTGTGTCGTTTACGCAAAAATTATCGGACAATATTCTTGAACTGTGGTTTACTAATGCGAGCGGGGTGCCCGCATACCTCACCGCTGCGATAAGAGATAGTCTTCATAATTGCCGTCTCCGTCTAACACAGCGTTGTGGCTGCCTCGAGTGCGCTTGTACCAAATAGACGGTATCATGGCCCATAAATGTTCAGCGTGTAATACCGGCATTACAAACGATGATTTTATAAAGTGTGTTCGCTGCAACAAACACTATCACGCACTATGCATAAACTTTTCGCATGAGGATACACAGAAAACGCAAACCCCAAACAATTGGCTCTGCCCGCAATGTCTAAGTAAACAGCCAAAGGGTGATAATTCTAATGCTCCAGTACGCCCATCGACGCCTACATCTATGGCCGATATAAGTTTTAATGTAACGCGTCGTAAAGTGAATCAAACTAGGCCAGAACCCCTACAAAGTGCATGTTTTTCTGCGGATTCCTGGCGCTTAGAAATAAGTGACATCATACGAGAAGAGTTACGGAATGCGTTGCAGGAAACTGTGAGTGGATTAACTGCAAATGTTAGAGAGATAAATGAAGAATTAAAAGAGTTTAAGGCATCCATGAATTTTTTGAATAGCGAGTTTGAAATACTTAAGAACAAAAACATTTTATATCGAAAAGAAATGGATCAAATAAGAAAAGAAAATGAAATTTTACGTTCTGACCTGAACGATGCCAAGGCAAAATACAATCAAATAGATCAATTATTACGTGCGAATAATATTGAAATTCAGTGTGTTCCGGAATATAAGTCAGAAAAATTAGTGGATATCGTCAAACAACTCGGACGCACCCGCACCGTGAATGTCACGATCAATGATAATGATATACAATACTGCTCAAGAATTGCGAAAATAAACCGCGACAGTACCCGACCCCGACCCCGGGCTATATTAACAAGTTCAACTCTACCCGAACCCGTGACACCTTCTTAGCTGCACTATCTGATTATAACAAAAAACATGTTCAAGATAAATTAAATACGCATGACCTAGGATTTGGTACAAATGGAAAGACGCCAGTGTTTGTCGTGGAGAACTTATCGCCGGAAAATAAAAACTTACACGCTGCAACTTGCATACGTGCAAGAGAATTAAAATACAAATTTATATGGGTGCGAGGAGGTCGCATCTTTGTGAGAAAGTCGGAAACTACAGAAAAGGTATATATCCGGAATCTCGATATGTTAAAGAAACTTACCTGATCCTTAATAAACTACCTACCATATTTTGTTTGTAAACATGCTCCTAATAAATAATAAATACCTGTTTTCAATCGTTTCATGATGTATTTACATTCTATTTGATATATACGTTACATTGGAATTCTCTTACCTTTTATATATAACTTGTTTTATCAATGTTTACCTAGCTAAATCATATAATGATAATGCTAAAGGTATTTTATTTCGCTTCTTGAATATAGAAATGACTACAACCAGCATATATTATAGATTTGATTATTGTTTACGTAAAATAACCTATGTTTTTATTTTGCTGGTGAGTAACAGATCGTGTACATGTTTACGCTTAATAAAAGACAAAGCCCATAACAATACTTTGACTACCTACAAGGGAAGCGAGTACGGTCAGTCGTATAGCCGCGTGCATATAACAATTAAAATGATTAGCTACTGTCGTCGACAAATATTATCATCTGGTATGTTTTTAGTGAATAAAGAAATGAACTTTTGGTATCGGCGTTGTGTCTGTTGTGAACATATAAAACGTGCAAACGGTGTTATTCCTTTAGATGCGATATATTGTTGGATACAGTTATATTCTCCCCACATGTGTAGTATGCTTTTGCACAATTGGCTTCTTGGAATTCTAAAGTATGGTAAATAAAAAGTTACGTTTTTTTATCAAAACCTTCGAGGTCTTAGAACTAAAGTATTAGACGCATTTAATAGTATCTCACGTTGTAACTATGATATTATATTCTTTACGGAAACATGGTTGCAGGATGATATTTTGGATTCTGAGTTATGTGATGATAGGTATCAAATATTTCGACAAGACCGTGACCTAGCTTTGACGGGTAAAAGGAGTGGTGGAGGCGTTATGATGTGCATAAACCGCAAATTTAATGCCACACGTTGTCGCGATTTTCTGTGTGATGGTACTGAGACACTACAGGTTACACTTTCATCTCTAAGTGTTGGCACAGTTAAGGACATAGACCTTATATTGGTCTACATTCCTCCTGATGTGTCCAGTAGTCCATTACAACTGGAAATGATTGGCCAAACCGTAAATAACATATTGACAGAAAATGTTAACCATGACTGTATAATTATAGGTGATTTTAACTTACCATGTTTGACCTGGTCAGATGAAGGGTTTACTACAATAAATAATTGTCCGCAACAAATGCGAATTGCGGCTACTACTTTTGCAGATAATATGGGCATCCTAGGTTTTACGCAATATAATCTTATTACAAACTCCATTGGCCAGATTTTAGATTTATGCTTCTCAACGACACCTATTTTTATAAGTAGGAGCGTTGATCCTTTACTTCGCGAAGATCCTTATCATCCTTCTTTAATGCTAACAGCTAATGAGTTGTTCTCGACTCCCTTAGAGGAAGTACACATACCGCGACCCAATTACCACAGGGGTAATTATGATGAGCTCAATAAATATTTTAATAAAATAGACTGGGATGAAACATTAGCAGCTGACTCGGTCGACAAGGCGGTTGATACGTTTTACAAGAACATAAAAATGGGAGTGGAGCGCTTTATTCCATTGAAAAATAAATCTAAATGTCGTAATTATCCCGTTTGGTATGGCCGCGCCCTCATTAAGATTATTCGGGCAAAAGAAAAACTGCATAAAAAATGGAAAAAATACAGGAACCCCCGTGACTATCATGAATTTTCAATACTGCGTGCTAGACAACATAGTACTCAAGAATCATGCTTTCAAACCTATATGAGACGTACAGAAGAAATGATTAGTCACTCCCCCAGAACTTTTTGGACCTATGTCAAAAGTAAAAGAGGTGGTAGTCAATATCCAAATGCACTTACGTTAAATAATGAAACATTTAAGGACGGTCTTAGTATCTGCACGGCATTTAACAAATATTTTTACAGTGTATTTGCTAAACCATCTCTACACCCTGCCACAGGTATAGGACCCGGGTTTACATCTAATGAAATGTTAGACTCAACTAATGACTCAATTGATTTTCTATCTAACCTTGATGTCAACGATGGCACTGTACTTAGCATCTTACGCACGCTAGATAAAACTAAAGGTCCGGGGAAAGATGGCCTACCTGCGGTATTCCTACGCGGTTGTACTAATAGCTTAGCACGTCCAATTACACTTTTGTTTAAAAGGTCTTTGGTCGAATGTGTGTATCCTTCTATGTGGAAGGCTGCTCACGTAGTCCCCATACATAAAAAGGGCACCAAGTCAGATATAAAAAACTATCGTCCCATATCGATACTAAACACACTGGGAAAGGTTTTCGAAAGAATTGTATATAAGAGTATTTACCCTATAGTGGCTAATGGCCTAGGCCCTACTCAACATGGTTTCGTTAAGCAACGATCAACAACATCTCACTTGGCCACATTTAGTAACTACGTTGTATGTAATATGGAAGTTAGTGGACAGGTTGACGTGATTTATACAGACTTTGAAAAAGCATTCAATCGTGTAGATTACGTTATCCTGCTCACGAAACTACAAAGACTTGGGATCCACGGTGACTTACTCAGATGGCTAAGTTCATACTTGTCTAACCGCTCTCAGGCTGTAGTAGTGGGTGGCTTTAGATCAGACTTCGTAAATATCCCTTCCGGCGTTCCCCAGGGGTCTTTGCTGGGACCTCTTTTTTACTGCGCATATTTATACGATATTCAGTCATGTTTCGAATACGCGAAACACCTCTTGTACGCGGATGATATGAAAATGTATATGTGTGTTAGATCAAGACTTGACTGTGAACTTATTCAACGTGACCTACATGCATTATATCGGTACTACTTGCAAAATAACATCACTGTCAATGTTTCGAAGTGTCAGTGTATCAGCTTTAGTCGATCTAAAACCCCAATTAAATATCCATACAGATTTGACAATAATATAAGTGAAAGAGTCAACGTAGTCAGAGATCTCGGTATAATGCTTGATTCGAAATTACTGTGCTCTCAACACATTGATAGCATCATCAATACAGCCTCTCGTAATCTTGGTTTTATAATGCGTACTTGCAAACCATTTAGAAATTGTCATAGCTTAAAGATAATATATTATGCTTATGTGCGTAGCATTTTGGAGTACTGTAGTCTAATTTGGTCACCTCAATACAGTGTCTACATTGCAAGAATTGAGAGTTTACAGAAGAGATTTGTAAGATTTCTGAACTTCAAATTTAAAAAACGTCACTCCTCGTATTCCGTAGACTGTAGACACTATCACCTACGTCCTCTTGATGACAGGCGTATATTGCTGGATATGCTTCTACTCTTTGATATTTTGCGTGGTGGGCTTGATAGTAGTGATCTTCTATCGTGTGTACAATTCTGTACTCAAAAGTATCGCACCAGACACACCCATTTATTTACTGTACCTTATCATCGCACCAATTATGGCAAAAATGCTGTTATGACACGACTATCTCGCATTTATTCTGAACGCTTTGAAAGTGTTGATATATTTCAATTACATAAGGAGTCATATAGAAAACAAGTCGCGAATGTGCTCACCAGTGGATAAATGAGATGTTTTTATTTCTTTTTTATTTTTGTTATTTCTATTTTATCATTTAATTTCATGTTGTAACTTGTAATGTATATGTATACTTAACTCTGTTTTTCTAGTTTTATACGAATGTCGTGAAACTCTGTAATAGGCTTAAGATTTTAATGTCATTACTATAATTCCATGTACACTGTAAATAAGCTGTTGAGTTTCCTATTAATAAATAAATAAATAAACAGGCGGTTACTATGGTTAGAGGCGGCCGCGGCCGACTATCAACATCTAGGAGCACATTCGAGTTGGCTCAGCCGCTCTGGTGCTTAGTGTTGTCTCCAGTAATGGCAATAACAGGCGGTTACTATGGTTAGAGGCGGCCGCGGCCGACTACCAACATCTAGGAGCACATCCGAGTTGGCTCAGCCGCTCCGGTGCTTAGTGTTGTCTCAGTAATGGCAATAACAGGCGGTTACTATGGTTAGAGGCGGCCGCGGCCGACTATCAACATCTAGGAGCACATCCGAGTTGGCTCAGCCGCTCCGCTGCTTAGTGTTGTCTCCAGTAATGGCAATAACAGGCGGTTACTATGGTTAGAGGCGGCCGCGGCCGACTATCAACATCTAGGAGCACATCCGAGTTGGCTCAGCCGCTCCGCTGCTTAGTGTTGTCTCCAGTAATGGCAATAACAGGCGGTTACTATGGTTAGAGGCGGCCGCGGCCGACTATCAACATCTAGGAGCACATCCGAGTTGGCTCAGCCGCTCCGCTGCTTAGTGTTGTCTCCAGTAATGGCAATAACAGGCGGTTACTATGGTTAGAGGCAGCCGCGGCCGACTATCAACATCTAGGAGCACATCCGAGTTGGCTCGGCCGCTCCGGTGCTTAGTGTTGTCTCAGTAATGGCAATAACAGGCGGTTACTATGGTTAGAGGCGGCCGCGGCCGACTATCAACATCTAGGAGCACATCCGAGTTGGCTCAGCCGCTCCGCTGCTTAGTGTTGTCTCCAGTAATGGCAATAACAGGCGGTTACTATGGTTAGAGGCAGCCGCGGCCGACTATCAACATCTAGGAGCACATCCGAGTTGGCTCGGCCGCTCCGGTGCTTAGTGTTGTCTCAGTAATGGCAATAACAGGCGGTTACTATGGTTAGAGGCGGCCACGGCCGACTATCGAGGTCGAGATGAGTTTCGTTTCACAAGTAAAGGTTATAAGTTAACGCCTTGCTCCTTCATAACTTATTGTGCGTTAAGTAACTGGGTAAGATATAACTAGCAGAAAATGATGCACTGCATTTTGAAGATCTGGATGTCTACTTTGAACATATCTATTCGGAAATTCGGGACGAATGAAAAATACTTACAATGAAGTTATTCGTATTTCTTTTTTCAAAATGACGTTACTCCATTGTTTCAACTTCACACTTCACAGTACGTATATTCTCAATCCGAAATTACGGGCGAACATAATTCTCCCGAAATTTCGGTTAGACATTTTTATGGTTGACCTGCTGGTATTTAAGGAGCAAAACAAAAGCCTTCTTTGTACAAAGTTATCCATTATATTGTAGATATCTGGTTTAACAACTTTATTTCTCATAAGAATTACAATAATTCACTTACTGAGCATCCATATTTACGATAAATGCAAACTTTGCAAACTTATCGAGGACCGATGACAATATAATAATTTACAAAAATATTAAATAAAATTAAAAAATAATAGTTAAAAAATACTAAAAAACATGCTTTAAAAAGTAGAAAATAATTTAATAATTTTAATGTAAAAAAGCGTGAGGTAGGATATCAAAATATCTTAGGAAGCACTCCACGCTTTTTTACATTAAAATTATTAAATTATTTTCTACTTTTTAAAGCGTGTTTTATTAGTTTTTCAAACTATTATTTATTTTTATTTAACTAGCAATATCTATCTGTCGTATTTATATTAAATAACAATGAGTAAGTGAAGTAAGAGTAAGTATTTAGTAACAAAAAGTCACGTCGGTATATCGGTGGAGTTGTGGATGGTCCGGTCGGCGGATGGCGGCGCGCGTCGTGTTGGTAGCGCGCGCGCGGAGCTGGCGGCGGCGGCGCGGGCGCTAGGGCGCGGCGCGGCGCGGCGGCGCGGCGAGCCGGCGAGGCGGCGACCGGTCCGGTCAGTTTTAGATCGGCCGCGCCGACGCATGCCGCGCGACCGCGACCGCGCACGCATCATCAAACATCACTTTTTAATCACAAAACATTTGTATTATAAATAAAATCGCGCCACGGTGACTTAAATATAAATAGTTTCAGTTATTTCAATCTGTGTATGATTTTTCCAATGGTTCCATTTGTTTTTGCAAGTTTGCATCCTGTGTTGTGTTCAGTTTGAACGGGTGAAATTGGTATCGGTACGGGTCCCAGCATCTTGTGTCGATTAGTACAACGATTTATCTTGATTCAACAAAAAGTGGTGAGTGGATTTACTCGTGAGCTTTCTTTATTGTGTTCTTTTTGGGCCTGCATGCTGTACGTAGGTACACCTACCTACAAGACGCTAAGTATACACTACACATACACACCACGGACCACGGACCACGGACCACGGTGCCTACAGGTACAGCTTGTAAAGCACAACTAAACGAGGCCTCTTTTATTAAAATCACTGCGGCATAATATTCATTTCTGATATGAATTCGTTTGAATATGATTTCTTAGAGGTTATAGTGACTCTTGCGCTTCTCTGAACTAAAGATGTCGTGTATTAAACTTTTTGTTAGCCTCTAGATCAGATGTAGTCAAGCTTTTTAGACAGTAACAGTATCGTAGCAACTAGTTATGCAGTCGCAGTCCTGCTAACTAAGTGACTTGTTACTGGATCATTCGATCTTTATAAAAAATACTTTGCAGTTTTATTATTCTTCGTACCTAGTTAGCATTTTTTGTGATAAACTATCTCTGGCTTGAGTTAAAAAAATATATGGAATAAAGTTAGGGCAATTATTATTATTCTCGATAGAGCAAAATAATGTGATGTAGAGTATTTTATTGTAAAGTTAAATGGAGAGTTGCGCTTGTCAGTGCAAGTGCACCGAGCGTTGAGCGTTCGTAAGCTATCCAACGTTCTCAGAACATAACTACCTCACTACTACCTACGTCCGTCGGTAGATAGCTAGCTATAAGTAACCGTTCAAAAACAAAGATCACTCGTTTATAATCTTTATAAGTGACTTGTTACTTACACAGACCGTGTGCATTATGACATCAGTCCCAGAGCTTCGTGAGGTCGTTACACCAGCAAGCACATTCATTTGTTACTAGTGAATTAAGTTCGCTGTGTTTTGTGTGCTTAGCTACCTACCTTATAGCTGGAGTTTCGACTCAACGTTCGTTGGAGTGAGTAGCTCTACGTACTTAGGTAGGTAGTTGGGTGTTATTCATGGGCCGATGATATTTTGTAATTACTTTTAAGATAGCCCTATATTAAAACATAATTGAAATATCGCGTTAGAGAGTTTAGAGAAGTAATAACCAAATAAACTGCTAGAGATGGAGATTTCTCATATTTCACCAACTAGATACGTTTAGATCTCACTTCATCTCACTTCATACAAAATGAATCTAATGTAAATGGCATAAGCGCGAGCTTATGCCTTTGCAATGAGATTATAAAAAATAAATATGTACCTATAAGGCAAGTGCACCTCGCGCGTCGGTATAGTGTATTGAGGGAACAGTACTTAACTTTAAAGGCAATGATTAAAAAGTTATTAATTAGTTGAATTCATCGACCTAAGATATTAATTATTAAAATATTAATATTATCTTGTTGGTAACGATTTGAGTTGGTGTCAGAAGGCTAGATGGTGTTGTGTGTATGTGATAGAAAAAAATCGAAAAAAAAATAGAAGTAATCTTTACATCAACTAATTATATGAGATTTCGCTTTGAAGCCTCTGAGTAGGAGAATCATTACATTTTTGACAGTTTTATATTATAGGTACATACAGTGTAGTGTTGACATAGTAAAGTAACACGCTTCTACCTGCGAAAGATCTTAGAAACTACACTGCGTTTCAGCCGAATCGAAAATCTGTAGGTCATACATGAATATGTCTCTCCGACACTTCGCGCCGACAAGTGAAACTTATAATATTGTTTGGACTACTTTACGAAAGGGTTTAGGACAATCAAAGGTACGACTTTCCATTGACGTCCGTCGAATTAACGAGGGGGAGGGGGCGGGGGAGGGGAGAGGAGTACCTACTACCCCCCTCTAAAAGGAAAAGTTGCGGAACCCCCCCTTTTCAAGATTTTCAATTTTTTATTCTGAAGAAATTTTCCTCATTTTATGGATTAAAATTAATAACAGGTGCAAAAAACAAGGGGAGAACCCTTTGGAGGGGAAGGGGGGTTCCCTTCTACGGAAGAGGGGAAACCCCTTCATCAGAAAAAAATAGGGGGATTGATTCAGAGGGATTTCTATATCTATTTTGAGACTGCAACGACGCTCCGGCGCTGCGGGAAGACCAGCCTCTACGCCCTTGCCGGAGGCTGCTATCCCTACGCGCCTCCGGCTCTAAAAAACACTCTAGGGGTAGGACAGACTTGTACCAGGTGGAGTTGGGGTCAATCAATTCGGTTCTTTGACATAAGTTTATTTATTTATTTATTCGTTGGTAGATGTTGACGATGAGTTGGTATGTAGATGTAACATGTAATGCTGTTGGTGCATTACGTGTTACATCTACATAATTATTGTTACAATAATGAATCAGTTCCGACATGCTTGCCTATTACAGGTATACACAGCAATCACGTTAAGACAACAATCTGTTCCTAGTTGTATACTAACACATAATTTAATATTCCAACTCGATTACCTAGAAAGAATACCTATAACTTATTAGATGTACCAACTTCCAAAACAAATTTGGGTCATTATGCTGCCATACCAAGGCTCTGTAGGCAGTATAACAATATTTCGAGGACAAATGAAATTGACATTTGTGAATCCTTAAGTAAATTTAAGAAGTGTTTAGATGATTACTTTTAAAAATTTGTTTGTTGTCAGTGTGAATACAGGATGTTTATTTATTGGTTTGTTTAATATTATAATATGTAAGTACTTAGATATTATACAATTTATCATTGTTTAAAATCTCTCTTTATTCTCTGTTTTGTCTAAATTTTAATATTAGCTATAAATTGTTTTACACTTAAGTTACTTAGTTGTAAAATATCCTTGCATGCTGTCTCCTGTAACTGAAGGAGTACACATTTAAAATTCTTATGTGCAATTTAACCGTGTAAATTAAAGTGTATATTCTTTGTTGGAGATCCTAATAACAAAAATAAAAAAATAAAATAAATTTCAAGCAACAATAAAAAATTAAAAACAAAAAAGATACAAAACACAAAAACAAAAAATACAGCAAAGTTTAATGAAACAATACAACAAATCATGACAAACTATGCGCCATCGTTATGTTCCTGCACGTCTAAAACGGTTTTCCTGAATTTGTTCAATGACAGACCGTGAATATCTATATTTGACCTTTTGGAAAGTTCATTGTATTCCCTACACATTCTGAGCAGGGGTGCATTGCGACCGAGATTGGTTTTGCGGAATGGTATGTAAAATGGTATGTAAATAAGTTGAACCTAACCTATGTTATTTGTTATCTGCCCTAATAGATACTGTTAAAATAAAACAAATTAAATACAAATTAATAATTTCAGTATAATAGCGTCAGTTTTACGTTTCGTTTCACAAGCCGGCAAAAGACGGTAAACAATTTTATAGCTCGTAATGAAAATAATGCTGTAATTTAATACATATAAACTGTTAAATACATGTGTGCATAACAACTATTGAAATAAGTATAAAATATAATTATTTACGTAAATTTACATAAAATAAAACGTTAACGAACGTATGACAACTTAACCGTAGGTAAAACGAAACGTTCAATAGCGAGAATTCGATATAATCTGTGGCAGGGATTGACATAAATATTGGAAAATAATTGATTTTCAATATTTTTTTCTCAAAAACTACGCATCTCCGCATGTTGAAACTTTGCGTATGTGCTTATAATTATGTAATCTTTCTATAAAAAAAATATCAACCTCCAACTCGACGGACTTCAATGGAAAGCTAAGCTCAATCAAAAGGTAACCTACCGAAATTTAGAAATAAATATTTTCACGGTACGAGAATTCGGTCCGAAACTTCGGCATTTACGTTTCATGGTAGGAACCACTGACATCGCACACCGTGTACCTTCTTCGATAATGATGCCTTTGCCCGCTCTCCTATCACAGGTGTCAGGCCATGAGGCCACCGTATAGAATAGGATACCCCACTTAATGCTGGCCTAGATAGATGGTACCTCATCTGCTTATTTTAGTCGTAAACAATGTATAAAATATATTTTTAACTCAAAAAAGGACTTTTAACCAAGGATTATTATAATACCAATTCGGCAATCCGAACTATTTATGATGTTCGTTGTTCATTTAGTAGCACGTATGAAGCTTTTGATGCACACGTCGACCTCTGATCGCTTCAGTAAAGGAAGCAGCGTGATGATAAAGTGCGGTTACAAAAGTGTTGTAGTGCGCTGATACTGATGGGCGCCGCGCTCCGAGCACGTTCCTACTACTAAATGTCTGTTGACACGCAAGCGTGTCGGTAACAACGCACAACGGTAACGTCGCTCTTACGAAACTATTATGTGTATATAAATATATATAGCTATGTAACAATAACACGTCTCAGACATTACATTGTTTTCTTCTGACAAGCCGTGTTCCCGATGGGATTTCTCATCGACAACATCTCTGGAACCATCAAATTATTTCAAATGGTTTTAGTAAACTGTTTTGCTCATACCGATTTCTTTTTTCGCTGAACAACACATAAATCAACAAATAAAGCCTAAAAACACAAACAACTGAATCCCAAATTTCAGTGCCTTAATCCGTTCTTATTCACGGAGCTAGTCAAATAAACTGTGACATCTTCAAAGCGCATAATTTGCGAAAACGCAAAATACGTTTGAGCATGTCCAAAAGCTACAACTGAAATATAAAATGTAATTTAGTCAATATAGGTGATGATCGATAGGTCTGCTCATGTGACTCGTTGGTTGTCAGTTCATTAGAAGCCTTCATACAAACTTTTGTAAACGTAAAAATTATGCATTTCTCATACAACGATTTGTTGCTTATTTAACTTGCTTTCAATCAATCAATCAATCTGCCCACCGCAGTCCACTGCTGAGCCTCTCCCATTTTACGCCACAACATCGCTTTTGCAAAAATATATAATATATTATTATGTCGTTTAAGCTTCTATTAATAAGCCGAAGTCAGGTGTATTAGCGTTATGTTTTGTCCACTAACTTGCTTTAGTGGACAAATTTACATAAACGCTAATACAGCTGACTTCGTTAATATATAGGTACTAGATGTTCCCGCGGTTTCACCCGCGTTTATCGTTACTGCGCCGCCCCCGTGGGTCGTAGCGTGATGTTATATAGCCTATAGCCTTCCTCGATAAATAGGCTATCCAACACTAAAAGAATTTTTCAAATCGAACCAGTAGTAATCACGCAGAATAAACCAGGAGAAACATCGTTTGTACTGTCTGTAATGGGTAATTATTTTGCTGCGATGTTATTTTAAAACTGCTATATCTCCTAAGATATTCATTGAAATCGAATGATGTAAAGGGCAATTTTGTTTTAAATTAAATACTTGTGATGAATAACGTATTTATTTGGATAAGGATTAATATCATGTTTATAAAAATACCTTCGCAAATAATGCATTATTTTAGAACAAATTTGATTAGCATAAAAATGCATAAAAATGGTTATAGTGAGCCAACCTTAAAAGATAGACATATGCTGTCGCGGACTTTTTTTTAGAACTTTTAAAGGGGAACAATTCTGTCATACATGATTTTTGCGAAACTTTAACTGTTTACGCAGCGCACGCAGCGGAAGCTCTCAAAAGGAAAAAATACTCTCCGATTTTGAAACATTCTTCATTGGTGCTCCGCTCCTATTGATCTTAGCGTGATGATATATAGCCTATAGCCTTCCTCGATAAATGGGCTATCTAACACTGAAAGAATTTTTCAAATCGGGCCAGTAGTTCCTGAGATTAGCGCGTTCAAGTAAACAAACAAACAAACAAACTCTTCAGCTTTATAATATTAGTATAGATTACATATTTTTGCAAAAGCGACAATTACATTAATATATGAACTGAAGTAACGTAGACTTTTCAATTTGTACAGTAAAAACTTTGCTCATTGGATCCCTTTAGAAGAGGCTTTATGAAAAATCCTTTTTTACTGCCCACAAGTTAATGCTTGTACATCTTACTGGTTTAGGCTCTATGTTGTCAGTCGTATGTGATGGAGTTTTATTATGAAGGGTCTTCGATCAAATATACCATTTAATTGAAGTGAAGGGTAAAGAGACTATCACACGAGAATTTAAATTCTCGTTTGATTCGGAGCGCTTCAACAAGCGAAGGCAAACATCCTGACGGAGCGCGGAGGTGGACGCCCGCCTGATCTGGTCTGAGATCTCTATTTCATGACCGCTGGGTGAGTGTGTGTGAATAAAGTGAAATATTATTATGAAATAATTAATGTGAAATTATTATGAATTAATATTCATAACATTATTAACGATATCGTTTGTTTTGAATTCTATTGAGAGCAAACTCATTAACGCTCAATTTTTTATTATATTACTATATTGAAAAGGGCAACACGAATGGTGAATGCCGCGCTGTGGTTATATAAATTGTTTCGGGTTATATAACAGCCGGTTAATAGATAATGTTTGTTTAGATATCACGTAGTGATAGTGAGCCCAAATATATTACAAAACAAACAGTACCTATCTACTTATTGTTTTGATTGTTGCTCACGTTTGTTCATTAACGTTTCTTTGACTCAGATAATACTTACCGTACAAGTACTATTCAATATTTCAGTCGTGAACGACCTATGCTACCGGTGAACTACGGTACAGTAGATAGTTGGCGACTGGAACATCGAGTCTTAACTTAGGAATAAATCTAGCGTACTGCCATTTTTGTATAGCAATATAACTGATGAATACAATTATTGATTCCTTTAAAAACTGACAACACGCTAAATTTATTAATTTTTACTTTAGGTAGCAATACGCGTAATAGCACAATAACGCCGAACTAAGGCGCTGTGAACAGTTGAATACAGCTGAGTGCGGCGTGCGCGTGCGCGTGCGGTGTGAGAGCGAGTGGCGTCTGCGCAAGGCAGCACTCATTAGAGTGAAGCACAACTAATTGTTTCGTATGTATATTTTCTTAGAGTCTGCTTATACTTATAGCTTTTTGGGTGACATACATTATGTTACACCGTTCTACCGTGTCGCTGGTTTGGACCAATCCAAGTGAGGTTGAGCTCCTGGGGTTCTTGGTTATCCAACTCTCACAATATTATAACATTTGTTGCAATTTGCACACAGTTACAATGGAAAACTAGTCCTTATAACATAGACTATAAAACATAACTGGCAATATGATACCGTTATGCCTGACCCTTTATTAGATACGGGCGTGATGTTATGAATCAAATGGCATGTCTTATATAGCAATATGTATTCACACACAGTTTTATATCCTTCGTTATTGTGGCTAACTGTACTTTCTCGTACAATATAACAAAAAATGTATAGCGAAAATATAGTATTGAAGACGCAGAGGGTTCAGGGACCTCAGAAGAGGCCTAGGTAATATAGTATTGAAGACGCAGAGGGTTCAGGGACCTCAGAAGAGGCCTAGGTAATATAGTATTGAAGACGGAGAGGGTTCAGGGACCTCAGAAGAGGCCTAGGTAATATAGTATTGAAGACGCAGAGGGTTCAGGGACCTCAGAAGAGGCCTAGGTAATATAGTATTGAAGACGCAGAGGGTTCAGGGACCTCAGAAGAGGCCTAGGTAATATAGTATTGAAGACGCAGAGGGTTCAGGGACCTCAGAAGAGGCCTAGGTAATATAGTATTGAAGACGCAGAGGGTTCAGGGACCTCAGAAGAGGCCTAGGTAATATAGTATTGAAGACGCAGAGGGTTCAGGGACCTCAGAAGAGGCCTAGGTAATATAGTATTGAAGACGCAGAGGGTTCAGGGTCCTCAGAAGAGGCCTAGGTAATATAGTATTGAAGACGCAGAGGGTTCAGGGACCTCAGAAGAGGCCTAGGTAATATAGTATTGAAGACGCAGAGGGTTCAGGGACCTCAGAAGAGGCCTAGGTAATATAGTATTGAAGACGGAGAGGGTTCAGGGACCTGAGAAGAGGCCTAGGTAATATAGTATTGAAGACGCAGAGGGTTCAGGGACCTCAGAAGAGGCCTAGGTAATATAGTATTGAAGACGCAGAGGGTTCAGGGACCTCAGAAGAGGCCTAGGTAATATAGTATTGAAGACGGAGAGGGTTCAGGGACCTCAGAAGAGGCCTACCTAGGTAATATAGTATTGAAGACGCAGAGGGTTCAGGGACCTCAGAAGAGGCCTAGGTAATATAGTATTGAAGACGGAGAGGGTTCAGGGACCTCAGAAGAGGCCTAGGTAATATAGTATTGAAGACGCAGAGGGTTCAGGGACCTCAGAAGAGGCCTAGGTAATATAATATTGAAGACGCAGAGGGTTCAGGGACCTCAGAAGAGGCCTAGGTAATATAGTATTGAAGACGCAGAGGGTTCAGGGACCTCAGAAGAGGCCTAGGTAATATAGTATTGAAGACGCAGAGGGTTCAGGGACCTCAGAAGAGGCCTAGGTAATATAGTATTGAAGACGCAGAGGGTTCAGGGACCTCAGAAGAGGCCTAGGTAATATAGTATTGAAGACGCAGAGGGTTCAGGGACCTCAGAAGAGGCCTAGGTAATATAGTATTGAAGACGCAGAGGGTTCAGGGACCTCAGAAGAGGCCTAGGTAATATAGTATTGAAGACGCAGAGGGTTCAGGGACCTCAGAAGAGGCCTAGGTAATATAGTATTGAAGACGGAGAGGGTTCAGGGACCTGAGAAGAGGCCTAGGTAATATAGTATTGAAGACGCAGAGGGTTCAGGGACCTCAGAAGAGGCCTAGGTAATATAGTATTGAAGACGCAGAGGGTTCAGGGACCTCAGAAGAGGCCTAGGTAATATAGTATTGAAGACGGAGAGGGTTCAGGGACCTCAGAAGAGGCCTACCTAGGTAATATAGTATTGAAGACGCAGAGGGTTCAGGGACCTCAGAAGAGGCCTAGGTAATATAGTATTGAAGACGGAGAGGGTTCAGGGACCTCAGAAGAGGCCTAGGTAATATAGTATTGAAGACGGAGAGGGTTCAGGGACCTCAGAAGAGGCCTACCTAGGTAATATAGTATTGAAGACGCAGAGGGTTCAGGGACCTCAGAAGAGGCCTCGGTGATAGCCGAGAGTGTTATAAACATGGCAGCAGATTAAAGGCTCTCATTGTTGAGCTCATCTGCGCGCGATTTGTTTGTGACGTGGGTAGGTACGTCACGTACGTACGAGCCAGAACTCGACGCGCGCCTACGGCTCCACTGAGCACAGTGGTCAGTGAGCACCATTCACTCTACACGAATATTGTGTTTAGTTACTACATACAAATATGTCAAACTTAACAGAGGCTTAGTGATTCACGGTTATCTAGCTGCTAGTCCTAATAATTGATCTATGACTAACTTAGTCCTATACTAGTACGAGCGACCCGCTCCGGTTTCGCATGGTTAGTATAAAACCTTAACCATATACATCTAAACATTCCTCATGAAAACCGCATGAAAATCCGTTCAGTAGTTTTTGAGTATATCGCGAATAGACAGACAGACGCGGCGGCGGAGTTTGTTTTATAATATGTAGTGATTAAACGCGTACTCAATACTGACATCTTATAAGAATTGGTCAAACGCGATCCGATCACGTTTGAAAAACTAATTGCTAGGTACCTATGTATGTGCAACACCCACAGACAGAGGTGCCTAGCGATTAGTTTCTGTTGGCAATCTGATGACAACCAGTACTACTAAACTTACTGCATGGTTATTCCCAATCAATATTGTTCTCAATGACTACGTTGTATGATGTGCCTCGACGTGACTCTCTGTGGTTGTTCCTGACTCAAGGAAATAGAAACCACTATTTTTAAGCACATGTTCATTTCACGACTGCGTATTGTGCGTATTGTGTATACCTAATTACGTGAGTAAAACTAAACGTAGATTATTAAAAGAATGACCAAGTCATCGGATCATTACAGCGATGTTAGAGAATGTCACTAGAGTCAATATTTGACATATACTGTGTCTCAGCTTCGTCCTTAGTCGGTGCTGACGATGAGCAGACGTGTTGTACAGTTACTCGTACGTCTCAGAGATAGGGGCGTTGGCATTTTGTTTGAATTAGCTACGGAGATATCACACGCGAAGTTCTGAGAAGTTCGATATTAAAAGAGGAGGAAAACGATGGTCTCAGCAAATGTGCAGCTACAACACGCGACACCTCCTGTTCATGAAAGTGGCATCTTTCACTTATACAATACAAGTTTTTGCGCGCGGCTTCGCTCGCATAAATGTAGGTTATGGTACATTAGTGATATAACCTTTGACTGGATGAAAGGTTCCCTGTGGCCATTTCTGTTGCCCTGACAACGTGTATGCAAAATTTCATTGAATTCATTTGATGATTGGGCCAGTAGTTAAGGCGTTAAAGCGCAACTAACAAACATACTCACATTCGCATTAATAATAGTATATCCTACGCATGTACTACGATGCGATCGGACTGTTTGACTGTTTGACTCGGCTGCTGTCAGCATTTTTTGTTGACTGAGATTAGCTTTCAAGACATTCAGTCCCTCCGTTACTACTAACGGAAAGACTGAATGTCTTAAAAGCTAATCTCAGTCAACAAAAAATATATATTTAAACCTTGTAGAAATTGTTATATTGCATCTACATGCAATTTCTACAAGGTTTAAATATATATTTTTTTAAACTACTAAAGTGGCGAACAAGTATACGGCCCACCTGATGGTAAGTGGTCACCGTAGCCTATGGACGCCTGCGACACCAGAGGCATCACTAGCGCGTTGCCGACCTTGTAAGAACCTTTTAACGCCCTTTTTGAAGAACTCCATAGTGTAGTTTAGTGGGAAAACCTGGGCAGGGAGCTAGAACCGCTTGGTGCGGCACCAAGTAGGTTGTAAGGTGTGAGAAGAAATAAATCCCTGTCGATGGCGGGCGGTGCGATGAAATGATGCGGTGGAAAAGTAGCTGAGGGTATCATCTCAAACAACTCATCAGAACACAATCCATTATATATTTGATTTATTGATTTATGATATTAGTAAGTGTATATTTTTACAGCCTTGTAATCTAATGGTCGATATTTCAAACAACATTGTAAGAAGATCGATGTTAGTAAATAGTTTTTAAAATAAATAATCCGCGTGAAATGAAACCCTGTGGTGAATGAGATTCAAAGTTCACAGTATGTTCGTCTATGACAATTATGAGCCAGCACACGCGGCGCCCGGCGCCGGCGCCGGCGCGGTGTGCGTGTCTATTGCTGCTGTAACTATGTATAAGTAGACTTAAGTAGTACATCTGACAACTCTGTATCAAATTGTTAATTAAATAATTTCACCGGCGCGGGCGTGTCTAATATCTTAATCTGATAGAACTTATTATTTAATGTTAGTTTAACATTTACCGCCTTCATTATTAGATTCACAACTGGTTTCGAGACCACCTAAGAAACTCGATCAAAACAAAAACCGTACGAGCAATTAGCTATCCACACATTAAAAATAACTTCAAGTAGAATGGAAACAAATTAAGACAAATCTTAATCAAATATAAGAAAGCTGACGTCATAATAAAAAAAGCCAAATGAGTTATTATGTGTGTAACAGTAAATGGCGAATAAATGGAACAGAGCAAGGCTTTGTTGCAAACTGGTTTCTGATATAATCACTCACCACTGACTCCGCTCGCGCAGTCGTCGGCCGCCGCCGCCCGCGCCCGCGCCCGCCGCCCGCCGCCCGCCGCGCCGGGCCCGGGGAGACGAAGCGTTTCATGATCGCACTATTTCGTTGAGTCCATACTGAAGGAAGAGGTGGAACCTTCCCCCGTAACATTTATTAATTCACTAGATGTTCCCGCGGTTTCACCCGCGTTTATCGTTACTGCGCCGCCCCCGTGGGTCGTAGCGTGATGTTAAATAGCCTATAGCCTTCCTCGACAAATAGGCTATCCAACACTAAAATAATTTTTCAAATCGAACCAGTAGTAATCACGCAGAATAAACCAGGAGAAACATCGTTTGTACTATGTCTGTAATGGGTAATTATTTTGCTGCAATGTTATTTTAAAACTGCTATATCTCCTAAGATATTTATTGAAATCGAATGATGTAAAGGGCAATTTTGTTTTAAATTAAATACTTGTGATGAATAACGTATTTATTTGGATAAGGATTAATATCATGTTTATAAAAATACCTTCGCAAATAATGCATTATTTTAGAACAAATTTCGTTAGCATAAAAATGGTTATAGTGAGCCACCTTAAAAGATAGACATATGCTTTCGCGGACTTTTTTTTAGAACTTTTAAAGGGGAACAATTCTGTCATACATGATTTTTGCGAAACTTTAACTGTTTACGCAGCGCACGCAGCGGAAGCTCTCAAAAGGAAAAAATACTCTCCGATTTTGAAACATTCTTCATTGGTGCTCCGCTCCTATTGATCTTAGCGCGATGATATATAGCCTATAGCCTTCCTCGATAAATGGGCTATCTAACACTCAAAGAATTTTTCAAATCGGGCCAGTTGTTCCTGAGATTAGCGCGTTCAAGTAAACAAACAAACAAACAAACTCTTCAGCTTTATAATATTAGTATAGATTACGTTTATCTCCTCTGTCCGTTCAGCTAGGTATATGTTCATATCGAATTAAGCAATAGGTACCTATATGAGCCTGCGATCACGTTAATTCGTAATGTTGTTCTATCGAGTGACAACAAGTCATTCGCGACACTCGATACTTCCACGAATGACTCGAGCTAATTATAAACCAAGACCATTTAGATTTTCATCAGTCGCACCCTCGCATCATCACGTTGTTCTCGACGAGGTTGCGATGTCATGTCAGGTAACACTCAGTAGCGGCATGATGTCTGACAGACAGACGCTCAATAATCAATTCATCGGCGAAACATAATTTACGTGCGATGCGACGTTACGACTTGCCAGAGAAACTGAGAGGCGAACCAGAATTGAGATTAATTACCCAAAAACACGAGGCTCGTGGCAGCTCATGTCAGAGAGAGAAAATGTTCGTTTTATTCAGTGGCTGCGACTTACAGAGAAGCGTTGCATTTTCCTCGTTACTTAAGACGTTAATAACCAGTCTTAAGATTGATGTCTGATGTAAAAAATAAACGGGTTAAGTGCGAGTCGGACCCGCTCGAAATTATAAGTTGCTGCATTTTTGTTATTTAAACAATGGTAACCTTGCCTATGGTACGATATATTATAGATAAACGTTCTAGTCACGTGGACAACATCCTTTAATATCACAGGAGGCAGTCAATGATCTTACAATCTACAACTAGCCGATTGTCTAAGTATTAACAACTGTGCCGGCTTGAGCACAGTGCTAGCATCCACTCTCTGGACTGCTAAGCCTCACTCGTGTAGCATATCTGCTCTGTCGTTCGGAGATGCCCAGTTGTGTTGTAGTGTTATCAGCCGACGGGGAGGTGGTCACACGTGTCGTTCGTGTCCAAGTATCCAATCACACGGAACCCAAAAAACACAATCAAGTGAAAGTTTAAGAGAATGGGAACATGTAAGTTACAATTATATTAAAGGCCAGTAGCACTTGAGGTATTACAGCGACATTTCTGTTTAATCGATTCATTACATGTCGCTCAATTAACATTTTTAACTCCAATTTCGGAATTGCAACTAATTAAGCCGATTTTTAAAGCATCGCGCTTGTCTTTAATTAAAGTAGTTTTATTTTAAATGTTTTTATTTGTTTGCATATTTTACTTGTGCCTGTATCCTTAAGGTGTTGTGCGTTTACCGTTCGTTTATAACACAAGTGTACTAAGCTCCGCGCCTGTATCCTCGGCTGGGCAGTCGTTCCGCACACTTCGTTAATGATGTACCTACATATATAAAGTCGCATGTGATAGTGGCGTCCTCACTGCAGTCACCAGGTACATTTCCACACTCTGCTGCCGACAATTTCGTACCAGTAAACCCGATAATCCTTTTCCCTATCCTTGCAGCAATTGCATTCACTGCTTCTGCGACACTGAACCGTTCAACATCACAATTTTATATCTATATGAACGTTCATCAGAAGTTCACTGGCACAGAACTCCCGAACACTCAAAGAAATATTCAGCATTAAGAACCTGTGCAGTTAGGCTCCGATAGAATATAAACCAATGTTGCCTTATGGCCGGTACACACCGAGCGAACTGCCGCATGCCGAGCGAGACGCGAGAGGAGCGCGCGACGATCGCGAACGAGCGCAGACGGCCAGGGTTCGGCACCGGTCTAACCGGTTATTAAAGGGTTGTACACATGACCGGTCAGATCGCGAGCGGTATAACCGAATTATGTACGTGTGCTCATATTTTTAAGAAACGGGCATTATATCCCGATTTTTATAGCGATTTACTATTTATTTTACACAATTCCTAACTTTCCCAATCCAATTCCTGCTCAGACCTATTGCAGCGAGATAGTCAATAATTCGTGTTTAGAAAACGTCCTTTATATGGTATAAAGCAGGCATGCGGGCCGCCTGGTGTGGACGCTTGCGTCAGGTGCGTGTGGCCGACTCTGGCGCACTGCTATTAACACTTAAGCAGAGAATAAGGATTCATTCAATATTCTTACGAAGTATTCACATAGAGTAGATGTCATGTGAGTGAGAGAGCTCCAATGAACCCCTCTGCTCTTATTTCCTCGCCGTCGTTTCCTTCATATTCCCTTCTTCTCTTCACACCTTCCACATTGGTTACCTACAGTTTAACGTCAGGCACACCGTGTGCTTGTTAGGCATCTGTGTGGTTTACGGTAGACAGCGGCTTGGTTGTGATTCCTTGAATTTGCTTCTGTGACGTCAAGATAACGCAGCCATGTCCATGAGCGACGGCTACCGCTCATCATCCGACGCGCGACGCTGGCCTATCAGCTGACCAACAATAGCAATACACACTCGCAGTTAAACATGTTCCAGATTAAGGATAATTATAGATTATTTTATCAAAAATGTATACCCATTATTGAATAAATTATTATTATTATGTTTTTTATCACAGGTATTTTCTAAAATATTCTAGCATATTATTATAATTCCTGTCGTTATGGGTGCTGAGAGAGTATATGTGTTTATTACAAAGCTTGTCTATCTTTGTCTGTTTATATCTACAAATTACAAATACCGTTATCTAACTAATAAATACATTTGATAGGATTATCTATCTGTGCAATTTTAATCAATAATTTTAAGCAGGCTTTTAAACAGAAGTGCGAGTCAGCCAATGTGACAGTGCCACTGATTAGGAACTAAGAAACGCATCCGTAGAGTGTTCTCCAGACGAGAGTGCGCAGAGCACTCGCGCGGCAGGGACAGAGGTTCAGAACCTAACCTAACGAGCGGTATTTACTGATTGTAACGATGTGCTCTCAAAGTCACTTATATTTGTGTAGTCGCTTATATGTTTTTAGTCTCCTGCGGTTTAACACCAGCTCTTGACGTGGCCGGCGGCGACAACCGCGCCAACAGCCGGCACATCTCCAATTACGTCGTTTTACCCACACTCTATAGTAACCAGTAAATTGTACAATCAATTAGCAATCTCCCGAAGCAGTATTACTGATAAACTCAATCTAATCACTCTTGTGTATTATCAGTCAATGCTCCAGTTTGTTTTTATTGTATAAGTCTATATTGCCCAGATGTCAAAATATGTTCAGATGAATGCGTGACGCTGTTATATGTTGTATTACCATCCGCTCTGCACTGTGTCGTGTCCAGTGCTTGCGCATCTGCCGCCGAAGCAATCGATCTATCGGCATAACGGTGACAAACATCGATGTAGTTTGTGTGTACCTGAACCCGTAGCGCGTAGGCACCGGGTGCAGTGTTCGAAAGTTCGAAACACAAGTACAACGGGTCGGTGCTAGGTTGTGCAAGAAGTCACACACAATTATACATAACTGAAATAGTGTCCATAAATTGTTATAAACTTCATGTAATAACGCCGGCAGTTATTAAAATAGAATGTAAACTTGTACATAAATTTGCTTTGGCAGCGCGAGCACGTTTAGCTCCTGTCCGACGAGTTTGTGAGCCACTGCGCACCGGCTACCGAACACTGAAACATCATAATATCTGGGCTCGTAAAGTCCCCACATAGTTGCTCAAACTACTATCTGACTTTTATGTCTCGTACCTATTTGTGTTACAGCCCACAACATGTATTACACGCAGAGCTGCCCATTAGATTGTACTCGTTCTTCACCTAACTAGCCAACTTTAGTCCGTCCTGCAAAGGTTTTTGCGCATAGAATATCAGCCGAGGCGTTTTCTTTATTTTTTCAATTTATGTAAGGCAAGTGGCCTTAGATCATTGTCATGCAAAATAAGTACCGAAAATAGTTACTATTTTGGGAGAGACTTGCGCCAAGCCGAGCTGACTGACTATCTTGTATTTGCTAATAGGTAACTCTGCAGCATATCTTACAAATATTTGTAAATCGTAGTTGTTAAGTAACACAAACAGGCCCACGTGCACAGCTCGCCTGCGATACTTAGGTGCAATCACAAAGGTCTATAAGTCGTTTGTCGGTTATGTGACATTATCGCAGCCCGTATAATATTTTTTGTTGATATAAGTGTCTTCTCCCGCAGAATTTCGTCCGGATGGGCGGAGACAAGAAAATATACGCATAAAAAAGTCTTATGTCACGGGGTCATTATTGATATAATCAGTGATAACTAAATACTTACGTCAATTATTATATGGATGGTTATTCATCTCAGCAGATATACTTACAGATGTGTGCCCTGAATGTAAGGACTCTATGACTGTTTACAAGTAAAACCCGCTATATCATCAGTATGATCACCCTGGGAATGTAAGGCATGATAGGATCTATCGTCTAATATAAGGCGTGATAGGATCTATCGTCTAATATCAGGCGTGATAGGATCTATCATCTAATATAAGGCGTGATAGGATCTATCGTCTAATATAAGGCGTGATAGGATCTATCATCTAATATAAGGCGTGATAGGATCTATCGTCTAATAAAAGGCGTGACAGGATCTATCATCTAATGTAAGGCGTGATAGGATCTATCGTCTAATATAAGGCGTGATAGGGTCTTTCATCTAATATAAGGCGTGATAGGATCTATCGTCTAATATAAGGCGCGATAGGATCTATCGTCTAATATAAGGCGTGATAGGGTCTATCATCTAATATAAGGCGTGATAGGATCTATCGTCTAATATAAGGCGTGATAGGATCTATCATCTAATGTGAGGCGTGATAGGATCTATCGTCTAATATAAGGCGTGACAGGATCTATCATCTAATATAAGGCGTGATAGGATCTATCGTCTAATATAAGGCGTGATAGGATCTATCATCTAATATAAGGCGTGATAGGATCTATCGTCTAATATAAGGCGTGATAGGATCTGTCATCTAATATAAGGCGTGATAGGATCTATCGTCTAATATAAGGCGTGATAGGATCTATCATCTAATATTGCAGCTTGTTCTACCGAAGTATTTATTTTATTTTTATTAAGGATTGTCTACATTAGGTACATCCACTAATATAATCAATACCTTCAAATTATTTAAATACTTACATTTCTAGTGCAACAGCACAGCAAAAGTAGCTAACAACGTTTTCAGGCTGATGCTTTGAACAGGCCAGAGTTAGTATTGGAGAAATATAGCTTAATGCTAGTTCAGAAAACTTTCGGCAATCATTAGAATTAGTTATTCATACTTTACGATATGACAGTTTAATGCAATACATTTAAATATTAAATCAAAAGAAAATAATAAAAATGATATGAGTAGGTATCTATCTTAGATATGATAATGGTGAGTTGACTTTTTAAATTGATATAGCGTGTTGAACATGCCAATCAAGCAGAATTTGGCAATTGTGTAATAAGCGGGTATTCTATTTAGTGGAGAAAAATCTTGCCACATTGATTTTACACGAGGTTATAGAGTTGAGGTATTCTACGATATGGGATAAAATATACTTCCTAGGAGTTAATAGCCATGGCATGGCTTAAGAGACGAATCATTACAAATGTCAACCAGTATAAAAGCGGGCAGCTGTGGGCCTCTGGAGCTGAGTGTGGTCATAGGATACTTCAAACGAGTGCCTGTGAACTCTGAGTTAGATAATTAACATGAGAGTACGAGCGACAAAAAACGACTATAACTAACAGTGGATGGTAACGTAACGCGAGCACTTTTTGCTAACTGTACGTAGAATACATTATAAGCTATTACAATCATTTAAGATAACTATCTTGCATATTGATGATCATGTAACAAATCGAGGTAAGCGCTCTCAAGCTGATGTTTGGACAGAGAACACCTTAAATGATTATCACCTATATAAGACTATCGAAATTTGTATTTACCCTTCTAAGTAGACTAGGAACTAAAAAGTACAACGTTAGGCATACAGGTATAACTAGGCTGAGGATCGAATCCATCAAGGTGGCGGCGGAGCGGGAGAGGGAGCGCTTGAACTCTCTACCGAAGCCTAAATAAAAGGGTTGGGGATCGAACCTAGAAGACACTTGCATTTCGACCTACGCAAGTGAACTCGTAAGGTAATCGTCATCTTTCTAAATACTATCAATTTCAATCTAGTGCCAAATAATCAGATAACATGAACATCTCGTCAGATAAGACACAATCGTCCAACAAACAGAATACCTAAGATGCATTTTCCTCGTTTATCTAAATCCTTGACAAACGATGACACATGACAAGTTATTCGTGAGCGTATCAGCCGCCCACACGACGCGCGACTCAACATCACCATTTGCAACAACAAACATTTACTTTGGGACGTCCCACTAGTTTGGTATTCGCGGTATTTCACACCGCCTTCAATGACTAGGGTAGATAGCACTGTTCGTCGCTGTGAATACCAGAATTTTAACTTGACGGAACGTATGCTTCAGTGGACAGGGACAGGTGGTCTAGTTGCTGTCTTTCTTTTTAATGAGCTCCACGGAGTTATCCGATTGCTAATGACAGCAGAATGTGATCACACGTAATTACGAGTGATCACATTCTGTCTGCCAAATCCAAGTCGAATTTATGTATAGGTATAAATTGAGTAAGGCTTGCACAACTTATCGCGTTTATTTATTGACTTGTAGCCCAAATGAATAATGAATCAAATCTAAATATTCCGGTTTAATACAAAACAAAATGTTCTGACGACAAATAAATTTAATTTTATAACTATTATCGAAAATGTCTGGATTGATTATATTAAATTATTAATTTCGGCCGATAATGATCAATGATTATACATCAAAGCTTTATAGTACATATATGTAGTAACTATCAATTTTAATCTATGTCTTACAGTAATAATAATAATGATATACTTAACGATTGCAATCGAACTAGTTAGAGATTGTCTTGCAGCCAATTCCGCCATTTCGATCGATTCTCGTTGATGTTCACTGTGTTTGACTAACATTACAACGTTGATCTTGTTTATTATCTTAAGTTTTGATACCGTTCCATACTGTATTACTGTCGACGAGAACGCACGACTTCATAATCTCTTGTCCCAATTAAAATATGAGGAGAAAGAAATTTTATAATATCAATTCACAACGACTCATTTTAATTAGACTGTTAAAAATCAAACAGTGCTACTTTTACCAGTCGCCGTTCAGTTACCAATTACCATAAATTTAGTTCCGAAATCCACTTAATTGTCGATTTTAATTAACCAATAAATTGTGTTCGGTTATAACGACCGGCAACTGGTCACCTCACCTCACTTATTTGACCAATCATCTTTATGTTAGATCCAAAGTAAACAGATCATAATTACTTAGTTATTTTTAGTTAGGTATGTACTATGTACTACATATTTCCATGATCTTATGTCAATTGTTTTCAAATAATGTTTGTTTGATCTCTATAAGGGCAATGTCATTTACAAAGTGTAGTAAGTGCGAACTATAGATTTTCTATAAATGTCCAAGCATCACTTGTAAGATAAACATTGAATCTTATTGCGACTTGGATATTTAAACGAATGAGTGGGTATGATGTTATGCAGAGAACCGTCCTCGTACGTACTATATTTCAGTCTCAGTTAGATTGCAATATTATGATTACGATTACGAGACAAATAACATGATCCTGTCCTCACAAGTCGTACGTTAGATAAAAACCACGAGGTCGGGTCGGTGAGTCGGCCGGGTATGCACTAGTTGTGACTGTGAGGCATAATACAATTATTGGAGTACCGACTTTTATTTTATTATTTTCCTTTTATTGCTTTTGTGCCAAACACTTCCTCTGCACATATTTTTGTTAATTTTAGTCTATACAATACTATACAGCGATGAAAGTGCCTGATAACTAACAAATTGTTTTATTTTAGTCATTCCAGCCAGGAACTTACAAACACTCGATTGGATTAGATTGAAACTTTTACGCTGGGTCAATTTAAGCCCCTGGGCATGTTAAAATGTCGTGTATCCGAGATTAACGTCCGAGGCTGGGCGGTGCCCGGTGTGTCAGTCAATCAGTCATATCGTTACTTGTGCACGTACCGACTGATATTAAATGCTGGGCTATTATTAATAATTGACCTCTTGCACAATAAGTTTGTGTTCAGTTATTTATAGAATTTCACTCTTGAATATTTTATATCTATGTCCTCTTTGTAGCTAATACGTAATCAAATAATTATCAAATAATTTTAACGAACGAATTTTAACTGATAATGGCACATCGTTGGTCTGAACTTCTGAAGTGGTTCTTTGATAGCTTAGGCGTCACCTTGATACAAGCTACGTACGAATTTGTATTACTTTCTGGTTTTACTAAACATTTCTTATAAGAAGTTCTCGGTACTTCATACTAATACAAATGACTACTATCTCTACTATACTATTTCTTATAAGAAGTTCTCGGTACTTCATACTACATATATATGACTACTATCTCTACTATACTATTTCGCCCGGTAGGTAATATTTTTTTGTACGTAAAATATTTTGTAGTAGTAAATATTACAAATATTATAAATGTTGAAGTTTATGGAGATGATGGAGGTCTGTATGTTTGTTACTCAATGACTCGTACAACGTTGAATGGATTTAGATAAAACCTTGCTCACAGATAGCCTATAATCCTAGATTAACTTAGTATACAATATTAAGCTGGTATAAGTTCCCGTGGGATACACGGCAGTCGGCAACGAAGCCGTGGACAGAATCAAGAAATATCTAAGTATGCTATATTTGTATAATTAAGTATGGCTTAGACATTTTTGTATCGTTCAAGAGCGAGCACAAAAGTATAATATCTAGGTGCCCGATAATTAAACAGATACCACAAGTTCACTTAATGTTCCAGAAGAGAGCTTCTGCAACATTAAGTGAACTTGTGGTATCTGTTTAATTAAGAAGCCTTGCACGAAGTATTCAATAACAACACACATGCTATTATATATAATTACTACGTGACGACAAATATTGGCCGTGTGTTATCAGCTCAACAGCTCACGAAGGATCTCCGCCGCGAATGCTTTCAGTGTTAAGTCACACTTGTCTTTGTTGAGGCGGCGCCGGCGCGCGCGCAGTGCTCGGCGTGGTGCGGTGTGCACTCTCTCGTGTGTTTGTGTGTTTGTGGGTGAGAACATTGTCATGTTAGCGAACAAACCGACTTAAGGATAAAACATTGTTAAAAGAGAAATTCTGTTGTGACAGTTCGTGTTTGTATTCAAATATGTGATGTGCATACAAATGATTTAACGTGACACGGGTGAGGTGGGGGTACTGTGTTCGGATATAAAGTGAGTTACAATCTAAGTAGGTATAGCTTTTTATTATTTTTTGTATTGTGGATATTTGTATCTTTCGTTGTATCTATCTGTTTCTTTCGTCAGAATAATTGTCTACCTGTAGGATCGCTCTATATAGTATGGACCATATCTATTCACGCTGCGCTGTCTGAGCAATGGCTAAATGTGTAAACTTTAAAAACATGACCTCTGCTGATACATTTTGGCAATGTTAGATTGAACGCAGATAACATGTGCCTATTGTTTGTGTAAACAGAGTCCCTGAAGTAAAACACTCAACGTTGTTAAATTACAATTATTGATAGTAAAAGAAAATGTATTATTGTACGAACAGTAAAAGGCAAATTGCTTGTTATACATACATACATACGTATGATCGCACCTGGCCGGACCTCACTACATCGCTTTATTGACACTAATCATTTCGGTAGGGCGCCCGGGCGTTTAGCCAGTTAGTCTTAATTTACGCATAGGTACTTAACGTCCAATAATAGCGCCACCGAAAAGGTGTTTTTATATTCGCGTAAAATGTTCTTAAGTGTTTGTACAAGGGCTAGGCTTAGGCTTTCACGCCTTAAATAAAGGTGTTTTTATATTCGCGTAAAATGTTCTTAAGTGTTTGTACAAGGGCTAGGCTTAGGCTTTCACGTAAAATGTTCTTAAGTGTTTGTACAAGGGCTAGGCTTAGGCTTTCACGTAAAATGTTCTTAAGTGTTTGTACAAGGGCTAGGCTTAGGCTTTCACGTAAAATGTTCTTAAGTGTTAGTACAAGGGC
This sequence comes from Catocala sponsa, assembly GCA_963564715.1. Taxonomy (NCBI): domain Eukaryota; kingdom Metazoa; phylum Arthropoda; class Insecta; order Lepidoptera; family Erebidae; genus Catocala; species Catocala sponsa. The sequence goes on from OY751347.1 coordinate 161,579, forward strand.
TAGGCTTAGGCTTTCACGTAAAATGTTCTTAAGTGTTTGTACAAGGGCTAGGCTTAGGCTTTCACGTAAAATGTTCTTAAGTGTTTGTACAAGGGCTAGGCTTAGGCTTTCACGTAAAATGTTCTTAAGTGTTTGTACAAGGGCTAGGCTTAGGCTTTCACGTAAAATGTTCTTAAGTGTTTGTACAAGGGCTAGGCTTAGGCTTTCACGCCTCGACTACTCGACCATCTTTATAAAACTTCGCATACACGTGGTCAGGTGTACAGAATAGGACATAGGATAACTTTAATCCAGAAAAAAGTACTGTACTAAGTCTGAGGGGCAGACATTTTTGATTAAATCTATATTAACGAGAGCGAAGCTGCGGCCAAAATCTATATATAAACATTTTATAACCACTGTCGAAGGACGGTATCTAAAATATATTTGTACATAGTCATCAATTATAAACTATTGACTACATTGTTGACCCAGCACACGCGCTGAACTGAAACATCTCAAGGTGTTAGACTGGTTGGTGCAGTATACATAATATATCTATTTGAACCTCCCGAGATGTATAGACTAATAACTAATAAGGTACTTATTGACAGAACCTCTATTGCTATAACTTAAGCATAGCTAATAGAAACGTACATTTTTTTACTCTATTACCTTTTAATGAAATGTTAGGTGAAATATCCTCAAAGCTAAGTGTAGGTACCTACTTCATTGTTTAAAAGGTAATGTAAGTAGGACACTAGTTAATAGCCAGCTATGCAATGTTCATAATATCTACTTTTAGTTTTCTATTAAGTAGGTTAAGGTTTAAGTAGGCACACAAACACGTAATTATTTATTATAATAAGTATAAGTACCTATTATCTATACTAATATTATAAAGCTGAAGAGTTTGTTTGTTTGTTTGTTTACTTGAACGCTCTAATCTCAGGAACTACTGGTCCGATTTGAAAAATTCTTTCAGTGTTAGATAGCCTATTTATCGAGGAAGGCTATAGGCTATATATCATCACGCTAAGATCAATAGGAGCGGAGCACCAATGAAGAATGTTTCAAAATCGGAGAGTATTTTTTCCTTTTGAGAGCTTCCGCTGCGTGCGCTGCGTAAACAGTTAAAGTTTCGCAAAAATCATGTATGACAGAATTGTTCCCCTTTAAAAGTTCTAAAAAAAAGTCCGCGACAGCATATGTCTATCTTTTAAGGTTGGCTCACTATAACCATTTTTATGCTAACGAAATTTGTTCTAAAATAATGCATTATTTGCGAAGGTATTTTTATAAACATGCTATTAATCCTTATCCATATAAATACGTTATTCATCACAAGTATTTAATTTAAAACGAAATTGCCCTTTACATCATTCGATTTCAATGAATATCTTAGGAGATATAGCAGTTTTAAAATAACATCGCAGCAAAATAATTACCCATTACAGACATAGTACAAACGATGTTTCTCCTGGTTTATTCTGCGTGATTACTACTATTTCGATTTGAAAAATTCTTTTAGTGTTGGATAGCCTATTTATCGAGGAAGGCTATAGGCTATATAACATCACGCTACGACCCACGGGGGCGGCGCAGTAACGATAAACGCGGGTGAAACCGCGGGAACATCTAGTAAATTATAATGCGCGTGCGTCAAGCAAAATTATGAGCTCAATCATTTGTCTAGTCATCTCAACAATAATAGATATTTATCTTTATCAAAAGATATAATAGACACAAAGGTACGTGAATGAATGTTGTGTCTAATTACGGTGATGCGCGCGCGCAGACCTGCGCAGTCAGCGCGGACGGCGTCGCCGGCGCGGCGCGTGCGCACTCAATAGTGTTTAATTGCACGCAGCTTTTGTACCAGTATAAACATGAGTTAATGGTGTAATTGAGGTTCATTTGAGAAAGTGGCTTTGATTGCTGGGAGGTGAGATTATTTTGATAGCTGTTTTTGTATAAATGTAATTTGATTTAGCACGAGTCACACTTGACCACACGGAAGGCGTGGTCACGTTTATCTACAGCTCGTATATTGTAACTCGTATAAAGCCTCTCTTATTGTATATAGGTACTAGAGAGCGTGACGAAGAAATGATAAATGATGTGGATCGCACAGTTATACTAATTTCTTTTAACTAGTTAAATAATATGATATCATTTCGCAAATTAAAGAATGTGATAGATTTCTTTTCCACATCTTTTCTCTATTTAGCCAACGTTGCCATATGGAGTTAAAACAACATACATGAGTATCTCGTACAGAAATCGAAGCTGGATTATTTGGTGCATTATTAGAGGTCCAATTAAGCCCCGTGCCACTAGTGCACTCAATATTGATGATGACGTTAGGCGTGCGCGTAAACATTGGCTATTTTAAATATAATTTAGAATAATGTCAGGCGCGCGGCGACTCGTGTACTAATAGTTCAGCACTTCGTCAAGCGTTATGCACTACGAGGTAGTTCGGCACCTGGCGCCCTGCGCTGCGACATGCTTCTCGATACACTACATTATTATTGTTAAGATCATGCTACTGTATATACATTATCGATAAGCACCGAACACCGTCGATTGATGATCGATTTTAATCATATCTACATTTTTTTTACATTTCTCGAGTACTTAGGTGTCATGCATGTGTCGCTGGGACTTCAGAAACACTCAAACAACGGACACAGTAGGAGCAGCGAGTCAACACTTGCCAAGATTAGCCAAACGCTTCATTTAAACGGCTGACAGGAGAATCATGGCTACTCTTTTTTGAACCGTTAGAAAGTTAACATTTTTTTATATTTTACAAATTATATTTGCAAATTATTTACTTATCTGTCTTACGAGTATTATCCACATTTAAGATCTGATTGCAAAATCTAACAACGCACATTTGTCGATTCTAAGAAATAGCTGCGACGCAACTTGTTGCATAATTCCACTAATTATATTGTCTTGTTGTAAACACTAATTTTTATATAGCGTGGTTCGTTAAACACTGACGTATTTGAGGTACCAAGCTAGGGATTGTATACATATATATATATATATATATATATATAAGGAAACCACGGTGCTCTAGTTTCCTGCTACATAAGAGCTGAGTACGGTTTTTACTTGACATTCTTGCCAATTATGCCTGTCTCCTCCCAATAAGGAGTAACGATAAACCGAACGTTCAAAGTAACATTTAACAAATACTTGTCGTTATCAGAATAGGTACTCGTAGATACGAGAAAACTTTATCTCACACTCACGTTTTATTTGAAACAAGGTTTTGCTTAGTTGTATATTGTAATAATTATCGACTTGAATGATTAATCGCCAATAGACCTTCTAAAATGGCGACCCCACCACAGCAAGAACATTGCGATTCGAGCACAGTAAGCACAATGCGGTTCATCACGTAGGATCTATCTCTGTTATTGTGTACGAATGTTGTGCGATACCTACACCCATAAATGTTACACGGACAAGTACAATTGTTCCTTTCGAATCGGAAGATTGAATTGACTAATATGTCACATGGGCATTTGTGGTTATCCACCAAATTGGCATCATCAGCACAAATAAAAGGTCCCACGTCGCACGTGTGCACCTGCCCTGGCTGTGACTGTATATATCGAGCTAAAATAAAAAAGTCAAAGTCAATTAAAAACTATACAGGTATGTATATTCGTAGAGCAACGAACATAACTTTCTTTTAAAATAATGATACGTGTTGTGTGTGTGACGTAAGCTCGATTGATCAAATCATTGAGTATTTTATTGCAAGTGTTTTGTTTTTAACACGCCATAATCACATCCGTTCACTATAACATTATCTGGTCATAAAAAACAAGTCGCTTGTTATACAAACAGCCTTATTTGTAGATCATAAACATAAAATACAAAAGTCTCAATTAATTAAACTCTCGAATAGATCTATAAATTATAATGTTCTAACTAGTTACATTTATACATGGAATACAAATAATCATCTCAGTATTTTATTGAGACACTCTCCGGTTTGATTATATTTTTATTATCGAAAGAATACATTAATTATTTACGCTAAATCGTAATGGTTGACAACGCCGTGGGGTGCCCTTATATTGATGAAACAGGAATGAGTAGTGAGATGAAGTGGCGACAAATATTTTAATTATTAAGTACTTAAAATATTTATCGCCACTTTATTCACTAGTTTGATCAAAATATCAATAATTTAATTTCAGTAGGAATGGATTATTGTGGATTGAGTTTTCCGTTAATAAATATTAAATAGCAACAATAAGTCTAGTAGGAGTGATCATTTCTATCTATAGGTACTCCAAATGAGTATATATATATATATATATATATTATAAAATGTTCTTAGTTTTAGTAACTGCGTAACAGCTCATATAAAGCACTATAGTACAATTTTTGGACAATTTTGCAAAACATACACTTTCAAGAGTTTCAAGTAAAACTTACAAGTTATTACTACGTATTATAAAACTTACAAGTTATTACTACGTATTATAAAACTTACAATTTATTACTACGTATTATAAAACTTACAAGTTATTATTACGTATTATAAAACTTACAAGTTATTCATTGAAATTAAACTACTATATACGGATTTTATCGCGTTGTTTATTTGACACTGTTACAAAATTTTTTGAAAAAACTGTTACACTACTATAATCACTATTAAACTTTACAAATTTTTAAGCTAATTAAATTATTGAAACTATTAAAACTATTTATACTATTACTATACTATTATACTATTTAGATTTATTTTTACACTTTCCCCGACGTTTCGGTTGCTTTTCAGCAGCCATGGTCACGGGGAGACTAAGATGGTAGTTGTCTCAATGTTCCAGTGTAGTTATTTCAAAGTACCCGAACATAATTTAATCATGGGTGTTTCTATTTACGCAGAATGAGCTCAAAGTATCATGAAGTCTAGCTGTGGTTTGCTTCTTCTTGGGTTTGACTATTTGAATTACTGGATCCCAAGCTGGTGGTACACTCCAACCATCTTCTCTATTGAAATTAGGATGTTTCTTGATTTCAATAGCCTCGCGAAGCATCCTTGGTAGGAATCGGTGTTCTTTAGCGAGCATCTGTGGTTTGTCAAATCTCAGGTAGTGGTTGGTCCCCTGTTGCACATGTTATTACTACGTATTATAAAACTTACAAGTTATTACTATGTATTATAAAACTTACAAGTTATTACTACGTATTATAAAACTTACAAGTTATTACTGCGTATTATAAAACTTACAAGTTATTACTACGTAATATAAAACTTACAAGTTATTACTACGTATTATAAAACTTACAAGTTATTACTACGTATTATAAAACTTACAAGTTATTACTACGTATTATAAAACTTACATGTTATTACTACGTATTATAAAACTTACAAGTTATTACTACGTATTATAAAACTTACAAGTTATTACTACGTATTATAAAACTTACAAGTTATTACTACGTATTATAAAACTTACATGTTATTACTACGTATTATAAAACTTACAAGTTATTACTACGTATTATAAAACTTACAAGTTATTACTACGTATTATAAAACTTACAAGTTATTACTACGTATTATAAAACTTACAAGTTATTACTACGTATTATAAAACGAGAGTCCTCTGCCGCGTCTGTCTGTTTGCAATAAACTCAAAAACTACTGAACGGATTTTTATGCGCTTTTCATCAATAGACAGAGTGATTCATTAGAAAGGTTTAAGTATGTAATTTGTTAAGGTTTTGTAGTACCCGTGCGAAACCGGGGCGGGTCACTAGTTTAGAATATTCTGTAGCTATTATATAATAAATGCGAATGTGAGTTTGTTTGTTACGCTTTCACGTCTGAATTACTCGATCTCATAGACATTATGACATCCCGCATACACGTTGTGAGAGAACTGAGTAGGACAGATAGCATGTACAGAATAGGACATAAGGTACCTTTTATCCAGAAAAAGTACTATTGCTGTGGGATAGAAATTTACAGCCAAGATCTAGATGAATGGGAGCGAAGCCGCGCGCAGAATCTAGTTTATGAATACATTACAAATATGTTATATACCTACTTATATCTATATCTACTAATATTATAAAGCTGAAGAATTTGTTTGTTTGTTTGGTTGAACGCGCTAATCTCAGGAACTACTGGTTAGAATTGAAAATTCTTTTAGTGATGGATAGTCTATTTATTGAAGAAGACTATAGGCTATATAACATCGCTGCGACCCACGGGGGCGCCGGGCGGCGCAGTAAAGCAGTAATTATAACCGCGGGTGAAACCGCGGGCACATCTAGTTAATTATATTTTTACACAATTCTACGCGACTTAAATAACTAATTCGACTATCGAATGACCAACAGTACGTAGGTACATAGATCTATTAAAAGTCGGACAGCAGCACCTTCCCTGTAGGTGCACCGTGCGCGGCTCAATCGGACACACGTAGTATTGAGATCCGAGCGCAGCTGCGAGGAGTGGGGGTGAGAGTGAGACCCACCGTACTTAGTGATCATTAACACCCACAAGATGATACAAGGAAAATAGTAACGGGGTCACTAATTCAACAGCATTCTTACCGAACTATAAACACATTCACTCGCGACTCTATATCTGAAATGTGCGTTTATCACATCCAGGAGGAGCAACAGATGTAAGTCCTGCTTAATAGATTCCTATAACGTCTACCGATGAATCACATAACAATAGACTTTGTCTATGATGGGACAGCGAAAGGGTTAATTTTATGGGCTTTTGGGGTCTAACTAGTCCTTGACTTTGTGCTGTTATTGAGAACTTTTTCCAGATCGGGGAATAGAATCCGGTTCGGCACAATAAGGCAACAACAAAATAATTACTTATGTTATTATATAATACATATCAGTCCAATTTATAAACTGTACTGCCTACAGAAACTACCGCTGGGCACGGGCCTCTTGTCAACATGCGAAGAGCTAGGCCATAGCTCACCACGCCGGCTGGTCCTCTCCTCAACATGCGCAGGGTGAGGCGGCCACACCCTTGGGTTAGATGTCGAGAGCTCTGCGTGGCAGTCCAACGGTTGCCCGTTAGGCTATCGCTGCTCATATTTATATTATTAATAATATATAATTCTATATAACCTTTGTGAAGGATATAAACGAATTTTGTAAGGAGTCCTGAAGCTTTTTCGTAATATAAAGTTACATTAAAAGTACGTACGCGTAAATATGCTTATTTCTAGAATCCTGAAAATCTAACTTAAGAATAGTGCAAGTTATTAATTAATTCGAGTCCAACAAGTGTATACTATGGAGAACGTCCCTAACATTCTGCTGTCCAGTTTCACGCTTTGCTAAAATGTCACGGCTCACTTTAAATTCATTTCGAGAAACCTCATAAATAAGCCGAGCTCGGAGCTTAAAATTAATAATAAATAATGTCAAATGTAAATTAATATGTTTTCCGTATAAATCGTGGAGATCTAATGTACCCTGCTTTGAGCTCTGAGCTTTCTAAATGAGTTTACCTAATGTTATTTATAGACATTTTTATTGAATAGAACTCTATTAGCATTGATATTAATTTTATGGACAAACTAAGGAAACATTTGTTTAAAAGATTAATTTGATTTCTTTGCTTGTCATTCTTTTTTTTCGGTTATTTAGTGCTCATTAGGGATTGAATACATGAATAAAATATGGACTGATATAGATTTAAATAGTAAAATAACTTAGGAAACGCCAACAACCAGTTTATGCTCAATATATCTTTCGCTTTTGGCAGTTTTATTTCAACGTAATGAATGTACACAATAGGCTTTCTTTAATTGTGATGCCGTATCATCGTCATCAGCAATCTATTACGTGGCACTTGATGAACTTTGTAATTGTATATAGTGAGTAGCTACTGCCTGCGGGCAGCGCGCTGTGCGGCTGCTATAGAACTAGAGTGAACAACGCTTGAGCCGAACTATTGTTCGAATTAGTATGAAACAACCCACACACGATTGCTTCGGATCCTGCGTTTTATAATAATTCGAGCAATACAATAAAAACGCCACCATTCCGCCTCCAGTGTCTGTGTGTGGTGGGCTTCAAGATTAAAAAAATAACATTTCATCCCAAGACTCAAACGTTTTCACAAATGTTAACAATCATATAGCGTGCGTTGAGCCTGAAATGATCCCAATATTGAGCTGAAAGAAGTAGGCGACTGCACCCTCTAATAATATAAGTCAGCTCTTCATGTTCATGTCCACCAACACCTTGTGACCATGTCGCGTTCACGACAGTTCACTCGTACGTACGGAGCCCCAAGTTCAATGTAATTGATATTGTGCGAACAATAAGATTACATTTATTGTTTATCGGTCTTTCACCTCTTTCAGATAGATATTTCATCTTTTATCTCTAAACTAGATGTGTTCACCGCAAATGTAAATAATTTCTGCGTTTATCCACTCATCATCTTATCCAAGTTTTACAGTACCTGCGTGAAATTACTTAAATCCAGTATTTCAGTTGCCACGATTTTCCCCGCGTTAAATCATGTTTATGGATACTGCTTGACCCCTTTACGTCCTAATTCCTAAGTTTATGTCTTTTTCAATAAAAGGTACGTCTATCGTAAAAATATTTGCTATATTGGTGTGGCAGTTCCAAAGACTAGCGCGTTTAAAAATCCAAAGACTTAGCTCTATAATGTTACATGGACTATTTGTCTCGCCTACAGTTAGGCATATTACACTATGTGTATCTACTATGTTATGTTATAATCCTCCTTCAATCGCAGGTTGAACATTCCAAGTGTGCTTGAATGCCCATAATCAATATATTTTAGTTTTCATCAAAATTGGTCGGACATTATTTAAAATATTCTTTTTATTTTTTGTATAATAATTACCGCTTAGATGTTCCACGCACATTTGGAAATTAATAAGCTAACTTTGATCGCATTTCCCGCGAAGACAGCCACTACAGAAATCTTGGGAAAGGACTGCTTCAAAAGAACTTCTTGACTCATTGATTACTATCGCGTTTGTAAACGGTAGGTCATTTCGATTTATATTGAATTCAAAATTGACTTCTATTTTATAATTCGGAAAAGCCAAGTTTACTATTAGCAAACGCAACACGGTCTCGTTGGTCCGTCGTGTAGTCGTGTTCTGACAACTCAACTATAGTTATTAACGTTCTGCGTGGATATTGGTTCAAACGAAATGACAATTAATTAATTTAGAATTTTAAAAAAAGAGGTCGGTCTAATCTAGCAATTTTTCTATTTTACGTCAGGCGTCATCAAGTTTGATAAGATTTACTTCATCTGTGACAGGTAACCGATAGGTTATATCAAATTATATTTTCAAATGATTACCAAGCGCTGAATTCTTGTACTGATATATACCTATAAGATAGTTAATTGAGAATAAATGCTCCTTATATTAAAACATAATGCATATTCAATTTTGAAATCGTATTTAAGACCACACAACTAACAAACGAAATGAATGAAACTGTTTAAACAGTTAACTTTATCCAGTTAACAAATATTTTAATTGTATCGATAGGAACAATTGGATGAAGTTCTAAATCACCGCTATCGAAGCTCACATATATCAGTGTGTCGAGGTCGCACACAGAACCGGCTCCACTCACAAACACTTATGTTTTACATAAAAGCTTAATGTAACGATTCTTTTTTAATTTGAGGTAATCTATCTTTTAATGTAAAGTAGTTACGTCGGGTAAGCTGCCATTTTTCAAAAATGTTAACGTTTCAACAAAATAAATGTTACCGAAGACCGGTGAAACTAGCCGCGTGTGTGGATACGGCGCGCGGCGCGGCGAGGTGGCAGGTGCTGCTCATTTGTGCTCTGTGCCTTTAACATAAGCGTATAATCCGTAGCTGATGGAACGGTAATACTAGCATCCCTAGGGACTCATTACATATAAATAAAGTCATGTGGTATGTATTATTGTAATTTTATATACAATTATTTTGTAGAAAATGCCTTAACTCTGTAATAATGGTATGTAGAGTACGCAGCATTCGATGATATTAATACATTTTTTTTATTGTGTGTTCTGTGGTAAATTGTGTAACTGAAAACCAAACTGTGTCCAACTGAAAACCAGCGCTGGTGCACTCAATTTGGGTGCCCAGCTAATTCTGAGGTGGTGACCCTTTTCGGCGAGGGCATACACATTTTGTTTTTTAATGTCTAATATTTTTGTTCATTTTGTTTTAATTAATTTTGTGTGCTCTGTAAGAAATAAACAAATTTCTTTCTTTCTTTCTAATGGCTTCCACGATACATGTAATGTGGTGAACATCGCTACATGTTTGATGACGTAGAGTGACTGTGAGGTACGATCAGCCTTCTTATTAAACGCCGTGTTGGAAGTTGCGCGCACACTTAGCTTTATAGAGACACTTTACAAGAGAGCTTCACTGACAGCTTATCGTAGTGGGCACGCCCGGGCGCCTGGCGCGTGCAGCAGGTGCGTGCTGCTTCTAATTCTGTACAAAATTATATATTGCATCGAATTATCAGCATTAGATTGTTGTACCGGCCGCGTCACTCGCATGTGTGTAACTGAGTCCAAGGCCAGTATCGTTGGAGTACATCGACTAAGGACCCTCACGTACATTTGTTTGTTCCACGGGTCTGTCTGTTTGGTTCTGGTTGGAGGTACAATAATACACTACACATTGCTTACCGTTCATGCTTCCTTTCAGATCACAAGGCTTTGTTTAAGCCAGTTAACTGACCATTGTGTCTATGTTTAACAACCATAAACGAACGAATGGTTTGGCTTCATGGAGTATGTAGAAAACGTCACTATAACCCTTTATTAGAGTTAATTAAATGAAACAATCCTATTGGTGGGTGCCACCCATATCTCTCGCACGAGTTCCCTGTGATGAAGGGGTGTGCTAGGAGCCGGGGACGTACCCACAAATGCCTCCCATCATCCTCGCCTTCTGTTATTAGCTATAGACATGTATTCGATATAGGTACCCGCTGGTTTGTTTGTGTATTTCAAGAGGTTTGTATGTATATGTAGTTGTGTGTAGTTGACCTGTGTACCCGATGTCACATATAAGTTGTTTTTAAGCGTTGCAAGATAAGCGGCTGACACATGTCTGTTGCTTTACGAATCGCCTTTAATTCAATATCTAAAAACATGTTTAAAAGCTACAAATTAATCATTGCACGACACCAATCCAAAAAACTACAGTGTGAAACAAAACTACAGATTCATCAACAATATCGAGCCGAAAGAATCGATTTATCATTCAATACTAATGTATTCGGTCGAAGCAATCCAAGAACCAGTTCGATCGTTGATTATACTTTTATAATAAAGAAATTACTTTTTTCTTCTTATTAAATATATAATTATTTTATTGTACTATTAGCGGTTCTAATAATGTCATTAGCATATATTAGTGTTATCATTATGATAATTTGTATCGATCGACCTAATCGATTTTTATTGTATTTTTTTTTCGATATCATTATTTAAAATTGTCTGGTTATGGTTTCATAAAAGGGTAACGCTGACGTTCAAGGTTGTCTAAAACAATGTTATTTCATCATTACATCCCCGCCAGTATCGCATAAAATTGGTAAAGAAAGAGAGATATTTATTAATTAATCTATGATGGTGTGCAAATTGTCTATGCGTTCTTATTATATTTGTGTACTAGATGATCCCGCGGTTTCACCCGCGTTTATGATTATTGCGCCGCCCCCGTGGGTCGTAGCATGATGTTATATAGCCTTATAGCCTTCCTCGATAAATGAGCTATCCAGCACTAAAATAGTTTTTCAATTCGGACCAGTAGTTCCTGAGATTAGCGCGTTCAAACAAACAAACAAACTCTTCAGCTTTATAATATTAGTATAGATTATTATATTCAAATACCATTTAATAAATTTAATATATAAAATACAATTTTATGTTTACTTATATAGTTTATAGTTGTTTTTTTTTCCAAAAAGATAATCCGATATACCTACCTTGGGCGGTAATATAGAAAGTTTAATAATTAGAATATTTAAATGATAATTTGACATAAACTTTAGCACTTAATAACGTCAAACATGTAACAAACTTTAACTATAAAATGTAGAAATAAAATAATTATTTGATAGTAATATTAAATACAATTTAATTGCACTAAGCGTCATTAATAGAATAATTATACCATGTGTAATCATTATACTTATTTTATATTTATATATATTTTGTTGTAGTGTGTGCTACCAATAAAAGGTGGTGCATCGTTTTGGTAAACTACTGTAAGAAACGTTCAACAGAATTATAAAATGCCATCTCATTTGTAAAAATAAAGAAATAAGTGCGATAGTATTGTCTTTTATTTGCGCGTCTTATGTTTAATTAAATGTCTACCTAATAGGGATTTTATCGCGTTTCTTTGAACAAATCACGATTAAATAAGGTTCACTCAAATTAAGTATAAATCAGAACAAAATAAATATACAACTATTGCAATCGTTCGACCTTAAAATTCTAATGGAACGGATTTATCTTTTATTAAAAAATCAAAATACAATATCGCTACAATTTGAATCGGTGTTATCCTAATTCTGTACTTGGGCCGAAGTAACCCAACAGTATGGCAGTAAATCATTTAAATACTGTTGATATATATAATTTCCAGTAAATATTCTGCTAAACCGAACTGCGGTGTAAACGTCTAGATAACTGGGTAGTTGTCGGCCTCATTCGCGAGCCGCTAAAATCCTCTTCCGTTCTGAATAGTCGTAGTAGATCGTCACGACATCATTAAAATATAAGTAAGAACAAATTTTACTTCATGCATTGAGCAAATTTAAAGGTCACCCATAAGTTCATTTAACTCTAGAGGCCATACGTTCCGTGGTATTGCTTTGAACTGATCACAAACGTACTTTGACAACCCCGATCGTAATAGCCAAACGATTATAAACCTAATCACAGAAGATTAAGTTTGCAGTTACATGTTATTAAGCGTAGAGAATAACTTTGTCTATATTTTTTTGAAATCTATCTTGCCGTTTGATTGTGCACCTTAATGTAATCGAAATAGAGATAGATAAATACAGTGATTACTTGAACATTAATTATATTAGCAGCGTACAATGGCCAGTAAAAAGTTAATATAAATCATTTTGTTTTGATCAGTCGCGATGATGTTATAGATGACAGTCAGCTACTGGGTTTCTTGGAAATTTTATAGGAAAATACAACAAAGTGTTTTATTTATATACACATTTGTCTGTGTAAACGAAAAATAATGAAAAGTTCGCTCGTAGGTATATTCGCGAAGGGTTTGTCGAAACTGAATCTCGCTACATGCGCGTGCTTGCCTGCCTCTACTGCGGCTACTGCCACACGACACGCTGCTTCTTCATCCGTGGAGCTTCTGACAACTGCTGATCAGAACAACTACTCAAAATACACGACAGGCAATCGCGCAATTGTGCGCACTGCGCGCTGCACGCGCTGCTGTTACATGAACAGAGTCGGAACAACAATACATGTTCTAAATGCCATCGTTATTTATGGATAAAATGGAATGGCATCTTTAATATAGAATGCAAACCAAGTACAACATCAGGTGAGTGCCGTGGACGATCGTTTCGTAAGGAGGGATATACATACAGACAAATGTTTCCAATGTGAGGCATTGTGAATATACTTGTAGGTAAGAAGTCCGGGTGACACGGGGAACACACGTTCAGTTAATAGTCTGCTGTGATACGAACGATGAGTCCGCGTGTGAGAGAGCCGCCAGTCCAGCGCTGCGCCGCTGCACCGCTGCACCGGCAACAACCAGTATGAGACAAAGCTATTAGGTAAATTACAGATTAGAAATAATTAAGAATATTTCTTGTTTGATAACCTTCAGTGTATGGACATGGAATTAGACGTACCTACTATTATAAATAATTTAAAGATATTTTATCGAGGTAAGATTTTTAAAACTTTTCATTAAAAGATATCTAAATATAATAATCGACCTAAAATCACAAAAATCAAGAAATAAAATTATTTTGCTGGCTATGAGCATACAAAAAGCGGAAAAATTCTAAGTCTATGCAAAAAATATTATTATATAAAAAGACAAATTGGGAACATCGCGTCGCCTCCGTTTTAATGGCGCTTAAAAGTTACGACGCATCGTTGCTTCTGTTTAACGTAACGAAACGAACAACCGAGTATGTAACTGTTGACGGAACATACAGGTGTCAGGGAAACGCTTCCGAAAACGAAGACTGGTGGTAGTGCTGGTGATGGCTGATACGATACCACAAAAAAATTTTTTTTGCTTTTTCCACGTGTTATTTTCGGACAGCCAAATAAAACGGATATCAAAAAGAAAATAAATTGAATTCCCTTTTTAGAAGGAACTGCAATGTCCATACTTAAATTGCACAGCTGACGCTAGGGGTCAATGATTCGCGCGCTACGTCACGAGTAGGCATAACTGCCTGCGGCCGCTACCGGCCTGCACAGCGGCCCTCGCTTGCGCCCGCCGCGCCGCGCCGACTGCATTGTTTGTATTAGATTCTATCTCTCTACATACCTACCTACTTTCTTATTTCATCTGTTGTAGGATTAATTAAAAGCTAGCTCAAATTTAGATAATAATAATAAACTTCTTTATTGGCACAAAAATACAAGTAGGTACATAGTAGTAGAAAACTCAGCCTAGGTACAAAAATTCTTAATTATAATGTTCTGCTGGTACTTAAAATAGGATATATCCTGTGCTATAAGTACCAGCAACCTTCCAGTTTCACAGTTAAACTAGGTAAAAATCTAAATAAAGATACCTTGAAATAATCCCTGTGACCCATAAAGGGCCGCCCGATAATTTTAGTTATTCTTGATAATAAATTTCAATTCATCGGCCGACTTGATGCAATATTCAGTAAAAGTTATTCTAGTTAGATCCCTAGATAGGAGTCGACCCTGCCACGGCATACATTTAGGTAGGTTCTGAGAATCAATTTATAGTTTTGATTATAAGCGTTACTAACCCCGACACGGAGACATTAAAAACTTATTATCGCGCTTATTATTTTGCACTTCTATTAATTAATTCCAAATAATACCTACTTGATGCCGACGAGTGCAAGCCAAGACCTAAAATCACACAAATTACATCACACCTTTATGTTTAGGTACTTTACAAGTTTTACCAGAATTGTGGCTTGTTTATGATGACATTGATGACACATTTTAATTTAATTAAACCATCTCTGATTTTAAACACTATGCGGTTATTAAAATAGTGTTAATAAACGAAGTTACAATGCCTATCAACTGTTCTATTAGGCACAAATAATATTAGTATTAGGCACAAAGGAATGCATAAAAAAGATACAAGACCTTAATCCGTTAGTGATGGTTGATAGCTGTCCAATTGAGCAAGTCCGTGAGGCTCGAAATCTAGGCTTGGTCATGGATGGGGAACTGCATTTTAAGACGCATGTACTCGAAGCAGTCAAAAACTGTTTTTACCGTCTCAAGCTGCTATATCGAGTTCGCCAACATCTGAGTACTGAAATGCGTATTTTGCTCTGTGAGACTCTCATATTGTCAAAATTAAACTATGCGGATACTGTGTTTGGTCCATGCATATTGAAAAGAACGGAGAAAGTAATCCAGCGTGTACAGAACGCATGTGCTCGATTTTGTTATACCATCCCACCTCGTACACATGTCACCCCATTCCTAAACAGTGGGAACCTTTTGAAGATGACTGCTCGCAGGCACCTTCATCTGGCAACTTTACTTTTTGGCATTGTTCTATACAAAAAACCGGAATATCTGTATACAAAATTAACATGGTCTCGTAATATTAATCAGTACAATACGCGTGCAGCATCTCATCTCTTGGTCACAGCGAGTCACAGAACCACGGCTTTCAGGGGTAGTTTCAAATACGCCGCAACCCATTGCTGGAATGACCTTCCACCGCCTATGCGAAATCTGAAAACATTGCATACATTCCGTAATAAGTTTAAGATGTTTTTAATAAACAAACAAAAATCATTGTAATAATAATTTTACATACCTTTATAACAGCTAAGAACAACAATATGACGTATATATTATATAATAATAATTGTGTAATGCATACTTTGTTAATTTGCGCGTACGTACTTACGCAGCGGCAATGTTTTTTACGCATCCAGCTCCAGCTCTGTGAGACGCTTTTTTTTGACATTCATGACAGACGTAACAACTACACTCAACTATAAGTGGCGTTCGGAAACACAATCTGTAAGACAATGTTCCTTTGCTTTTTTCTTTTTTTTTCTGTTTTGTGTTTTGTTGTGTAATTTTCACATGCAGTGTTTTGTAGTATATCATATGGTTATATTACACTAATTTTTTATAGACTACTATATATACATGTATATATTTATATACACTTTTATGTATGAATAAATATAGTATAAATAAATATATTGTTTAAGTTTATATTTATTATTTTTATCTCATGTTTTATATGTTTTACTTTTTTATGCATTGATCTATATTAATAAATTATTGTTAGTAGGCCTGCGAGAATACCAGCGTTGCAGTCTATACTGCAACAATAGCTGACGCAGTTGCCTAATTTGATCTCCATGTACCGTTTTCGGGTTAATTGTATTATCTAATATTGTTTTTAAAATTATGTATATATGGAGATGCAAATAAAACATTTTTCTTTCTTTCTTTCTTTCTTTCTACTACTCGTTACTCGCAACCATCAACAACGACAAAATCATGGCGGCGGCGCGGCGCGGCGTCACGGTGACTCTCAATCATTGCGCATGCGCAGAATGGATTGCGCGGTGCGCCTGAGCCCTGCAGTGATTAGATTAAACAGACGCGTCGGTCAAAAAAATGCAGTATTTGACCTACAATTGATTTTATAAGTAGGTACGTAAAATAATGTTATGTATGTCCCCATTTTTAATCTAACTTTTCGATACCTCTTATTAATCTAGGAAACATCGTCTCGTAATAAAGGATACATCGTCTTTTTAATCAGACTTCTAAATAATACATTTATTTTATTCTGACTGTTAAATTTTTTTTCACAAAGGCCGAAAGGGAAAAACTATTTTCGGCTTTGCGTGGACAAATTGCTCAGTAAAATATCTATTTACAAATAATTATAATTAATTAATTAAAAAATATTAAATAATACCTCGTTGCAGGAAATATTTCGGTAAAAAAGGACGCATAAATAAATATTTAAACTGATAACAATCATAGGCACCGCCATTTTTCTTCTTTTGCGCTCCATTCTGGATTAGCATATAAATAAACGTGCATTTTTAATAAGATACTTGTTTTTCTTAATATGTTCTTCTTTATTACATAAATAAAATATCGTTTTTATAATAAATATAGATATTATTCAATCAATGAAATTCTCATTTTCAGTCAATTATAAGTGACAATATTGCAATATTATGTATATCAAGAAAGGCATATTTTAACAACTTACTGCAGCTTTATTATCATATTTAGTTTGATTTGGGTATTAGATATTAAAAAGCAATGCATTTATTACTATAATTAATGTCCACACCAAGCCGAAGCACCCTAACAAACTGAGCAATTCCCTTTAAGAGAGTTCAAAGAATATCGGTTCTTAATTAGCCCGTAATAATTTGTTGTAAACCATTTAATAATGTTGTCTTAGAAACCATTTATTAGGAACTTTCGAGTAGCCTTTACGGCGTTATTCATATTAATGCCTACATAAAGTTATAATAAATTGTTTATAATACATAACATACTGGTGCCAATTCTGTTGTCACAAAATTCTCTAAACTTAATTAAAAATCACAAAAATTTTTTTAGTCCTGTCACTTTTAACGATTTCAGAATACGAAAAGTCATTTGAGAGGACTAAACTAAATTTTAGTTAATTTTAGTTAAGCTTAGAGAATTTTGTGACAACAGAATTGGCACCACTGTCTACCTGTCTTAGATTTATCGTACACTGCTCATTATTATTTTATATTATTAAACTGAGTACAAAATATTTTTACAATGTCCAGATGCCCACCTAGCGGCTAACCTAACGTTAATAGGTACAATAGGTACTACATGTATTTTGTTGATCTATGGTAAGTTGGTAACTTAATTTCCGAACGGTTTTGATTTTTGTAACAGTTCTTCGTTGCAATTTGGCCGCGCGGGAGTGAATCATTTGTTAGATTATGTTTTTGCTTGTAAAATTGTTATTGTTTAGTTTATTGTTTTTTTTATAGTTCGTTATCTTGTTTGTTATTTACTCAGTTATTAGTTTATCACTCCTAATCGTTTTAGTTTTGTGGTCGTTGGCTAACAATAATGCCTGAGGCGTATGTGTATAGTGCTCGTGAGTACGGGAATATGTTGATGTGTTTGGGTGAAGCTCGAGGAAATGCTTCTCATGCTCTGAGGATTTACCGCCAAAGACATCCGATCGCCCGGCATCCTTCTGATCCGCGTATGATAACGGCAGCGTTTCAACGTGTGTTAGAGAATAGAGAATCGACCGATTGCTCCACGCCGCTGGAGGTGGTGGCAGACAAGTGGATGTGCTCACGGAACAACGCGTATTAATAATAATAATAATTTAATATTTTGTCGAGCACGTTATCTGGATGGACGAGGCCACATTCACAAGGAACGGATTGTGGAATAGAAGGAATACTGTGTGGTCAGAGGGTAACCCACATACCTTCCAAGAGACCGGGCACCAAACACGATGGTCAGTCAACGTGTGGGCTGGTGTTTATAATGATAGAATACTCGGACCAGTATTTCTACCGCAGCGGCTCGACGGACCACGTTATCTTGACTTTATTAACGAGCATCTAAATGGCGTACTAGATGACTTGCCGCTCTCTCAGTATCGGCTAACGTGGTTCCAGCACGACGGTGCGCCACCACACGCTTATAACGTGTGGTCCGTCCGTGAGCGTCTCACTGAGTTATTCAGCGACCGATGGATTGGGAGGCCAGGACCGCACGCATGGCCACCTCGTTCCCCCGATCTCACACCTTTAGATTATTTTTTGTGGGGTTACGTAAAAGAAAGAGTGTTTGATCGGGAGTGTGACAGTGCTGACGAGATGCGTCGACGAGTAGTGAGAATCTTCGAAAAACTTCGTGCGGACTGCACTGAAGACCCCACATTAATGCCCCGCCTTCACGAGGAGACGCTGCGACGAGCCCGAATTTGTCTGGAGGTGAATGGGGCGTAGTTTGAGCCGCATCTCATAAGAGCACAGCGGATTTAACTAGGTAAGTGGGTTTATACCAAAACCTTCACCCTACTTAGATACGAACTTATATCCGCGAGCGCAGCGGCGCCGGCGCGGCGAGGGGGCTCGAGCGGCCTTTGTGATTAATAATACTTATTATCGTGCGCGCTGCTACGCGTGGCATTGAACCCGAGTTATGTTTGATGTACATAGCGGCATTGCAAATTTCCAAATTCCAAAAAAAATAAGTATGAGGCAAATTATTATCGGTATTCAAAAGTATTTAGATAGTATAATATTAGCCTTTCGGCTTCGGAAGCGTTTCCCTTACACCCTGTATAATAGAGAGCCTTGAAATGGTAGAACTGGCCAAATATGTCTTTTATAGCCACGCAATTCTTTCACAGTGGTGCAATGTATTGCAAAGTTCATAGAATAGTACTTACTCCAAAAATCTGTGGCACTGTATGACAGTTTACATATTGTTAAATACTTAAAACTATTTATGGTCGATTAAAAGATGAGCTCTCTGCCCATTAGAGTCTCCGCGCTATCGGTCCACATCGCAACATCGTCAGCTGATTGAATAACGAGCATGGGTCGCCTCTAATCACCGCTTCCGTTCATCAAGTGGACGGTTTCTCATATTAATCACATGGGCGTATAAGCTCTAATTGACAACTCCATTGGCAATTTCATTGGCAATTAAGTGTAACGGGTTCAGTTCCGCTCCATGCAACACCTACACCTAACTAATATTGTGAGCGCGAACGTTTGTCGGTTTGTTTATATTTTATCTATTACTATTACTTATAATAAAACTGTAGAGAGGTCAATTCTGTACATTGAATATATATTCAAAATTAATATTGGAGGGTGAATGGTGATCGATACTGATGACAAAAATGCAATCAGTAAATTTTTTGTCTGTCTGTCTGTATGTGCACGCATGGGTCAAAAACTACTGAAGGGATTTTAACCAAACTTGGTACCATACTCCTGGGCAGGTTATAGGCTATATAACATAACGCTAAGACACAAAGGAGCTGAGCAGTGACGATAAATTTGAAGCAAGTCGGATGAAAATGCGCTTTCGAGCTCTTATCCTCGCATACGTTGATCATACACCAAAAGTATGTATTACAAAGATGATAGTCTTCAAAAGATCTACAAAAAAGTCCTCAATAGTATGTATCTATCTTTTATAAATTAGCCACAATAAGGTGTTTAACCGTTAGGCATTTCTTCAAAGTGTATTAAATACATAAATATATTGTATTTCACATAGATATATCTTTATCAAACTCTCATATTCAAAAAGTACACTTATTAAAGTGTACTTTTTGAATATGAGATGTGTTTTTATAAAATAGATACTAATCTATTTTATAAAAAAAATAATTATAGAAATCGGTTTAAAAACACACAAGATATAGATGAAATAAAACTTCCAAATCTCGCCGCGCCAGTATGGGTACGGCTATACGGTTGATTTTTGTTTAACGCGCGAAACGGCCAGCCGCTGCATCTATAAAAAGGCGGGAGCGCTCACGCACCGACTTTAACGTCTTGGGAGCCTTCTGCGCTCACCCACAGTCCGCGTAAAGTTGTAAAGGCCATCTGAGGCCAATAACTAGCAAACAAAAAAAAAAAAACGCACCGACTTCACTCACATTGTCACTCTTAATGCGAACGGACGTGGTTCTTATTGACTCTTCTCGGAATAAGACTGCTTTATATTTTAAAAATACATAGATACGTAGTTTTTAGATATAAGTTTAAAGTAGGCTTTAGATAATAATATAACTAGTGTGTTTAGTGTTTTTGTTTGTTTCTCCTTCTTTTCTTTATATATATAGTTGTTAAGTTAAACGTTGTAAAGTTAAGTATTCTATACTAATATTATAAAGCTGAAGAGTTTGTTTGTTTGCTTGAACGCGCTAATCTCAGGAACGCCTGGTCCGATTTGAAAAATTCTTTCAGTATTAGATAGCCCATTTATCGAGAAAGGCTATAGGCTATAATTATATCATCACGCTAAAATCAATAGGAGCGGAGCACCAATGAAAAATGTTTCAAAATCGGAGGGTTTTCCCCTTTTGAAAGCTTCCGCTGCGTGCGCTGCATAAACAGTTAAAGTTTCGCAAAAATTATGTATGACAGAATTGTTCCGTTCTAAAAAAAAGTCCGCGACAGTATATGTCTATCTTTTAAGGTTGGGTCACTATAACCTTTTTATGCTAACCAAATTTGTTCTAAAATAATGCATTATTTGCGAAGGTGTTTTTATAAACATGATATTAATCCTTATCCAAATAAATACGTTATTCATCACAAGTATTTAATTTAAAACAAAATTGCCCTTTACATCAGTTTTAAAATAACATCGCAGCAAAATAATGATAACGAAGTCGCGGGTTATAGTTAGCGTTAGCCCAAAGTAACTATTCCACGCGGACGAAGTCGCGGGCAGAAGCTATCATACATACATATTTATTGTTTCGTCCGCATGTGCTGGCAACGGCGCGGAAGAAAGAAAATACGCCGCGGAAATAAATCGCGTATCGTACTTAATCTATAGACAAACATCTAAATTCTGCTGAGTTGAATTTCACTATTATTTCGGTTGGAAGCCGAAAACTGATAACAAAACCAGCTGAGTGCCGATATATTAGATAGGGCTAGAACACACAGTAGGTACCTACTTCTGAATTAATAGAAAGGTAGTATTCGTACCAATCTTACAATAAATAATCGTTGTTTTTTGTGATAGAATATTATTATTATATTATAATATTAACTGTATCGGCAAGTTTTATATACAAACATTCTTGCAATTTTTTATACATAATATGTGTCAATACAATTAATATTCTCTTAGTAAAAAGCTGCAATCGTATTACATTAATGTATATTGTGTATTATATAGATAAGAATAGTCTTGTAACTAATATTGACAAGACTAGTTCAATGTCAACACAATGTCCTTCTCTGTATTTATTATGTTGAGTAACTGAATATTGTACAACTATAGCTACATACTATATGTATAAGGTTGTGAAAATTATTGTGTCTGAACACTTGTCTGGGCAGAGGAAGTAGATCGATTAAGTTCACAGAAAGCGGACTGAGCCGCGGGCGGAAGCTAGTAAGTAATAAAACTTTATCATAATGACTATAGAGATGATCGGACACATTAAAATTAAAATCAATTAGCTAGACCTCCCATATATTAAACGAATTTGCATCTAATCAACAAATGTTTAACATAATATCGATATTTATATGTTAAAATGGCGTTAATTGAGTTCAAATTGAATAATCGCTATGATTTCAAATAATCGATTTTCGCTAATTTTCACACCAATAAATCAGCGGTTCATAAATTAGTTTTTGTCTATGGAAAAGAATCATAGCGGTTTAACACCATAAAGCATTCATTTTTTGTTTTTGACACATTAGAAAATATATTATATTGTAGATGAAACTATACAACTTGTACCCTGCGGGTATAGTTTTAAAGCTAAGATATGCAGACAGAAGTTAGATAAATAAAGATTAGAATATATTATAATCTCAGGATAAATAAATATAGAAGTGAGAGCAATTAATACAGTTTTGTTAAGCGTTTGTAATATTCATACAGCCTGATTGTGAAATTACAAATAGTCCTAAAATCCTTGAAGATTTTGATACTCTACTTGCTTTTGCTCTAATGAGTTATCCCTACAAAAAATTATAATTAACAGAATAATATTAATAATTATAAGGACTTTTCAATTTCTTTCAGATTTTACTAATGGTATGTCACATGTTTCTTTGGTTTTAGTTTGTATGTATTACAACATAATACACATCTGCCGATTGCCGAGGATTCCAGCAGACATGCTTAACGTTCAAATATTTTATTATCATAATTTAGGTACCAATATTTTAACAAAATATCGATAAAGCTATACTAACATACTAATATTACAAAAAAGAAAGATTTCATTATTTTATGTTAATAATTACTGTTACTACTAGTATAGTATTATTATTATCTATGCTGTTACTTTTTTTTTTTACGTGTGGTAGTGCTTTGGCGCATACCTCTCCGCGGGGCGACGGAGAGGTTATTTCGGGCGCACCGGGGAAAAGATACCCCGGTAATACCGACTAAACCTACCACGGTGTTCCTCGACATAACCATAGATGTTATGTCGAGGAACACCGTGGTAGGTTTAGTCGGTATTACCGGGGTATCTTTTCCCCGGTGCGCCCGACATAACCTCTCCGTCGCCCCGCGAGGCCGCGCGAATCGCTTTCACATGCAATCGCGACCTCGCCATGGTTTCGGCCCGCCGCGCCGTGTGAAACGGCAGGCCACTACCCAAAAAATACTTCCTCCACCGTCCCCCCTATGGACAAGACACGATACAGAGGCGCACGTGGGAACACGTACGCCGCCTCTCGGTCCTGGTGCTGATCGGGTGGCGAGCAGGCCCACGCAGCCCACCACCCCCAGGTCAAACCTCAGGGTGGCTGGAGGTCGTCTCGCATTTGTGCTGTTACTAACATAACCTAACCTAACCTACTTTTATGCAAGCGAAGCCACGTGTTAAAGCTAGTAATCTTTAAAACAAGATGCGATGCTTGCATTATAAAAAACTATTATAAATATACTGTCAAAGTGTAACACTCAACCGACGCGAGCTACAACTTAACGTGTAGTGCTGTAGTTCTGTGCGCTAACAGCCCAGGGCCCATAACGTCACGCTCCTGTTATTTGTCTTTTAACTGACAGTTCAAATAATATTAACGAGTTGTGCGCGGGCGGCGGGACTATGAAGCGTGTAACTTATGGCCGTCTAATTTTGAACCAACCAGTATCATATTTATGTGTTCATTACGTATCGGTTTTAACTGCTTGGTGTTAGTTGTCAATAATTATGAAACTTTATGTCGTCGCAGTGGTTTATTCGTACGAGAGCAGAGGCGATACATGCTAATAGTTTTATACTTATTTCTAAATGTTAGATCTGGTCTCGACGGCTAGTTACTCTGCTGGTATAAGCACAACTGTGGCCGTTTCCTGTGCGGTTTTGACTTTCAGTACTGATATTTGGTTTTTCTATCAGGAAGAATCTGCGATCTCAGAGTAGTCTAGTCATCAGTTTCTCTGTTTTCATGTCAGAGAAAACAGAGAAACTGATGATTATAAACACATATACTATAGTAACTTATAAACACAGATACTATAGTATCTGTGTTTATAAGTTTAATGTGATCGCCGAGCTTCAACATGTCAAGCAAGTACTGCAAGACAACAAGCTCCAACAGCCGCGCCGCTGTCACAGATCCCGAGAAAAGCCAGCCACAGTCGAGCGCCAGCCTGCTATACTACCTTATGTGAAGAGTGTCACTGACAAGATTGGCTACATCTTGAAGCGAGCTTCAATCAACACATACTTCAAGCCGCCAACGATGATAAGTCAATTTTTACCATCCGTCAAGTGCCAACTAACTTTACAAGATGCAGGGGTCTAAAAAATAGATTGTGACTGTGGACTTTCATACATTGGTCAAACCAAGAGAAGCATAGGCACCCGCATAAAAGAACACATAGCTGATTTAAAACACCAACGGTCGTTGAAGTCTGCTGTGTGTGAACATGCGCAACAGGGGACCAACCACTACCTGAGATTTGACAAACCACAGATGCTCGCTAAAGAACACCGATTCCTACCAAGGATGCTTCACGAGGCTATTAAAATCAAGAAACATCCTAATTTCAATAGAGAAGATGGTTGGAATGTACCACCAGCTTGGGATCCAGTAATACAAATAGTCAAACCCAAGAAGAAGCAAACCACAGCTAGACTTCATGATACTTTGAGCTCATTCTGCGTAAATAGAAACACCTATGATTAAATTATGTTCGGGTACTTTGAAATAACTACACTGGAACATTGAGACAACTACCATCTTAGTCTCCCCGTGACCATGGCGGCTGCTGAAAAGCAACCGAAACGTCGGGGAAAGTGTAAACATAAATATAAATAGTATAATAGTATAGTAATAGTATAAATAGTTTTAATAGTTTCAATAATTTAATTAGCTTAAAAATTAGTAAAGTATTATAGTAGTGTAACAGTTTTTCAAAATTTTGTAATAAAGTGTCAAATAAACAACGCGATAAAATCCGTATATAGTAGTTTAATTTAAATGAATAACATTCGCGTAAACAGAAGACAATATTATGATCATCAGAGACTTGAACAAGACAAGTTAGTCTCTGGGGTGTTTCCACAAACATTACGTCTGTGTAGAGCTAGGTGCAGGACTCAGGAGTAATGTCTGTGGAATGACCCCAGAGCTTAACTTGTCTTAGAGTTGATGTAAATTTCAAATTTAAGAAAGTTTTCCATACTATACACAGGAATACAAAATAAAATCGTCTCGTTAAAAAAATATCTCGAACTTTGTTGTCACTTGACTCTTCTGAGGAATATCGCCGCGGTGGCGATGGCGCTGATGTGATATCAATATTTGTATTTATGTTCGTTTAAGTCCTGTTTTATACTTTACTCGAGATTTTAACCAGCTGATATTTCATATTCTTTTAGTACATAAGCTCGGCAATAAATAACGGGCCATTTCCATAATAATTATTGCTGACATGAAAACGTACCTCGTACTCAAAATGTAACAGCACATTAAACATTATTATTAACATAAACACTCACTAAACTTGATATGAATAAATAAACATGATGTATGTAAGCTTTAAACGTTATTTCTCAAAAATCTCGTAAATCTCTAGTTTATTGTTTTTGTATTAAAAAGCTTTGCATTTGTCAGCGGATTTGTTAGAAACGTCGCGCGTCGTAGACGTCGTAGTTACGTGTGAGGCAAGGCTGGCGCTACACAAACTTACATAAACAATAAAATTATGAACTTTTATAGATGCAGTTTGTTATATATATATATATATATATATATATATATATATATATATATATATATATATATATATATATATACACAGACATTAAGGTTCAATTTTCCAAAAAAAGATAGCTTATCTTTAAACCAACCAAGACGACAAACTTATTCCTCCGTTAAGGTATATCTGGTGATTTAAAAATGATCCGCACTCTACACTGTACAGTGTACACTGTGGATCAATGTTACACACGTCACGTGTTGTTATTGTTGTAAATTAAGAATAGTAAAGCACAGACGAAATGTAAATAAGGTAACACCTGAACCATCTGTCTGTCCAGAGTGTCGTACGGTTGCATTATTTCTCTTAGGTCTAGTCAGAACATACATTTAGAAGTGCTACGTATGCGTTGACTTCACTCCGAGGGACATTGTATACTCTATAAGGTTACGGGGACGGACTCAGGGAAATTATCTACCTTCGATTTGAACGTTGTGACCGCTATAATTGGCTGACGCAATCGATTCTTGCTAATACGTAATTCAGTATGTATAGCAGTATTAAACTAAAATGTTGTCTCTTAAGTATTGAACTGTTTAAGCTAGCATTGTCGCATGTTGGACTGCGCACAATATATTAAATTCTCGCTGGCACTTTATATTGCGCACATACACACTATTGTCGTGAGTTGCGTCTCCACCAGCATGATGCTTGAGGGCCGACGCTGATTGACGTCGCGGTACGGCACGGCATTTTATTACTGATCAAGTTATTTTTGTTCTTATTTCAATGAGTTTAGAATTCATATTAATTTATTTCGATACAATCATGCCGCGGCATACCGCGTAATACCAAAGCGTCCTTCGGGCTACCGAAACATGCCCTGCCGTGCCGTGCCACGACGTCAGTCAGCGCCGGCTCTTATGCTAAATACTATGTACTCGTGCGAATTACAACATGATTCTTGGCCTAGTTAAATGGTTTTTACGTAATATTAGAATGAACGAAAAGAGACAGTCGGCAGAAAATTAAAAAACTCTTGTTTTGGGTTCAATCGCTTTAAACTAGCCAAAGGAAATTCTTTAAAAAAAAAGGAGCATCTAGAGCCTCGTTTCACTTTCAGAATAGTATAGATTAAAGTTATTTACATATTTATTTTCAACAGTATGTGTTTGCAAAAAACATTAGTATCCTTATACTAAAAGGAAAATGACGACATTTTTACGCTTACTATCAATTCGATCATATTATATTTTGCCGAAGTCATATCTATTTTTAAAAAGCGTTTTTCGGCATTATATTACTTATGTATATCATCATCGATGGTGTGACGCGCGCGCATTAATATGCTTTCTTTGTGATGTCGCTTGTCGTCTGCTTGTCTTGTCAATTTAGTTTTGGCCTGGGCCCAACATTTAAAAGAATCTGCTCAATAGAACTATAGGATAGACACTTTACATTACGGACTATAACATAAACACTCTTGACAATGACATTGATTCCCTTCGGAGTAGTGGCGTCTCATTTGTGATGTTGCTGACTCATGCGACAGATATGGTTTTTTATTATCAAACGTTTTTTGTTCGCGTTCGTACTACATTACAAATGCGAAAGGAACTATTTTAGTTACGATCTCACGGCTAGATTGCTGGATTCATTTTGTTGAAATGTAGCATGAGGATAGCCTAACAGCTGTTGTATTAGCCAAAATGCTGCTTTGTTACGAGTCGAGAGCGCGAGCGGCGGCACTTGTGACTTGTGACAGCCAGTTGTTTTTATACAGCACTACTTTGCGAATTTTACTTGTTGTCTATTCAAATATTATATATATTTGCTCCTAAATACATTTACGTCTGTTAACCGGACGCGTAGATAGAGACTACGAATTCCCACTTGATTACTATACTATTTATTTAATACTTTTATTAATGATATAAATCATAAACAAGCTCATGCGAAATAAAAAAGCCAGAATCAATGTTACATCGTTATTGAGTTGTTAGCGCTCTCACGGCATCGGCATGTGGATATCCTGTCAGAAAGTAATGATTACTTTAAACATTTAATAAATTATTGACAATTTTATATTAATTAATTATTTATTTTTTATTATAATTTTGATTTATGCATAGTTTGATCATTCTTTGGTGCTTTAGTGACGAGACGTCTCATTGCTATTCTATGTGCTAACATTGTAGGTTCTAAGTTGTACGCAACATATCTGTCGCCTCATTGGAATGAGCCACACCACTTCACGACGACCTTTCTCGACGCCTACAGGAAATAATACATTTTAATATGAAAACCATCTATTCACATTCAAAACAACATCATTACTATTTGACACACTATTGTGTTCTTAAAAATCTATTTGACAAAAATCGAGAATCGCTCAACAATAAAACCCATCGAATCTATGGCCTCATTTGAAGCTGTTTAACCAATCTCATGAGCAATAAACATGCCAGTTTAGTAATATCCGATTCAAATAAATTATTAATATTTTATATAAATGCAAAATATTGACAAAATCAGCTTTTATCTAAACTGGTTTCGTTGTGTTAAGTACTTCTCCTATTTATAATATACTAGATGTTCCCGCGGTTTCACCCGCGTTTATCGTTACTGCGCCGCCCCCGTGGGTCGTAGCGTGATGTTATATAGCCTATAGCCTTCCTCGATAAATAGGCTATCCAACACTAAAAGAATTTTTCAAATCGAACCAGTAGTAATCACGTAGAATAAACCATGAGAAACATCGTTTGTACTATGTCTGTAATGGGTAATTATTTTGCTGCGATGTTATTTTAAAACTGCTATATCTCCTAAGATATTCATTGAAATCGAATGATGTAAAGGGCAATTTCGTTTTAAATTAAATACTTGTGATGAATAACGTATTTATTTGGATAAGGATTAATATCATGTTTATAAAAACACCTTCGCAAATAATGCATTATTTTAGAACAAATTTGGTTAGAATAAAAAGGTTATAGTGACCCAACCTTAAAAGATAGACATATACTGTCGCGGACTTTTTTTTAGAACTTTTAAAGGGGAACAATTCTGTCATACATGATTTTTGCGAAACTTTAACTGTTTACGCAGCGCACGCAAGGGAAGCTCTCAAAAGGAAAAAATACTCTCCGATTTTGAAACATTCTTCATTGGTGCTCCGCTCCTATTGATCTTAGCGTGATGATATATAGCCTATAGCCTTCCTCGATAAATGGGCTATCTAACACTGAAAGAATTTTTCTAATCGGGCCAGTAGTTCCTGAGATTAGCGCGTTCAAGTAACAAACAAACAAACAAACTCTTCAGCTTTATAATATTAGTATAGACTTATTTTAATGGAACTGTTTAGTTAACGCTCAGAGCTCACGGAGCGGCGCCGGCGCGGCTCTACGCGCGCGTCCGATGCTTGACCTCAGTCTGTCACTAGCTGTATTCTTAGATAGCTAAGCAACTAAGTAAGCTATTTGAAAATTTATTACGTCAATTCGAATCTATGTAAACTGTAACGAATGTATTACGGTTTCAGCAACAACGCTCGTGTAGGCGCCCGCGGGCGGTTGTACACATACTCGAACATGTGCGAACAGCCCGAGATGAAGCGCACACTTATGAACAGCCGCAGGTACTACGAACACGTATCGTCAAATCTAACCACATCGCTCAATTGAGCGTTAGCGTCGCTCAGCAGAATTTCATAGCAGAATAAAAAATAATATGTTTATGAAACAACGGGACAACCCGGTAAACAAGTCATATTTATATTTGACTGTTACAATGATTGCGGCGCACTTGGCCCTTTACTTAGACTTGTCAAGATCTGTTACGTCGTCAGTTCTAAGCTATAAGTAGGGTAGCAGTGTTCGCAGTGGGTATATCTATATATCATTTACATAAATAGTCGACTATAACGACCATTCAATATCGTGGGATATAAGATATCTATGAGACTCATGGCACAAGGCACAAACAAGAAAAATAACATATTTTACATACAAGACTTTTGACAAAACTAATATAAGTATATTTACACGGTTAAGATCAGATTTCCATAAAGCAAATTTTCGAGAACATTATGTAGAACTCTATGCAGGTTGCCTTACGATGTTTTCCTTCACCGTTTAAAGCAAGCGATAATTAACAATTTAATAGGTACGCACATAACTTCGAAAAGTCATAGGTGCGTGCCGTGAGTTCGAACCCGAGATCTACTGCGTGGCAGTCTATCGGTCTCCCGACTAGGCTATCGCTACTGGCCAGAAGGTGAAACGTCATTCGGTTGATTAGACTAATGTCAGGATATTTGAGGGTACTGACTTCCACGTAAAGCCTGTCAAAGATTTCATGACAGCCGGGACCAACGGCTTAACGTGCTCTCCGAGGCACGGAAGCAAGCGATCATTATTTAACAAATTATACATAAATTTTGAACATTCCAAAAGTCATTGGTGTGCGCCCAGGATTCGAATGTGAGACTGCATTGCAGTCTGTTGGTCTCGCCTCGGGGCTTCTATTCGTGTTCATATAATTCGTAATTAAAAATATCCGTAAAATATAGATGTATATGTAACTATATCAATATTTCATGATAATTATCGTGTTTGCTTAGACACAAGACACGGTTGTTTTATTTCTCAGTACGAACTGATCAAGTGTGTATTCTTTTTTACTTGAGGTACTTTTTAGGTACATTTTTTTGGTGTTATTAGGTATATTTTATTAGAAATGGTTAAATAATAAAATATTATAGAACACACGCTATATTGACGTCAATACGGCTGGTGTACCTAAATTTAGCTGTGGTTTCCTTCTAAAGGAGATACAGTTTCTTTTAACCGAGGTACTAAATAGTACTATTTCGGTACATTTTTTTGGTAAATGTTATTACTCGATTCATTAAGGTACACCCGTCATCTTAACTCTCATAGATATCTGGTCGTCGCGCGTCGCCTTACAAGCAGCGTAGTACAAGTCTTAGAGGAATGTCAGAACTGGCCAATGAAAGATACAGAAGTCTTGATGAGCTACATTGCAAAAGATTACTTCGCAGTGAGTTTCTCTAGTGTAAAATAAGGCTACTGACTAAATGTCATATTATTTATAGCATCGGTAGTTTCGGTTCGACGATGATGAATCAGCCGGGACATGTTATTTTCTGTATATTTAGATAATACGCATCACACAACCACTTATATAATATATATTACCTACCTATATTTTACATATTAGAAAAAGACAGGGCAAGGCATAATTGATCTGAGCTTTTAAATTAATAAAAGAGGCTTCACAGGACTATACTATGTTTGAAATATATTTGTCTATCCAGATATAGAAACGAGT
Source organism: Catocala sponsa (assembly GCA_963564715.1). Taxonomy (NCBI): domain Eukaryota; kingdom Metazoa; phylum Arthropoda; class Insecta; order Lepidoptera; family Erebidae; genus Catocala; species Catocala sponsa. The sequence goes on from OY751347.1 coordinate 193,130, forward strand.
GACTGCACTGCTAATGTTCGAGACAGACCCTTGCTTTAGCACTGGCTCACATAGACAGGAAACAGTCACCACCACGAGAATACAATTTTGTTTGACTGCACATGTATAAATATCAGTAGAATGGCACATAGATACGCCTGGAGAATTAATACGAAATTATGTACTTTAAAAATTATATTTTCTATTCCGTATTTAATAACTTCTTGCAGTACAAATATGTATCGACAAATGCGCACCACAGCTGTCCCGAATTCATCCAAATATAAGGTACTGGCTAGCGAAGTGTGGCCCTAGAACACCTTTACCTTATTCCTCGTGGTTATAAATCTGTGAATTCATAATATAAATACATGTAGTATTTAAATTTATTAGTTTCCTATTAATATCCGTAATTTTTTAAATTAACATAGAGGTTAAAGTTTTATTTGAATTCTGATATTTGTGAGAAAAATGTTGAGCCTCGAATCTCGTTACGGATGCCTAAGTTTAAAAAAAATTGAAACGTGTCTGCTGAGTCGTTCGTGGGACTGGACCGGTATTTGCAAACACGCATAATATATGCGTCATAATCTTGGTTTCCGGAAATGTAATAAAACTGGACTATTTTGAACCACGAGATATCATTCATAATTTATGATCAATAAAAATATATTCAGTGGCTGTCACTAATAAAATAAGTTATAATGTTTTTATAATAAGTCTCTTCAGAAATAGTTAATAATACTAGATTACCGAGATTACCTGGGAACCAAATTGGGGCCTCTTGCGAAGAAACATAATAATTATAGAAATATAATAATAGTAAGTATATTGACTAAACATCGTTAATTTGTGTCTTCGCACTGACTTCTAAAAACATCCCTTGTCGTGCTGCCACCATCACAGCGTCTTCATGAACGTTACACACTGTACCGACTACGGACCGCCGAAAGAACAACACGACATTACTTGGTTGCGATCTTCTGTAGAGTAACGACATTTCTCTGGTTGAATTGCTCCTAGTTTTAAGTAATATACTATTATGTAAATCTTAGTTTGTGCCCGTTGGATCGGGAATATTCCTTTTTTGGATTAAAAGTATCAATGTCCTTTTCTGTACTCCTGATAACGTGTATGCGCACTTACATGATCGGTCGAGTAGTTCGGGAGTGACAACGTAACAAACAAATAAATAAATTCACATTTGCATTTATACTATTAGTAAGAATTAAATAATACGAAGTGAGATGTTAATGGTTTGTGTAGCGCGGATGCTTTTTACCGGTTCCTTTAATTCTGTTGTTTTTGTAGTTCAATCCGTATTTACAATAACGATTTACGAAAATCGATTAAACTGAATATATAGCCGTTTTATTGTGGCTCAAGTAAATAATTCACAATTTTACATCGCCTTGACACCCTGTGGGCGGATTGTAGGATGTCTGGCCAAAATATCCATTAATCACTAATATCGTAAAACAATAAAACGGTCGTTGTGTTGCTGTGGGCAGGAACAGTTATGCCAATGGTATGGTAGGTATATCATAATTGGGTAATGGTTTCATTGCTAAAATATTGTTGACGCAGGGCGCTGGAAGTTTACAGTTTGGTTCCAAGATATCCTGTTCAGTAGAATTACGTTTCAATATTTGATGATGGCATGTTCGTATCCATACTTTGTTAATTTCGAATAATAGTTCTAAAAAACTGCAATCAGCAGCTCCGGCTACATCTACAATCTATCATAGAATGGATTGTTGACATAGAGGGTTTTGAAGTCATCAAATTATGGTGTAAATTTGTAATAATTCAAATTATGGTTAGCCTTCTCGTAGTATACAAAGTCAATTGTAAATCTCGGCACAACACATGTTTATATTTATAATTAAATAGATTGATGGTAACATTAATAAAAAATGGAGAAGCATACCTGTTGCATACGACGCTTTGACAGTGACAAGGTCCCGCTAGCGTTGTACACTAGCCGTCCGTGGTTGCAGTATGTATGCATGTATGACGTAGCCACTAGTGCGGGTTGTACACTAGCCGTCCGTGGTTGCAGTATGTATGCATGTATGACGTAGCCACTAGTGCGGGTTGTACACTAGCCGTCCGTGGTTGCAGTATGTATGCATGTATGACGTAGCCACTAGTGCGGGTTGTACACTAGCCGTCCGTGGTTGCAGTATGTATGCATGTATGACGTAGCCACTAGTGCGGGTTGTACACTAGCCGTCCGTGGTTGCAGTATGTATGCATGTATGACGTAGCCAGTAGTGCGGGTTGTACACTAGCCGTCCGTGGTTGCAGTATGTATGCATGTATGACGTAGCCACTAGTGCGGGTTGTACACTAGCCGTCCGTGGTTGCAGTATGTATGCATGTATGACGTAGCCACTAGTGCGGGTTGTACACTAGCCGTCCGTGGTTGCAGTATGTATGCATGTATGACGTAGCCACTAGTGCGGGTTGTACACTAGCCGTCCGTGGTTGCAGTATGTATGCATGTATGACGTAGCCACTAGTGCGGGTTGTACACTAGCCGTCCGTGGTTGCAGTATGTATGCATGTATGACGTAGCCACTAGTGCGGGTTGTACACTAGCCGTCCGTGGTTGCAGTATGTATGCATGTATGACGTAGCCACTAGTGCGGGTTGTACACTAGCCGTCCGTGGTTGCAGTATGTATGCATGTATGACGTAGCCACTAGTGCGGGTTGTACACTAGCCGTCCGTGGTTGCAGTATGTATGCATGTATGACGTAGCCACTAGTGCGGGTTGTACACTAGCCGTCCGTGGTTGCAGTATGTATGCATGTATGACGTAGCCACTAGTGCGGGTTGTACACTAGCCGTCCGTGGTTGCAGTATGTATGCATGTATGACGTAGCCACTAGTGCGGGTTGTACACTAGCCGTCCGTGGTTGCAGTATGTATGCATGTATGACGTAGCCACTAGTGCGGGTCGGCTCCCGCGCGCCGCGCGCGGGAGCCAATGATTCGTGAGATCCACAAATAGTTGTTCCGAGTGTGGGTATCTTTGTGTCCGTTGTCTGGATGTTTGCAGAGTCCCCGCGACACGAGATTTAAACAAACAGCGGCAGTTATCTTTTTAAGAATAAACTAATAAATATAACAATTTGTTGATAAACCAGAATGCTTTGTTTAAAATATCTTCTGCTGTAATCTTGCCTACCCTAAATACCCAGGTGTCAATAAAGTTATTAAGTCTACGTGAGAATCGAACGTGTAACCCTGAGATTAAACGGACATCCCTGACGACGTCGACGTCGTTGGCCGCGGCATCAATATGTTGCCACTCTGTCTAGGCGTACAGTAATAACTCATTTACTAGTCTGTTCTTGACATGCGCGTGCGATGAAAATAGACCACAATCACACGGTCTGTGCTAATGATAATAACATTGCGAACAGGCACATTGGTTGATTTACATTTTAATCGACCGAAATTGCTTATTATTGTTAGCGTACATCTAATATATTGTACCCCTACGATATCGCAAATAAAGTTGTGTTTGCAAGCAAGCATACCATTGTGTGTTTTTTTCCGACAACTAGTTTTATTTTTGGATATTTTATCATACCACAAAACTTGTAAAAGCTAGAGAAGTATTATGAAATGTTTCATCCTAGACTGAAGCTAAAATATATTTTATTACGTTTAGCTCAACTAAGAGGTTTACTCCTAGACTTAAGCGTAGTAGGATATCTATTAGTTTTAGTCTAGGACGAAGCATTTCGTAATACTTATGTTGTGACGTACAACACTAACGAGTGCGTAATTCTGAAAACATTTTATAATATATGAACAATTGCTAGAAAGTATAATTACAAAGTAAAGACTGATATTCATTTGAAAATCTTTATAAAATTGTTAACAGCTTCGTGTTAATATAATTGGATGGATATAATAATAAAATTATTACGAAACGATTCTGTTAAATATAAAAATCAGGCACTCACGATATTTCTGATGTCCGTTTATTTTAGTATATAAATACTTACAAAATTTTCTTAAATGTGTCCAACAAATTTTGTAGGTCGTCGACAATTTTTCGAAATGTAAATCATCAATTTCATCCCTATCACTTCGGGACAAGGTCGTATTTTCTTCGTAGAAATGTGGAGACTAACATTTCTTTTTATAATCGCGTTTAAAGAAAAGCACTGCATCGTCGCCCACGTGTTGCGTGTCCAATATTAGACGGTGAGCACGGTTTACTACGTACAGAAATAACGAAACAAACTGTAAGTGAACATTCTCACAGGACGCGCCATGTTTGGTACTTAGTGACACTTTTTGTTCACAAGAGTAATGATGCGGCACACTGTGCGTTTTTTAAGCAGCGTCGGTGGATCGCCAGTTGTAAATTATTTTTAATATTATTATTATTGTGTATGTTTTTAGACACGTAATTGGATGATAAATATACATACACATAATGGTGTTAGACCATTATACTCCTACGCGGCACTTAATTAACTGGTGAGTGTTGTAGACATACTGTAGCAGGTAGATACATGGTGTTCTCTCTAGCTATCGCTCATAGCCTCTAGCTACAGATCTCAGTTGGGTTACAGTTATGGTGGTAGTCGTTATATCAGAGTAGTCACAAATATCAATGCCATGTTATTTTTATTTTAACAACAATTTGAATTTTAATTCCGTGATATATGTACCTCAGCCCCATCATTGAATATTTGACACAAGTATAAATAAATATAGATATAGTGTAATATAGATAAAGTAACGCTTAACTATATTATATATTTCAGCTTTATCTAGAAGGAACTGCTTCAATGGCTAGATGCCGAGGTAGGTATATTATAGCCGTGAACATAATTATTTCGTTAGCAAAAATATTTTCGTCTAATTTGACAGGCCAAGTAGATACTCGCCAAGTCTTTCCTCTTATGACTAGGTACCCTCTAGTCGGAGTAGAGACTCCGACAAATCTCTAGTTTATTACGACGAACAGCAGTGACGCTTGCGGTAGCTGATTCATGTTATAAGCTAAACACAATCGTGGGCGGTGAAGTTGGTTGCCTGGTGGGATCAATTGTAAAAGATTTTATTGATTTTTTTAAAAGACCACAACTACTAGTTTTAATCCTGTCTCGGATATAACAATTTTTTAAATACCGCCGGAATTATGCCGAGTCGCACCACTTTTGTCAGGTATGGGGATCGAAATCACGACACCCACTTAAATCACCGTGCTTGCATCCGTATGGTCAATTGCTTGTTCATATAACTCTTAGAAGAGGGTGACACCTCTAACCATGCCAGGTAAACCGTGTGTATGTTGTTCCTCTGCCCAAACCTTCACCGAGATATAAGGCAAGATGTTATGTATGCAAATGAGAATTATAAGTGGGCTGCTCAAAATAACTGTTAAGTATCATTATTACCTTTTTGTTAATACGGTCACCCATCCATTTACATCTCTATAAATAATGTATGCTTTTAAAAGCTCTAATTTTCCATAGTACAATAAAATACAAGTGGATATTTGGATCGAATTATTGACGAAATCCTAATGTATGGTATAAATACGATGTTAAATTAGCATAATCCTTTGGAATAGATTTATACTTCTTTGTATGGTGACGTTTGTGGTTTAATCCTGAGAGGAATGCGGCGATAAATGAACTGAATGTTAACTGCTACTAAATTAAGATCAACGAAATATTAGTGCGCTGGGAAATACTTGACAATGGCATCGCTCTACGTCTACAATTGACTTTTACATTTTTATTATTGTAGGTCATTCGGAACTCAACTAATATAATAAATGTGAAAGTCTATAAAGACGAGTGGATGTTTGATGTTTGCTGTTTAATCACGCGCGTAACCATTACACGCTTTGGTTGAAACTTGGCGCATACGGACACTATTTCTTCAATTAACACAGAATACTTTTTCTCACGGTATGCGTGTTCGGTTTAGCGAGCGAAGACGCAGGAAGAAGCTAGTTATTATTGTTATTAATAAATGACCAAACAAACGGTATGATAATAAGTTACGCAAACGTATCGCTGCGCGCCGCCACCACACAAACGTATCGCTGCGCGCCGCCACCACAAAAACGTATCGCTGCGCGCCGCCACCACACAAACGTATCGCTGCGCGCCGCCACCACACAGACGTATCGCTGCGCGCCGCCACCACACAAACGTATCGCTGCGCGCCGCCACCACACAAACGTATCGCTGCGCGCCGCCATCACACAAACGTATCGCTGCGCGCCGCCACCACACAAACGCCGCTGAGATAAATCTGTTGTACGTTATGTTTGTAGCTGTATGCTCGTCTAGCTCGGATGAATTATCTGTGGCTCACTGTTCGCGAGTAGTCTATGCTCCAATATGTTCGTAAACCCACAATTATCCTTACTATCCTTTCTAATTTTATAAATGTAACTCTGTCTGTCTGTCTGTTACGTATTCACGCTCAATCGACTGAACCGGTTTAGATGAAATTTGGAATGGAGATAGCCTGAGACCCTGGTAATGACATATGCAATATAACATCAGGCTACGGCTCACTGGAGCGGCGCAGTAACCACAAATACCACTGACGCGGGTGAGACTGCGGGCACAGCTTGTAACGAATAATACTTAAAAAAATGGGATAGTTTTATTAAATGAGTTCAATTATATCATAAGTTATATCTTGGTAGTGATCTAACACATGTGCACTATGTACAACATTGTACTGAGCTCATCTTTCCCTTATGGGAACATTTCTGGCAATAAAGTGTTGACCTCAACGGTGAGCGCCAGAGTCCGCCGCTGCTAATTATTTAGTGACGCGTGAGACATCACTCGGCGAAGTAGCAGCTCTTACAGGCGACCCATGTGGCGGTAGCACTCCAGGTATTACTAGCAATTATAGGCTACAGTAACCGTTCACCATTAGGCAGACTTGATGCCTGATTGAGGCAGCTTTTAGGCCATCCCAAATCCTTGCTTGATAAGGGTGAAATACAATTATGGCGACTTATCCCTTTTTTTATACTTCTAAAGTGGCAGACAAGCATACGGCCCATCTGTTGGTAAGTGGTCACCGTAGCCTATGGACGCCTGCAACACCAGAGGCATGCATGACTTGCGCGTTGCCTTCGGGATTAAGAACCCGCACTGTAAATCAGCTGGATCAGTGTGAGGATAACGACGTGTTCTATCAATAAATTAGTCCAAGTAAATGTAGTTCCTCGGAGCTCTTAACAGATGTGGTGGCCGCGCGCCCGCGCCGAGTGCTCACGAGCTCGGAAGTGCTACCAGCGAAGTGAATGAATGTAGAGTCGGCCGGCGCGAGTGCGTGGCCTGGCGCCAACTGTTTCCGCGAACGCGCAGTTTATTGGACTATATCATGTAGACGATATTTTCTCCGCACTCGTATCTTATAAAATATTACCCTCTTTCTTAGTAAGTACACATTCAATTGCTTGAATCTCCATTTCTATTTTTATAAATAAAATCAGAAGATAAATGCGAATACTCGCGTGAGAATATGTTACTAGTTGTGTTTCTGTCAGAATATTCTCAGTGTATATATTATGTAGTTTAGTCATGTGTCCCACGACTTTCTATCAGTTGGTTAGATTGAACCATACCTAGCATATGAGTTTTATTCCATATGGGTGAATACCTCTGCTGGCTATTCGGTAATATACATATAATATACGCGATTTATGGACATGTTTATTAAACAACGAAAATGCAACTTTTTAAGTCAAACTTGGCTGGCACTCTGCTTTGCACCTGCTTATATGATTTTGTTTCAACATCGGTATAAAATAGAGTAAAATCTGTTAAACATGGAGCAACACCATTGTAGAGTTTCCTCTATCTTACAAATAATTGTAATAATTAAGTATTTTTAAATTGTATAAATATTTTAGTTTTACAATTTAAAATACGTTGTATAAAATGAGAAAATGAAAGAGGTTCTTACATCTCTTTAACATCATCATCATCATCTCATCTCATCGACTCTCTTTTGGCTAACAGACACTACTTCTTTATGACTATATAATTTCATGATTTACCTAAATCATTTTTGATGTATCGTAAGATCCATTCCAACAATTTCTTAAGAAATTATACAGGATTTGATACAAATTAACTCTTTCGTGGAATCATTTGGGTTTAGCCAACAACTAAGTATACTAAAACATTAGGCACAATTCCTAATATTTCTGCGTAAACATTAAATCTATTTACACAGATCGTTATATTTATCTACTTAGCACAGATCCAGGTAAATCTCCTATCGGCGATTCTTTAAAAACCAAAGCTTAATAAACAACACAAGTCCGATTCAGGTATCGAAGCCGGAACCGAAGCTTACAAATATGTAGATACACTATCAATATAGTAACGAAAGCCGAATCAATACATGTCGTAACAAAGTGCACGAATGGCCGCCTCACGCAATGGCGATATATGATGTAGTGCCAAAACTTGTAAAATAAAATGCAATCAAATTGCGCAACAGCTCTGTTCTAACGACCGTCTACATCCACGAGCTGCGAGCACGCCGAGTGTTGCTCAAGTACTTTTGTTCTAAAACTGTGAAATATTTTAATCTGTAGAGCCTTGAATTATCTGTCTGACTAGATCATGAATCTCGACCTTCTGTAGATGCCAGCTCAAACACACACAGAAATAATGGCGGCAGTTTCTTCCAATAAATTGTTTATTTTATTCTGAGTGCGTATGTCTACGTGGCACCTAAAACGGTGACTGGCGAAATGTGAGTGAAATACCTACTCGAGGATATAACCTATATCCTCGAGTAGAGAGGGGACGGCAGAGCTGTCACACTGTGAGTTGGGACATGTGAGTGATTCATGATAAGTTTTCAATATAATATTTCTATAGCAAAATAATAACTTAATATAATTTTTGTCATACGTTGATGATAGAGTTCTAAAGTTAGTTATAAGTTATAACCCTGCCGTGTCCCTTAAAAGTGTGCCATTTGTTTCTGGCGTTCATCACACAGATGACGTTTTATTCTGTAGGCGCAGGATTCCTTTGGGTGACTCAAGTGTCACATATATTCTTAAACAGGAAATCTTAGTGGCCAACGTCTCATAGTGGGTGGGTAACGCAAGTCTTGGAGCAAGAAATTATACAAATATCTCATGTTCCCCGAGCTGTAGGCCTGTAGGTATTACTAACCAATTGGCTGCCTTGTCTTTACGTAACTGACGTGACTAACATATTTGTCCGAGCTGTGTCCCCGGGGACTCATGACCGGCAGTCGCGTACCCTGTAGCAAGGGTAGGTAACGAAGCAGATCTGTTTATAACAACACGTAAGTGGCTGCAATGTCTCCAAGCCGACTGTCGAGTCGGTCTGTTGTTATGTGTGTGTGTGTGCTACGATGTATCAAATAAGTGATTTGTGAGTTACTCATGATCCTAAAGTAAAGTTAGAGTTAGGTTATGACTGAATTAACCAAATTACGAACTTTTTAACGAATAGATGTAATTACGTACAAATATCAGACCGAGAGCAATAAAATAAAGTATGATTTAATTATTAAAACTTTGATGTGAAGTAAGATTTTGGTTTTGTATAACTGATAAATCATCATGATTTATCAGTTATACAAAATAAAATACATGATTTAATCATGTCTGTAGATATTACACATTTCGCTAGATTTAATGTTAGATATAATGTTAGGTGTTGTTTCTAATTTTTCATCTGCCGACGGTAACGTCCAAAACTTAGAGTATTTCTAGACGGGTAACATTTAAAGAAGATAATTAGGAATATACGTATGAATTTAAAAATGTCACTTATACTTATATACCAAAAGCTCTTTTCAGTTTCGGCTGTTCTATAGTAAGAAATCAGTTAAAAGTCAAGCACTACATGTGCACAGTGGTATTGTCAAGATAGTAGTAATAAATATTGTTGATTGGGTAGATAAATGTGTCATCATCATCTCTATTGTACAATTGACTCTGCCGGTCACTACGGATAAGATTGGTACAAGCTCGAGAAAAGCGACATAGGCAAAAAAATCAACGGGTTGCACTCCGGGAGTGCCGGCAGAAGTGAAAACTTAAATATTAACGTTCTGCATTTTTGATATTTTGGAATGGTTAGGGAATAATTTTGCACGAATTGCTTTAATTTTATCAGTATAAAAGTACTATCATTATGTGGTAAAATACAATATTCATTTATTTGCGCTATCGTATACAAACATGACAATTCTCCCTCCGTCATACGAATTTTCAATCAGGTCACGTGTCCTGACGCGAGTTTAACATTTTTTACCCATCACAAAAAAGTGCACAACGCCGCTAAAGAAGTTTCTACTTCAAAAAATGCCTATTAATGATTTATACTTTGTTGCTATAGCTAACAATAGCGTAGATTATGATAAATATCGGAAAAAAGTTTATTAAATATATAACATGATTGATACCCAGAAGAAATAATAGTTCCGGCTCGTAACAGATAAAAATGACAGACGATGCCAGTCCTAAACAAGCTCACTGATTATGAGAACAATATGAATTGTACAAACGATAGCCCTGCGCTGAGAACTGCGCAACAGGACACGCGTGCTGATCGCAAGGTCCGCGCTCCGACGCACAATACATACAAACACACACGGACGCGTATTCTCAGTACTGCTCGATAAATAAATGTACTCGTTAGTATCATAGACATAGATGTGAGTATTTTCATCTAATAGTACTACTTAGTATGTAGTCTCTTATACACTACACCGGCCATAATTACGTAAATATACCACCTGACTGACAATCAGGTGTAAATCCTTGGCTTTAAACAATCAGTCGAATGTTAAAATTGCCTCACATCCAGTAGTAACGCGCCGAGTACTAAACCGGACAGACGGACAGACGGACAGTCACATTAGCGAACCACAGACATGTGTAACGAGTTTGAATGCTCTCTGTTTCCGTTGGTTCGACGTACGCGCCTGCCTATTACTGATATGGTCCCTGGTATCACGGTAATTTAGAAATGTGTGATGTCGAACCAAGTATAACGTAAATTTACTTTGCAGTTAGTTTTGTTAGTCTATGTAATTCAATCTCCTCGTCCCTTGCACAGTGCACTGGTTGGTACTCATCTACTGGATTAATGATACGTGTTAGCGACACGATAGCTAACATTACGGTTCCCAAACCCATAATGGCGTCCATCCTTCCACTAGTTCACAATAATAATCTATTTTTTATAAATAGTAGTAATGTGCATTCATGTTGAAGTAAATATTTGACTTCATCAGTCGTATCCAATCATTGTTCTACAGCCACAAGTTACACCTCTGTACTCACCTTTAACCGCAACAGACATTCGACAAAAAAATATTGAGGAATAAATAATAATACATAAATACGAAAGAGCACTCGATCGATACTATCTGTCATCGCATCACTGATCACACTCACTCTTGTAAATCAGTCTTTTAACATGCGCGCCATTATCAGAACGCCGTTTGAAAATGGACGCTCCGAAGTGATCAACTATTTTGAAACTGAGCTTTATGTTACGTCACCTAGGGCTACCAAATATACCCAGCACTACTTCAGAAATTAAAGCCAGCGCTAGGCTTTTGTACAATCGGATATATTGTCTTAAATATTACATTAATAATAACACACCTATACTACACCACACGGCTAGGCAGAGATGTACCACGGGAACACTCTGTGCTGCTGTTGACAGATTGTTCATAAAACAATCCAATTACTCTGTTGTTCAACTGCGTATGTCCACGATTATCAGTCATATAGACAAGTATATTAGAATATATAAAACATCGAGACTGACGCACCCACGCTAGCAGGTGGGCGGACCGAGGAGTAAGGGCAGGAAGGGAGAGTAAGAGGAATAAGCACTTGTTAAAACTTGATATGTTATAAAATTAAAATTATTTATTAATTACGAGTAGTTCAAATATATAATTTCATTCTGTATATTAAATGACTAGCTTTTGCCCGCGGCTTCGCTCGCGTAAAAGTAGGTTAGGTTATGTTAGTAACAATATTTTTGTCAATAGAGTACTTATAGGTTATTTTTCGGTGGTAATGATGTAGCTTTCTAATGTGAAAGAATTGTTTAAATCTGATGAGTAGTTTTTGACTTAAATCCTTCCTCTTTATAATATTAATATAGATTAGGTGCTTGTAGAATATGAGTTTGGATTAAAACTAGCACGGCGAATGAGTGATAAGTGTATCCAAATTATATAAAAAATTAATCGAAAACGAAACAAACCAAACATAATAGTCCTATAATAGCATGTTTCAAATCTCTGTCCCTTATTAGTTTATTGTAACATTAATAACTACAAAATCAGGCTTTTTACAATAACTACATATATGTATTTTTGAACAAAGCCTGTCAAAGTAATGAGGTTACCACACAAGTAGAGTGGTGGCAACCCTAGCGGTGACGCAACGCGCGACTCCTAATGGTTCCGTATAACAATTTATTATACAAGTAAATGTTTGAAATAGGCTGGAGTGATTCTTGCGCGAGATTTCGCCGTTAGTCGTTTGTGGTTTATGCGCTGAGCCATCGAATGTGCTCAGTTTATATCTGATCTAATCGTTACCTTTATTTTATACCCTTTCGATGTTAACTAGCGGGATTTAAGTTCGATATGATGTTACCATCTGATGCAATTATTTAAATACTGCCCTCGTCATTATGCGCTATGATAACTGTCACACGTTAGACACATGTGTGTGATAACTGAGTGAGTAAGTCAAAGCTTTTTTGCATTTGTGAATATTTGTTTAATTGGCCTTAACTCCTTCTTTATTCGTTAGGTATATGTATGTTGTTCGTAGAGACACCTCTAACAAACACAATAAAAATATATTGAATGGTGGCGTTGCCCTAACGTTCTCTCAATGTGAAGTAAGTAAATCATGCATCGACTACTAACAAACATACGTGGTACAGTAGGGCTGGCAGGTCGATAACAAGTTATAAAGGCGCATATTATTGGGCAACATGATGTAGATATACTTAATAAACTTACAATAAGTATGGTACAAGTTATACTTGCGTCTATTTTAGTCATGGGATAGTAAAGCTATAGACAGCTCTTAATAGCTACGAATATATATGTATGTGAAACTGATTAATTGCTATTTATCGTGTGTGCGAGCAGCATCACACTAAATAACATGTATATTATGTGCTTATTAAATAGTTAATTCGTTCGCTTTAACGGTGAAGGAAAACATCGTGTGGCAAAAACCTGTATATGTCGTCGGTGCCAGCTCCTGACTTGATCGATTTTATAATTTTATTGAGATGGGCTCTTTAGTATGACATTTAAGAATATTTTTCTTCTTTATTTTTTCTACTGTGGTAGGCCAACTGAACTTATTTTTAATTTTAATCCACGCATCATGTACCAAGTGTTTATTTTTGTATTAGGATTCCATATAGTACTCTCAGTTTCATAAAATTGAATGAACTCCAATACTTTTTCGTTACTCCACTTCATAATGTACAAAAAAAACACAAGCACGTCTGTCCCGCTTCAAAATCTGGACGACACTGAAGTGCCGTATCACGTAGGTGTACCCACCCAAGCGAATATTGGCGCGCCATATCCCTTTGATGCGCGCCAGTTTACCGACAGATACAACGCATTGCAACGATCTAGCCGGCCACACTCATCGCGTTAACACGAATATTCGCCGTAGCCCGCTAATGTAACCCCAGCATTAGTGTTAAGCCTAAATTTTGACTAAACCCGTTAGAATAGACTCTAACATCATTTAAAACATATCTAGATTGTTTACAACTTAAACATAACATAATACTTAGATCATATAATTTAAGCCAAAGTAATGTAACCAAAATGTAATTATTGTATGTATATGTTTCTTGGAAAATAAACAATTAAACAATTATATATAGTTAACGGTCATTATAATGATTAAATTGCTTTTACTACTATCACGCATTTAATTATACGTCTGGAGTCCACCCTACACGAGTAGGGTGGACTCCAGACTGGTCCTGAACTGTGTTAAGCTCCTTAACAAACTAGGCAGGAAGAACACAGTCAGACTGGTGTAGGTTCCGGGGCATGCAGGGGTGCAGGGCAATGAGGAGGCTGATGAATTAGCCAGAAAGGGCTCGGAGCAACTGTTTGTGGCCTCGAGCCATTTGTGGGACTCTCTGAGAGCACCGTAAAGGCAGCTTTGAATGCACACAGCAATGAAAAACACAGGCTAGAGTGGATGGCCCTTAGGGGTCTGGAACACTCCAAGAAATTCATTGCAAACGAGCTACAGGCTTCACCCGGAAGTTCTGCGGGTATAGCAAGAGCCAAATGCGCCTGCTCACAGGAGCGTTCACTGGCCATTTTGGCACCAAAGACTTCCTGTGCAGATTGAGATTGACACACGATTCGATCTGCAGAGCCTGTGGTGAACAGGACGAGTCCTTATCGCACCTATTGTGTGATTGCGACGCGTTGGCTAGACTTAGGATGGGTCTGATGGGATTGGCATTGACAAACCCTGAAGACTTCAGGCGTCTCCCTCTGAATTGTACACTGCAGCTAATGCAGTACATTCATAAGGAGATAGCTAAGGGATGAATCTTGGGGCTGACACAAAAGATCCCACTGGGTCGAAGTGTCGCCGGTCGGTACTGACTGGCCCCCGCACACAAGATAAGATAAGATACTTCGTTACGTGATCCACAGATACGTTAAATAATATTTAGGGAAAACATTGATTTAATTTACGTACTTTTATTTTCACTCCGTATTTAACGTAATTATCTTAGGTCATGTAGAGAAGGCCTGCTGTCTTAGTATTTTATTTGGCCGGTATGCGGGTATGCGGGATATGTATCTTTAATATTGTGCAAGAGCTTCTAAATATAAACAATTCGCTAAAGTTGATGGCACAGACTCTTACATTCGTGTTATCTACATTTAGGAAGAAGCGAATGCATTTATATCAAACGACTGCCGACTGTTTTCATCCGTGTTTTATTTGAAATCTCGTTTGGTATAAAATATGCTTGGTCGTTAGTGCGAAGTTAATTCGTCGGCAACTGTATTTACACAATAACATTATGTTCTTAATTCTGTTTTATGTCCCATTAAATTAACCTCTCTTTCTCTCTAAAGCTATATGAAAAGGATAAAGATTATAAGACTGTCGAATGAGACTATTCGTTTGTTGTTGACGGTATACCAGACAGATATATTGAACATTACAACTATAAAAACAAACGATTAATGACTATGTTCAAACAAATGAAGAACTCCTGTCTGACGGAGGAACGTCTAAGGACAAACACCGGCGGTCATATTATATAGCTTTATCAAAGGCAGAGTTTAAATAAGATCGTTTGATAAATAAATTACAGTCTATGATGCGCCGTGAATTCCACCTTTTCATTGTAAAACCTTGGGTAATCCACGGATAAATTTTTCTGGTCTATGTAGGTGCATTGTTCGTCCGTAATGCTCAACGAAACTTAATTCTCAATCTGGTTGTCAAAATTATTAAACGTATATAAATAATATTATTGTTTTAAAACTCTCAACATGCTCAATTCAAACAAAATACCATACATATTATGATGAATTCATGGCGTATCTATTTCAGAATCACTGACACGACTACACTCGACGTGCGCTCGTGAATTGCGACAACTGTTGCAAATTAGAGAGAGACTATGTATGAATTTATATATATACATATTCTTACGTCTGAATCCTCGAAGGGGACAGTAGAGACAGATGTATTATAGTCACAAATTTAGCCAAAAGCGATTTTTAGATCTCACGTGATCTATTATATTACGTGGGTCGGTTGGCAATCATGGCAGTCACCGTGCTGCAACAAGAAATCTTCATATAAATTCAATAGCACTTTGTCCGACTCGGCAACTGATGCCGACAGCTCATGTATAACAGATGCATCCACTATCTCTGCGCCATAGAGGCAATAAATATAAAAATGAACTGAATTGCTGTTTCCTTAAGAAACACGTATTTGAGATCAAGGTTCAACATTTGATAGTTCCAATAACGTCATTAAACATCAGCTACGGTTAGCCACCTAAACGTCTATGATTTCAAAAATCAACATCAGTGATCGTGGGCACGTGGGCACGTGGGCTCGTGGCTGGTTTATAAGAAAACAAACTTTACACCTAGACCGCCTTAGTTGTGCATCTGTTGAAGCGTTTCTGTAAACGCAATCTAATCCTATACCTACTAATGTAATAAAACTAAAGAGTTTGTTATTTTGTTTGTTTGTTTGTACGCGGTAATCTCTGGAGTTATTTTTTTGTTTATTAAGACAACTCCAACACTAGGAATAATTCCTGTGTCGCGGGGACTTTGCAAACCTTACAAACAACGGACACAAAGAAAATCCTGACTCGGAAATATCATTTGTGGATCACACAAATGTTTGTCCCGTGTGAGATTCGAACCCACAACACTTAGCGCAGAGCTAGTGGCGAGGCGTCCCCTTTAACACTACGCCATCCGTGCAGACAATTACCAGGTTGACCATAAAAATGTTTTGCCCCTATTGAGTATATAATAGTCTATTTACTGTGGATGGATATAGACTATAACATCACGTCACTCGCTACGGGCGCGGAGCTGTAGAAGAGCGGCGGAGCTGCTAGTTGGTGACATATAACACCTGTAACTAGATGTCCCGGCAGACCTTGTCCTGTAAACACAAACAAAAAGAAACTTGGTGAAGTCTTTGGGGAGTGCCGATAGAAGTGAAAACTTTAATCCTTGATCATAAACACTTCTTATCAACAAAAAAAAAACGTTTTGTAATTCCTGATACTCTTTTGGGGTTTATTAAGGGAATCAAAATTTCGTTATTTTTTGCGTAAGACGCACCATTTCTGAGATATTGTTAATATTCTAAAATAGTACCAAAAAAAAGTAAATAATGAAAGCGAAGCGAAAAATGGTAAGCGTGGAAGCGTGACGATGACGCGAGTTCTATGATTTTTGTTCACCTAAGCAGTGCTCAACGCGCCTAAAGAAGTTTTCACTTTAAAAAACCAAATCTAAACCATTCTCGAATCTACTTGAACACACACAAATAATTTCATCAAAATCGGTCCAGCCGTTTAGGAGGAGTTTAATTACAAACGCACGCACAGAAGATTTATGTACCTATATAAAGATAAGTATGACTGTAGTTTGTCTTGTTGTCAATTATTATTGTCAGTACCTTGGTAGCATGTGCGCTATTAATTAACCACGAACGACATTCACGAACTGTGCAAGGCTGGTGTCACACTTGTCGAACTTGCACTAATCAAAACGCGTGAATCAAGCTGAACAAACATTGGTACTAGTCTCTGCGGTTTGTCGTTTATTTTTGCTTGGCTAGTAACTACTCTAAGAGTGCGGGCTAATTGTTCCCACCCAGACGAGGTTGGTGCCGAGTGCTGGAACAAGGCTGATATTATTGCAACCTAGTGAGTTGTTAAACCGCCAGAAGACCTCTGGCTGCACTTAACCAGTGAAAGAACGTCAATGAGCATAGGCTCCATATAGGCACACAACAAGAACGATATAGAGATAAAGATTACCTCATGCTTGTTGTAGCAATATTAACTTGTGTTAGGATTACCCACCGTTGGGCTGTGAAGAGGCTGAACCGGGACCTACTAGAAGAGGCAGCCATAGTTCAAGCTTGGCTGTCTCCTGCACCCCCGTCTGGAGAGGTAGACGCCGGGGCTGTCCGCTTTCGCGACAGCATCCAAGCTGTTTGCGACGCGGCCATGCCCCGAGTGCGACACTGGACCCCGAAGGGGGTCTACTGGTGGTCCCAGGAGCTGGCGGACCTCCGTGCGGCCTGTATTCGTACCCGGAGGTTGTACACACGCAGCCGAGGCCATCGCCACCGCGATGAGCAAGAAGAGGGCCGACTGTATGACGCGTATAGTGAAGCGAGGGCGTCTCTGCAGTCGGCCATCTGCCGCGCCAAGGAACGGGCGAAAAGTGAGATGCTGGAGGGTCTAGACCTTGACCCCTGGGGGCGCCCATATCGCGCGGCGCTGAACAAGCTCCGTGCGCGGGGCCCCCTCTCACGGAGACCCTCCAGCCCAACTTCCTCTCCGAGGTGGTCAAGGAGTTATTTCCTGACCGGGCAGAGCACGTGCCCCCGACAATGGCCCCATCAGGAGGCCGACATCGGGAGGCGGATCTCAGTGCTCCCCCGGTTACAGATGCGGAGATGGGGGCGGCTGTCTTGCGGATCCGCTCCAAGACGACCGCCCCTGGACCTGACGGTGTGCCGGCGCGAGCTCTCGCGCTGGCCCTCGATCACCTGGATGTCCGCCTCAGGGAGCTTTTCGACGCGAGCCTGGTGTCGGGACGATTCCCTGAGTGCTGGAAGGAGGGGAAGTTGGTATTGCTGGCCAAGCCGGGACGGCCTCCAGAGTCGGCCGCGGCGTACAGGCCCATAGTGCTGCTGGACGAGGCGGGAAAGATGTTTGAGAAAATTCTCGCCACCCGTATTGTCCGGCACCTGAGCACGGTTGGTCCCGACCTGTCGGACGCTCAGTTCGGATTCCGGGAAGGACGTTCGACGGTCGGGGCCATTATGCGCCTGAAGGCCGCGGCCGAGGAGGCGGTCGCCGGCGGCGGTGTTCTGTTGGCGGTGTCTTTAGACATCGCCAACGCGTTTAATAGTCTGCCATACAGCTGTGTCCAGGGGGCGCTTCGATATCACGGAGTACCTTTTTACCTGGAGCGGCTGGTGGCGGACTATCTGAGAGGCAGGAGTGTCCTCCTCGAGGTTCGAGGCGAGGTTTGGTGGCGGCCCATGTCGTGTGGTGTCCCGCAGGGATCGGTTCTTGGTCCGCTCCTGTGGGACATGGGGTACGACTGGGCCCTACGTGCTGTCCTATCCCCTGGGCTGAGCGTCATCAGCTACGCTGACGACACCCTTGTCACAGCCCGTGGGGGTACCTTCGAGGAGGCGGCCCGTTTGGCCACCGTAGGGATTTCCCAGGTGGTCGGGCGTATCGAGGCGCTGGGTTTACGGGTGGCTATTAACAAGACGGAGGCCCTGGTTTTTCATGGGCCCCGTCGCAGTCCACCCCGCGGCGCCTCGATAATGGTGGGCTCGACGCGCGTTCCCGTCCAGGCCCACATGAAATATCTGGGCTTGGTGCTGGACGGAAGGTGGCACTTCGACGAGCATTTCAGACAGCTCGCCCCGAAGCTTCTCGGCACTGCGTCCGCCCTTGGGCGGCTATTGCCAAAGTTGGGCGGGCCCAGTGTTGGTTGCCGGCGACTTTACACGGGGGTTGTCCGGTCGATGGCGCTTTACGGCGTACCGGTGTGGGCGGACTCCCTGACCGCTCAGTGCAGGACTCTCTTGCGGAGACCGCAGAGAGTCATAGCGGTCAGGGTAATACGTGGATACCGCACGGTGTCGGCCGACGCAGCTTGCGCGTTGGCCGGAACACCCCCGTGGGATTTGGAGGCTGAAGTGCTGGCCGAAGTGTTTGCAGTGAGTGAGGCGGTGCGGGAGGAGACGGGTTGTCGTCCCCTCCCGACATTGATTGAGTGCGCGCGCAATCGAGCCCATCAGGGCATGATTTAAAAATGGAAGGCGCGGCTGGAGGCGCCCGTGGCCGGTTTCAGAACCGTTGGGGCCCTCCAGCCGGTATTGGAGCGGTGGGCAGGGCGGCAGCATGGGACCCTTTCCTTCCAGCTAGTGCAGGTGTTGTCAGGGCATGGTTGCTTTGGCAAATACCTGCACACGATCGCTAGGAGGGAACCGAGTCCCGTCTGCCACCACTGCGACTGTGAGGAGGACACGGCGCAGCACACGCTCGAGCAATGTCCTGCTTGGGCGATGCGGCGCCGTGAACTCATTGGGGTTGTGGGTGAAGATCTCTCGCTGCCGGCCGTGATCAAAGCCATGGTCGACAGCGAGAGGAAGTGGGCAGCGGTCGCGTCCTTCTGCGAGGACGCCATCTCGCAGAAGGAGGCGGCGGAGCGGATCCGTGAAGAAAGTGTCCTTGCGGATCCGAGCCGTCGCCGGCGAACCGGGCGGCGAAGGCGCGCTTTCGCGCGCCTAATGCCGCCATAATGAAGGCCGCGGGCGGGAGAACGGGGATCTCTCGCCCGCCAGCCATTGAGTCGGTCCGACGCCCTATGTAGTGCCGGGGCGTCGCCGAGGAGCTGTAGACTGCTGGGTGGGTCGCTGAGGTAGTAACTTTTGCCAGCGGCCCATCCACTACAAGGCAGCGAGCGTGCACACCGTGGGGTTTTGGTCCGTAGGCCCGAAATACGGGAGAGCCGGACATAACCCTTTCACCTCCCCTTGTGGCGAGAGGGTATGCATCAGGCGCATTTCCCCACGTAAAAAAAAAAAAAAAAGGATTACCCACCGCAGACTTAAAGATGTTTTTGCTTATACAAAAATATCTACAATAATTACAACTAACCTTGTAATTAGTAATTACGGTTGTCTAGTGTGTATACTCGCTCACCACTGAACCAATGAGACATGCAAGCAATAATCAATCACAAATAGTATACGCGTGTATGCACAAATCCTAACGTCCCTAACCTGCGGTTTGGCGCTCGCGCAGCCGCAGCGCAAGGTCGGCGCCGGCGCCGGCGGCTCAACGTACAGTGTTATCTTACACAGCTGACATTACACAGGTGTACCATCGCGCCACCGGCGACAGGGAACGCACAGGACACCACTGCCAGCGCCGGCAATCGAACCAAGCTGGATAGCCAGTTACTTATCAATTTGTCATTACTACTGTAACGAGCTACTGATTAAATAATCGTATTAGAAAATTAAAATGCACACATATGTACATAGTTTCACAGTTATATCACCGATGGAGATTGCAGATGTTTATTACTCACACATTTCGTCAGATATTGTTTTCGACTCCTCGTAATAAGGGACGATCCTATAGATCCTGTAGTCGTCAATGGGGCAAGGTTCTCCACTGAGCTGCTACTGAGAGTGTATAGACAGAAGTCCCAGTCACGCTTTGCGCGACGCGGCTATAAAACCCAAGTGCATCAGTCGCATCTGCTGGCTGCGCTATCGACGCACAAAATTTAAAAACCAATGTCAAAAACAAAGAACATATTGTTACGTGCATAATTTTTCCATTATTCATGTTAAGCAAAATGTGTTTCAGAATATAAAACCAACTACCGAATTATAATAGGTCTTCCTGTATTGTACACAGATAAATAATTATTTTATTTATTTAATAAAAAATAATAAGATAAATATACTTTTGAAGTAATTGTAAAAGTCAAAGAGCTAGTAGCTTAACCAAGTTTACGAGATTTAGAATTATATGTGTTTAGGATTTAAATATTTTGTTAACATTCTGCGTTATATTACTATAATAAATGATTTTTGCGACTGTTCATGCAGCTGTTACATTATATATTTCTACATTGCAATAATAAATCAACATGTAAGTTCTTTGGCCTCAATGGTGGTGAAATGAGAGCATCCACTTGCTTTTATTTCAAGATATAAAGCAACATGGGATTAGCCTTTGGTTGCACGAGATGCACAGTGGGCAAGCGGTCGACTCGTCTCTGCCACCGCCCCGAGTGTCCTGGATTCGAAAGACCTAACGTCCATGCTTTTCTTGTGACCCAACTGAATAAATGATTTGATGTTGCCGATACTAATTCATAATAAAGGGTTCAGTTTTTGTGTCTTATCTATTAAAATAAGGCGCTATATCATTTTCTATTGAAGCTACCAAACCTTATCTCTGTTACCCTTTCGAAAAACAAATTACGTAATACGACGTAAACGTAAAAGACTTTGCTACATGCGCTTAAATCCAAAAACAGGCGTGACATTTTGTAAATGATCATTCATCCACGATTACCGCAACAGTGTTGCGGTAATACGTGTGCCAACTCAAGCGAGACTCGCAAGGCTACCTACTCAACTCTACAATGAATACATTACCTTTAAAGTTTAATAAAATACAAGGATATAGGGAAACATAACATTACCATATACAAATAACATGATGTCTGCTTCCTCGCTGAACTGTTGATGTGCATACAAACGTGTTACGTGGGAAATTAATATCGCACTTACTGCCACATTTATTTATGGTATGAGAATACAACAACATTTTGGACATGCTACATGACTTTTAAAGATGCTGGCCATCGTGAGTAAAAAATTAAAATATCTTTCCTGTTAAGGCTCGGAGCAAGGCTTTCATTATGTGTATGTTCTTGAAACAGCGACGGCTTAGTGTGGAGAACGTTGGATTGCCGAGACAGTCCATGTACTTCAGATTCACGGTACGAATCTCAATTTGAGTTAACATCTTGAATGCCAGAATAAAATTACCCTAAAGACCTCTATTTAAAAGCTTTCAACGGAGCTCGGAGGCGTGCCAGACCAAGTGATGGGAGTGAATAAGTATAAAGCTTTATCCGGGTTGATATAACAGAAAATCAGTAGTATCTTCCTAGCTCTAGTTCTACCCATGTCTTAAATTGTTTTGTATTTTCTGGCTTTGGGTTATTCTTTTTGCAAATGCTTAATAGCACTACGTAGTTCGAAATATGTGCAAAACACGGCATTACGCTTGTCTTCTATTAATTGGGATCTACGAATAGTTCGCTGCATGCTGGTGGTCTTCGACAATACATAGACGATCGTAATGCTATTATCACATTTATCACTTATCTTTTAATTTCTTGAATAATATTTCAAAGTACATGTGCTACGTAAGTAAGTTTGAAAATAAGAAGGAGGGTCCGTAACTTGATAAGGCGTTATATAATTGACATCAGGCTTGCTATACTATTATACAGATTAGCTGTATTTTTATTTAAAACGTGTACATTGAATAGTACATAGTACGTCGAGTTTAATGCTAAAAACATGACTAACTAGCTAACAACATAATTATTCTCTAAATCAGTTGATGAATTAAATCATGTGTGTGCTGTGCTGTGACCGTAATAACTCAGAAAATTGAATAATTGCTTTATATTTATTGCATACGAGTACATGCTTGTTACTACCGCATCTCATCGTGAAAATGGCAACACATATTTTAGTTTGAAGTATGTTACAACAGTATGAAAGGAACAAATAATTACGGAATGTTTGTCTTTCCTGCACTCGAGCCATTCGTATAATGAATAGGGATATAAAGTGCATGTGTGAAGAGCGCGCGCGGCTTGCGAAGACGAATTGAAACATATGGATATCGTTTTATGATCGCGAAGATTCGATGCTAATTGTGCTGAAGGCCGCGACTCGATGCAACTCTGTTGGCTCCATAAACAAACATGTTTATTGTTTGCGTTTTGTTTCCTCAGTGCCGCATCACTACAACAAGCGTTGCCAGGCGTCCGGATAAAGCCGGACACAGTCAGGCTTTTTGTTTGTATGTGCGGCCAATTTTGACGGTGAAGACCTGCCCGGCTTTTGCTGGTGTCCGCTCCGCCTGCCTCACCTAGTATCGCTAGTGTAAGCGAGCAGACTAGCACTGTCCTCCCCTAAAAATTGTAAAAATGTTCGTCTAAACTGGCTGGTCTGTCCGGCTTTTTGATTTTAAGACCTGGCAACCCTCAAACGCGTCAGCGGTGTGCTTGCGCGTGCGCTTAGCCGCTCCAAATGTTTCAACACTGTTTCCTGGGTAACATCAAACGGTTTGGCAGAAAGTATAATACCCTTATTTCGCTAGCTATGTTGTACGTCTAAACTAAAGTAACAGGGGCGTGTTCTTACGCTGCATCCGCTTCTACTGCTTGCAGTTCTCTGATGATAGTAATGCTGCTGATAAATAAATGCATAATTTACATAAAAGTAAATGCATTCACACTTCCAAAACTAATAGTGCCGTAGTTTAAAATGTTACAACTCGTTCTCGTAGCCACCAACTATCACAGTTCATTTATTACTTTTAATTTTTCTATTAAATGTTTGAATGCTATGTATGGACACTTATGTTTACTTCGTCTACATATATTAGGTAAGGATAATCAAATACTATCGATACAAAACACAAATAAAAATAGAAAAAGGTGTTCCTGGGACACTTCTGTTGCACGAAGTTATATTGACAATCAGGTGGGTACATCATTTGCATGATTGTTAATACAACTTCGAATACCTACGTGTACTATCAAGAACTCTTGAAGCGACAAGTCGATACTATCAGTCAAGAAAGGCGTCAACTGTACGTTATTGCGGTACGATGAATGGTTTACGTTCTATATTATTACGTTAGTCTAAACTATAGCAAACCTGATCGTTATTTGCTATAAAATAAGTCAGGCATTCTTCGAGTCTTGGGATATTAAAAAGAACTGTGTGTAGAGCCCTCTATCGCAACAAAGCGAAAATATCGATGCGTCCGCCCAGCGACCACCATGAGTTAACTGAGGCGCGCGCCGCCCGCCCTATGACGTAGTTCCGATATGCGACGCCAGATGGCGGACTTAGTTACTGAGTATATAATTGCATAATTTAGATTTCTTCAAATATTATTGTAAACTTTGTATACTAAAGGAGTACGGTTGAATAATTGTATATTATTTAATATGTAATAATTGTTTTTAAGTTAATTGTAAACAATTTTTCTGTATTGGCTAGCTTACCGATAATGAACTCCTTTCAGCTGAGTACATATCACCATGTCCTCACAGAATATATCCACAAAAGAGTAGGCAGAAGCGGATTACACTCACTGAGGCGCCGCGCGAGCGGGCGCGCCTGCTGCCGCGAGTCGGCAGGTCGGGACAGTTCAAGCACCGCGGCACCGAGCTTTTAAATATAAGTCAAATCGTAAAGTCGCTAAAGAAATTTATTTAATTTAAAGAATATTGAGGGAAACATAATGTTATGTTTAATAATTAGGTTATAGAAATATATCGTACAACTGTCCAACTTAGGATTTACACACCACGATGGATTTTAGCGCATCTCGACATCAAGGAAACGGATTCAGTACCTATGTATGTAATAACGGTCAATAGGATTTAGTTCTCGGCAATTTGAATGTTGTTTATTTTTATGGAAAATAAAGATGGCCGGATAGTCTAGTAGTGTAGACAGCTGCGGATCACGAGGTCCCGGGTTACAATTGTATCAAATCGGCAGTTAGGCAGTAGATAGTGTAGCGTATAATAACTACATACATTATATACTAAATGAAGGTATCGCTGTACTGTAGACGGAGTGTACGGTGAAGATGTCGGTCCACTTAAAATTATACAATGATGATTGAGCTTATGACATACAGTGTGGTTTTAATACCTACTGTACGGCCTCACTACCGTACATTGCTGCCCACACCACAAGTTGCACAGC
Source organism: Catocala sponsa (assembly GCA_963564715.1). Classification (NCBI taxonomy): domain Eukaryota; kingdom Metazoa; phylum Arthropoda; class Insecta; order Lepidoptera; family Erebidae; genus Catocala; species Catocala sponsa. The sequence goes on from OY751347.1 coordinate 218,526, forward strand.
GCGTGTAGCTGCGCGCTGAGCGTGTATCGTGTGCTACATACTATAAATTAGCGATACAACAAAATACATGGACTCAGTTGAACTTTACGAGTGCATTAAGAGAAAGAATTAGTCTTATTTTACTGTAACTTATAAAATAAATAAAATAAAAATTTGTTTATTGCCAAAAACATTAACAATGTCAAATATCATATCCTGTGGCCCCACACTAGGCAAGCCTGTCCTGTGGGTACCTGACGCGACTAAATTATAATACTAAAATATCTACTACTACTTTAAATAAATTATTTACGGTATAATTCCTTTCTCTACTATATACTTCAAAATCTTATTATAGTGTGCGGAGTTACTAACTAAACAACCCGTACATTAATCGTTTTTTTGAATTTTTTTTTGCTCAGCGCAGCGCGTGTAGCTGCGCGCTGTGCAACTTGTGGTGTGGGCAGCAATGTACGGTAGTGAGACCGTACACCTACGTTGTCAAATATTAAAGGTAAAATCTGTGAGTAATGTATCATTTTATTTATGATGTATCCAAGCAATATTTTATCGGAGTAAAAATATTTGGTTTATTAATAAAAAATCCTTAATAATCTTTAACGTTTTGTAAATCTTCATTATCTATAGCCTGGTTATTACGTAAGTAACCTTCTTTATGTGTTTGAAGAATAATATTTAGAGACTTTGACTTTTTTAAAGAAATCGTAAGCTGACATTCATGTCTTGGTTGGCTCAGCAAAAGACATCAAAGCAGTTGCAAAATACGAGGAGCGAAACTTTCGACAAACACGATCTGAAATTCTGAATATACCAAAAGTGTGATTGTCGTAATTTCCGGTCACGTTCCATAAACACAACATAGTATCTTTGATTTAAAATTAGATTTACTGTTATTATTATTAATGATCTCTATAATTATAAGTATTGCTCATTGAACCGGCGCGACGGGCGTGTATGAGGAATGTGATGAAAGTGAATGAAGCCAGAGAAGTGTGTCAGGATCGTAGCAAATGGAAATACGTAGTCTCTGCCTACCTACCCTCTGGGAAATAGGCGTGAATCTATGTATGTATATATGTGTGTATGTATAATTATAAGACTGTCTCGTCTGGTGAATATGACTGTTGTGCATGATGGTCTCGCATGTAATGCCAGTTACTGCGTTATTCTATCTAAGACTTCTCAGCGGCAGAACGAAATTTGTAACTATGCCTAGCAGACGGCATTCAAACCATAGCTGCTGAAATTTGGGTGTGATAGAATTGTGCCTATCCTTTCGAACTTAATTTGTGAGACTATGTATTACGAATCTATGTATTTTAATATTAAGATAATCAGTACAATAGGTTACGTTATGTTCACTTTGTATATAAAGAGAGAAAAAATAAATGTAATCTTTGAAACGGCTAACTCACATATATTATTTGGGTTTGCCCGACTAGTTTCGAACCTAATCGGGGTGCTTAATCATGAGCGTGACGTCCTAGTGCGACGGAGTCAGGTGTGACGATACTTGACTGACTAAAACTAGTCGGGCAAACCAAAAACGAGTAGATGTGAGTTTAATCGTTTAATAGTTCTATCAATGTAATCTTATGTAATAGCTAGTCATCTATATGATCGTGGCAAGTAAAGTAGAGTAATTGGCCACATCCATTGGATGGGCGATAACCATACGGCTCTCCTTACGGTAAACTAGCTTCTGCCTGCGGTTGCGTCTGCGTGAATCCCACGGATTCCGCAAACTGGGATAAATCCTAAAATTAAAGTAAATATACTATTTATTATTAAACCAGGTCATGGTTTTACTATTTGTGCATACATGAGTAACAAACATGCAAACATCGTCATACAAACTTGAACATTTGTAACATTAGTGAGGACAAGCGAGAGCGAGCTCCTGTGGAGTGCAGGTACCAGACCATCAGCACTTGAGGTACTGACATTGCTTGCGCGAGAGTGACACAACGCTTACAAAGTCTATTTGTTTGTCATTGTCAATGCTTGAAAGATGGTTATAAGCGTCCAAGTTGAAACATAATACAATGGTTGAACGGGGACCCAACAGTCTCTTAGGTATAAGTGAATGTTTGGGTATAACAAGTTCAATAATCATACTTTCATTTGCGGACAAAGGTTTCCCTAAAAAAGTTTCTTTGTTATTAAAATATATAAAATTATTTTCAGATGACACTATTCTCAGCCGCACTGAGCTGCAATTTTTATACAATGCACTGTCTACTTGTTACCTTCAACTAAGGCAATTACATCAGCAAAGCCGCCCATTGTCAATCATATTATAAAGACTAATTATTTTTTACATATTAATAATAGTCACAATTTTCACGAATCATATTTTATAATAGCTAATTTATTTTTTCGTTGATATGACTCGCAGGTACTATTGATAAATAAGGTACAAACTCATGCTTATAATAAGAATACTTGAGTGCGTTATTTCTAAACCTTCCATAGAAGGCAGCCCGATGATAGTTATCACAGTGCCAAAGTCCGAAAGCTTGACTCCTATGTATTGTTATTGTTGCAGCGCGTGTAGGCGGCGCGGGCGCAGCATGCGCGGCGTCACGTGACCGGCCCATGGCGTCCGACGCGCGCCCGCGCTCCCCGCCAGATGGCGCGAGAAGGAGGCGCGAGTACTCCAGGTACACAGATTCATTGTACTTCACTGTTGATCTTTTAGTATAAGTGCTAAACTTGAACACGATAGTAGTACGCTATGAGAGCTGCTCAGATGAATGCAATATAAGCACCAGAGTATGCAGCCAGCATCACACAGTAACCAAGCACGAGAATTGTAAACATTGGTGCGAGGTCGTCGTGTCGCCAAATCGCCAACGTTCCACTATTTATAGACGACGCGTCTTCCGTCTGTCTGTCCGACACCTGCTGTTACCCAGACGCTCACTAATGTTTGCACTGCATCGTTAGTATGTGGATCTTTTAGCAGGGGACTGTCAATTATAACGCTCTTCAAAGCGAGAAGACGTCTTCGGACACGAGTCATCTGGTCCGATATAACCGTTGAACCGTGGCGGAGTGGGTCGCGGGGAATCCTCCCGGAATTCAGCGGCGAGTCGCGGGGGAAGCTCGCGCGCTCTAAATCCGTCGCACTTGCCGCCAAGCTTTTCGGCGAGCCGCGCGCGCGCCCGAGCCCGCTTCTAAATATACCGGCGTGTGCGCAGGTCTCCGTACGTGACGCTGGGCGCGGTGCGCTACGCCGTGCGCCGCGCTCCGCCGCCGCGGGCCTGCCCCTGCCGCTGCTGCTCCGAGGAGGCGGTGGCGGCGTGCCTCGGCCGCGCCAAGCCCGATCGACGCACGCTGGAGCGCATCCAACGCCGGCTGGGCCGCGGCGCGCGCGACGAGCGGCCCCCGTCGCGCCAGCAGCGCCTGCAAGGCCTGCAGGCGCTCACCGAGCGGCTGCTGCCGCGCGCCCACCCGCCGCCGCCTCCGCCGCCGCCGCCGCCGCACTCCGCGCCCGTGCTACCGCCCGTGCCGCCGCCGCGCGCCCGCCACCGGCACAGCCCGCCGCGCGGAGTCTCCGTCGACCGCTGCGACGACTTCGACGCCGACAACATCACCCTGGTGCGCGTAGAGCCGCGCTCCATCGTCGGCTCTTACGCGCAAAAGACTATCCCTTATCGCAGCGCCTCCTTCTCCCAGGGTGATTTCGCACAGGATAAATATTACCGTGGGCCCCGGCAGCAGTCAATTTTCGATTTCGGGAAACGCCCTGCTAAGTCGGTTGCTGAATCCGCTAGTGCTAAACGTCGCGACGCTGAGGCCGTAAGTCTCGCGACCGATGAGAATACGACCGAGGGTGGATCCGTCGCGTCCGTTGACTCCGCGGTAGGTTCTGATGAGGGATTGCTAGCGCACGCGTCTCCAGCGCCGCGGTCGCCGCCGCCGGACGCCCCACACAAGCAGCTCGGTGCTCGTTCATTGACACACCCGCTGCCGCGACGCATCCCTCCTGTACGGGAGGAGGGCCCAGCAGAGGCTGGAGGAAGTCTGCCCGCGTTGATGGCACCGCGTGTCTTACACGAACTTCGCGAAGAGAGTGACGGCTCGCAAGCCGACAGTGCGCAAGCTCATAGTGAAGGTACTTCGCCACTCGAACCGCAGCCTTTCGCTTTTCCACCTCTCCCCGCTCCCCCTACGAACGCGTGTGCTAATGTGGACTGTGATTGTTCTAATTTTCCTAGTACTATTGAGGAGGTAAATGAGGTTGAGAATTTAATCCCTGTGCCCGTGTATGAGTGTATAGTGAAACAGTGGTCGAAGGAGTTACCGTCAGAGGAACCGCAGCGGTCGGATGCCGCGTCCGATGGATCGTTGGATCGAGACAAAGAGGACGAGACAATCACTAGCGAGCAGGTAGCCAGCTTATTAGCTGCAGTGCAAAATCCTTGTACGGGACCGGCCGGTCCGGCCCCGATCGGTGCAAGAGAAAGACGTAGACCGCTCGACAAGACTAAGAGACGAAAGGGAATATACATCACAACTCCAAGTGATGATGGAGGTGAAGAGGAAGGTCCTCCAATAAACGGCTGTAAACGCGAGAGCAGTGAAGCATCTCTGCAAGAGATGCGTTTATCGGCCGAAACACGAACGTCTTCGTTACTCGGTGACAAGTCTGATGACTCCTGTACGAATGGACCACCAAGTCCTTCAGAAGCCCCTGTGCCGATATGGCCGAGATCCGAAGAGTTGAAGGCGAGGCGTGCAAGGTTTTATCAACAAAGCTCCGACGAGAGAGATGATGACTCATACAGAGCGAGACGGAAATACGGCGACTCGCCTTCTGAAGCCGACAGCGACACGTGCTCCAGAGACAGGACCGCCTCGCCTTCGCCGTTCAGTCCGTCAGATAACTCAGATGTAGAAGCGAGACGACAACAATTTACAAGTAGAGGACCGTTTGGCAAAAACTTGGAGGCTCCAACGAGTCGCTCAGTAGAGGTTGGCAGAAGGAGTCTATCTGACGCAACAGTGCCTAGTAGGAAAACCAGTGTCGGAGCCATGTCCACGAATCGGACCAGCCGTGGGCCCACGCACGTCCGAGCCACGTCGTCGCCGTCCAAGTTGGCGGGAGTGAAGCCCGGAGCGGACTTGCTGGCCGAGCTGCTCCGAGGCAGCTCCGAGGCGCTCTCCAACTCCTCCACCTTCGACAACGTGGTCCTAACGCTGCATCAGCACAATGTGAGTACATTCAAAACATCCTTTGTAGTTACTATTGACCCCGATTACATCCGCAAAAAGAGCAACAAAGTGAAACACTGCAAATTTTGTTATGATGTTTATTTCAGCAGAAAATAGCTTAAGAACAAACGATTTTGTGTTATTGCCAAAGTTTATTTGAGTTTATACGCTGAGATTTTTCTCAGTTGTGTTCACGAATGCTAGCAATATATACAATTTCGGTGGCGGTTTTTGTTAATCCGCGATCATATTCAGGGCCGCGCGTAGTATTTAAATATATTAGTCGAGTTCCCCGTCGCCGCGTTGCTGCCGGCCGAGCGGCGCGCGGCGGGGCCAATGTCGAGTGAATCACCAAACAGCTGTTCCAGGGGCATTAAAAATCTTAAGGGCAATCGTGTTTATTTTAAATCACTGTCACTAAACTCGAGATTAATCGTAAAGGACGGTGATGCACAAATGTTTGCGCGTGATGTGAATATCGGGCAGATCCAATTTAAGAGAATAAAGAGGCTTACGTGTTCTGGGGTTTAATCGTTCTGTTATTGTTACCCAACATTAGAAACATACTGAATATTCTTTTTACTTGTTTTCGCCATTCAAGTTAACGAAGATCTTATCTTATCTTATGTGGGGCCAGTCAGTGCAGACCGGCGACACTTCGACCCAGTGGGATCTTTTGTGTCAAGGAAGATCTTAGAACAATTATATACTTTTACGATACATGCTTGCAGTGTAAGACACAAGGCAACATACATAGATACATTCAAACATATGTTAGCATGTATTATTACGGTATAAACTGATGTAGACGCTAGTTTGGACACGACACCATAACCCTGGCTGTTAAAGCTTGGTATTCCTCGTGATTCTGAAGTGTTTATTGCAAACGTCAAATACCATGTCCGCAAAACTTGGGTAATTTGCTTTGGAATTTTGACAGCAAATGCATTTTGTAATATTTGCGATAGATGAATCACTAAATAGCATGCCAATGTCGGAATATGTTTCGTGTCTGCATACCATACGTGTCGGATGATATCTACGAGGTATACTTTAAGCTATCTATCGATCGATTCTCGCTTAGGTACGCATTCGGCAACAGTGGCCGGGCTAAGGTTTTACTTAGAGTAAGGTATGCCAAGCTGCATTTAATACCTATACTTGTGTGGCTCAACTACATTTGATAAAGAAATGTCGTATGTACAATGTCGATTTTATACTGATTTTCCTAATAAACGGGCAACCTAAAACGAATTATTTTATTAATGACCCTCTTAGTTCTTGAGATGAGAGCGTTAAAACAAATAAACTCTTTAACTTTGTGATATTTATATGATTGTCAGATTTCTTGGATTTGTAATAATTATTTTAAAGAACTCTGTACATTACGTATGAATACATACATTAGTATGTGTTTGTAATGCAAGGTAACAATCTCGTTTATGCGTAACTGGTAAAAATCGCATAAACAATGTGGTAATCATGAAATAATCTTAGTAAATAAATAGAGACCTGATTAATAATAATAATAATAATAATAATATTCTACCACATACACACAACACCATCTAGCCCAAACTAAGCAGAGCTTGTAATATGGGTACTAGACTATGGATAAACATACATATATACTTTTTTTTTGTAAATACATACATATTATACATAGAAACACCCAGACCAAGACAAACATCCATGTTCATGCACACAAATGTTTGACTTGTGCGGGAATCGAACCCGCGACCTCAGGCGTGGCAGTCGGTTACACTAACCACTACGCCATCGAGTCAATTAGCGGTAAAGTTATGTATTAAAATAATTGGTTAAAGGACTTGCGCCGACATATATATAATAATATAACTACGTATTTCTCGCGAGATGCGCCAAAAATTCATTGTTAAGCCCAACGTAGTCATTATTTATGAATTTGAGTGAAAAGCTCGAGGTATTTATCGGTGGTTAGCGAGTGTAGTTGTGATCTGCGTATGTAGACACAAACCCGTGTTGTCTTCGACAAACGTATGCTATAATTATTCTAAGATAACGTTATATTTATAGAAATTAAGTAAACGAAAATAAAAGCAATAACAACGTAAAACAGTTATATAACATGCACAAGTTTGATTATTTTTATAAATATGACGTATCTCGTTATTAATTTAGTAACAGTTCCCCATGAACATAATTTATGGTTCCGTTAAACAGCACTTAAGGAATTGCGTGAAATGTTATTGCTATTTAACACGTAATACGACCGCCGTCGTAAGGTACCTACAGATAAAAATGCTTATATTTTTCTACCAAACACTTAAATAGCTTATGACTTTTATAAATAGAAGACATGACGATGTAGACGGTCAGTTTTGACACACGTTAATATATTAAACCCAAGAACACACTGTACTGTGCGATTTCAATGTTGTTATCCCTGATTAAGTGATTACCTACTTAGTACCAGATTGTCATTCGTCAAAATGGTCGACGCGATGGTCGTTCTTGTCAATAAACAATCAAGGTTCTAGGTGGTTAGTGTCATTGTTCATAATTGTAAATCGAATAGTGGTTGTTCGCATAAATGTTCATTATTATCATAAACTGAGATATAAGTTCAGATGTGATTCTAAGCGTAATTATTACTAGATTTTCCCGCGGTTTCACCCGCGTTTATCGTTACTGCGCCGCCTCCGCGGGTCGTAGCGTGATGTTATATAGTCTATTGCCTTCCTCGATAAATAGGCTATCCAACACTAAAATAAATTTTCAAATCGAACCAGTAGTTCCTGAGATTAGCTCGTTCAAACAAACAAACAAACTTCAGCTTTATAATATTAGTATAAATTTGTTGTAAAGTAAATCGTAGCCAGTATCGTAGCCCTCGTAGCTTTTTTATAATTATACAATATAATATACATATGTTATCCATATTTGCGTGTAGCATTCGGACACGAACTCTTAGTCTGTAGGTCTGGGTTATACTTAATACACGGCCACTAAAGCAGGACAACACATCAGAATGTACATTAATTACATATATTGAAGACCTTCAAAGTTGCAAAATTAAAAGATGTCTTATATTAAATTAATTAACCAATCAAATTTCATACTAATGCAATCTGGTTAAATGTTTCGATTGCATGTTTGTTCCCAAACCCGAGACTGCTGTATAAGTATAAATACTGATGAAGTTTTAGTCCAGTATATTATTTATACAATAGTCTCGGACTTAAAATATTATGTATTAGATAGAAACTTTAAATTCGTTATGTAATTCTTTTTCTATCCATTCATTGTCTTACTTGTATGTATGTATCAGGATAAAAATGTTTATCCAAGCATCAATGAAACGTTTAGTATAATAATGTACTAAACGTTAGTATAATAATGTACTAAACTAAATCTACACTTAGTTAAGATCACATATTATATTGTTTACGTATTTACAAGATTTGACAAAATTACAAGGAATGGTTGATTTTAAGTTGGCTACACTGCTACACAGAAAAGTTGAAAATGAAGCAAACATTTTTATTCATTTTTTTCCTGAAAACAGATAACATCTTCCACAAATTACCAGGAAACCATAAAACGTACAGAAAACTGGAACATTTCACACATTTCTTCCGTAGTTGTTGTATTTACTAGGTGGCGTGACGTGCCCGCTGTCTGTACCCAAGGTACGTAAGTGATAAAAACAAGAATATATTCTAATGACGTCATTGCTTGCTAAATTAATTTAGAATTTAGAAATGTATGGAAATAGGTTTTACGGGGTGTAGTTGTGTTGTTTTATGTGGCGCTATACTACGTGTGACAGATAAACGCGGTCACGTTTGCTTCTCACTGAACATGTTCTATTCGGTTATGGCGGTAACCACAAGAGACAACGAGCGACAGCGCAAGATATCCGAACTAATGATGACTTCATGACAGGTTCTGAATAGCGCTATGCAAGTTACGGCGTATAATACATACGAGTATGTATTCAATTTAAATTATTAATGTGTTAAGTAGTTATGTAATTATACTGACTGATTGCTGAGTGCGTCTCAGCAGAATTGAATGCGCCTTTTGTACAATAGCTATCGCATTCAATTCTCAGATCGTGTCGACGAGAAAGGTTGGCGTTATTAGTACCTATTATTTATTTATTTAATAAGGCACACAAAACAAAACATAGTACACACAGTATAAAACTTATAAACTAACAGTTTTGGTTTAAACTATGGTTCTAACTATGTGTATATATAGATTAGTACAAGATGACGCTACAGAGCTCTAATTAAAAATAAATACACAAATAATAACAATTGACTTAATCTTACGAAGTAAATTACAACACGTTTAAATAATATATGCAGGCATGTTAAGATGCTTATCTATACTATGGAAATAAAGACAAAATATGCCTCACAGTATTTTTAAATTGTATAATTTTATAGTTAAAAACGTCTAGAGTTTTATGATATTCAGGTAAAAGGTCATTATACATTCGACACATTCTGACCAACGGATTGTAAAAAGATGTGTTATTGATGTGAACGTCCAAAATGCAGGTTTGCAGGTGTGGGTGGCGCGACCTGCACCTAGTCGTTGTATATATTTGAGATAATAATTCCGGGCAGCCTATAGTATATTAGTAATTAACTTATTACACACTCCTTTGTTTCGGAAAGCACGTGAAATCGTTCGTCTTGCGCTTGATCTCTCTCTGATCGTTATAAATTGCCATCTCATCGGACTATCAGAGTGAGCAGTGAGCACAGTGAGCACACTGAGCACATGTACAATTCACTTGTTTGTGCCTACACTTGTACAGTATAATCTCTTGCACAGTTGGCCTCTCTATATTCATTCTTTGTAACGTGCACTGTACTGGTAGTATTAGGTAAATGAGCTTCGATGGTGAGCTTGAACTCATCGGCGCTTTGAAAGAGGCCTGCGTACAGATTGACTAGGCTCACATCACTTGGAATTGCTAAGTCTCTGTCTGTAGAAATAGACTCGTGCGTTTCTACATTAAGCTTGTCTAAAAGGTTATCATAATCAAGACGCAGTTTAAAAACTACGTCTACTTTAGACTAGCCTCTTTGGTACGGAACGCAGGCGAAAACGATTAAGCCTCATGACTCTGGTATCGTCTAGGCACAACACTTAGATTGACAAACTTATTTAAATGTATGTAAAGAGATGTGTTCGTGTTTGAAAGCTCTGTAAATGCGTACGAGGCGTAGAGTTGGCAGACAACACCGAGGCGAGCAGCCGGGGACGGCGCCTCGTGGTCTCAAGCGCTAATGCTCCTGCAGTGAGGCGATCAGCCGGGGACGGCACCTCGTGGTCTCAAGCGCTGATGCTCCTGCAGTGAGGCGATCATGAACGTCCGAGTAAAAACAGTATCTATATGTCAAAGAGGTTGTTTTTCGTATTTATTGGTATTTATTTTAACAATTAATGACAATATTATATATTATGAAAGTAAAGATTAATTTACTTTCAACAGCTATCTTGTGATCCCAAGAAGTGAAATTAAATTTTCAAAATGTAGCTAACAATATTTTGCCAGATTTAAACCTCCATCACGAGCAGACTTGCGCATGCGTTTACGCTTGCGCTCTTGCAACAAAATGAAAGGCAGTAGAGATATATTTTTATAAAAAATGATAAAACATCTGAACAAATTGCAAGATGATTCACTAGTTCAATATACTATTTATAATGTAATGGGTATTTGTTTAGAAGCTAACGGTCTGCACGTAGTGAGATTGTACAGATTATATATATTGCCATTGGTACTTAATTAGCAAGTGGTACTTTGCAAGTATATAATTCGGTACTTTTCCTCACAGTTATTTTCGTTGCGTCGTTGATTGAGTAGCCGTAAGAGCATATGCGAGTGCCGGTCGTGCGACTCTGAACTTATTTCTCAGTCAAACGCAGTAATTGCAGAGGTTTCCTTAGATTTAATAAAAGACCTCGTATCTCTTGTATTTGGATCTGTTTGTAGGTAAAAACTGGTCTCGTTGCTCCTTTAGAATGTTGGGACACTCAAACAACAGGAAAACAACTATCAGTATTTGGCTGCAGTGGTCTGTTTCTTGCGCGTCTCCTCGAACAAAATTTATCCGCCAGGTTTGGACCCCAGCAGAAGTACTTAACTATTTTTAAGATTAGCTGCATACCTAAGGCTACTATATTATATTTAGGAAAATGTATAAAGTTTATTATGCCGCTATTATTTAGCATGCCTGAGTATGTTCGGGTTATAATAATCTTTGTAAAGAGGCCCGTGCTCACCAACAAATATAAAGATGATTTATTTAAAAATATATTTGTGGGACAAGTTTATAAAACGAGGCTAATTTGATGAGTAATGAGTAATGATTATGCCTCAGATAAACCCGACATCAAACACCAGTCCCTTATAATTGTCATGACAAATGTTGAATAAAAACATGTAACAATTTATAATGCGTTGTTCAAAAATAAAATGAGTCACAATCTATTAAGACTGAAGGATTCATAAATCATTATGTAACGCCAAATAATATTGTATTTGTTCTGCTTGTGAGCCACTTGTTTATTGAGCTCGAGTTATCAACAGAGAATATGATAATCTGGGCTTTCCCCACGCGTACATTCGTTCCACCTCGGCGAAACAATTTTGATTCTAAATTTGTTTGTGAATACACTTTATTTTTGTGTTTTGAAAAATATTAGTTCAAGATCTCAGAGCCGCCAGACCTACATTAAAGCAAAGCTGATTCTTTTACAATATGTATATCGGACTAATATTATAAATGTGGAAGATTGTGGAGATGATTGGATGAGTTACTCAATCACGTCTAAACCGATAAATGGAGTTAGGGACTTAGATAGTCCGTAACTTGTATTAATACATAGGTTATCTTTTATCTCGTTATATTCCTGTAGGTTTCACTCGGTTGGAGGCGCGGACAGAAACTTGTGTGTAGTATGTTGATAAGCAACGTATGCCTCCTGTTTGGAAGTAGGTTTAATTACTCACCCAAATAGTAAACGAATATAAAATTCAGGCTTCCAGTTATAACGTCGGCTAATTAGTTTTAGTAGTCATTCAACACTTTTCTTATGTTATAAGTTATAACTTAGTTCAGGTTACAGAAGTACGCTAAAACGAGGTGCCCTGCGTGAGCGATGAATGCGACGCGATGTGACGCGACACGACACGATGCAATGCGACGCGATGTGACGCGACACGACACGATGCAATGCGACGCGATGCTACACGCGACAAATGTCATGCGTGATTTTGGTCATTACTTCTCGAATCATGGGGAAGTACAGAGCAATTTTGCTTGAAAGTTTATACTTAAGGCAAAGACTTTTAAAAAAATATAGTAAAATACACAGAAAAAAAAAATATACTTAATAATATTTTTACAAAGAAACATATTTAACGAATTATTCGATTATAAAATGTTTAAACAATATTGTGGCGTGTCACCGTCTACTTTCGATTACATTATTGCTGTTATTAAGTCTGAATTTGAGAATCAACTATTTCGTAGTTCGTGGTGTCGCGTCTGGTCGCCCACAAGACGGGTACCGTTACGTCGCGTCTCGAGTCTCGCCGCAGGGCGCAGACTGCCATATAGTGCATATAGGCCGCAACTCGCAAGATGGGTAGGCGCTTTTGATCGCGTTCGTCGCGTTCGCAACGTTGCGCGTCGCGTCGCGTTCGCAGCGTCGCGTCGCGTCGTATTCGTCGCTCACGCAGGACACCCCGTAACAAACAGTAAACTGACTTATCTTACCAAATAGTGATTTTGTATAATGTGTGCTTTACCTACATATTACACACACACACACACACACACACACACACACTGTCACAGTTTCGGGATTTCAATCTATGCAGCACTAAATTTTGCCCGCGGCTTCGCTCTCGTTAATGTAGATTTTGTTAATCAACTCCTATCCCTCGGGAATAGTAATTTGTTTCTGGACGAATGATACCCTATGTTCTTTTCTGTATCCTTGACAATGTGTACGAAATTTCATGATGATCGGTCGAGTAGTTAATGCGTGAAAGCGTAACAAACAAACTCACATTCGCATTTATGATATCAGTAAGTAAGCCTGCAGCACTTTAAGTTAGTGTAGCTAGTACGCAGTTACAAGTACTAATGAGGTACACTGACTGACCGACGCTCACTGTTGGCGGATCACACAAGTGGTGGCTAGAGCTGCGCCCGCCGTGCGCCGTGGGTACAAGTTCCTATTTATCATGACGAGTTGTGGTTTTGATTCTGGCTTTGATGTCCAGTCGTTACGTCGCTCGCACCTTGTACCGACGCCGACCGCCTAAGCCTCTGACTATCGCGGTACGAATATAGATCTAATATATCTTCTATTTTATGATTATAATTTATTCTTTATAGAAACAAACCACGCTGCTGTATCGACAAAAGCAAAATGAATGCCGAGTTCATGGCTTCTGCGATTTTCTTTATAAGTACCACGCTTACTCTAAGTGAGTCTATTAAACTGATATCATATTCAAGTGTCAGGATCAATGCAATCACATTAAAAATATGCGAATCACATTGAAAGCAGAAGATAAAAGTTTTTTTTAAATTTATTTAGTACGTCAGAACGACACATTTCTAGGTGAATTTTTATTTTTCATTCTACTAATAATATAATAATTCTTTATTCCATTCTCCTATAGTATAGTATTTATTTTGCTGGAAAATATATCTGCGTCACAGGATTTTAACAGACAATGTGTCTGTGATTTCATAGTCTTAAAAGAAAATATAGATTGCGTAGAAAAATTATTATATAGTGCTCATAGCCAGTTGCACTCACTGATCGGTAAACGATTAGCGAGGTTAAGCAACGTTGGGTGCGCTCAGTCTATAGATGGGTGACCGCTTAGTGGTATTTCATCTGAGCGTCTCCGTGCTTCGGAGGGCACGTAAAAGTCGGTCTCGGTTGTTGTCAAATTGACAGCAGTCGTTAAGCCATGTCAGAGGCCTACGGGCGGCTTGAACAACTCTTGACAACAGGTTGGCCACTAACCACACGAAAAAGAAAAGAAGTAGAAAAATTGTCGCAGATATATATTTAGTGCCGCGCGGTGATCGAACTCACAGTGTCCTGGTCAGCGCAACCACTGCGCTGTGCTCGTGAAGTGTTTGTCTAAAGTAGGGGCTAGCTGCTGCGCGCGTGTGCAAGTTGGAGAACGATAACTCACGAGGGCGTCTCGATCGTGTGTCATACATTCAGTAACACAACGTTTTAGCGCTGCGACAGCGAGCTGTAAATAACACGAACGGTACACATTACATGATTGTTTACATTTGTTTACGTGCGAACACTAAGTACGTCGGTTATTCATTGCCATTGTTCTACCCACCCTAAGTAAACAGTTATAGTGTAATGATTGAACGAGTGAAAGATTGATTGTAAGGGATGGTAAATAGAGCACCTAATATCTCATCTATCGGTTAATGATGGCGTGCGTACATATTGAGGTTGACTGGTTCGCTGGCGCACGAACTAAGAACTAAGAGTTGGTGAACTCGACAGTTTTGGATAATCTTGTTTTCTGTTGTGGTTATGATGTTTGTATGATCTCGACAGAGCGCTTGTGTCCATTGCTACGTCAATTTTTGCGAAGTATGTAGTTAAAGGAATAAAACCTATCAAGCAATTTCAATAGTAATAAATAGCAATTATGTAAAAGTAAAACATTACGAGGTATTCAACCCCGGTCATAAGTAGATGAAGGCACTCTGCTGAGTATGTACTACTTCTTCCTACAGGAGGCTGCAGCCTTGTAATGTGCTCCTAAGATGATCAGACTTTCTGGGACATCTTAAAGAGGTGTTGTGCTGTCAGCAATTAATAGCTATTTGTCCATCGTGTAGTAATATCGAATCTCAATTTTCAATAAATACATTTTCCTATTAGTGATATCAAGAGTCTTGATAATGTAATGAGACAATCCTATCTGGATTTAAAAAGATCACTTATTGTGATTCTTCTGCTCGCATGCTTACCTAAGTAAGCTAGAAAATCAAATTACTTTTTCTTTATCAGCGTGATAAATAATTTCCTATCGTAAAAAACTGGTCTGCACCTAAATCGATACGACACAATAAGCGAGTGAAACTAAGGTTCATTTGCTTCGAACTAGTAGGTCAGAGCGTCGAGCGTCGAGCTCATAAAACCGCCGTAAAAAAGACAACTCCCATACGTGGGTGCTATAAAAACATTGAAATGGCCACCAATAAACAATGGCGGGAATGAAATCACTGTCTGTAGAATATACACCTGTTCAATTCGTGTGGGGTTCGAACCCACAACACTCCGCGCGTGGCCAGTGGCGAGGCGAGCACTTAACCAACTGCACCGTCCGTGTAATCTTAATATTTCACTAAAGTATAGCAGGCACTTTGTCTCCACGTTGTATTTTTACTTTTCTTTCGTCTATTCTATGTATACAATTATACTTAGATTATTATGAAGACGCTAAAATCAAAACACACATAAAGCACGCGGCGGCGCTGCGCGGGCGCCGCCCTCGCCTGTCAAACAGTTAGTTGTAAAAGTGAACGAGGAATTAGGTTATTGTCGCGGTTAACGTCGCATTTGTACACCAGACGACGACTGCCGCTACCGCCGCGCCCGCGCCGCGCCCGCGCCGCGCGCGCCGCCGCCATCGCTCAATCTTACGTTCAATATTAATTTCACAATATATTAGTAGACAAGTTATCGGACATGGCTAGATTTATACTACCGTAACGATGTAACGATATGAGAAAAGACTTTCAGGCACTTAATGATAAAAGCCAGTTTGCATATATTCATGTTTAATAAGTGATAGCGTTAAAACGCAACAAAAATAACTTCTAAGTAACCATTTTATTTTACTGTTATGTTATTTAGAACTTTAGCAAACTCTACTCCAACAAATGATAAAGTTGTCAATGCGCCGCCATTCATTTTATACTTAACAGAAAACCGCTACAAAATAGATAATTTGATTAATAATTACATTAGCTCACACTCAACAAATTTAGGGAAGCTAAAAAACAGAAGAAACAATTGCTTAAAATAAACTTAATTATTGGAATAGCTACGAAAATCTGAATTGTGCTGTATGTAATGTATGTATGTGTGGTGAGCAATGGGTACAAGTCAGACCCATTTCTAGCGACTTCAGGCGTTCCCCAGGGATCTATTCTAGGCCCATTGATGTTTATTATATTTATAGATGATATTCGTAACTGCTGCCAAAATAGTAATTTCTTATTATACGCTGATGATCTTAAGGTATTTAGAACAATAAAAAGCTCTGTTGATAGTAACCTTTTGCAGGAAGACTTGAATAGATTATCTGATTACTGTACTGAAAATAAGTTAAAACTAAGCATTCCTAAGTGTAAATATATAAACTTCACTAAAAATAAAAAAGTAATAACTTTTGATTATTTGCTCTGTAATGAGACTCTAGCGAAAGAAACCTATATCTGTGACTTGGGCGTTCTTCTTGACTCCAAACTTCATTTAAATCTACATATAGATAAAATTACCTCCAAAGCATTTCGAATGTATAATTTTGTTATAAGAACCACGACAGATCTTAAACGACTAAGCACATATTTGTATTTATTTAAGTCTTTGGTTCGTCCGCAAATGGAATATGCTTGTATGATCTGGGACCCCTATTATATTAAATATGAGGCTGCAACAGAGACAGGCCAGCGTAAGTCCCTCCGCACGATGCAGTACAAATGTCGCGTCGAATGTCTGCCTTATAAAAACGCGTTGAATAAATTTACATTATTAACATTGCGCTCTATACGCTTGTTGCTCCAAGGAATGATGCTCCATGGACTAGTGTATAATAGGTATGATTGCTCCGAATTGATAAATAAAATATGTTATATCGTACCTATGACAGTGATGAGAAGAGAGGCGCGCTCTTATCCACTATTTGCTACGACTCCCTGCCGTACAAATGCGGGTGAGAGAGCGACGCTCCGGAGACTGGTTAAAGCTTATAATGAGAATTTCAACGATATAGATGTATTTGCCCTGTCTAGATCCAAATTTAAAAAACAAGTTATTGTGCGCCTTGCTCAAAACATTAAATTATTATAAATTATATATCTATTAAGTTTTAGTTTTTGAATATAAATACTAGATTGTGAAATAGCGAATAACTGTATTGTTGTTATATATTTGTTTACTTAACCAAAACTGTATCTAATACAAGTTAGTAATATGTGGAAACGCTGTGGATTGTACATTTACGCATAGCATACTGTATACCTAGATTTAATATACAATGTACGATTGTTTGTTTTCCCAAATAAAATAAAATAAAAATAAAATGTATGTGTGAAAGTGCTTTAGCCATCTAACAGCGTCGCGTCGCCGTCGTCCCTAGATATGCCTGTAGAGACATTTCCCAAGACCGAAAGCCCGCTTATTATAACTTATCACGTACTTACCGCACTCACACATGCAAGTGAAGATACTGCATCACTTCGTGAATATTCTTCCAGACCGAATAACGAATAACCAATTATATTAAGAGTAACCTTTCACGGTCATATTGATACGGATACTTGTACATCTGCCTGAAATTCTGTCGAAACGTTTTAAAGATCATAACATTCACGTGCTAACAGTTTAATATGGCAGCACCTTTACGTGTGATTCACTGGTGAAATAGGTCAGTGGCGATGTACCGCCGGCGTGCTGGTGTGCGTGCGGCGCGCACACACACACATAGGCGCAGCGCGAGCGCAGTGTCTGCGCTGTGTTCGTGAGTGGGTTACGTACCGCAACAAGTTTCAATCGATGCATTCCTAGAAACAATATTGGTTTGATTTGGTGCAGCTAGAGCCGCAAATGTCAAAGTTGAAGACTTAAGTTCTATTACATTACTTGTTCCTTTGTCTGCTTTATAACCTAAAGGATTCTCATTCCTTTTTAAACTTACATAATTAAAGATAGTTTCATGAAATCTACCTCTATGCTAGATGCCTAGCCTACTAGGCATGTAGCATAGAGCTAGATTTAATGGCCCGTATTTTAGACTAATCCATTAAAAGCTATCATAATATTTTTGAATATAGTGACTAAGATCCACTTTAATTACGGGATAGCAAATAATTGCAATGAAGAAGCTCCAAATTGATTATCGATAATCGAACGTGGTTAAATGCATAATCACACAACTCTTCTTGTAAGGGTACCCCACAGTTACACACATTTCGGGTTAATTTATACAAAAATCTAGTTTCTACAGTTGCAGAATGTTTCCAAAAAGTTCGATTACCTCAATCGAAAAATTACAGACTGCACTGAAGATCTGACTCGCTCAAAAATAGTACATCAATAACTGTAGAGCCGACTGACGGCGACGTTAGTAAAGGGCTCATTCAATGTTCTTGTTCGTTGTATGAATGTTTCTAGAAACTATACTCGAGTCATCGTATCCGTTTCATGAAATACTTTTTGGTGACATAACCAGCAAAGTGAAATGCCATAGAATAAGGGTCTTGCAAGATATAAAAACGTCCGTGAACATGTCGATGTTACGATGAAGAACGGCTCTAGATAGATTGCTTCACGATAAGCTTCAAGATATTGGAAACCTCAAAATTGTATCGTTTCGGACCGATGCTGTTGGACGCGAACGTAATCCATGGAATTTGAGGGATTTTGCGCAGATTGGCGGCTCACATATGTTTGTAGCCAACTGTGTTTCTATGAGAACAATATATATAGTTTGGTTGAAGGATTGAGAATATCTAACAAAGTAATATGAGAAAATATATATAGTAGCTACCAATGCGCACTTTTGATAGCAAGCTATTTCGAACAGGATATATGTTCAAAGACATGCAATGTAACGTAATTCTTACTTATTGATGTGTCTGATGTTACGTGAACATGCTAACCTTGGATTGAAGAAGGGAACCTTGTTACCGTGTCTATCTTCGTTTCTTTGCTCTGATTGCTCAGTTGAGGGTTCTAAGGAGAAACCTGAATGGTACTTTCGTACATGTTAGGTTGATGATGCACTGTCAAAAGTATTTCTTGTGTCATTAGTTCAAACTAGTTGACATAACATACTTTAAACTACTTCATAGGTACAAACTGCAGTGAGGCGCAGTAAGTGGGTATGCCCACTGACGTATTATGCAACAGGTGGCGGAGAGAGTGCAGTTGTGTCGTCCTGTAAGTTCAAGGTGAAGCCGTAGCTTTGAGAAGTGGCGATGGCTTATCCAACAAAAGAAGAATTATTTCATAAATTATTTAAAATAAGTATAATGAATTAAAATAAGCACATTCCATATTTTATTGAAGGATGTTTATTTGTACTAAGTTTTGTTAGCACGTTTGTTTGCGTGGCCCATACCTGTGACCTGAAATACCTGAGCGAAATCTGTGCGGTATATACCTCTACCCACAGCGGCAGCGAATACCGCTCAGGTTTGAATAGGCCTTACTGTCACTGACACAAGAAATACCGTCGCGTCTCTTTGACGTCACAACATGTCTAGCATGTGTACGTTGTGTGCTTGACTTAATGTTTGTCAATGATACTGGTGCGTGTGGATTTGGTGCAATTGATTTCAAGGTCGTGCGTCATCCTTCTATAAAATGTCTCAGCCACAATCTGAATTAGAATGTTTTGATAAGTGACAATTGCATTAGACAGAGATTCTCGGTTGTTGTTAGTTATGAGCAGCACCTAACTTGCAGTCTATCAATTCTATTGGCTTATCATCCGAAAGGAGTGGTAGGTTCTTCTTCATATTTATATAAATCTTGGCGTTGCATTGAAGACAGTATTTTCTTTTCAGTGTTTAAACTTTGAAGCCCGTCATTCTAGCGGTACTTTTTCTATCAATAACGCCAGCTCAAGAACTGTTTTCCTCATTAAAAACCTCAAAAATCGGAAGTGGCACGACTGGGCCAATGATTCTAAACACAATTAGCCGAAGACTGTAATAATAAACACAGTGATTCCTGGCCCACTGCCTACAAGCGCGGAGTACGCTCGCACCCGCGCACTGGACTACTACACTGCGCTGCGGGAGGGAGCGGGACAATACTATATTTCATTTCCAATTTAGCATAGAAACAGTTCTTTCGCAGCAAGAGTGAGTGATTATGAAAGAAATCTTCACGGTTTTGTAGAGAGTTTTGCAGCGGATATCGATGGTTAAGAAGTGAACAAGATTTTTGTTTCACACATGTATCCAGTATTGACATACTTTGAAATGAGTTCTCCGCGTAATTCGCTGCCATTCTATTTTGTTCCTGTATGAATGACGTCCCACCTACTTTACAACTGTACCTGAAGTTTGGATCTAGAGCTAATGTTAGTCCTTGCAGCGCATGAGATGCGTAGCTCTCGTATATATGTTTAACATTTATTGACTCATAAAAACATTAAAATTCGGACGAAATGGTTTTTGTTTACAATATAGTATGTTTTTATATTTTGTATAAAAAAATATTTGCTAGCTAGAACGCGCATTCGTTGATTGTAAGAACTGTTTAATTTATTTTGTAATAACAATTGTAAACAGAGCCAAACATTGTTGTATCGCACGGAAGAATTGTAGAAACAAGAAACATTCACATTCAGAACAACTTTCGACAAGGTAAAAAGTTTCTTAGTAATATTATCTCTATATTAATACGTGAAGCAAAAACTTTGTACCCCTTTTTACGAAAATTGCGCGAACGGAGGAGTGTGAAATTTGGCACAGTGAAAGTTTATATAGAGAAGGAGAGGCGAATCCTAATATTTATATAAAATATGCGTTAGAAATACATAAAATTATTAAAAAGCACTACACGCACACAACCATGCATTTGACACACGCAGTCGAAGCGCGTAACTATGATATGGTATTATATAATGACATTATATCAGCAATATCTTACAGGCAAACTTTGGCCGAATTTCGAGCACTAGGCGACCGCTAGTAATTAATAAATACTGCCAAGTAAAAGATATATTTGCATGGCAGCCATTAGTTTGGTATTAGGTGAAAGTTCAGTAAAATTCAATGTACTGAATGAAGCCAAATTATGAAAGGTTAATGAGAAGCGATGTGTTTTAAAGCAGCAGTGTGTTGGTCGCGGCTGGTCAACAGCCGCTCGTTACAGCAGTTAGTAGTCAGGGATTGTCCTACTAGCCGCGACACCGATGTAACGCGGCGCATACACATAAACAAGTCACGCGGAATCTCCGCTAATACAATAATAATTCTGTTGTCGTCTCAAAGAACGGTTGCGCAACCACAATACTCGTGAAATTTCGTGCAATCATACAGTTTATTTTAGTGGCGGAGTGATCCCGATTTGATCTCGTTACGGATAACACCGTCGCCATTTTTATTTTAGATCTAGGCGCCATTTTAAAATAATTAGGCATGTCGAAAGCGGAAAAATGTTTAGGCTAAGAGCCAGCGGCAATTGCATAATTTTTAGAGCAATTATTTAGTTCAATAAACTATCTTTATTTATTTCTTTTTCTACATAAATTGTAGCGTACGGCGTAGCATCATATTATTCTATAAGTCATTATAAAGAGAGTATATAACAAACAAACCATTGTTTGGGTGTTATTATTAAGATGATGAGTAATAAGCAGTTATGGATAATGTACACGCAACTATCGACTTTACATCGAGTAGAATTCCTGAAAATTCCAGCCAATATTGTTTGCACTCTACTGGCAATACTTGTGCTAAAGTCTGAGTGGAAGTAATTTGCAGCACAAAATTAAAGGAAATTGATCATTCTTGTTTTCGTAGGCGACTCGGAAATAATCGTTAAGCAGACGCGAAGGAAACAGGAAATAAGTCGGATTCGCTTTTAACTCTATTCAAGAGGCATAAACATAAGATTGAGTTATAGTAGAACATATTCGTATTTTAACCTGTATTTTGAAATAGGCTATCGAATTGAAAATGTTTTTGGTAAGGAATTGGTAAACTTTGAAGGAAATCCATCGCAGATATTAGTCGATAAAGATACGTATGACTTGTCTTCCGCTAGTCTAAAGCAAAATGTTACAATACCGAAATACATTAATTTTACATTCTGTTAGCGTCTTGTGGAGAAGCAAATCCTATAGGTATGTGATTGTTAGTACATATATACATTATGTATTCCTTTGTTATTGAAAGCTGTGGGAGAGTCACCACTTCCACAACTTTCGGTAACAGCTTTCTCTTCTAAATTGTAGTGTTTAATTATGACAATGAATAATAATTTCGTATTTAAAGTAAAATAAGGCTTAGCCTTTATACAATACTTAGGTATTGTAATATATAAGCATCAGTGATATACATATGAGGACAAACTTAAAATAGTAAACAACATGTAATGACGGGTGACATGTTTGTCCGAGAGCACGTAAGACTCGGCACTGGTATTGCGCTTTCGTAATTCACAAATGAGGACATCACCAAAATAGAACTCGGTTTTTTTTATGTTATTATTTATGTGTTATAACATTTTTATTTGTTATTGCGTTAGATATACCTACGTATGGATGTTTATAATAAGGTGTCTGCTAATGAAAATACCTCCGTCGTAAATATTCCGAGGATCTTTAAATGATGATTAGTAAATTTCTCGGTGGTTGGTCAACGTTGATATAATGATGTATGTAGCTACTTAATCTGCTCGAGTCGAGGAGACATCATCTCGTCTTCGTAGCATGTCAAAGCGTCGCGTCGTGGATGTAGACTGTGATAGAAGATCTATGACAATACAATTGGTAACTAGTATAAATGCCAATGTGAGTTTGTTTGTTTGTTACGATTTCACGCCTTAACTACGCGACCGATCATCATGAAATTTTGTATACACATTGTCATGGGTATAGAAAAGAACATAGGTTAGCTTTTATCCAGAAAAAGTACTGTAACCTAACCTACATTTACGCGAGTGAAGCCGCACGCAATATCTAGTATTATATACAATAACTGTTATCTAAAAAAAATTGGTGCAGTCTTTGGGGACTGCCGATAGAAGTGAAAACTTTAATCTTTGATCATAAACACTTCTTCATAAGCAAAAAAGAAAGGGGGTGGGTCGGATTCCTGATACTCTCTTAGGGGTTATTAAGGTAATCAAAATTTCGTTAATTTTTGCGTAGGACGCACCATTTCTGAGATATAGTTAATATTCTAAAATAATTCAAAAATAGAAAGCATGGAAGCGTGACGATGACGAAGAGTGATGAAGTGTGTGTACGATTTTTGTTCACCCAAGAAGTGCTCAACGCGCCTAACGAAGTTTTCACTACAAAAACATTAGTTGTCAGATGTTGCGTTGTAAAAGAAATAATCAGTTGCATTCAATCTCTCTGATTATAATTATCTTACAGATCTAGGGAAATACAATAAGTTCTTGTTATCTTACCTTAAAATGCCCTAGGCTTAATAAAATTGAAGAATTAAAATGCGATCGTATTCGTCGAATATCGCAGAACGTATGAAACGTTCCTAGCTACCAATACACTAAAGGAACGCCATGAGTTATGCACACCCATCGATCAAATGTTGCACACCATCGAAAGCTTACAGGTGGACTCGTAACATTGTACCTGCTGAGCGAACAATCAACAATGTTACAACAGCCTGCAACTTTGTGTCATTTGGTTGTAAACATAAGAGTCGTTTTGTCCATGTACGGTCAAGTGAGAAGGCTTTTGTTGTTCTATAATTTATCGAGTAATTCATATTTTGTGGGTTGACAATTATTGAGAAATTAAATAGCAGTTTGTTAAAATTAAATGCGTGTCGTGTGCTGTTGCTGTGGGCTGGGGGTCACGGGGGTTACGTTAATGTACCATTGCAAATTGAATAATTGCTTTAAGTTTTACTTATATTGGTTAAAACCAATATAATTATGTTAGCTTTCTGGGCTTTCTCGTACATATCTGTGTAACATTTAAATGTTAAATACTGTTTTATGCTGCCACATCCATGCTTTTATTTCATGCTTTAATTTTCCTAAAGTTTAGATGCACTGAATCAATCTATTAAAATGTTATAATTTATAACAACATAAAGTATGTAATGGCTTAACCTGTCGAAATATACAGACATATTAAGTTTAGGTTTGGACTCCAGCGTGTAAACACAAAGCTTTTCTCATTGTGTCTAGATATGGATATATTGACTCAATATAAAAATGATAACCTGAAAGATAACCTAGCAGTATAAAATATAATCGTATATCAATAAACAGCACCTTAATAGGTTTCCAATTAACACAGTCATGGTGCTCTCAATCACTAAATCACAACAGTGATATGGCGCGGCGCGCGCCGGTGTCCACCGGATTGTCGCGTCATGTGGAGCTAACGGAAGTGGCGCTGGCGCCGCGCCAAGCGTCACCGACGATCACCGCCGCGCTGCACGGGCGGCGCACGCGCAGGCGCAGCCTGCTGGCCGCGGCTTTTGTCGTAGAATGCGGGCCTGCGGTTTTTTGTCCTTGCATACTTATTTTGTATATTGTCAGTGTTTAAGAAAGATGATGTTTTATTACTTTTCGTCATATGTTCTCGTGTGCTTAGCTACGTTTTATAACGATTGTCTTCAATTTCATAGCTGGGGAAATAAATCTGCTATGTTATTTAAAGTAATAAGTCTGCCTTCTTTTGTTGGAAATATATAAAATGAACTTTTATATTTGAGAATTCATCGTAAATAATGTAGAGAAATTATTCTAGGATTTCGTAAGTCTTTTCTACGAACCTTATCTAATAAAGGAATTCTTAGAGTCCGCCGTGTAGCCATGATTACGTTAGTCGGAATCTTAATGTGTTCGGCATAATCCATGTGAGATGATAAATAAATAAAATATACAATATAAAATTATAAATAAAATATTTGATTAAAAACTGATTACACATATATATGTGGATATGTAGATATGTATATCACGCATTTATAATAATAATAATAATATTCTACCACATACACACAACACCATCTAGCCCTAACTAAGCAGAGCTTGTACTATGGGTTCTAGCCAATGGATAAACATACATACGTACTTTTTTTTGTAAATAAATACATATTATACATAGAAACACCCAGACCAAGTCAAACATCCATTTTTATGCACACAAATGTTTGACTTGTGCGGGAATCGAACCCGTGACTTCAGGCGTGGCAGTCGGTTACAATAACCACTACGCCATCGAGGCCGATTTACTATAACATAACTATTTTATATTATTGCATTTATTAACACATCAAGCACACGCTTAAAACTAACAAGTCGGAGGGAGTGCCCGCGTAGACGTCGACTACTACTACAAGTAAGTGCGCGACTGACTGTAACATATGTTGTACAGGTAGTGCGATCATGCGCAGCAACCTATACATACTATATCTTTTGAAGTTCAACATAAAGAAAATGATATTTAGACAACAATTAATCTTAGCGCGAGTCGAAAATAAAATCGCGAGTAGGTAAAGTTGTTGTAATAGTGGAGCGAGCGCCCGCGCCGCCGGCACACCGCCGCGCCGCGCTCACACTATGTGAGATCTTAAAGTAGGTTAGATATGACCTGGCCAGTTTTGATCAGAATTATAATATATATATATATATATATATATATATATATATATATATATATATATATATATATATATATATATATATATATATGTTGAATAACTTTATAAAATGATTGATGTAATGAAAACTGGCCAAGTCAAATCTAACCTACTTTAAGATCTTACATTTTTAAATAACACCAATTGTTATAGGTATCCAATAAAGCAAAGAAATAGAGTTTAATACTTGTTCATAATGTTATTTTGTTCCTATAAATACATATTTGGATTTTGCATAGAACTTGGCACTCGTTTAGATCTCCATTCTTCTTGCGGCGAAGCCCACAGCCAAGCATAATTTTTGTATTGAACTTGGCTCTCCTTTTTTACATTTATGTTTTTGGTGGGATATAAATAACACAAATATATTATGACAATACGGCGCCCAGTACATCTTTTATAAATCTCTTTATATTTGGGGCGTTTTCCTTTTTCTGCCTTAAACTTACTTCTTGGAGGAGCACAACACATAATTTTATTTCGTTGAGATCTATCTTGGGATTTTTATTTATTGTTACAAAATTTTCACGAATTCAAGGAAAAGATATGAATCAAAAATACACTCCTTTAAAAGTTACATTTTAATAAAGGTACCAAACTTCCAAATCAATAGTATGTGCCGCTCGAGTATGACAAACATAGCGCCGTGTTTACAAACAGTGCCATGCTGGTGCGTAAGTACACGAGTAGATGTATAATGTAGGTGAAGCGCAGCAGCACCTGTTGATTCATGTGTGTGAGTGTGTGAGTGTGTGACAGCCGCTAGCCGGTGTTAAATCGTTTATGGCAGCGCACTCATAGCCGACGGCTACGCTATTTACGACACATTTATTTAGACGAACAGTTCTGCAAATGGTTTGTTTGGTTTTGATACATATTGGACCGATGAAGCGGCGTCGTCATTCTAGTTTGGCCTATAAATAGAACGTCGTCTCTTATTGTCACGTTGTGAACGTTTTCTCTAGAGCTTGCTGGTCCAGTAGCATCAGCGTGACGATGTCTTTGTGCCGTCCCATAATAGTACGCCTGAGGTTGGTAACTTTCTTGCCCAGAACAGGAATCTTCATCCTACCCTTAAGCCTATATTAATATTCACAAGTGTATTCGGGTCAGGTCTCTAGTTTAACCAGGTTCGGTTAGCCATCCGTTTTGCCCTGGAGTGACCGCTATTTGACGTCTGCACCCTAAGCCATAGCGATATTCTCTCTCAGACAAAATGTCAGGATTATTAAAGATTCTTACTGTCCATATCGAGTGTCACAGACGGGTATGACACGCGAGCATGGCAGCTTTACGTTCTTCAAGGCACGAGGCACGAATGTGCATTTTGTAAATGGTTACTCATTTGTTCACCTAACGGTGCACGGTGATAACGGTGACAACAAGGAGTCATTGACGAGATATCTTTACAACAATGACTAAAATGTGTTATGCTCAAGAAACTCGCTCCCTATTACGTAACATAAGTGACATAATCTCTTCCTTTATAAAAAGTTATATTGTCTTCTGTAAGTGAACTACGAGTGTTTAGACATTTTTCAATTCATCGTTAGTAAATCCTTTTTTATGTCTAACCGTTGGCTATACGAATAATAACCGTGGTGACTAGGTAATTAATGGTTTTTTGGCTTGGTATATTTAAGTTTTGAATTACGGTGTGCCTTGTTCCTTATGTAGACTTAAGAACAATATCGTGACAAAATAGATTTACTAGAATTTTACATAATATGTACTACAAAAACAGTGAGCATGAAATGTCCAAAATTACCCAACATTTAACGAATGATATAGGTTAGGACAAGATTGCCGCCAAATCATAAACAAACGCAATCCAAGCAGCGATACAAACATTTGAATGTCATTCCATAACCTGAATGTCAAATATGACCGTTTGACATTCGACATTCAAAAAGTTCGAGCAAATACAACAGCGACATACTTACGCCGCGCCGCTGACGTCATCGCTACGTCATGGGAATAAAGGTACGCCTACACATAGGCGCGCCGCAACGCGACGCATCGATCTATCGCCGAAACTATCCATCAGTGAATGCCACTGGCCACTGCTGACCGCTGCGCACTGCTGGACAAAGTGACCGGAGACAGACAATTCATCTCTATTAGTTTCATGTTATTCCGTTCAGTCGATGTTTTCAGGATATGGATTTTACTAATGGTTTGATGTCATCTGATTCAACATCATTTATACCTATATTTTATAATTAATGACTATCCTAATTCTATGGAATATAATATTACATGTGAAAATAGAACAGTTTACAAATATTTTGTCCCTTATTTGACAAGTTATCATAGTTCTAACTTTGCATTCATTTTACAACTATAGAATTTTTGATATTGGGTTCTTTTGATGCCTTAAATCTAATACAAAATTTATATAAGAAGATATTCGTATTTGTACACTTTACAGATTGATAAATTGTAAAATATCCAGCAGATTAAGAGACGGACACAGAAATAGATAATTTAGATATGAACATACTTAAAATTTTAGTTCTATAAATGTATAGGCACCCTAAATCAGTAAGAGGATTTCTTGACTCACAATAAAATCCACTACAATAGCCTAGAGCTGGTGTACAAGTGACATAGAGAGATCTCACATACCTTTAGCTGAGCAGTGAGCGCCGCGCTGTGAGCACAATTAAACAGGAGAAGTTCAACGGCTTGGCGAGAAAAGAGTTAGGTTATATAATTAGTTTCGGGATAGGGATACGCTGACGTCAATGTGACGTCGGCAGGCGCGCTCGCACACTCCAACTATTCGTAGTGATGGCACAAGTATCGCTATGAATGAACTAGTGCTACAATCTTTTCTATGAAGAGTTTTATAATTTGAGATACTGTGTGCGAGGTATTCGTAAGTAGCTGCTACAAAGCGTGCATGACACTAAATGAACATAGCTATTGTAAGCCTCTGTTATCGAATAAAGATAAATAAATAATGACACTGAAGGCAGGGCTTTATGCAGTGTTCGCCATTGCAGTGCGCACTGTTATGAGTTCGGTTTACAAACGGATCTATGTACAAAGAGTAATCCTCAATGTAGGTATTATTTGCGTTCGTTGTTTGAATGTGTCTCGTGTCACCAACTTTATTTCTTAGAGGTATTCTTATGCAAAACTGGGTAATCCACTATAATAGTTGGATTACAATATTGATTAGGTACCTATATGGTACGGCAAGAAGATATATACCGTAACTTTATGAAATAGGTAGCTTTATAAGCCGTTTACATGTTACGTGTTACTAGGCACATCAGACGATTGTTGTGATAAAGCTATCTGGGGTATACGTATACCTAATTATAAACATTACTCTTACTAAAATAAGTAAATATTATTAAAAAGGTAGGTACTAAAAAAAATGCCGTCTGTGCAATTGGGCGCTGGCGCTACCGACTTCTTTTCAAAGTAGAATCGTAAATATATTAACGTTTTGTATATTATCAACCGTTTTGTTATTACCGCCATCTATCGATATAGTAAGCAACTTAAATCTTAATTTTTGGCAATAGATGGCGAAACATTTTCTCGAACTTGCTGCTGCCATTTAATTTAATTTATCATCTTGGGTAGAGATTACATATTACGTTTGTAAAGCAAGCAGAAGATTAGTATAGCCAGTTTTGATAAGAATTATTAGTAAACAAGCATGCGAACTTTTCCATGCTAACAGCAATATGAATACTTGCTCATGCTTATTGCTGTTTTATTGGCGACACATGATAATTAAATACTAAAATTTTAAAAGTAAGTATTTATTATTATGATTCTAAAGATATAATATAACTACCTAATAATTATTATTTCTGCCAATTAATATTCTTCATGCTGAAGAAGAGAGCTAAGTACGTGACTTTCAGTGCCTGGACATTAAAACATTTTTAATTAAGTAAGCGTTTTAAACAGCGCTGTGTAAATTTTCACGTACCTAAATGATAGTTTTCCTTGACGTAATCTTGTTACATTTACTGACCAGGGACCCGTTTGTGAATAAAACAATATTGTTAGTTACAATGTACAGAGTTCAGGCACTACCGTACGGAACAATATTGTTGCAATAAATACTCGTTTTGTTCACTCGCTACTTTTTATTGCACTGGCGCAAATTTATTGACTGCCGGGAAATTGGAGCCGCCGTTAATACTACGAATGTTCTTGTTTTTGAAAATCGAATAGAGCAATCATTTAAAAAATATAATAGCATATAAATAATAACTCTTTATTACTTTTAAAATGACTAAGGCATGGTTGTTTTTTAATGAAGTTGCGTAGTTAGTTTATGTTTAAAGCTGTTCGTGAGGTACAGGATTATGAGTTGGAGAAATGATTTGATCTATATGATTAATTTCTCTCAAAAGGTGTGTATAACATGTGCTGCAAAACAAAAGCGAAATTTACAACCTTTGTGAGAGTCTGTAGTACCTACGTTCATTACTTCTAGGACAAATCTCCAAGGCCTCTCATATTGTATTGGCATTGTTAACAACTAAAGACCTGATCCTTTATACTTAAGACCTAAAGATATACCTGACGAAATGGGAATCTAAACAATCCTGTCTACTCCGTACCTAGGAGGTCTAAGAGTGTGTTTCACAATTTCTACACAAAAAAATAACTTATCGCTTAAAGAAAATCTTTTGCATATTGAAAAAGTGTTTGGTGGAGCCAGATAGTGATACAATGTCATATTTTGACAACTACGTTAAGGTCTCAAAACTTTCAAGTAAATTTACTATATACCTAATATTTAATACTTAGTGTTATATAAGATGCTAGATGTTCCCGCGGTTTCACCCGCGTTTATCATTACTCCACCGCCCCCGTGGGTCGAAGCGTGATGTTATATAGCCTATAGCTTTCCTTGATAAATAGGCTATCCAACACTAAAAGAATTTTTCAAATCGAACCGTTAATTCCTGAGATTAGCGCGTTCAAACATACAAACAAGCTTTCAGCCTTATAATATTAGTATAGTTTATTATTATATTGTATATTAATTTTATAGTTTTTATTTATATACTGCCTAAATAACTATTTACATAAGTACATATTTTTATAAATTAATTAATTTCGCTTTAACTTTATAAACCTTGTGCATGCCGTGCCGTGCGTGCCTGTAACAGACTACTATTATGTACAAGTTAGTTGTAAGTACTTGTTGGTAAATAAATAAATAAACATTCTACCAGGACTGTTTTCTCTTATTCTATGGATTTTCCATGCGGACAAAGCCGCAGGCGAGGTATAGCTAATATTAATGATATTTTTTAAAGCGAAGTAAAGTTTAGCAGTAATGTAAACCTACTTCAAAGTTTTCGTCTGGCCGTGACGTCACAATAGCTGTTTATCTCAACACTGCCGACGAGAGTTCTCTAGAGATCTAATTGCTTTTAGTAGTTCAGTAACAAGGATCCGTCTGTAACGTTGGAGCTAGTTTTGATAATCTTATTGGGTCCACTATTTAAAGAGGATTGAATACAAAATAATGTATTTTAGAATTTTGGTCTGTTCCAGCACATCACATATCACACAAAAACGGTGGACCGGATTTGCTTGCACTATGCATAATTTGCTATTATGCATAGTGCTATATACATATTTGTTAGATGCCAACTTAAAAACAAAGCTACATTTCACCATTTTCTGTTGAATAAAACCGATGACATGGTTTTATTTTCCGAATAATGGTAAGACTGTAGGTAGCATACTGTGATCCCTTCAATGACGTAGCAGACCACTATCGAAGACCAAGCCCCGGCCAGTGTAGTTACTTATACATATGACAATAAATGTCTTTCTTTATATCTAATAAGAAAGCCAATAACACAAACGTGATGAATAAATTGAAACGGTACTAAGTAACGTAATACATGAGTGTGTTCGCGAGCCGCCCGCGGCCCGACTCGTCGGACAATACGACTGAACATGATTCATTAACATCACTACATTTAAACCTCATAATTGAACATTTAATTATTATCAATTCATTGGATATTATATTCCGTTGGCTATTGTTCCGTTGATTCTTGCAGCGGTAAAATGCTGCACTTCGATGCAAATTATTGTGAAGTTATAGGACTAAGATATACGCCTCAGTCCAATATTATTTAGTAAATCATAATCATGTATTTAAATGAAGATGGATTGTTCATTAGATATTAAATATGGCCATATCCTACGTTATTAATGTTATTATTACAAACATGATAAGATATACCAGCATAATATACAATATGTTCATTGAAGCCAATCACTATCAGAAGAAGACCATTCTCTCAAATAGTACTGGTTAAATATATATATATATATATATATATTAAGCAATTTTTGAAAGTCTGTAGTGGTTATATAAATATAATAACTATTTGTTTGAAACAGCGTGTTCCTGACGCCTCATGTAATGCAACTCGCACCGCATCTTGTACTACTACATAACAAGCTGGACAGTGTTTGTCTCACATACAGATGCTACTACTTCATTTCAGCGAAACTAGCATTGAACATCATCATTATTGTATTTTAATGTATTGCTTACATTTTAGTTTTAAATTAATTATCTTGATAATTTGGTGCGTGCTGTCTAGTGCATTCGTACAATTACAATCAACTGTAATTAATTATTGCATTAGAGCTTAAAACGTTTTGCATATTTGAGAATTTGTATAGGGGGGTATCTATATGTTTTGCTAGAAGAATTCATGAAGAAAAATTGCAAAAAAAAATAACCCTGTGTGAAACAAAATCGGAATAAGACTAGAATTTGTTACTAATCCGATGTAATCAAACCTTATAAGTTTAGTGACAATGCTACCCAATTTGCTAAGATTAAATATATTGTGAAACTCAAAAGTTATTGCTAATTGTAGCAACTTAGTCCTATGTATATGTTGTAATTCAGTACAGTGGTATATTTAACTCCGTCAACCCATGGTTATGTAGTTAAAACTGTAGCGCGTGCTCGGCAGCTCTGTCGCATCTGTTACATGCCTAGGTGTGACAGAGAGTTGCCCAACCGAGCTGTGATCACTGATCACATTTAATATCTCTCGATATTACATTTTACATACATGGATTAAATATCCTCTATAGTGGCGTTAGGTATTTTTAGATAAACTATATATATATATTATAAACATAACAATAATAAGTATTCAAAATATAAAAATATATAAATTTTGTCTGTGCACAACTTCTCAGATCGTTTGTGTTTACGTATGTATCTTTTTAGAACAATGAGATACATTGCACATTGTAACATCAAAGTTTATGTTTGATGTTTTATTTGTTCGTTTTTGTGATAGTGGTTGAGTTCGATCCAAGGCTTATTACACCATAACGAGTGATCACGGGGGCCTTGTTTACTTCGTACTAAGGGCTTTACACGTGACGGATGTTTCACAATCCTGGTAGTAGACAAACTGTATTTGTATTAAATTAGTCTTATACATATGTTGTTATCAGTAAGTGTTAATTAATAAGTGTAACTTTGAAGTTCATAATTAGTGTTACTTTGTGATCTAAATGATAAACCAATGTTTGATATTGTCGTCTTAAGATACCAGTTAAAGCTTAAGTGATTAATGAGTCATGTAATAAATATGATCAATATAATTGATTATCTTTTTAGAGAAAAGGATATTAATGAACAGTCATGTCATACGTAGAGCCTTGATTAGACAATCACGTCGCCCAGCTTATCTTCGAGCGTCAGGGACAACGCCAATGCTGAGTGTACAACATCTCTTTAAGAGTTTAAATGTTTCCTCAGCACAGGAACACAACGCGGGTTGTTTAGCTGCAGTAACATATAGGTTGGAAGTACAATATTAGGTATTCTGGCTAAGTTTAAACGAGATGAAACTTCCTAGATACCCCACTGGTTAAATGATGTTATACGTAATAATGTTTTCCTTAATTCTAAAGTGATTACAGTGCAATTTATATATTAATTTATATATTATGCCGATGACCAAGTAATACTTGCGTCATCAGCGGAAGAGTTGCAGGCGATGGTTACTATTATGCATGGTGCTTTTGAGAGTAAAGGAATGAAAATAAATGTAAGCAAGACGAAAGTAATGGTATTTGAACAGGAAGAGTGCGTGACGATGTGTAATATTATTATGATTGATGGAGAAAAAGTGGAGCAAGTGAAAGAGTTTCTATATTTGGGTACTTTGTTTACAAGGGATGGTAAACATGAGGGAGATATTGAAAGGAGAACGATTGCTGGCAACAAAGTGAATGGAGCTCTACGCGCTTTTATGAACAGTCGGAATGTATCCGAAAAGGCACGTTTGACTGTTCATAGAGGACTATTAGTGCCCACACTTATGTATGGAAGTGAAAGGTGGGTATGGCAAAAGAAGCATGAGACCAGAATAAATGCTGTAGAAATGAGAGCGTTGAGGAGCATATGTGATGTGACTCTGAAAGATAGAATAAGGAATAGTGTGATTAGAGAGAGATGCGGCATGAAAGTTGATATAATGATAAGAATAGAAAAGGGTATGTTAAGCTGGTTTGGACATGTAGAAAGAATGGACGAGGAAAGATTGACTAAGAAAGTTTATAAGGCTAGTCTGAATGGAACAGTCGCAAGAGGAAAACCTAGGCGAACGTTTCTCGATCAGATCGGCGGCGTTCTGGACAAAGGCCAGGTTAAGAGCACCTTGAACCGACGGGCGTGTATGAGGAATGTGATGAAAGTGAATGAAGCCAGAGAAGTGTGTCAGGATCGTAGCAAATGGAAATCCGTAGTCTCTGCCTACCCCTCTGGGAAACAGGCGTGAATCTATGTATGTACTCATATGTATAGTTAATTTGATCGAACGACCTTTCGCCACTGAGCACCATTGTAGCGGCGTAGCCAGCGGGTGGCGCGGCCACAAGCCACGTGACTGACAAGAACTTGAATAAGTACCAGTCGACAGTCATGGCTCGTCACTCTCCCTCGCCGGTACTTTAAGGTAGTACCGGAGCGATGCAATTGTGCTCCAAACAACAAGCCAACAGGATTTCACACTGATGAATTTAAAATGGAAGATCATTAGACCCTTTGATTGTCTTTAAGTTTACTGTTTGGTAAAAAGATTAATAATATGATGGGTTTTACATTACATTCTAGTTAGGTTGCCACCTAGAAGAGTGGGTTTACATAGATAGTTGAGTAGATCAGACATATATTCTTTCTTCATTGGTAGTATTTTCGTTTCAACATACATGTAGCTGAAAATGTTTGAGTAGGTACTACCAATTTACATAACGCCTTAGTACCAGTGCGTACGGTACAAGAAGAACATGCCTAAACTTACGATTGATTATTTTTTATTGCTGTTAGTAATACAGTGATCTGTCATTAAATGAATATAACCTTCGTGCTAAGGAGATACATCACAGCTAAACTGATTGTAGCTCAAGTTAAACTGCACGCTCTCACAATTATGATGACTAGAAAGAACAGGAGAAAATGAAATAGAAATAATATGATATGCTTCAAAAAGAAACCAGTAGATAGTCGTGTAGTAGGTAATGGAAAAGGGAACAATAAAAGAGGTTTTAGTTTATTATTACTGAACGATAAAAATCCGAAAGGAGTTAAAAGGAACATAAAATAAAAATTATATTACTTATGATAATATTTTTGCCGCCCTTAAAGAGTTTTATTGACTTTTACTTTAATACTGCTTCATGTGTTTATTACGCGTCGTAAATGCTTAAGAAATGGAACATATAAACTCCATTAAGATATCTTATAATAATTGCAACTCGTGATAGTTAAAGATAAATAATGACTAAAAGACTTGAGTCGTTCACATATTGACTTACTCTAAGCGAAAGTGAAGGGATCACACGTATTGGATTTATAGCGCGAACGTGTATCTGCTAGTATGTACCTAGCATATCTGCTGTTAATTTAAAATAAGTCTTAATTAATGCTCTATCTTTTGTCAAAAATAAAACAGGTTCAGAATCCTATCCGTCTGCCCGTTTTTATTATTGATTTTCACACCGGACTGCGTTGAATTTCGTCGGTTTTCTCACATTCACATCTCGATGAGATTCTCACAGAATAAGATGCCGATAAATAAATTTATGTAAATAAATATTAATAATTGCATTGAGAACGGTTAAACTGATTTGGAATTTCGTTTTAAATGTTTGTAAAGACTAAAAATGAGGTCGAGATTTACTGGATGTGTTTTTGTCGGGTCAGCTAGTAACTAATAATCAATACTAATATTATAAAGCTGAAGAGTTTGTTTGTTTGTTTGAACGCCCTAATCTCAGGAACTACTGGTTACTGGTACAGAAAATTCTTTTAGTGTTGGATAGCCTATTTATCGAGGAAGGCTATAGGCTATATAACATCACGCTACGACCCACGGAGGCGGCGCAGTAACGATAAACGCGGGTGAAACCGCGTGAACGTCTAGGCATATTATACCTACTATACTTCTGTCTTGAAGATTTTCATAGTATAAGAAAGGCCTTCTTTTTATTGATTAACCGTTATTGAAACCAAATACAAACATTGAACTGAATAATATATATTTGTATAGATTTTTATTCGATATAATATGTATTTACAACCTATGTTTTAATTTTAAATATTTCCAAACAAAACTAGATTTTGATTTACAATTGGCTCTGGAAATAAAACGCTGATTATTCGATAGTTCTATTCAATGTTTGGCATAAACTTGTAAATAAAATTTTATGGCAATTTTTTAAAGCACCAATAATTTTATACATACACATATTTAAAATTTGGTCCATCTATGCCGTATATGAATAATTACTGAACGATTAACTTGTTTGGTAACTTTAATTCTAATTTAAATTTAGTTTATCTATACTAATATTATAAAGCTGAATAGTTTGTTTGTTTGCTTGTTTGTTTAAACGTGCTAATCTCAGGAACTACTGGTTCGATTTGAAAAAATATTTTAGTGTTGGATAGCCTATTTATCGAGGTAGGCTATAGGCTATATAACATCACGCTATGACTCACGTCTGCGTTTATCGTTACTCACTCACGGGGGTAACGATAAACGCAGGTGAAACCGCGGGAACATCTAGTATATTAATAAAATAATATAGATATCAATTTGAACAGAGAATAGTTGCCTATGTTATAACTTTTATACCTATCCCTTGCAGCGTGAGAGTCAGTGAAATATTAAACGTCAGATTAAAAAATAAAAAGCACAACATTTCATGCTAGTATTAAAATTCCGACTCATATTTGACGCAATAAGCGATACGATATTTTAAATCGATTATAAAATTGGTATTCGTAGCTTTTGAGTATCGTAAAATGTCATATTTTATTCACTTAAATGTCAGTGACGGGTAAAATAAAATCTTTTTTTGTTTAAAATAGGTAATCAGGTCACGGTTTTTATTGTGTAAGGCGACTCTTGTTCGCGTATATTTGGTTGTTTGACGGGCAAAGTGATACCGAGGCGTTATTGTGTATCTTGGCAACAAGTATGTTTAAACGTATTCGCCTTTTTAGTACGTTCATAAACCAATTTCAGATTTTATGCCATTACGAGCAATACGAAGTTAAGTGTTATTATATTTTTCCTAAATTTCTTTCGTAAATAATATAATTGTTCCTTCAGCATTGTTTGTTGAACAATAAAGTGTATCTGAAGTTGTTGGAATAACTTGACGACATTCTTACTGCGCATTAAGCTCGTTGCTGCACATGTAGCTTAACTCTAGTGTTTATATGTTACTGTTGTATATTCTTCTTTAGATAAGTATGGTAATTGCTTTAGTTGCTTCAATTAAAATTATGCCAATCGGCATCATTTTTTGGAGCAGAATTAACATCTTTCTTAATGAAATACTAACACTAAAGACCAATTAATATGATTGTATTCCAACTAGATAAATGGGAATGCCGTTTACTCCATGTATAAGATTAAATAGCCACATATCCAAATAAGTTTTATTTTGATTCTAGATTCCGTAGCCAGATACATAGATAGATGAAATCTTGTAGGTATGAGATGAAATCATATAAGTGAACGGCCCTCGTCTCGGATAAGCCATAAATTCAATAGTAAAGTTTACAATTGTAAAGTTAAACGTAATTAATGTTAATGATTGGTGTAGCATATTATTTACCTTAAATCACGCAGTCACATAAAAATTCCTTTTCTATTGATATAAAACTTCAACTACCAGATAAGTACCTAACCTTGTCCAATATCGCATAAATAACCTCCATAACATTTTTTATCCTCAGCCATAAAACATTTACTTAATATTTATCATTTCTTAGCGACCACGGCATCACATAACTTTATATCAAAGTACACATCCACGGTGGAGCGGGCCCGCATTATTAAAATACTTCTTGTCACCTAATGGCTACTAGATTTGTCTAGTTGTCAGCGAATTGTCAAAATCAGCTGACGGCTATATGTTGTCTCTAGATTTACGTCAAAAATATATCGGATACCAGAAATAGATTGTATGGCAACCGTATTTATTTGTAGTATCTATTAATAACGGAGTAAGCGCGTAGATGCGAGATTCTAATATGTGAGTTCATGTTTTTTATTTGAAGGGTTAAAACTAGTAAAGCCTAAAGTTGTTTTTAAAATATACGATTTTATCTTTACAGCTGTGATATCAATAAAATTGCTTGAATGTTTCGTGTATTAAAAATGTTACTGATTACTTATGGAGCTCCAGTTGGTTCGTCTTTGTTGTTCGTC
Organism: Catocala sponsa; assembly: GCA_963564715.1. Taxonomy (NCBI): domain Eukaryota; kingdom Metazoa; phylum Arthropoda; class Insecta; order Lepidoptera; family Erebidae; genus Catocala; species Catocala sponsa. Next base: position 257,173 of record OY751347.1, read on the forward strand.
ATCTAATCTATTTTATAATTTGGTACCTTCACTAGATTTCGTTTTACTGACCACTATAGAATAATAATATTTATTTGATTATTTAATTATTTGTTTAATAAAAGCAACAACGAAACTTATTCGTTATTTGAAATATTCCTTTGTTTCCAATCTTCATCTACCATCCATAGTCGGCATACACAAATAATTATTTTGCGAGTCCAGTACCGCATATACTATAAAAAATACGAAGTGAAATAACAAAACAGTTCACACCATAATTCAAAATAGGAAATGTCATTGGAAGCCGTTGGTATACTTGATATTAGTGATGAGTGCGTAAGTTCCAGCGAGCGCGATGGGCTGCGGCTGCGGCTGCGCATGCACTATCTATTTCAGTCGAATGCCACTGCCAAGGTATTCGAACATTGCGTAACACTAGTGAATGGTTAAAACGCGGGAAATATGTTTTTCAATATGTCTGCCGTTATTTTGAGTGAGTCATATGTTTTGTTATACTTATAGTTTACGTAATAAGACATTGAGTTGTAATCGTATTATTCTCCATTATGTGTACAGATGTTTTTGTTTGGGAAAAAGCTAAATGTTCTACATGTATTTTAGTATACTAGCGGCCGCCTAGTGCTCGAAATTCCACCAAAGTTTGCCTGTAAGATATTGCTGATATATGTTATTATATATTACTATATGTAACCATAGTTACGCGCTCCGACTGCGTATGCCAAATGCATGGTTGTGTGCGTGTAGTGTTTTTTCATTAATTTAATGTATTTCTAATGCATATTTTAAATAAATATTAGGATTCGCCCCTCCTTCTCCATATAAATTTAACTGTGCCAAATGTCATACTCCTCCGTCCGCGCAGTTTTCGTAAAAAGGGGTACATACAAAGATTTTGCTTCACGTATTAATATATAGATAATTATTATATCCTTGATAATGCGAAAATAAGTTTGTATATTTGGTTAGGTTAAGTTAGAAACATACTCATAAACGATTTACAAAACTTATTTTAATGCAATTTGACTGAAATATAAGTACCTAGTAGTTACGTTACATGTAACGTTTTAGAAGAAAATAGCAACCTTAATAGTTCACAGCGTTGCCACTAATGAGCATAGTTTATATTTAACTGAATTTAAAATGCTTCACCTTTAAGGTAAACTAACGCTATTTACGCCTAAAAGTCGACGTTTTGATACATGGTATTTTCGCATAAATAGCCAATATCACGTAATTCCAGCGCTCTGGCATTTTGCACGGATTGTGGATGATGCTATCGTAATTTTGATATTTATTAAATAACTAGCTTTTACCCGCGGTTTCGCCCGCGTTAATTTAGAATTTGACAATCAATTCAGGTTGTACTCTGCTTGTAATAATATTATTCAATCATGATTCGAAAGACACGTGACGCCATCTATTATCATAAGAACGTTATTGTTGGTTTCCTTGGAAACAGTAATTTTTTTCGGGATGAAAGGCAGCCTATGTCCGTTTCTGTACACCTGACAACGTATATGCAAAATTTCAGGATGATCGGTTTAGTGGTTTAAGCGTGAAAAGGTAACAAACAAACTCATTTTCGCTTTTATAATATTAGTTAGGATTAGGATATCTCATAGGGAATAAAAAAACGTAATTGATTAATAGAGAAAATGACAACTATTAATGATTTCGAACAAAGCTGTACGAAATGATATTAGCAATACTGAGATCAGTTGTATGCAGCTGATCTTAGTATATCCTTGTTATCTTCAGTCTTCATATCGTAATTAGTTGCACAACATTTGACTTCGAGCATTGCACCGACAGTTCCTACATCAGAACTAGCAACTGTTGTACAAAAGGACATACTTAGACGTTAAAGCTCACCATCGTGATCATATATTATCTGTTGTGCCATTCTTTACGGTACGTTGAATATGTATGGAAGATATACCTACATCTTAATATATAAAAATCTCGTGTCACGATGTATGTTCGGGATAAACTCTAAAACTACTGAACCGATTTTGATTAAAGTTCGCAACTATTGTAGGATAGTTTTATGTTAATTTTTTTCGTGTGCACAGGACAACGTCTGTCGGGACAGCTAGTATTTATATACATGTCTGTTTGTATATTAACCATTATTTGTTCTGTACTAAAACAAATACAAGCCATATAATTTGATTTGCATATATTATTCGTATGTAGGCATTGGTTGTCATAATAACAATTAATTTATGTATAGTGTCGAGTCTCTAATTGGTCTCTAACGAATATCTAATGTTATTTAGATATTCGCGCGGGGCAAATCGAAGGCGGCGACTAGTACGAGCGTAAACCTTTACGTGGCAGTTATTATTATTATTAAATATATTGCGTGCACACTATTTGTACGCGCTGCCATCATAAAATAACATAAAACTACATTATTAGGACGTTGTAAATAATTCCAGGGCGATAATCTGAGACAGGTTACGATGTAGTGCCCACAATGAGATCACCGCGGCTTTCATACCTAATTATAAGCTCATCGGGACGAAATTCATGAATAACGATCTGTGACAGATAGACATACAGGCATGTTTAAGTACGGCGAACAATATTTTTGACTAGTTATTCGTCCCAGTTTACAGAAAATATATATTTATGTATGTTTTATTGGTGGCTTTTATAAATTTAAAGATAATTCTAGTCAATAAATTAACTCAATCTGTTCAGGACGAGGTCATGGTTGTATGAAGTAAAGGTATCTACTCATAAATAAAACTCAACTCGGCCTTCGACAAAAGTTTAAGCTATTGTCTCGTGTTGAAAATTTCTAAAGATAGATTTTTTATACTAATCGACCGTAAGCCGCTAGAATTTCATTGATGAAACCAATTATCAAGGTCTAAAGTGTATTAGATTCGCAACACTTTTGTATATTGAAATTAAACTACTATATACGGATTTTATCGCGTTGTTTATTTGACACTTTATTACAAAATTTTGAAAACTGTTACACTACTATTACTATCAAACTACTAATTGTTAAACTAATTAAATTATTGATACTATTAAAACTATTTATATTATTACTATACTATTATACTAATTATATTTATGTTTACACTTTCCCCGACGATTTGGTTGCTTTTCAGCAGCCATGGTTACGGGGAGACTAAGAGGGCAGTTGTCTCAATGTTCCAGTGTAGTTATTTCAAAGTACCCGAACATAATTGAATCACGGGTGTTTCTATTTACGCAGAATGAGCTCAAAGTATCATGAAGTCTAGCTGTGGTTTGCTTCTTCTTGGGTTTGACTATTTGAATTACTGGATCCCAAGCTGGTGGTACATTCCAATCATCTTTTCTATTGAAATTAGGATGTTTTTTGATTTCAATAGCCTCGCGAAGCATCCTTGGTAGGAATCGGTGTTCTTTAGCGAGCATCTGTGGTTTGTCAAATCTCAGGTAGTGGTTGGTCCCCTGTTGCACATGTTCACACGCAGCAGACTTCAACGAGCGTTGGTGTTTTACATCAGCTATGTGTTCTTTTATGCGGGTGCCTATGCTTCTCTTGGTTTGACCAAAGTATGAGAGTCCGCAGTCACAATCTATTTTATAGACCCTTGCATCTTGTAAAGGTAGTTGGCACTTGACGGATGGTAAAAATTGACTTAACTTCGTTGGCGGCTTGAAGTATGTGTTGATTGAAGCTCGCTTCAAGATGTAGCCAATCTTGTCAGTGACACCCTTTACATAAGGCAGTATGGCAGGCTGGCGCTCGACTGTGGCTGGCTTTTCTCGGGATCTGTGACAATGAATAACATTCGCGTAAACAGAAGACAACTTTTGTATATCCTAACTATTGTAAATGCCAATGTGAGTTTGTTTGTTTGTTACGCATTTACGCCTTAACTACTCGATTGATCATCATGAAATTCCGCATACACTTTATCAGAGGTACATATTATATTATCCAGAAAAAACTGTCACTAGCCTAACCAACCTATATTTACTTCAGTGAAGACCGTAGGCAAAATCTAGTAAAATACTTAATAAATTAAAAATACATAAAAATAAAAGAAGAATATAGTAAAACCGGGATATATCTATAAATTATGTAACAACTGCTGAATTATTAACATCGATATACTGGAGACAGATTATAACACAGAAAACAGAATAACTTTTGTAAAATGTTTATTTATATTTTATACATAAACACTGCAACTGCAACAGCAGCGTCGATGAAACATTTTAACTTTGCTAGGCACAGACATTGGCCGCCACAGTAATATTGTAACTTTGCTAGGCACAGACACTGGCCGCCATAGTAATATTGTAACTTTGCTAGGCACAGACACTGGCCGCCATAGTAATATTGTAACTTTGCTAGGCACAGACACTGGCCGCCATAGTAATATTGTAACTTTGCTAGGCACAGACACTGGCCGCCATAGTAATATTGTAACTTTGCTAGGCACAGACACTGGCCGCCATAGTAATATTGTAACTTTGCTAGGCACAGACACTGGCCGCCATAGTAATATTGTAACTTTGCTAGGCACAGAGACTGGCCGCCATAGTAATATTGTAACTTTGCTAGGCACAGAGACTGGCCGCCATAGTAATATTGTAACTTTGTTAGGCACAGACACTGGCCGCCATAGTAATATTGTAACTTTGCTAGGCACAGACACTGGCCGCCATAGTAATATTGTAACTTTGCTAGGCACAGAGACTGGCCGCCATAGTAATATTGTAACTTTGCTAGGCACAGACACTGGCCGCCATAGTAATATTGTAACTTTGCTAGGCACAGATACTGGCCGCCACAGTAATATTGTAACTTTGCTAGGCACAGAGACTGGCCGCCATAGTAATATTGTAACTTTGCTAGGCACAGACACTGGCCGCCATAGTAATATTTCTCTTGCCAACGAATTTTGCTATGACTGCTGAATGAATACTAACACATTTCACGTGATCCAAAATTCACGTTAATAGTCAATGCCAGTGTTTTTAGTTTACGTCGATACGCCCGTCATAGGTTTATTTAGTGGCTCGAATCTCTGACGGTTAGATTGGCGACTACTAAATAAATATAAATGAATCCGGCACTCATTCGCGGAGGGTTCATTGTAACTCCAGTAGGATGGACGAGCAACGACAAGTGTCGACGAGTGTGCACTGGGAAGCTGACTAGATTATAAATACAGTTGGTATTGTCCACAAGCCAAACACATTAGGGTAAGCGATATAATGAAACTGTGCCATACATTACACACGTAATGATTCCCATACACAATTCCATCGAGCCCATGAACGACACTTCGATATCAAACCAGTGTTTATACAGTGAAGCGTTTGAGTGACTGCCAACATTTTTGGGTCATGAACGCATGCTCGGTTAAGTATAACTAAAGGTTTAACGATACCTCGTATAGACGGCAGATTCGGTTGAAGGTGATACACTATAACTGTTTATTAATAGCTAATAATGATACGGATGAGGTCCATACTCACTGTTATAAAGCGCTTCTTTTGTTGCAGTACATAATTTTAGCGAGTTGTATGTTAGGTATCTATGTATATTTCATTTACTACCTATGTGGACATAAAAGTTTATAAATTCTATGGAACTCTACGTATACATTTTTTGAGGTATGGCAATTTAGAAGATATTCTGTTAAATTTTGTGTTATAACGAGTTGACAATTAGAGTCTAATGTGTGTATGGCATTTATGTATATCAAAATAATGCTAGGAAATCCAGGGTTCGACTACAGACTGTAAAAAGGCCAAGATTAGCCACATCGTTTGCATTGATGATTGACGATTGTTTGATCTTGAACTCTTGCAAGCATTACTGACATGAACGGCCCAACATTTAAACACGCGTTAAGTAAAGCTTAGTATAGTACTTCCTGTAAAGACTAGGCACAGCATGATCTTCTGTTAAAACTGAGATTTCTCTCACTACCAAGTATCCCCGCACTACAGACAATCCCAGTCGGAACTTGTGTTGTGTTGCTGTAATAATAAGGGTTGCCAGTCTGCTTGCGAAGGTGCTGTGCTGGCAGCACGGAGCTAGTACTCTTCGTCTCTTCCACTGGCGGCAAAGCGCGTTTTGTACAATTGTTATTGTTATTGTTTGTTCCCTGGTGCTGCGGACGTTCACGAACGTTCATCGACTACGGCAACAGCTTACCATCAAAAGGGCCTATGCTTGTTTGCATAAAAAGATATCATAATAATCTTAAAAATTATATGCGTTTTCGTGTAGTATCTATAGACTATATATTATAAACTAGCTGTCACCTGTGACTTCGTCCGCGTAGATTTTAACTTAAAAGTGTTTGTCGCCGCGGAACCCAACTATATTTCTCTGCCCAAGTTACTTAAATGGCGTAGTTTTTATAGTGTACAGCTAGATAATAGCATGGCTAACTCAAAAACAACATTTAAATATGCGTCGTTAGATTACACGCTGTCACAGAATGCGTAAGAAAAATAAAGATTGACGTAGATGATAGCGTGATAATATGTAGCCTATATGTTGACCCGACCTGTTAGTAATATTCATGCAAAATTTGAAGTAAATCCATGCAGTACTTTTTGAGTTTAGTCCGGACATACAAACAGACAAACAGACAAACAGACAAAAATTCTAAAAACTATATTTTTGGCTTCGATAGCGATTGTAGATCACGCCCCAAGTATTCTTTTAAAAAAATATTCAATGTACAGTTTTGACTTTCCTACGCTTTTATTATATGTATAGATGATATATTTTGTATAATTGACGTTTATTGAAATTGCCGGCACTATTACTTTAGTTCCAGTTACAAGATTAATTAAGCCGCATTTCTTTACCATAATATTAGATGTCTTTGCTTTTATTAGATTATGACGTAAACGTCTTCAAGTCGTCGTCTTCGCAAGTCTTCGCTTTATAATGGAATCTACACTTAAAACGATACCTAGTGTTGTCATTAGCACACTAATATTTACTAATAGTGATGCATTGTACATCATCGTCATATTACATATGACAAATTATTAGATAATCATCATCGATAGGAAAATCGTAAGGAACACACTCCCAGTGTCATTAATAAATAGCCTAAGTGCCTTACGTCTTAAAGCTATTTATTATACGTATAGAACGTATATCATGTTGTATAATACTGTTTAAGCTTTTGTTGGACTGTGGTGGGATCATCTGATAATTTATTAGATATTGATAAGTTTAAATTATATTTAAAGTATCGTAAATATACTTATGATAATATGACGCATATAATCCAGCAACTTGGAGAAAATCTTTTTATTGATTGAAATTAGTACCAAGATCATGTTAAATTTGTGTTAATAAAATGATAGGAGACAGTAAGCCATTTATAGATTTTTCAACTTAAACATTAATTAATTTCCTTTATTGGTACTCACTTCTGTAAATGAATTTGATATTGAAATGATGCATTTCCTTTAGACAACTTGAAGTTTTCTCCGTAATTGCAGTATAGTTGTAAACAGAAACTTATTATAAGGGTTATTATGAGGTTAGTTAAATATTGTATTAAAAATAAAAACATTTGCCGGTACGTTCGTTAGTAATTCAAATATTTTGTTAAGATGTAAAACTTTGCATCTTTATATATATTGTTACTAGCTGACCCGGCGACCTTTGTTCCGCCTTAGAGGCAATAAATGAGCAGATTTTGGATTTTATTTTTATTAGGATAATAAATATAAATAAAAAAAGTCAAGTATTTTAATGATTCTTTATTGGCATGTATTTTGGTGCATGGGTTGCACTCTTCAGTGAAGCACCTTGTGATAGACGACATTTTTCGTTTTATTATCAGGCGCAAGAACAAATAACGCAGATGGTCTTCCGACCCGTGAACATGCCACATATAATTGACCATGCGCAAAAAAAATGGATTTTCTAGATTCAGACCACAAACTTTCAAGGATTGGCCTTGTGATTTGTTATTGGTCATGGCGAATGCAAGACGGATCGGAAATTGAAGTCGTTAAACTCAAACGGCATATCGGTTGGGATCATCAGGATCCTCGGAATGAGAAATTCCTCACCTTCGAATTTTCCTTTGAGTATCGTGGCGTTAATCACATTGTTCATCAATTTACTTACCACCAAACGCGTTCCGTTGCACAGTTTTGGTTGGTTTATGTTTTGAAGCATGATTACTCCGGAGCCAACCTTTAGTCGTAAATTGTGCGGTGGTAAGCCAGGCACATCCAAGGAGGTTAAAAATTCAATTGGATAGTTGGTGGCTTCATCTTCATTTGTTACACAGTCAATAGATTTGAATGAATGCAGTGTACCAATGATCTCATTCTGAATTATGTAGTTTAAGTCATCTACATCTTTATGCCAAAATTGCTCGCTCATTCTCATTCATTATCTTTGTGGTTAGTAATGATGTTTGGGAATACTTTGTTGATGAGTTCGTCTTTCGATGAGACAAAGTTACAGTGATTCGGAGGAAATGAAATCAATCCACTCGATTCGTCGACAGGTACTCGACCATTACCAATAGTCAGCAATTGCTCAGAGAAATCTTCAGCATATGTATCATAAAAAGTATCCTATGTCCGTTTCCTGGTTCTAAGCTACCTCCCCACCAATTTTCAGCCAAATCGGTTCAGCCGTTCTTGAGTTATAAATAGTGTAACTAACACGACTTTCTTTTATATATGTAGATATAAATTGTGTGATAGATGGGTGCACATTCCATTAGATATTCGCGTACACCGCAGTCTAAACGTCTCGCGATCAATATCCTGTCAAATGTCCGTTGTGTGATAGCTTCTAATGCGTGTTCTCAGTTATAGTGCAGCTATTTCCAGAGTTGCATCTTTAGGCAATTGTATATATCTATCGATGTGATTTAAACAAAAATTACTAACGTCGAGCTTAGTTTAAATTAAGCGTATTAGATTTTTAAACATTACCTTATCATAAATCAATCAGCAACTCTATTTATTTGTAATCACAAATATTGCGAGAAAACTGCACGGCTACGAGTTCTTCAGAATGTATACCCATAAGTAAATGACCTGTACTTAGCCAGGGAGAAGGTTTAAATATGACTTCGTACATCCTTACTCGTAAATCGAAAGAAGAATGTAAAACAGTAAGTTATACATACATACGGAGCTGTATTCAAATTTCCCACTGATGCACTGATGATACTGATGCTGTAAGTGCTGCCATAGCCTAGTGGCAGACCGTTAGACTGAAACGCAGAGGTCTCGGGTTCGATCTCAGGGCGCGCATCTCTGACTTTTTGAAGTTATGTGCGTATTAAATAGTTAATTATCGCTCGCTTAGGAAAACATCGTGAGGAAACCTGCATGTCTAAGAGTTCTCCATAATGTTCTCAAAGATATGTGAAGTCTGCCAAGCCGCACTAGGCCAGCGTGGTTGACTATGTCCTAACTCTTCTCACACTGAGAAGAGGCCCGTGCCCAGCAGTGGGACAGTTTAATACAGGGCTGATATTATTATTATATATTGTAAGAACATTTTATAAATTTACAACTTATTTTCGGCAAACTATTTTAATTACAAAACAACTGCAATTGTATTTCGTTAGAGGCATAAATATACTAATGTGTAATACTATCGTTAAAAGAATATCTAGTCACATGTGTTCCAACATTTTAACGCTAATAAGATAGCATAATATTGAATGCTCTCAATTCAGATCATAATCACATTGTCTTTTAATAATAACTATTTGAATTAAGTCAATTAAAGCCTTTTGGATTGATCAGGACTAAAAAATTAAGAGCGTACACAGAGCAAAATTTAAAACTATCAAAATGCATGCGTTACAAATTATTGTGAGATTGGCATCGATCAAAGATTGGTATTTGCGGAATGCAATTGAGCTGCGAGTTTGTCCAACGATGATCTATGTGGGCATCATCATATTTTTATTACCTCTATTTAGCTTTGATAAATGTCCACCATTATCATCGCTGCGATATGTCACGCATATTTATTAATATTGACACCGTCAGGACAATTATCACTTCCGGTCAGGAAAATAAGTATTTGTATTGTCATAAAAATGTCACGCTGCCACAATAGCTGCACTTCTGTTCTACTTAGTAATGTGCTATACTTAGTAATGTGCTATACTTAGTAATGTGCTATAATTTCGGTACAAACGGGCGCCTAAATTCTGTTAAAAAGATGAATGTGCGTTTGAATACGGTTTTAATAGTCACAAAAATAAAGCAGAGTACTTTTCCGAGGTATATTAAAATATAAAAAGAGAATTCAGTTTATTTGTGTATACTTAACTGATAAAATATTTTTATGACAATGTGTCGCTTTCAGATTGTTTGTAAACATCTCTTTATTGTACAAAGTACCTTCGTTGTTAAAATTCCTGAGTTATGAATGTTATGATTTACGACTACCTACACTTGTCGAAAATTTTGTTTTCTACGCATTATAGTCCTTGGATCCACAATCCATGGAAATGCTAAAATCATTTTAGTTTATTGTATGCCGATTTATTAATATGTACATATGTATATTATTTCTTAAGAATGACTACTGGATTTGAATTGCTAACAAAGCTAAGTATTGACTGGTTTGATTCGATGTTGGCACGGGACTAACATTTGTGTGAGCCACGACTACGTGTTCCGGGCCTGGCTCTGCTTTGTGCCCGATGTTTAATGTTTAAATCCCCCGAAATAAATTCAGTGGCAGTTGCCGTTTAAAAAAACATAAGTATAATCCTTAAAAATATCTGTACGAGAGATTTAATGTATGATATTCTGTACTCACGTACAGAATATCATACATTAAATTTCACAACAATATACCGCATTTGTTGAGTAGATTCTCAAAATGTCTATGTACAAAAAAAATAACTGCTGATGTTTCCGATATATTTAATTATTATGTGTCATATACAATTGCCTATTTGTACCTGTAGTAATAATAGCAAGTGGGTAGTTATGAGTGCAAATGCGTCGCGTTAGAGAAGGAACATTCAAATATTTCCTAGTAGCACTACTAGGAAATTTGACGTAACACTCTCACCGGCACTCGGTAGTCGGCACTCGGTAGTCGGCACTCGGTAGTCGGCACTCGGTAGTCGGCACTCGGTAGTCGGCACTCGGTAGTCGGCACTCGGTAGTCGGCACTCGGTAGTCGGCACTCGGTAGTCGGCACTCGGTAGTCGGCACTCGGTAGTCGGCACTCGGTAGTCGGCACTCGGTAGTCGGCACTCGGTAGTCGGCACTCGGTAGTCGGCACTCGGTAGTCGGCACTCGGTAGTCGGCACTCGGTAGTCGGCACTCGGTAGTCGGCACTCGGTAGTCGGCACTCGGTAGTCGGCACTCGGTAGTCGGCACTCGGTAGTCGGCACTCGGTCCCAACATCCGTGAACCTAAAGACGAAGTGACCGCAGTTTATTTCGAGTTGTTATTAATTACTGCGATGATTTGTTTCTGTCAAAACTTTTCGACGTTAACGTCTTTGTAAGGGATAAAGCTCCAGTTAGCTGTGCACATAAAGCTCCAGTTAGCTGTGCACATAAAGCTCCAGTTAGCTGTGCACATAAAGCTCCAGTTAGCTGTGCACATAAAGCTCCAGTTAGCTGTGCACATAAAGCTCCAGTTAGCTGTGCACATAATAAATTACTGCACGTTGAGTTTATTGCGCGTCAATATTTTACGTGTGCTTTTCATGAATGGCTCACTGATTTGTGATAGATACACATGCCGCAGAATTGTCGATAAATTGTTAATCTTTATTATACACAAAACGGTAATAAATAGTTGTAGACGTATGATTTATGCGTGTGAGTGTAACTGATGATTGAGTTTTCTGACGGCAAGCAGACTGTAAGTGACTACAACGTACAAAATTCTCGTGTCCCTAAAGAAACGTCAGTTTAACAGGGCTACTATTGGTATTTGAGCGTGTGTGTGTGTGAGTGTGTGTGTGTGTGTGTGTGTGTCTGCGTGTGTGTGTATGCTTGTTGGTGAATATATTAATATTATTTAGGGTTCAGTAAAATGCTAAAATCAAACAGCATTCTATTATTCGCATGCTATTAAAATATTTACTTACTATTCGAATATACGAATCGATGTTCAATGTTTAATCTATCTTTTGAGAGTTGGTTGGTGGTTTTACCATGTTGTGCGCGTCTTCTTTAGCCTGTTCTATACTTGTACGGGTTAGATGTTACATCCTTTCTTACAACATGTGTACTCGTTTGCAAGCTAACATGTATTTAACATTTCGTAGCGGTTACTTGGCAACCTGTCTTAAGTTACAAAGTAGCGAACTAGTTCGTTGTGCGACAACTATAAAGTAACGCCTCGAGGCAATTGCCAATTATAGATGATATGATTGTAGACACTGTAACAGTCATATAAAGATAACGATTATTGAATTAACCGTTTTTTCCAATTAATATTCCAGCTTCTACGACTTGTCATGCTACTACAGATAACGTGTAATCTTACAAACATATTGATGTAAAGCGATGGCTATTGACTATACTTAGTCTTAGATTTTCTTCCGCATAACGAAATAAATAGCGACTTGTATTATAATGCATGTATTTATGGTTTTTTGTATAAACAATATCTTAGGTATATGTTACTTCTAATGTGTAGTTAAATATTTATAGATCGCAAGTGTAAGGGGTCACTTACCACAAAAAGAAGACAGACAGAGTACCGTAACTTCGTATGACTTTAGCCCTGAGGGGTGACATTGGCCCTTAATTGGAAAAAGTTTGAAGTTCCCACCAGACCACTATCATACTTTTTGCCGAAAAGTACACGTGGAAATTAATAGATAGCACTATAAACTGTCAGTAAAACAGCTTCTTCCAATTAAACAGCTTTTTCCAATTAAACAGCTTTTTCCAATTAAACAGCTTTTTCCAATTAAACAGCTTTTTCCAATTAAACAGCTTTTTCCAATTAAACAGCTTTTTCCAATTAAACAGCTTTTTCCAATTAAACAGCTTTTTCCAATTAAACAGCTTTTTCCAATTAAGTGCCAATGTCACCCCTCAGGGCTAAAGTCATACGAAGTTACCGGTACAGTAATGGTTCATTAACATGGGCCACCAACCAGCCAATCGTGGGTTCTATCTGGTGTCCGAGCCGAGCTGTGTAGAGCGATTTTTAGCGATGGCGTTGGTTGAGTGGCAATAGAATTGAAATTGTGGATATATATTTGCGGTAAGCTATCAATGTTTGATAGGTAGTCGAACACTCTTTATTCGTCCTGTGTTAAGTTACGTGCTTAATCGGGGCTTATAAGTCTTGCAAGTAGTCAAGCTAGAAGACTGTTTCATCTTTTTACCTTTGTTTAATTAAAATATTCTGTATCCAGTCAACTTTTCAACCAACATTCGTAGTAGTAGAAAAATATTTTATATTTTATATGAATACATAAAAATTTAAGACGTAAATTGAATGAACTCCATTACTTTCCATCTATACGAGGTAATTGTCCTATTAATTATAAAAGGACTTCAATCTCGTGTAATCCAAAGGATTGAATTAATTGAAAGATATTAATCCAGTGAAAAGTCTTGACGCTCTTTTAATTAAGCTATTCAACATTCAACACACGAGCTTGAGCAGAGGAAGGCCGTATTTTAATTTGGTTTATGTGATTACAATGTGTCTCTGGATATTAATGCTAATTCCCTTAGCTTTGGGTAATTGAGTGCAGGTCGCGGGTCACAACGAGGTCACCACTTTTCTCATGAGCTTGATTTCACATATAGGACGTTTCTGATAGCTGTTTGGTTCGTTTTGCTCGTTGTAACTGATCAGATTAATAAACAAAATATCTGTTATATAGGTTTGGCTCAATATAAATGGTTTCAAGTCAAACGCAAAATGAAAACAAAGAAAAGCATCTATTATGATTTCGGTTACGAAGTTATTGGGTACTTATTAACGTCAAAAATTAAGTGTAGTGAATTTAGTGAAGTTCCTTGTTAAATAAGTTTACATCAGATATACGTTAGTTGCTAGGTTCAGGCAAAGACGATGCCTATAAGAATAAACTCCTTCCTAGAAATTCTAAATGTGATTACCACCCACGAAAGTTTTCATAGAAACTGTTATGATATACGAGAGAGACAGCTTGGCGAGCTGACGAGACGCTGAGGAGTCGGCCCCACGAGCTGCGGTGAGCGTGACAGCTGGCTCTATTTCTTGTGTTGGTAATGCTGCCAACATTCAGATTTATCGAGCTGTTTAGTCATCTAGCCCAAACCCCTCCCACCATCTTCTAAAATAATACATACTGCCATAAAACAACTCGCTTTATACTAAATGCTAATAGTTATAACTCAATACATTGAGCCGTATGACTATGACTCATATCTTGAAAAGTTAAATGAGCAAAGTTAGTTTGCCTTGAGATGATTTCGCCAAAGATAAGGAAGTTGCATGCAGCGATTTAGAGAAATATTTACATATTTATTTATGGTGGCTCGCCACACATAACATTGACTTTGCTTCGTTCTCTACAAACTGTTGAGATAAGATAGAAGATAACTATATTATGTCAATAGATTTTGCAGGAATAGAAAAATAGTTTGAAAGCTGAATACACGGGATGCTCTCTAAAGAGGCGCAGTTAAAGTGAAAAGTCTGTTTGTTACCTTGTCACGGTGTACTCTCGTGAGGACAGAAATGGTACAGTTGCGCACACTCACACTTTAGGAATGATGAACTTTATGTGACTGTCTGTCTGTTCGATACTTATGTTAAACGATTTCATAGGAAGAAATGAGAATATAATAAACTGCAGTAATAAATCCTTGTTGATATAATTATAGATCTATACTGGTAATTAGAGAAAGATAATATTTTAGTTGTCATTGATTTGTCCAATGACAAATGAATGACCACTATGTGGGCTACTTACGGTGTAAGGTATTTTTCCACCATTCACAGCTAAACCACTGGATCTATTAAAATGAAACTTCGTATGGAGATAAATAGGTAAATCCAAGCGCGACCTTAGTTAAACTAGGCTAAAAGCCCAATTTGTGATTACCACTATATTACCTGTGTATATGTAATCGTCCACGCGGGGCTAGTTCAAGAGCACGAAGCTCAATATGTTTATATGTCCCAACAAGTACATAACATGCTTGGCAACGCTGCCGTGATCACAATATCCAAACGCATTAGCGTCAAATCCAATATAAACAAGTAAACAATATGAACGTTTTATAATGAATATTCTTAAGATATAATAATAATACGACATACATTTATAATGCGGCATGACAGTGGCGACAATGTAGCTCGCGCATGTTTTATATAGTATTTGATCGTAGTACTCATAGGTAGCGCGCCATAAGTGACAGCATTCATTGATGTCCAATCGCAGCCCCGGCAGTAGGCTCGCGGCCTGTTTTGTGGCATCTGAACTGAACATGTTGAAGTGTGACTACAATACGTTACTACACATGCAGACCCATCAGCATCATAAGGAGCTGCAGCTGGCTCAGGGTGCACCTATGGAGGACACAGACGTGTGTTTACGTAGCTATGTACATAATGCCACAATTGACGCTATTAATTAGAGGTAGTTTACATTTTATTACATAGCTATTAAAATATATATACGTATATATAGAGAAGAAATATTATGAATGCGTATTGTCGCCCATACTAGATCGGTTAGGTGTAATGTGTCGTCTAGCGGCGCCGCGCACCGCGGGCGGCGCAAGCCAGGCTCGTGACATATTCCGTACGTGTAAGCTACATGTAGCCGACAGTGTTCGGTGTACGAGTGACCGCGTGAATTCCTGGAAGTTTGCGCTGCGGTTTAGTTAATGTTCGGGTTGACAGATGGCATTACGTTGAGGAGCGGTTGGGGTGTGAGCATCCCTGTTCTAAATGGGTGGATGTTCTCATATCAAGTGAAGGGTCAAGATCAAATCGTTAAACTAAATATGAGTATTCTTTGTACACAGGTACAGGTTAGGATTGTATTGTGGACGATTTTATACAGGTAAAATCGTCCACAATACAATCCTAATGTTAACTAATATTATAAGTGCGAATGTAAGTTTGTTTATTTGTTTGTCACGGTTGTACGCCTGAACTACTCGGCCGATCATTATAACATTTCGCATACACGTTGTCAGGGGTACAGAAAAGGACATAGGGTACCTGTTATCCAGAAAAAACACTGTTACTAATCTTACCTAACCTACATTTACGCGAGCGAAGCTGCGGGCAAAAACTAGTGTAGTATATATAATGTTTTACATTATTGACCAATAAATTAATGCAGAATATTTTACTTTATCTGGATAGTAACTAAAATGCTCATACAATCACCAATGTGACTCCATTTGTTTTGAAAATATCGCTATCAATATTACTACTCTACGTTTATTTAAAATAATTAATTATATTAATTAACATGCAAAATAAACGCTGATACGAATGGCGCATGATCGGTCGAGTAGTTAAGGCGTGAAAGTGTAACAAACAAACAAACAAATTCACATTCGCAGTTATAATATTAAGTTAAGATACACGAGGGCTAGTGATATATAATTGGCTACAATTATTTTATTACTAGCCTTGAAGAGGCGCTTAGTAAAGGAGAAGGCTATATATATATATATATATATATATATATATATATATATATATATATATATATATATATATATATATATATAACTAGCTGTCTTGACACAGACGATGTCTTGTACACACGAAAAAAAATTAAAAAAAAAACAAATTTAAAACATTCTCGAATCCACTTGAACACACACAAAAAACATCAAAATCGGTTCAGCCGTTTAGGAGGAGTTTATAAACATACGCACAGAATATTTATATATACATATTATTATAAAGATAACCCTGATTGAATGCAACATCAACATGAATATTTCCACATACCCGTACCGTGTGATGTAAGTCTTCTAGTTCGGTTGTTCTACGCTTGAAGTGTTTCAGTTGCACCGCCACCGCTCCACCAGCGCTCACGTGCGCCGCCCGGTAACACACGCTCACGATATATCACGAAGGTTCACAACTAACAACTATTGATTGCCCGCATTTTACAAGAAGCGCGGGAGCGGCACCACATGACACTGCACACTGGTACTCCGACCATTCCTTTTATTTCTAGTGCTTACATAACATAGCGCGGTATTGATCCGATATACTAGGAAATCTAACGGATTGCTTTTGCTGTAAATAATATACGGATCGATGTTGTAGAATTAAGCCTTCCTGGTACACAGAAGCACATTACAGAGTAAATGAAAACGTGTGCATATGTCACGAGTTATTCTGCTAGGAGGAGTTGATTCCCCTCAGCTTTACCGTGGCGTATGTAATATCACGTCTATATCTTACTGAAAATATAAGCAGAAATACATAAGGTCTATATTTCAGTTATGATACACATAATAGGACGCGGCAATAGGTTTTGCAAACTTTATTGTACAGATCTCAATATAAGTATTAAATATAACTAAGGCTTTATATGCTTGAAAAGTTCTCTTATTATAAAATATTCTATTTAATTCACTTTGTCTAATTGATTAATAGTTGTGACATAATAGTAATTACGTAAAACACATCAGTTATATGCAAAACAAGCTGGTTGCCTGGCACAAGCTCATTCGTTCTCGTCAAAGCTATCTGGCCATGAGTAACTACTGACCAGTGTACCTGAACCGAGACGTGAAAAACATACAAGAAAACTGTGTAAACAGTAAACTCTAATGATGTTATACTATATTATACTATATTTTCATAGTTTCGACACAATTTGGAACATAATTATGAGCGCCGGTAAAACGTCGCCAAACAAAAGTTTCGAGAACAAACCTTTTTGATTTTGATTTATTCCTCGACGTTTTACCGAACAGCAGCAACTAAACAGCTTTTTGTGCAATATTTAGGATATTGCACTTAATGCCTTTACATATAAATATAACGAATATTCAAATAAATGTAGGTTTTTAAGTGGAATAACTAGGTACCTGAGATCTGCAAAAACTCGTATGAAACTAATTTTATGGAGAGCACTACAGTTATCAATATATCGTAGTAGATATTGATACAGCCAATGTGATGCTAACAGTATAAAACAATAATATCGTAATCGTATTATTAACTTCTGAGTCTTCTTCGAAGAGGTTAATGAAAATACTGTGGGTCTGTATCTGTCTGTTAGTGACAGGCATAGCTCCGGAACCACTGGACCGATTGACTTGTAACTTAATGTGCAGACACCTTGGGGTAATCCCTCGGTCAAGTTTGAATATGGGCCCTGGGGATCAAAAGACCCCCGAGATATAGGGGTCACAAGGTCACATGAAGACGAAGAGGTTAAATCCTAGGTTTTTACACCCATCTCGTTAATATAACAGTGACGTTTGAAAGAAGTAGTTAATCAATACCAGAATACACTTTAACTTTACCATTCAACTCTTTGTTTAAGGTTTGGCGACATTTTGCCCATAAATCATTTTAATCAGTTTTATTTTAGGCTTATATCCTATATCCTATACTTTATTTACATACTGTTATACATTGTGCCAACAAATTGAAGTACTACAGAGCAGCAATGAAGTAGTACCGACGTGAAGCAAGCGTTGACGACTACTTCAATATTATGTAATTACACAATCGGAAGTTAAGTACTATAGAGCAGCAATGAAGTAGTACCGACGTGAAGCAAGCGTTGACGACTACTTCAATATTATGTAATTACACAATCGGAAGTTAAGTGCTATAGAGCAGCAATGAAGTAGTACCGACGTGAAGCAAGCGTTGACGACTACTTCAATATTATGTAATTACACAATCGGAAGTTAAGTGCTATAGAGCAGTAATGAAGTAGTACCGACGTGAAGCAAGCGTTGACGACTACTTCAATATTATGTAATTACACAATCGGAAGTTAAGTGCTATAGAGCAGCAATGAAGTAGTACCGACGTGAAGCAAGCGTTGACGACTACTTCAATATTATGTAATTACACAATCGGAAGTTAAGTGCTATAGAGCAGCAATGAAGTAGTACCGACGTGAAGCAAGCGTTGACGACTACTTCAATATTATGTAATTACACAATCGGAAGTTAAGTGCTATAGAGCAGCAATGAAGTAGTACCGACGTGAAGCAAGCGTTGACGACTACTTCAATATTATGTAATTACACAATCGGAAGTTAAGTGCTATAGAGCAGCAATGAAGTAGTACCGACGTGAAGCAAGCGTTGACGACTACTTCAATATTATGTAATTACACAATCGGAAGTTAAGTGCTATAGAGCAGCAATGAAGTAGTACCGACGTGAAGCAAGCGTTGACGACTACTTCAATATTATGTAATTACACAATCGGAAGTTAAGTGCTATAGAGCAGCAATGAAGTAGTACCGACGTGAAGCAAGCGTTGACGACTACTTCAATATTATGTAATTACACAATCGGAAGTTAAGTGCTATAGAGCAGCAATGAAGTAGTACCGACGTGAAGCAAGCGTTGACGACTACTTCAATATTATGTAATTACACAATCGGAAGTTAAGTGCTATAGAGCAGCAATGAAGTAGTACCGACGTGAAGCAAGCGTTGACGACTACTTCAATATTATGTAATTACACAATCGGAAGTTAAGTGCTATAGAGCAGTAATGAAGTAGTACCGACGTGAAGCAAGCGTTGACGACTACTTCAATATTATGTAATTACACAATCGGAAGTTAAGTGCTATAGAGCAGCAATGAAGTAGTACCGACGTGAAGCAAGCGTTGACGACTACTTCAATATTATGTAATTACACAATCGGAAGCCTGAAACTGTACCTACACTGCAACTAATTAATGATAGGCTATTGGACGAACTAATTGGATAACGGTGCCTCACGTCGCGGTCGCCGAATACTGTCGTAATCACTACGAGCCAATTATACTGGATGCCGAAATACTGGATGTTTACTCTCGTGGGTAAACATCCAGGACGACACCTGGTAAAGTTTCTATGTGACTTTTTGTAATTAGCATCGATTTAATTACAAAAAGTAACATAGAGACTGATATATTATATGAAGAGATATCATATATAAATAATAATGTATGATCATAAGATCTCGGTTTTGATTCCCGCTGGACAAAATTTCATTGAATGTTTCTTTAGGATGTTTGTTGCAAATGTATTTGGAAACCAGCAATGGACTGTTACATATTGATTAATATATTTATACTAATATGTATTATAAAGATGTTTGTTTGTAAGGATTTACGTAAAATCTACTCAACCGATTTTTTAAATTCTTTCCATATTAGAAAGCTATATGAAATACAGCCTATGTTATTGGCTGTATTTTGTTTTTATTATTTTATTTTAGTACACTAACCTAATCTACATTTACGCGAGCGAAGCCGCTGGCTAACAGCTAGTCATGGATATATAGAAACCATAACTCTTCACTGTCAAGATACAGGATAAACTGTCTCTGAAATGTCGCGGTTGTATTTATCTGTTGAAATCGTAAAAAATCTAACTCCTAAGATACAGGTCTGCGTACCTAGTTTAGGTGTTAGATAATTATTCACCAACTTTTGATCTTGATGTACAACGTGCTGTATTCATGTGCCTTTATTGTTTTGTGTCTCTTATGTACTAATAAACAATTATTATTATTATTATTATTATTATAACCGTCTCATGTTTCCGGGTGGTTGTCGGGTTGTCGGTATGTAGTTAGTGTAATTTCTCCAGTACGTGGATGTACGTACGTAGTAGATGTACGTACGTAGTAGATGTACGTAAGCCGAATCAATGAACACAGGGATCTACAGTGAGGTATATTAGTATTGAGAATTCGGGGGAACGTTGGATCAGGTACAGGCTTTGCTGAATGTGAATTATTAGGTTTTAATAAGAATAATAATATTTATTTGCATCAAACATGATATATAAAGATGTTACAATTGTGACATAAGTTACACATGTTTAGCTTAACATAGCACGCAATACATTTAACACAGTCTGGTAGGCACAAAGTTATATTTTATTTTCAATAAATTCTTTTAGACAATAAATATTATTTTCATTTAGCCATTTATATAAATGTGTTTTAAATAATCTAGTGTTTAACCCTTTTAAGTGACAAGGTAACTTATTAAATATGCGTACACACATCACTAGACAGCTTTTATTATATTTAGTCAACCTTGCAACATCACTAAGCACAAGTCTATAGGGGTCTCGTCTACTCCTTGGATTTATCTCGTCTGCTGTCTTAAATAATTCTTTATATTTCCTTACAAAATTACAAATTTCATAAATGTAGAGAGACGGTAGCGGAAGCAAACCAAGCTCTTTTAAGTTTTACATGTTGTGTCTTGTGTCAACAAAAAAAGGTAAAAAACAGTGAAGATGAACACTGGTGCTGTCATCTAAAGGAGAAGGTGTCAAGGCCCTTGCATTCGACAACTCCAGGCTTGCACTACATTTTCACTTCATACTTATACATTTTGCATCAAGTGTAGCAGGACCTACCCCTCTGGGAAACAGGCGTGAATGTATGTATGTAGCAGGACCGGTTTAATCATATCTCAGCTTAGCTAGGGAGGATAACAAAGAAAATCAGTTCCTATGTAATTTTCATCCCCAAATTGCAAGCAATGTAAAGGAAAATTCGGCATCACACTTTGAAATTTAAATGAAAATTAGATATGGCAAATCTGTAGAAGGTACCCGCGTGGCTCTTTCTTCGGCAGTCACATCTATTTACCCAGTAGGGTATATTTCCATATTCGTTTACCGAAAATTCGATGTCATGTTAAAACAGCTGCTGAATAATATATGTATGTTTTTTCAATAATCATTCTGTACGTAACATAATCTTATAATCAATAGTATCATCGGTCCATTTATTAATTTTGGTAATTTTGGTAGGTAGGTTCTTCGAGTAAAGATTTGTCAATCGAATCCAATTTATTGTAAAATACGATAGATATACAATTACGTCAAATATGCATTTTATTTGAATATTTGCTGAGCTATAAAATGTCAATAAGAACAAATGGCGTCAATATCCTACGTTATTTCATTGAATTTGATACACTTTCCTACTTGCTCCATTT
This sequence comes from Catocala sponsa, assembly GCA_963564715.1. Classification (NCBI taxonomy): domain Eukaryota; kingdom Metazoa; phylum Arthropoda; class Insecta; order Lepidoptera; family Erebidae; genus Catocala; species Catocala sponsa. Next base: position 279,332 of record OY751347.1, read on the forward strand.
GCGTTTTATGTTTATAAGTACTTATGAAATTTGTAAGTTAAGTCTAATATGTTGTAGTTGCAAACTCCGAAAGCATTTACCGCACAGGCAAAACCAAATGCAATGTTGTGCCTGCTCTACAAGTTTAACTTAGTATCTCGATTCGCGCTTGATTTGGCGTACATGTGGCCAAAGATAAAGATAAAGATTTATTTATTGCATAACTGTGTACAGTAACTGATCATATTAATAAAACATAATAATTATGTTTTCGGACGCAACAGTTTGTCCATAGCGGACATGCAACATATAAGGACATAAGGCAACAATACTTAACACTAAATATTATAAATACATTTCATATCATTACTATTGCTTTTCAAAAATCTCTGTAGCACCTTACAGCTATGATTTGTAAACAAAATTTTATTGTAAACTTGGCGATTAAAAAGAGTGGCCATGAGTGTATTGCCCGTTCTTCTCATGAGCCCTACACCCTTGCTTTGCTGAACGTGGCAGTAAATGTAAATTCACAGAAAAATTTGTATAACTTTGACATTCATAAGTGTTACCTTGTAACCTAACTTAAATAAATTTATTTTTGATTTTGATTTTCTTGAAGATTGTAAAACATTTTCAATTAACCACTTTTTTAACTTAATTTTAAATATATTTCCATTCAATTCCTTTATAGCTGTTGGTAATTTGTTGAAGACACAAATAGCGGTGATATAACTACTCTTATAGAACATCATATTATTTATTGTGGGTAGATTTATATTGTACGACTACTACGGATATTGCTCCTTGAAGCAGATTTAAAATAAAAATATTGCATGTTATTGTTCACGAATAGGCTTCATTGTAAGATGTCGATACTAGTTAACGTAAGGTAACCCTCAGTTTTAAAAATATTTCGTAAGAACTCTGTACTATGCATGTTATATATTGTTCTGATACACCTTTTTTACCCGACTACGGCGAAGCCAAAAGGAAGGGTATTGACTTTGGCAGTCTGTGTATGTATGTTCCACCGTACCGCCTAACTACTGAACCGATTTTAATGATTGAGGTGTCATTAGTATAATAATAATGGCCCGGGTGACATAGGCTATATAAAATTTACGAAAAAGTATTAAATAAAAAATTATGTTTCAAAAACTATAACCCGACTACGTAAAGCAAGGAGTCTAAAAAGGACGAAACAAGTAAATAATTCAGGTAGAAATCCAGAAATGCATAGGTACACAAATGGTCAAGGAATGAAAGTCTTTTTAGACCCCTTGCTTTACGTAGTCGGGTTATAGTTTTTGAAATTTTATTGGAGAATAAATGTGGATTGAAAGTTTGTCGAAAGAGCCTATGATCATTTATTGATTTTGGTTATTTTTGTTAGTACTTTCATTAAGTGATTTATCTACATAATTGACCACCATGCTTACACCTCGGATATGTTCCACATATAATTATAATATTTACTGAAATGTAGCTGTTAGTTGTTAATGATAAACATACATTGTCGTTATTTATAAACACAAGCATGTCCGCGAGTTATTGGAGCCGAATAATTGAACAAATATGTTGAGACAATACCTACTACACCGATAGAAATTAATGTAACGATTATATACCGCCCAAATGAAACGGAATCTACTCAAACGAGCGGAACAAGAACGCTTTGAACAAAAGGGACATCCTGATGCCTATATAGATACACATATTATTAACTTTTTCACAAACTACACGTTGAATAATCAACTTTATTTGCATACTATTAGAGTCGTTGTGAGCCGAAAATATAATGTTGCTTGTCAAATGGAACGTTCCTGCTGCCCGAAGCCAGTTGATTTCCAGCCAGTGCCGCGCGCGGCGCCACTGTCGAAGGTGGGCGTCGCTACGCTCTCCCAACACAACCCCGCGCTTTTTATTTTCGCTCGTCGGAGAAAAATATTAAAAGAGAACACAGGTGTTTGAAAAATCGTGTACATTTCAAAATTCAAACAGTGATACCAAAAATCAGAGATAATTATCAGTGGAACGATCGTAATCGAGCACCGTTTACAAAATAACGATACACAAATAGTGTTTATACGCGTTTTACGGTGCAGCTCGGCATGGCGGTCGCGCACTAAATATCGCGTGTATTTGCACCGAATAGACGGATTATTTCGCTACAACGGACAAGTGCGTAATGCGTTTCTTTCTGTTTTTCTGAGGAATTTTCCTGTAATTGGTTGTCCGGGCAGATAAATAAACCTAATTTGATTCGGAATACGCTCCCGTTCGGCTCTGGATGTAAACATTATTGAATTTGTGTCTGTAGATATATTATGATGGTATCGATATCTTGAAACATTATTTATTTGTAAACTGAAAACGTGAATTTGTAAGCGATAATAAAGTCATAAAACATCATAATATCTCAATTTACCTTTATTCATAGGTAAATTATTGGTTTGTTGCTGGATTTAATTATGTTATTTTCACAAATTTATTTCAATAATGTATTTTTTTCATATAAATTGGCAGAAAATATATTATTTCAATCTTTCTCAAATATTTTTTACATGTCTCATAATTATGTAGTATAGGTATCGTGGCGTATAGTATTTTCAGCGAGGTTGTATTCATCCATCGCTCTACAGTAAAAAGCGGACAGTGAAATCACAATCACAGTCCCCGAGTCCTTTCCAGAGAAAATAATAACACGTCCTTCTGAACCCAACCGTCTGTTACCCGGTGCTCCATTTTACCCAGCTTAACACGAAATATTTGCTTTTCATCAAGTAACGGGGCAAGATAATACATAACTATTAACTAAAAACGAAGCTCTACGCCGAAATGTCAAAGGTTGCTGCTATAAATATTTTAGTGCGAAAGCAAATAATTTATAAAGCAAAAGGAATAATATAGAATTCTTACTTCATGTATCCCGTTGTTTTGGGTTCGGAGTAAAGAGATTGGGAGCTAAATATTCAATCTTTAATAAATGGAACAACGATTCCGACGGTAATTTTCTCGCGATAATGCAATTCTGGAGCGGCACCGGCACCACATACTCCAGCCTTCTTCGGAACAAATTGACGGGTGTTGTTTAGTTACAGCTTTTTACACGTAAAATGATGCAGGAGAATATAGTATAATACGCTCAATTTATGTATAGTCTCTGGTAACGCAGATAGAATGAGGCATGTTTATTGCTAGAATCCTGAGATTCTTTAATTCTATTTACTTTTCTGCGCCTACTAGAACAGTCATGTTGCGGCATGGTAAGTTGAAGTCAATTTTGTCCAAATTCAGTATGCTGAATACGAGGAAAATATCAGATTTGTTAAATTGACTCTAGTTTATGAGATAAGACTTTATAACTATTTGACTGAAAGAAGATCGAAATAAAAATACAATTACATACTAACTATATATTTTAGAAGCGGCTATATAATAACGACAAGAAAACTTAATAAATATGCTATTAACAAAAAAGCATGAAAAAATATTAGAAAAACTTTATCTTTAAGCTTTTCTATTGTGTTTATGTTCAGGACAATCCCTTATTTAACTCAAGCAATAGTCTGCCATCATAATATGGCTGTCCCATCGGCATTGGTATCTTTCTTTCATTGTTCTAATGTCCTGATGGAACCGTTCTTTATATTGAATATCTCAAGAACCAGAGTCAATCCATACAAAGTAAATACATTTCGGGTATGACTGATTAAGGTGTTTATTAAAACCAGTAACAAAATTAATGCCGCAGAAAAAAAATATTTTTTGTTGCCCAGTGTAATTAATATTTATTTCTACCAATAAAGGGAACCTGTACGCAATGGCATCCCCCTAATCTAATCTACTTTTTTCTGAATCCAGTCACTTCACGTATCGTTCCTTCAACGCCGGCAACAGATTCGCTTTGATTTTCAACTTTTACCTCGTGGGATTGGCTTATCCCAGAATTATTTAATAGCGGGGCCTTTACAAATGTTCCGATAAATTCTGTCTTCGATTTTTTCTAATCCGAAGGGATTAGAAATACGACAAACAGATACAGGTTGAACTTTGCCCTTTTTTAATTCATGTAAGAAAATTTGCTATTTCTTTTATATTTGTTTATATTTAGATCACAATAACATCTTAAAACCATAACATAAATTAGTTCTAGTAGCAACCAGTTGTAAGAAAATCATAATTCGTATAAGTGCGTACGAGTTTCGTTAAATTAGAACAGCCGATAATATTTTCTTAAAGAATACCGAGTTGTATTTATAAAGTAAACAAGAAATCAAGATCAGTAACATGACGTGTACAACAGCTGTTATGAAAAAGCTCGTCGTGATTTAGGCGCGAGTGTACTACCGTCCATTTGCATTTGGCCGACGATGCTTTTAGATCGCAATACGATAAACGTCAACTCAAATACCCTCTAAAAGCCAAATTTTGAAACTTGGAAGATACCAATTACGTTTTGCTAACTTGGGAGTTTAATTATAATGCAGCAAAAATGTTGCTCAAAAATGTCAACACCTCGTGTAATTTAAATATATTTGATCCAAGGTAATTTGTAATGCAGCCATTACTGGCATTGGCGTCCCCACCTGGTTTTCCATCTAATCTAGCCGGTGATATATTGGTTAGTAATTCAGCAAGACCACTTGATGAGCGTGTTCCATCTCAATAACACGCTACACTATAGGTTTACGATACGACTATTATATTTAGAAAGTCCTTGTACCATCATTGTTATGCTACAATAAAGTATCTTTTGGCTGGATTTTATTGTTAGCTTCCTTTATGACATCGGTTTGCATTCCGGAGGTTTAATCATCGGAGTGATGGCATTCTTATCTATCTTACTCATCGTTATCTGCGACTGGCTAGTCTGCTATTATAGGAGTGAGTGCACATTATTTTGGTGACTGCAACTTAAAACCAAATCACATTAGTGAATAGTGATACGAACGTAAGTCCTTGTCTTTAAAATAACACGAGTTAACTTCTATGCTCATCTTAATATGAAAACAGCAGCGAACAAGATTTTAAAACTTTGAGTGGATATGCTCGTTCATATAACGCAATGAATAAACATTCTCAATAAATGTTTAGATTTTGAATGACTTATAACACAATTGACAAATGTTAGCAAGTATGAACAATATCTGTAACTATTAGTGTGTGATGTATACATGTTTATGTACAACAACAATAAGAACAATGAGAGCAATTTGTACAATAGATCAAGACACAGGTGTTTTATAAATACATTTGGACGCTTTGGAGCGCGCCAAACTAGTGCGGGTATGAGGGGTTCTCGGTTAAGTCTACTGCGCAAATCGATGCGGCAACACTTAAGAAAGTTTTCTGTGGTCAAGCCTGAGTCGGGGTCCCCGCCATTTATACCAAGATTCCCTCGTGCCTCGAGGAGCACGTTAAGCCCTCGGTCCTGGTTGTTATGAGAACATCTATGACAGTTATTACGGACAGTCATCCTGAAAATTTCCCTCGGGGACTTAGACCGTTACATTTATATAAAATTCCCTGCCCTGGAGCTAATACATTATTTTTTTATATATCTTTCTTATTAGTAATCTTTAATAAATGCTGAGTAATTTTAATAGGTTCGACCATTTACCAAATGTACTCGAAGATTTATATAACCTTGTTTAAATTGTAATGTAAATGTTCCTATGTAAAATATAAAGGCAATAATGTTTGTAAAATGAATATTTGTTTCTCAATAATAATATCTCATAAAATCCATTGAGAAAACTTCTAATTGTTTATTTCATGATGTGTGCAGTTCAGCAAAAATAATACCAATTTAAATAACATGATATTTACAATAGTTCATTCAAACTTTGAGCATATAGATGGGTTGGGTACACATCGACAACATTCTTTGATATAATTTTGAACTGTTGTGCATCTATTTAAATATAGAATCCCACTCAGGTGCCACAATGAAAATACCCGATTATTTCTAGACACCTCCCAATCCTGGTTTATTTCAAGTTGTATACAAAAGGTATATACAGACACACATTTACAAATCAGTTTACACTTCAGTTTCTATGTTTACGAGTCCTAATTGATCTCTAAGTATTTCATTGAACTAAACTAGATGTGATTTTAGTTTGTCTGAATCATCCAGAGCTATTGCTAACGGCTTAACCATTTCAGAAGTTTCTTTGGATCAGCTTTTAACTTGATTGCTGTGTGGAATTCTGTTCAATCCACATAATTTATATTGGAATACCTCTTGGGCATTATAATGAGGTGAAGGAAAGGATAAATACCGTTTGCATAGCTTGGTATCCGCCCGCGCCTATTTCCCTCTTGATGAGCACGGGCGAAACAAGATCGAAGATTTGGATGTTTTTTGCCGTCGTCCAACCAACGCCATAATTGGAAGAGGAAGGCCTGGACAAGCTTTTAGACTATATTTGACATGATTTGGAAAATTTTATTAGTATCTCAAACTGAAGAGCACGAAGAATGTATATATACATAGCAAGTGGAAATCTATAATCTGTTGTCCGCGCCTCCAGGACATACACGCCAGTCTATGTATATACGTAAGTCGTCATCACCTTTAGTAGTTTCATGATCAATATAAATGTTTCCTACTTATAGCGAGAGTAGTTATTGATCTTAATATAACTTGGTTTACAGTTTGGAGTAATGGTCAGAATTTTTCAGCTATTTTCTCATAATGACTATCATGGAATGTTTGCATAACAACCTGGACCGGCTTAACGAGTTCACGAGTTTAGCGGGTCTCAGTATGTAAACAGTGATTAGTCATCCAGTGGCGAGCGCGTGTTGCGTCTAATGTACTCTCTCTATATACGTATGTAATAGACTAGCTGAAGGCCGCAGCGTCGCTCGCGCATCATCCCTTCATCTAATGTACTCTCTCTATATACGTATGTAATAGACTAGCTAAAGGCCGCAGCGTCGCTCGCGCATCATCCCTTCATCCTCTAAGGTGTAGGTGAATGTGTTTCATTTACTCAACTATGTTTAGGTTTCACGCTATAGTTAGGGAGTGGATTGCGAGTTACAGGACTCTGTTTCAGACTTAGTGGTGCTATTGAGAATGTTAAAGCAATAAACCTCAGATCCGGGAGTTGCATCCGGGATCACATAATCAACAGTTGTGTATGCGCACGTGCTTACGTCACAGGACCATCGAGGCAGTCACAGCTAGAGTGATTTGTTGATCAAATAATGCATTATATAGATTTTAAAGTATTTTCTTTAATTTTGTTTGAATCAGATGAGTACAGTAATTAAATTGAGAAAGAAACAATAAACATGTCTTGGGACTTCAAACAGCTGTAGGAAGATAGATAAACAAAACGAAATTAAATTTGATTTTTCTCTTATTGCTTTACCTAGTAGCTAATAATTTGAGACATATTTATGTATTGCACCAGCAGCTTGGGCAAGGCGACAAGCTAAGCGTTTTGTTATTAAGCGGGATACTGGGCAGAGGTCACCACACTGAGTTCCTACAGAAGGCATTTAACAAGAACCTAATACGATAAATAAAATTGATAATTCTGATAAAAGGCGGCAAAGTGTCGCTGTAGCAGGCGGATGCCGACTACAGCGATGCTATGCGCTACATTGACTAGTTTATCTATCAATTAGTAACTAAGTGCATATCGAACGCTTACTCAACAACTTTTCTCTTGCCCAATCATTGTAAAGCTTTCAGTGCATTGTGATTTCGATATTGTAGTTTGATAATATATGTAGTTAATTTAATATGTAGGTGTAAGATACGTACACTTACTTAACGAAGCGCCAGTAAGTAACCAGTACTGCTTGTGGCTGTAGGAAGGCTCAGAGCAATTGTAAGACAGAGTCATATTTATCCTTGTGTTGAAGTAGCGACGGTAGTGCACCCTATAGTATTGGTCTATATAAGAATACTAGCTTTTGCTTGCGGCTTAGCTTGCATAAAAATAGGCTAGATTATGTTAGTGAAGGAACTTTAAAAAAAAAATACATATATTGCCCATGTTACTCGCTGATAATAGATATATCTTTGTAAAAGCGATTTAAAAAAAATCTATGGATTAGTTTTTGTCTGAAACTTACAAACAAACAAACAATCAAACCTTTCCTCTTTATAATATTAGTACCTATAGATAACAATATGGACCAACCTGTTTTACAAAAGCTTAGTATTTTGATCTGCTTTTTTTTCGCTTTCCATTTCAGTTTTCGTTAGCAGCAGTGTGCTACCATTAGGTTGGCTTTTAGCGCAATGTACAGCACGCGTAACTATGAGGAGTGTGGCGCAACAAAATGTGTCAACGAGCGACAGTCGCAATAAAGCCGGTTATACAAGTGCGACAATAGAAGTCGCAGAGCGCTTACGTGGCGGGCGTCGAGTGTCGGGTTACCACGCGCGTGATAAGGCAGGGGACACATTACACAAATACATAGTAGACGACATTATTTCATTTTGTAAATATTTTTTTAATTTAGTTTGTTACCAACAAAAAAGTATTTTTTTAAATATTTTCGGTTCTTACAATTTGTTTGTTTTTATAGCTCCGCATCCAACACGTTCACAAACCACAAAACAACAAATTTACAGAAGCGCATTTTTATTTGATAACGGACCGCCTATCCGTTCTGCATCTCTAAAGCAAATAACATTGTTAAATAATCCTAGTACCAAAGATGTGAACGACAAACGACCTTTAAACGTAAACTAAACCAAATTAAACGAAACATTCCCAAAGATATGTTAACAACGAAGTGCTAAATGGACGCGAAACAACTCAACATGCGTCGAGACTGCCTCAAGCTGCGGCTCAGCGACCCCAGTCCTGGCACGGGCAGCCTCTCGTTCCACGCGTCGGACTCGGAGGAAGAGGGTTCAGACCGAGGCAGTCGGAGCTCCCGCGCTGGGAAGAAAGATCATACGTTGCCGAAGGCTGTCACAACTGCTAAGGTAAAGTTTATTTTGTTTTTAAATTATAGCGAGCCAGGCATGCTGCGCTAATTCATTTATTGGTATTCCGATATTATTTTATTAAAGCGACACAAAACTGATAAATAATTACAAACTAAACTGCAATGTGTCCACGCTGGCTGCATAACATTTAAGATTTACGTTTTTGCTATTATTTCAATTTTTTTTCTTTATTGACTATAGTTTACAATAATAATACCATGGCTTAGACCACTCGCTAAACCACGAGTCTAATTATGACAACACTTTATAAACAAAGAAACTATCAATAGAATCTGATTTACGTGTTTGCTTTGTTATATGCCTTCGGAGGCATTGGCAGTAGCGAAGAGGCAACTTACATCGCTGCACTCACCGATATGTTGGACACATGACGCGAACAGATTGTTACAACCGTAAGATGGCAAAAGAAGAGATTGATCTGTCTGGTGAAAGAGCAGCTCAATGTACGGCTGTGACTAGCACAACATTGATTATATCAGCGCTAGAAGGACAAAAACCTTGGCGGAACTGAATAAAATTCATCAAGAGACGGATTTATGGTCTTCAGCGCCATTAAGAAATCGAGAGCAGGAATAAATATACGAGTACATGTTATTGTCTTCTGTTTACGCGAATGTTTAATCTTTTTAATTTTATTACAATATAATATAAAACCCAGCATTGCATAGTTCTATTTTCGAACAAAATAATGACATAATATAAATAACAAAACATACACATACATGACACATCACACACATGATCACACACCTCACATCCCAATCAAATAGCGCAGCAGTGGCTCAGCTAGATAATTAAAACCATTACAACAATTATGAATTGTGTTTCCCGCTACTAATTGTGCCACCCCGTGCCAACTGGTCACTTTACCTACCGGCTATATACGAGAAAGGTTTCTGCGCGGTTAAATAAACATAGCACATAGGGGCGCAATAGAAGACTGGCTCGTGTGTCAAGTGGCTGAGATCCGAATTGCATTCCCGGGCTGAGTAAAGAGCTAGCTTGTTTTTTGGTTTCCGAGTGCTCAGTAGCTTGCAGTGTGCTACTGTGTATGGACTATTAGAAGCTTGCCCTTATGACGTAGGACATACTTAAATATATGTTGTAAGATGGGCCAGCCCTTGTGCAGCGTGTAGGCGTTATTGCAGTAAAAAATCGTAGGAGAGCTTTTTTGGCAGTGAAGTGAGCTATATACAGACTGTCCGTTAATTAATGGATAACCTTGAAATGTCTTATAGTAGAACTGATGGACATTCAGAAAAAAAAATGAAAAAAACTATCCTTACTACCTGAGATACGATTTTTTTTAAATTACCATATTTAACTTTCTTGTACACTGCGACCATCCATCGGTTTTTTGTTGTTTTATTATTAAACACTAATTATGCTAATATATAGACAGTCAAAAGTATGACTAGCTATTGTACTTTTTAATTTTTTTCGTTTTACTTTTCATATTTTTTTCGAATGGCCGTCTGTTCTACTATAAGACATTTCAAGGTTATCCATTAATTACCGGACAACCTGTATATAATAACATAAACTTTGAAGGCATACAGTGTAATATTGGCTGTATAGTTATATTTTAAAACCAGACGCATAAATTTATTTTATATGAATGGAAGAAAAATAACATAAAGTGTTATTCATTTGCAATATAATGTTATTTAGGAATGTATTGAAAAAATATTCAACAATTATTTTGGTTGAGTCTTGTGCTAGATGCCAAATTCCTGTCATCGTAACGCGACACATTTGTTCAATGTACCTTTATATCTTAGAAGTTAGAACGGTATTGCGTTATGAATGGAGGGGTATTATGTAACCCTAAAATATTCCTTATATAAAATATGGTTCAATCATATTTGTCATTTTCATGTGCCCATAAATTTATTCCGCGTATCTTTCATCCATTCATCCATCACTCACACACGCACGCCCTGGAAAGTAAAGGCTTGTTCAGGCAATTTGTTTTATATTGAAAAGGCAATGAAACTCGTATTGACCACGCTTTTTGCGCCGATGTGGGATTATAGCGAAGTGACACTCTTGGTAATCTGTTATGAAGATATTCTGTGCCGCCATCGGTTCTAAGAAAACCATACGTTTGTGTTATTATATTGTTGAAGTGAGAACTCCTTTAGGCGCGTTGAGCACTTCTTGGATGAACAAATATCATAGAACTCGCGTCATCGTCACGCTTCCACGCTTTCCATTTTTGAATTATTTTAGAATATTAACAATATCTCAGAAATGGTGCGTTCTACGCAAGAAATAACGAATTGGGAAATCAAGGATTAAAGTTTTCACTTCTATCGGCAGTCTCCACAGACTGCCCCAAATTTTTTGTTGATATAATTTTATGAGCTATGCTTCTAGCGCGAATGACAATATACCGCTTATCAGAGGAAGGCGTGGTCATAATTCTAATGGATCCTGCGACTTACGTTAATTCTTAATGATCTTTACATTATGTACAAACATAATAAACTGTGTTTAGACTTGTGAATCTCCATAAATAAATTAGGACTTTTTTGCTGGCTATCGAAAGATTAACTAATACGACTTGATGACCCTTAAATAAGACAGCAACTTTATGTTATGCTTTGTATAAATAACACACAACATAGTAAAGCAAATATTTGACATGACTACAATAACAAGAGACCTGTGAGTGATGCCTGAGGGTAAGTATTCAAACGCGTATCGATTGGCGCCCAACTCTGTCTACGTAATAAATGTTTAGTGACAATCAATACTACGGGCTCGTGCTTCGAATTGAGAGTGCCCCTTCATATACAATACTGAAATGTCTTTTACATAACATCATAACTTCTTAACATAACGGTTAATAGGTTTACTGAACTTTACCATTAAAAGGCCAGAGGCATTGTGCTTGATTGCAATCTATACTTATAATAAAACTGTAGAGAGGTCAATTCTGTACATTGAATATATATTCAAAATTAATATTGGAGGATGAATGGTGATCGATACTGATGACAAAAATGCAATCAGTAAATTTTTTGTCTGTCTGTCTGTATGTGCACGCATGGGTCAAAAACTACTGAAGGGATTTTAACCAAACTTGGTACGATTGTAGTCCATACTCCTGGGCAGGTTATAGGCTATATAACATAACGCTAAGACATATAGGAGCTGAGCAGTGACGATAAATTTGAAGCAAGTCGGACGAAAATGCGCTTTCGAGCTCTTATCCTCGCATACGTTGATCATACACCAAACGTATGTATTACAAAGATGATGGTCTTCAAAAGATCTACAAAAAAGTCCTTAATAGTATATATCTATCTTTTATAAATTAGCCACAATAACGTGTTTAATCGTTAGGCATTTCTTCAAAGTGTATCAAAATACATAAATATATTGTATTTCACATAGATATATCTTTATCAAACTCCCATATTCAAAAAGTACACTTTAATATTTATATTATAAAAAAAAATATAGGAATCGGTTTATAAACACACAAGATATAGATGAAATAAAACTTCCAAATCTCGCCGCGCCAGTATGGGTACGGCTATACGGTTGATTGTTGTTTAACGCGCGAAACGGCCATCCGCTGCATTTATAAAAAGGCGGGGGCGCTCACGCGCCGACTTCACTCACATTTTGTTTGTTTGGTTGAACGCGGTAATCTAAGGAACTACGGGTAAAAATTAGAAAAATATTTCAGTGTTGGATAGCCCATTTATAGAGGAAGGCTATAGGCTATATAACATCACGCTACGACCAATAGGAGCGGAGCATAAATGAAAAATATTGCAAAAACTAGGAAAATTCTCTTATGTGAAGCAGACGAAGTTGCGCGGGTCAGCTGGTTATACATATAAACGTGATTTCGAGAAGCAAAATGGTTTTATATAGAACTCGCTGTCAATCTTGATTCAGCACATAAGTTAAGTTTATGTTACTAGATTTATTTGTATCTATTCTTTCGATAAATATTTATTCAAGTTTTAGGTAGGAACGTATTCATATAATAATAATACTTTACTATCTAATTCAGTCTCTATGTATATGTTATGGTACTAGTGATAGCTTTTTTCGAATTACTATATAGACACACATATGTATAATAGAGCTATGTCTGGTAGGCAGAGATTATGGATTTCCACTTGCTACGATCCTAGCATATCGCTTTTGCTTTATCCAATCTTTATATATGTATGTTCGATGTTAAGGTATAATCCTAACTAATATTATAAATGCGAAAATGAGTTTGTTTGTTACGCTTTCACGCCTGAACTACTCAACCGATCAACATGAAACTTTGCATACACGATGTCAGGGGTACAGAATAGGACATAGGGTACCTTTCATCCAGAAAAAATAACTGTTGCAAACCTAACCTAACCTAACCTACATTTACGCGAGCGAAGGCGCGGTTGGAGTAATTCGTCAACTCATCCTACATGCCTACGGCCCATTTAGGACGAGTTGCAGAAAATCAAAATAGATTATATTTTCATTCGGCAACTCGTCCCACGTTATTATCAAAATGAGAAAAGGTATAATCGGTAGCAAAAGTGTTAGTTTGAAAATAAAAGAATTTGTTATAAAATATTTAATCATCACAACATTGTCACATATAAACAGAAAAGATTAAATCATCACAAATTTGACACCTCTTAACACACGAGGTAATAATGAATACATGTAGGTTTAATAATAATAAACATAAATTATAAAATAATAAGCAATCGTCATAAAGATAATAATCAACAGTTATAAAGAATTACAAATTATTATGATAAACAATTACAAAGGTAATAATCAATAATTATAAATAAAATAATCAACAATTTTAAAAGATTTAACAATGATAATATTATGACTGAAAGTGAGGCTTTCTAGGATTTATTATTATCTTGTAACTTAAAACTACAAACAATTCCTAGGAGTTTCTATGACAGTCTTATAATTAATAATCACATTTTAAAAATGAGTTTTACACATAAACCCTGTAGTTCTTAAATAATCAATAGCAATAAAGATAATATAGTAATAAATACAAATATAAAGATAATAATCAATAATATTAAAGATAGTAATCAAAGTAATCAACAATTGTAAAAGATTTAACAATCATATAACTGAAAGTAAGGAGTTATCATTAACTATTGTAATAATAAATAAAATAAACTACAAATAATATCTAAGAAATATTTATATGACAGACTTATATTATTAATACATATTATTAATCACATTTTTATAATCAGTCTTACAATTGGTTGGTTAAAATTAAAATGTTAATAACTCTACACACATTTCTACGGAATTCTCAGAATCCACGAAAGCTTTTAATACTTTCTCAATATAATCATTCATTTCTTGAGTCTTTTTTTTCTTTTGAAATATATTTGATCCTTTTTTAATCAAAGTATCATAATAAATTGCTTCTCTTTCAAGAATAGTCAAAAATTTTGCTATGCTTTGTGGTTTGTTAATTGTTTTTTTATTAACAGTAGCGTGCCAATTTTGTACCATGTTTGTGGTACGATGTTTCTGATCATAGCAACACCATTTGTCTCGATCAAATGCTGTTTCTGTAAGCCACGTCGCAACAAAATAATCATTAAATTTTGTGATTTGTTCGTTATTTTGACTACGAGACATATTGTGTAGGAAATCATCGTCCATTGCATAACTTGGTAAATGTGTTAAAGCATTTTCGAACATGTTTTTTACGAGCTTCAATTTGTGTATTCCTAATTCTTTTACTTTTCTCCATAAACATCGCGAAGTATGAAAGTAGCAGCTCTTTATCCATATATTAGAAAAAACAGATTGTATTGCTTGCATTGCAGCCTTTTAATAGTCTAATAAAAATGTCTTTGGAGTCCAATCAGGAATTTGACTTTTTATTAATCTCAGCATAATTTCGTATGTCTTTTTTGTTTTGTTCGAGAGTAATGCGTATATTACAGGTACGATGTTATTATGAGTTTTAGAACTCCCCATATCAACATGTAATGTATATATCTGAAAAAAAGGTTTAGCACAAGATTTAAAAGTGCCATCACTTAAAACTGTATAGTTGATATTAGAAAGTAAGGTCCTGGCAAACTTGCTAGCGAAAATCAGTATCTTGTTTTTATTGCGATAGCCCGCTAATAAAAGTCTAGCCCTTTGGCTTTTAATTACTGACCGTTTCCCGAAAAATATCTGAAATAGGCATAGCTACATTGGTAATAATTTTTTTTGACACTTTTCCATCTCAATATCTCATTCATTTTTGATTTTTCCGGCTGGCAATCATGATTATCTTCTCTTTTGATAGTGTTATCACATGTAATTATTAAAATTGCTTGACAGACCTGTCCTTTCACATGCCACACAGTTGATTTTTCCTTATTTTTCTTTTCATGACATATCTATAACCAGCACGAAGAAGTAAAAGTTTTCCTCGTTGAAATGTAATTATTTCAAAATCTACTTGATTATGAGAAGTCGATAGTTCTTGCGAATCCATAACACCTACCAAACGTTAATCTAGTTTTTATGTACATAATTATATTTTTACATATTATCATTATTATAATATAATATTATTAAGATAGGATACTCACTACAAGCTTCCGACGAACAAAGTAATGTCAGTCTCAAGCCAAGTCCAATATGCACAGCCAGAGTCAGAGATTTCACAGATTCATCGTAGTCCAAAATCAAACCAAAAAAAATTTGTGAAAATTTGTTCCACATACACTAAATAATGTCTTAACCTTTCTGTCGGAAAATATAAACCATACTAATTCCTTTTAATATCAATAAATTCCAGGGAAATACTCCCTCTCCAAGTCACGCAAGTGTGCAGAGATAAGTAGTTTTATTGCTTTATTGATATTAAAACAAAATATTTTCTTGTATCTTCATTCTATTCAGAGATCTGTCCTATCATAATTTACTTCAAAAGTAACCGCCATAACCATTGTTTAATAACCGGAGAAAAGTCAGTGGTCAAAACAATATATTTTATTGAATTTTCATTCTTTTCATTCCTTACTTCACGTAACTATTGTTTACTTACCTGATAATAACCGAAAGCCATAAATGTCTATCATTCGTATTAATTTCGGATAACATATTTTGAACTTATGCGTTTGCCTGTAAAATGAAACAGTAAACAGTTGTCCTAGTAAACAATATTTAGCAGGTACTAACTCCACGAAGCAAAAGACCGGAACAGATGGAGGGAATTAGTCCATGAGAAAATGATTCAGCGAGGGAGTCACGACCCTCAGTAATGAGGAATACGACGCGAGGAGGAAGAACTTTTTTAATATTAAATAATCTATGAACAAAACGAAAGTAAAAACTAAAATTCTTAAAAATATATTGTTATGTCTTGTCTAACTAACTGTACCAAACGTTGATAAAGTTTAAAGTTCCACACAAAAAGATCCGTGGGAACGAGTTGCAGAATGAAAATATAATCTATTTTGATTTTCTGCAAGTCGTCCTAAATGGGCCGTAGGCATGTAGGACGAGTTGACGAATTACTCCGCGGGTGAAAACTAGTATTAACTAATAAGATTTTTTTAAATATTCGCTCTTCATAAACATCTAGTATATTATTATATTCGTAAATTTCTTAATTATTGTCACGATATCTTGTTCCACGCTAAATACGCTTATTTATCACACTATGCCTTATTATATTATTTGTGATATGGAAATGCACTCTCCGTTTTTTTTTTCACTTAGATTGTTTTAAAAGAATGGTCTATACATGTTCACTGATGAATTGACCTTTATCGATTCACCACCACTTCTGTGTATTCGGTTAAAATTATACATCGTGCCTTTGGCGTTATACATTATTATTTATGATACGTATTTTTGAAGTCCATTACTGAATAATGTTTCTTTTTTTACTAAACCACCTTACGTGTACCATATACCTGTTGGGTAGGTATCGATGATATTCATATCGAATATTCTCTACCTAATGCATCTTAAATAGTTTCTTCTGTGGTTCGAAAGTTCTATGATAATTGTTCGGTTTACGTACTACGGACCGAAAACATGCAGGCTCTGCAACAATACCCGCGATGTGGTTATACGCTACATAGCTGACGCATGACCTCAGGAGATTTGTTATTTTTATTTTGGTTGTGTTTCTTGTTGTTTTATAATAATGTGGAACAAATAAAATAATTTTTCTTGTTCTCATTAATTATCACGCTGACATGTTCAATACATTCACTTAAACTGAAGTGGGTATGTGTTATTTTGTTGCTGAGTGTGCGAATAAAATCATGATTTAGAGAATATGTCACCGAAAACTCGCACTCGTGTCGTCTAATATATAGGTGATAGCGAAGAGAGCGAAGTATATAATGATATGAATTGTATTTATTATCAGACGGATGAGGACACACTGTTTGACTAATATTACAATGTCTTTAGCGGTATGTGCGACAAAACACACAATTCTCGTCAACTATCATAACTTAAAACTTATTATTTATAATGCTTAACCACAAGAATTTAACATATAACTGCATAGATTCAAATCGTACTTCATAGATACGATTCACGGTCTTGCATGACCCAATTAATAAATACTACCAATTTGATATACTTATATGCACACTAACATTATCAAGTTGATTTAAATCATTTTGGACAAATCTGTTATAATTTAAGCTCAACAATTTGTTTCCGTCGAACACATTAAATTCACATTAGTGGTTTGGCACGCCCGCCGTGCCTCAATCCGCTTACCATATTGCAAATAAGGAAGTCGGAGAAAATCCCTCAGATATTTTCATACGATGAAATCAATTCCGCAGATAAACTTGAAGGGGACGTTTTGAAATCGCGTTACGTAAGTGGAATGGAAAAGTAAAGTAGTTTGATTGAAAAGTGTCGCTCGGCACATTTGATATATTAACAGAGGGTGATTTTTCTGTCTAAGTCCACTTTAAGTTAATAATAAGAATTTTTTATTTAAACATAAAGTGAAGATCTCACTTTATGTTTTTATCTTATCGTGTGCTCCTCAGTAAGTTCTAGACTCCCTAACCTTTTGCTTGCTTTTTATTTTAAAATTCATGCCGCTGGAATAAATTGTTCGAGCCATCGAGGAATCCTCTGGTTTGCAAATCTTGCTCGCTTAAATATTATAAAACAAAAACATATACACACGTAAATGCTCGACAAACCATTATTTAACCTATGTGCTAGGTGCAGTGGTATACATAACTTTTCACAACATTTATAGACTTTTTCTCAAGTCAAACAATGCCTCCGGCATTTTATAAAATAGACATATGGCCTTTGACGAAAGGACTCGACGATCCAGTGACACACTTGTGCTGGTATCGAAAAACTTATCTAACATTACCGGAATTTAAATTCATGACCGCAATCGTAGGTTCACCTGTTCACCTGTTAAGTATTTAAATTCCGGTAATATTAGATAAGTTTGTCGATAAGTCGTAGTGACGCGGTTCTTGAAAATAGAGACTATATAAAACAACCCTTCTTATCGAAAGATACTACCTAGCGAATACTGAGGTGATGAAAGAAGAATAATGAGAATAATGTATAGCTTTACATTGAGCATTGTTCTTGTAACGTTGTCCTCGTTTCCCGCACCAAACATCCATAAAATCCATAGCACGTAACAATGCTCAACTTGCCGGCACAGACAGCACCGATCAAGGGCTTCTTTTAATAGTTCTGAATGCTGCCACACCAGATAGTTTTTTCCACCAGGCTTGCGTCAACACTCTCTAGGCTCGCGTCGCCGCGTCGGCCGGGCCACTCTCAACAAACGGACAATGAATCACGGGGAAGTCCTTTATTCAACGCTAAAACTTTACGAGCTGTTATGATTCAGTAAAGTGCGTTATTTTCATCCATTTTACTAGTTGTAAAACACGGTGCGTCTTTGAGATATAACTTTTATATATAAAAACTAATGGTCGGAATGTCTGCCACTCGCGGCTTTTATTAGCTCCTCTGCAACTGTGAAGTCTTAATGTCTAATATCAAATGTACTGGAGAGCTTTGCTTTTAAAACTTAATAAATACGTCTAAAGTACGCATTCTGTTTAGCATTTAGGGTTACTATGTTATTATCACTGAAATAATATTTTTAAATGAGATAACATTACATGACAGATATAAAATTCAAGACATGTACTATAATGATGAAGATATACTTAGTGATACTTGCAAGACTCCTCAACCAATTAGTTGAGTTACTTTACTGTAGCGGACCCGTGATTACTTACTGAACATAGTTCTACATTGCTGGCCCTGTGAATCGTCGGAACGGTCTTAAACTTTTAGCCCCATTCCCAATGTGATGATTATCGTGATATATTTATGCATGGATCCAATATAAATACCCAGAAATTAATGACAAGTTTATGTTATTTGATCGTATGGAAAAATTATGTAATATTAGCGATGATTTCTCCAACCGCCGTTGAAAATACTAATTTTCTCTAACAAATCATTTGATGTAACAAAGTTGCTCGAACTCCATCAGATCGAGATAGTTATTTATCATCGCACCATTTTTTCTGCTAAGTCACTTACCTTTAATATTACTTTCACGTAAAATCTACACGTAATCTCAGGAAGGGTAGGTACTGCCTTCGGAAGAAATAGCGTTTAAATGAGGGAGCTTTCCTCTGAAATCTTTACTTCTTAGTTTTATTTATTATTTTATTTAGGTAATGGAAATATTTCTACAATCCTTAAAAATGACGAATAGGGTGCAATTGGATCCTTGCTAAAACCTGGGTTATTTTTTAAACCAAAGTAGAATAAACTATCTTGAATGTTGTTTGTGAGCTGTACGCATAGCTATGAAAGCATAGTAGCTTATTTTCTGAAAGACGATACATCTGTGATTTTTCTGATGTCAAAGTTTGTCAGGGCTACAATAATCGCCTAATGCCGGAAAAATAATCCAATAAATTTTCTGATCTAGGCAACCGAATACGGGACGAATAGGCAACTGGACCATCGGAGTAGTTTATGTAAAATAAACTCAAGCATTACAATATGAAACATCAGCGAAGTGTCGTCATCTGTGACCCTTTCCGCAAGGTCAGATGCTAAGACGGAGCTATATTTTTTCCAATAAGTGGTTAAGCCGATTGCGCTTCACTGACCTTGAAAAATTGTAGTCGACCCGCAGAGGTCGGGAACGACTGGTGCAAGTGTACGAGCACTTGTGGGATTTTAACAAGTAGGGATATTAGAATTCATGACATATTTTAACCAGATATCTTAGTCCGCGTATATCTTCGAAAGGGTATTAAGGCGATCATACATAATGTTTACCTTTTTTATGCTTGACGTTCCGACCAGGTGACACCGGTTGTGGTCACAAGCTGACTGGTGCTGCGATGTCATGTCTCCGTTTGTGAGGCAGAAGAATCTTGATTCACCCTCACTTTTGGCATTATCATGCAACGCGAAAGTTTAAAAGTTATTATCTTCGAAAGGGGTTAGCAGAAGTATCAGAATCAAATTTAATGAACTAACCGTAGCTGATGAAATTTGTTTATGATTTTAGGACGTAAATAGTTTTTAGGTATAAGACAATCACTCAATTAACAATTCTAGATTCCGTCTTTAAGATAGGTAACTTAATTTCTAGATTCGGCTGAAGAAAATTGCCTGACAGGTCATTTAATAGCGCTTACACTGAACTGTGTTCAGTATTGTCGCAAGCGCGCATACTTACTTAATCCAATGAGGCGCTGTAATAAGGTTTTACCGAGATAACTTTATTAATATTGAGTGTATGTTGTTAGTAAACCTCATGGCTAGTGGTTAACTACTGACGATACATTAATTTGTAGATGGATATGGCTGCAGCTCTTGTTGTGTTGTGTCGGGCAATGTTTTATTTAAGCTTAGAATTGATATGTACCTGTCTGAAAGATTTTTAATTGCAAAGATTGCCGAATTATGACACCCACATGTGAAGATAAAATTTGTGTTGTAAAGTCGGAAGGGGAGGCCTTTGCCCAGCAGTGGGACGCCAATTAGGCTTATAATAATAATAAATGAGAACGACGTATGAGAACAGAATTCACTCATCTACTGTTTCTTCCTTAATTAAACCAGAGATCTAGTTCAACCTCATATACTTACCTTTCCATTTCAGTATACGCCAGTGGACCAAACTGTGAACTAACCTCCAAACAAGAAAACTAAACAAAATAAACACAGTGGTTTCACTAATAATCTCTTATTCGTGAAGTCGTGTACTGCGTCCAAACTTTTCACACGTCGTGGTTACAAACGCGCGCCTGCCGCCAGCAGATGGCAGGAGGCGCGCGTCATGCTCGGACGTAGCACCCGAGGCTCTATAATAATTAAATATAATCTGTATTCGCGTTTATGTCCTGACTTTAGACTCCATAGTTTGTTTTATTCCAACAGTGGCGAACAAATGTAAGGTTCATTTTTGTTTGTGTTATGAAGTTCCAGTTTGAAGGGTTTGTTTAGGGTTAACATGATTGCTCTGTCATTATTTAGTACTTAAGCCATTTGGATCACTGCTTTAGTTTTCGAAATTCGTAGCTGTAATAATGACAATAGACCTGTCAAGTATTATTTGGACCATAAACGTAATAAACAAATACAAGGCGTGTCTAAGGCTCGTGGCTATGTGTGAATATAGTATATAAATTATTTATAGGTTTACACAACAACAAAGTATACTACATTCTGTTTTGTAGTTACACTAATTATACTGAAAATAGTCAACTGTGTTATAATGATTATTATTTTTATTATGGTCAAGTTGATACTAAACAAGATTTTATAATTCCTTCGTAAAATTATTATATTTAATAATTATTACATCATTATCTGTCAGCAGCGATAGCCGAGGATTCCGGCGACTGGGACCGCAATTAACTCGGACCGCGGTCCGAGTTAATTGCGGTCCCAGTCGCCGGAATTCTCGATAGCCTAGTGGGAAACCGTTGGACTGCCACACAGAGGTCTTGAGTTCGATCCCAAGGCGCGTATCTCTGACTTTTCGAAGTTATGTGCGTATTAAATAGTTAATTATCGCTTGCTTTTACGGTGAAGGAAATCATCGTGAGGAAACCTGCACGTTTGAGAGTTCTCAATAATGTTCTCAAAGATATGTGAAGTCTACCAACCCGCATTGGGCCAGCATGATGGACTATAGCCAAACCCTTCTCACAGTGAGACGAGGTCCGTGCCCAGCAGTGGGACAATTTAATACAGGGTTGATATTATGATATCTGTCTAACTACGATCATGATTCCAATTACTGTGAACAGCCTCTACATTGATTGACATCTTTTGAAATTGGTAGTCGTGAGATTTTGCCCGATATACTTATATCTCAGAATAAATAATAGTTATACCCATTGCTGTGCTTAATCCCAGAGATTGCTTTACTATCGAATCAAATACACTTTGTGAGACTGGGAAACACTCTGAAACTTCACAACATACACTCGTATCTACACTTATGCTGTTGGATCAACTCATCACAGTGCAGCTCCATCGTATTAGAGTCAACATAGAAAATACTTCCAATCTTATTATTATAGACACTCAGCCCCGCGGCTTCGCTCGTGTACTTGTAGCTTAGGTTAGTAACAGCAGGTACTTATTATTATAGACACTCAGCCCCGCGGCTTCGCTCGTGTACTTGTAGCTTAGGTTAGTAACAGCAGGTGCTTATTATTATAGACACTCAGCCCCGCGGCTTCGCTCGTGTACTTGTAGCTTAGGTTAGTAACAGCAGGTGCTTATTATTATAGACACTCAGCCCCGCGGCTTCGCTCGTGTACTTGTAGCTTAGGTTAGTAACAGCAGGTGCTTATTATTATAGACACTCAGCCCCGCGGCTTCGCTCGTGTACTTGTAGCTTAGGTTAGTAACAGCAGGTACTTATTATTATAGACACTCAGCCCCGCGGCTTCGCTCGTGTACTTGTAGCTTAGGTTAGTAACAGCAGGTGCTTATTATTATAGACACTCAGCCCCGCGGCTTCGCTCGTGTACTTGTAGCTTAGGTTAGTAACAGCAGGTGCTTATTATTATAGACACTCAGCCCCGCGGCTTCGCTCGTGTACTCGTAGCTTAGATTAGTAACAGCAGGTACTTATTATTATAGACACTCAGCCCCGCGGCTTCGCTCGTGTACTTGTAGCTTAGGTTAGTAACAGCAGGTGCTTATTATTATAGACACTCAGCCCCGCGGCTTCGCTCGTGTACTCGTAGCTTAGGTTAGTAACAGCAGGTACTTATTATTATAGACACTCAGCCCCGCGGCTTCGCTCGTGTACTCGTAGCTTAGGTTAGTAACAGCAGGTACTTATTATTATAGACACTCAGCCCCGCGGCTTCGCTCGTGTACTCGTAGCTTAGGTTAGTAACAGCAGGTACTTATTATTATAGACACTCAGCCCCGCGGCTTCGCTCGTGTACTCGTAGCTTAGGTTAGTAACAGCAGGTACTTATTATTATAGACACTCAGCCCCGCGGCTTCGCTCGTGTACTCGTAGCTTAGGTTAGTAACAGCAGGTACTTATTATTATAGACACTCAGCCCCGCGGCTTCGCTCGTGTACTCGTAGCTTAGGTTAGTAACAGCAGGTACTTATTATTATAGGCACTCAGCCCCGCGGCTTCGCTCGTGTACTCGTAGCTTAGGTTAGTAACAGCAGGTACTTATTATTATAGACACTCAGTCCCGCGGCTTCGCTCGTGTACTCGTAGCTTAGGTTAGTAACAGCAGGTACTTATTATTATAGACACTCAGCCCCGCGGCTTCGCTCGTGTACTTGTAGCTTAGGTTAGTAACAGCAGGTGCTTATTATTATAGACACTCAGCCCCGCGGCTTCGCTCGTGTACTTGTAGCTTAGGTTAGTAACAGCAGGTGCTTATTATTATAGACACTCAGCCCCGCGGCTTCGCTCGTGTACTCGTAGCTTAGGTTAGTAACAGCAGGTACTTATTATTATAGACACTCAGCCCCGCGGCTTCGCTCGTGTACTCGTAGCTTAGGTTAGTAACAGCAGGTACTTATTATTATAGACACTCAGCCCCGCGGCTTCGCTCGTGTACTCGTAGCTTAGGTTAGTAACAGCAGGTGCTTTTTTCTGGATAAAAGGTACTGTATGTTTTTTTCTGTACCCCTGATGAAGTGAATGCGATATTTTATAATGATCGGTCGAGTAGTTAAGGGGTGAAAGCGTAACAAACAAACCCACATTTGCATTTATATAATTAGTTAGAGAGTTAGGGTTAGTCGGATGTCTTGCAACTAGTTTCAGAGGCAATTTGCTTCAAGAGTTATGTCCATGACGTCACATGGCAGTCGACCTTGGCCTTCAGACGAAAGCTATCGATACGATTTATTTACATTCAAAATGATGAAGGATCACTCGACGGATCTGCTTTATGGCACGTGTTAACGACTAAATGCACCTTGTTAAACATGTTATGTTATAACAAGTACGCGTGTGAAAGTGTTAGCTAGAGTTACATTCGTGTGTATAGTTCCCTGTTATGTGTCACGAAATACTGGGTGAGCATAATGTCGTTTAGTCGAGCGTTAATTCCAGACCAGGGGCCACTACTCAGCGTTTCTCAATAGAAACATCCAATAGCTCTTAGCCCGACCTCGGCCATAGCAATGCAGTAGCGAGTCTTTAATTATCACACTATGTAAAATATGGAGGAGCGGAATTTTCTACTACAAGCATTATTTGCTTAAAAGAAGATTCCGAACATAACTTTCTGTGAAACGAATTATTTGACACAATAAATTTTATTATTTATTATTATTATTATTATATTATTAAATTTAAAATGTTTTAGTATTAAAGAAAGAAACATTATTTTATTTAGTGTTTATGACACAAAATTTGGAGCAAGAACAACTACTACACTATATACTTGCTTCGCCTGCAACAAGTGGATGACGTTTAGTAAAAATGTTGAAGTAGGTATCTATGTCAGCATAGGGATCAATAATAGTAATGAAATCGACCCCAGCCGCTTATTACTCACGATGTGCACAATTAAGTTATACCTACACAAAGCTAAGGCTGCGCAATTGCTAAAAAAAGGAAATTCGAATATTCGTAGACTGTATGATCCGGATCGATTTATTTTAACCAAGTATAAGTCGAATCATAATCGAATATTTGAAGCTTTTGATTTGATGATGGCACTATTGATATGGGTCGTAGTCGATCAATCGTGCTCGAGACAATATCATATAGCCGGACAGCGACGGCACTTTTTTCCTTTTTAGTGTTTCTCCTAATATTTGTACGCCGTAACCTCATATCGCGTATATGACCGAATTCGGACATTATGTGATATGCATTTTGCATAGTGATAATATGTAATTAAATAACTCTTTTTTTTTTAATCAAATCAAATCAAAATCATTTATTCATAAAATTTTGGGTGTTACATGATGATATAATATAAATAAGTTTCACCAAAATTTACCTGAAGAGGTGTATGAATTAAGTTTGTTTTTAAGATAAATTGTATTACAAAGTCATCAAGATTACATTAATAAATTAAGATGCAACATTTCAAAGACCGGAAAAAACACAAATATAGGTTAATGTCAAAGTAATATAAAATAAAGGTAAATTATAATCAATACATTAGCAAATACAGAAATTATTATCACAAAAAAAGTCATTCAAGCTATAATAACATTTTCTTAATAGATTATTTTTTACTTTATTTTTAAACAAATTAATATTTAAAGATTTTATGTCAACAGGTATTTTATTATAGATTTTAGGTGCTATACATAATAAACTTTTGCTCATAAGGCTGGTTTTTGCCTTTTGTAAACACAATTTATTATTGTTGCGCCTATTACGCTTCACAAAATCTGATAAGTGCGGGAATAATTGAGGATTGCTATGTACAAATACTGCAACTTCGAGAATATACAAACACGGTAGCGTTAGAATTTTGTGCTTGATGAAATATGGTTTACAGCTTTCATCTGTCTGAAGACCAAACATGGCTCGGATACACCTTTTTTGTGCTTTGAATACAATTTCCCTATTCGTTGAATTACCCCAAAAAATGATACCGTACCGTAGCAGAGATGCCGCAATACCATAGTAAGCAGTGAGTACGGCCTCAATACTTACGATTGAAGCTAATTTATACAATGCATATGCAGAGCTACTAATCCTTTTGCATAATTCTATTGTATGATCTTTCCAATTTAATTGTTTATCAATAGTTAAACCTAAAAATTTTGTCGTATGTGTATCTGTTATTGAATGATTGTTATAGAAAATATTTAAATTGTACGGACGTGGCCTTTGACTGAAGTGCATTACATATGTTTTTATTCAATTGATTTTCAAGTTATTATTATCTAACCAGTGGACAATGGAAGCTAAAGTTTCATTAATGTCATTTTCATAATTTTCTTTATCTACACATGGAATAGATACTGTACTGTCGTCTGCAAACAGTGTCATTGGATGTTATGTAGATTTGGGTAAGTCATTTATGTATATAATGAACAACAGAGGTCCTAATACGCTGCCTTGCGGCACGCCATACGTAACAGATCGTGACTTCGATTTATAAATTAATTGACTCTTGGTTTTCATATTCACTCTGGATATAATGGTAATTTGTGTCCTATTAGAAAGATATGATTTAATTAAATTTAAAATATTACCTCTTATTCCGTAAGACTCTAGTTTATTTAGCAGTATATTGTGGTCAACATAGTCAAAAGCCTGCGTCATGTCAAGGTATATTGCAGAAATAGGGCCTCTTTTATCCATCTGAGTAATAATATTTTTATAAAAGTCATATATAGCTAAGTTAATTGACTTATTTTGTCTGAAGCCTTTTTGTTCTTGACAAAGTAATTTGTGGGATTCAAAGTAAGTATAAATTTTATTATGTATATACTTTTCAAAAATCTTAGAAAATATTGATACAAAGGCAATCGGTCTGTAATATTCCATCAATTCTCTATTTTCTTTTTTGAACAAAGGTTTTATCATTGTTGACTTTAGATGGTCAGGATAAGTACCATTACTGATGCATAAGTTCAGGATATAACTTAAATGTCCACTTATAAGGCTAGAAACTATTTTGATTATTTTAGTCGATATGTCATCAGATCCTACACAATTGGTATTTTTTAAACTAGCTATGATTTTCTGTATGTCATCTGGAATGCTCGGAGTTACGAAAATAGAATTAACTGTATTTCCTATTTTCGATGTCACATTTTTACCGCGGTCTAATATGGGCTGGATTTTGTCAATAAAAAAATTATTAAAGGCATTAGCTATGTTGCTTGGGTCAGTAATTATATTATCGCCAACTTTTATTTTAGTAATATTGTCACGTGGGATGTTTAGTCTAGAGTTATTTATTATATGCCAAGTAGCTTTCGATTTATTGTCGGATGTTTTAATTTTGTAATTATTTTGAGCGCGTTGAGTAAGTTTTATAATCTTTTTAAACAATTTGGAATAGGTGACATACAACATCTTGTTTCTATCTGATGGCTTGACTCGTAAATGCCATAACAACTGTCTTTTCTTAGCACTGCATTTCTTAAGTCCACGCGATATCCATTTAATCTTTCTATTCACTCGAACGTTTATTATTTTATAGGGAAAACAAAGATCGTAAAAAAGTTTAAAGTTTTCAATAAAATAATTATAAGCTTTATTGGGATCACATTCCCGATACATATCTTGAAAAGAAAATTTATGTAGGCATTCTTTGAATTTTTTTATATTTTCAGCACAAAAATCTCGTATTTGTCTACTCCACGCTTTAATTGTAATAGTTTGGATTGGCAATTTCAATAATTGTGAAGTATGGTCTGACAAGCCAAATTCCAACACCTCCGTTTTACATGGTTTAGGAAAATTATGAGCAAAATTATCTATACATGATTTACTAGTAAGTCTCGTTGGTTTCTTAATAGCTAAGGTCATATTATAACTCAACAATAAATTTTCAAAATCTATAGTAACACTATTTTGTTTCAAAATATCAATATTAAAATCTCCTGCAATTATTACATTTTTATAACTTCTTATACCCAACAAATGAAGTATAGATTCTAACTTACATAAAAACGTATTTAAATTATTCGCTTTAGGTATCCGGTATATACAAACTATCACAATTTTGTATCTTGTAAGTTCTATAGCACAGCATTCGCACATACCCGAAATGGAGTGTTTCTTTACCTCTGGGAGTTCTTTCCATTGATGGTCATGCTTCACAAGTATACATGCACCACCTCGTTTGGTGTTATTTCTACTGAAGCATGCAGCTAATGAATAGTTTGGCATCACTAGTAAGTTTTCATAACCAGCCATCATGAAATGCTCCGTAATGCATAAAACTGCTACATGTATTTTCTTATCGATAAGTTCTTGTAAACAAATTGACAACCCATCTAACTTATTTATTAGGCCAGCAATATTTTGATGCAGGATATAAATATTTTTACTAACGAAAAAAGCTTGCACTTTTATTGTCGTTTTCTAGTTGGTCACAAGATTCACTTCCCGTACTTGTCTCTCTATGTCTATCTGAGTTTGTGTGTCCAAATATACTTAGGTCCACCAATATATTCTCCATAATTCCTTTAAATATATTTCGTATTCCTTTCTTAAATGTACCACGCATTCGAATATTTGACAACGTTACTAATATAAAAATTTACTTGAAATTTCGAATAATTCGATTTTAATTGAATATATACACGCTGCGTCCATAATTATGCAAAGTATATTTTTTCATGTTGTGCCTAATTGTATTGAAATATGATTTGAATGCATTAATGTTTATCACAACACATTGTTACATTCCAATGACACTTGTCACAAATACACAGCGTTTTGTCACTCAAAACAGCTCTCTAATAATGTAGGTGATCCATTGCTTTGAGTTTAGTACTTAGTGTCTGTGACGTCAGTGTTTGTAAAGCCTCCCACGACACAGTGATGATGTGGGCGTTGTTTATAACGCTGGTTATTTTTGGAACACTCGTGATCGATCACAGAATTGACTACGATTTTATAATACTGGCTTGAATTCTACAGTAATGGTATAATATTTATGTAAATCGTATGATATTTATAAGAAGGCTGCATTAAAACATATTAGTGATGTGCAACATCTTAAACTCGATTGTGTAAGCATTACTTTTTCTGGAGTAGAAAAAAGACTAAATCAATAACCTCATTGTGTTATCGAGTTAGAAGTGAATCCATTCTTAACTCGACTGAAAATCTTAAAAATATCTCGTAATTGCTAATACGATATTACCAAAAATCTAAAATTAAAGATTTACTATATTTTGGCTCGTGTCGGTGCATTTATCGCTCTTTGACCTTTCTATACGACACCACGCCTTCACTTTATCCGAACACTTTTCCTGCTTTTTTTATCTTTACTATGCCTAGACGGTGTAAGAGAATTCCGCAATATTTAGAAACTGCCTTTTTTACCGAGTTCTCAAAAAAATGTATTGATCAGCGGTTTATCTTGTCAATTCGGCACCTGCAATCAATAAGTTCATTGCCTTATACATAATATACAATTTTAGTACAGCAATTGAATATGTAAAGTTAGTTAGTTATATACTTGTTTAATTGGCATATTTTACATATTTTCGTGTCATACGAAGACACCATCCCATTATAGACTTTGAAGTTTGAACGTTATGATATTATAACGTCAACAAGAAAGTAAACAATATGTGACGTAGTAATTGTCCATTTTTAAAATCATTGGCATTAACAAGACGCAGTAAAATATCTGACATTATAAAATGCGAGCATCAAACGTGATTACCTCAACGTAAATAGCGAAGCTTTTATAGTACGTACGTTCACAAAGTATGTCATAACAATATAATTTACGGTTCAAAGGCTTTTCGTTCAGCCTCTTTACGTTAACCTAACGTCGTAAACGCACGTCAACAATGTACACGTGTAAGGCTCTGGACACAATAAAGTTTTTAGCGCCATTCCACGAAAACAATTATTCCAAATAAAGCTTTCGTTTCGGTATGTAAACATGGGAAATAGGCCACAACGCAATTCTTCTTTAACCTGTGGCTTGTAGATTGCTTGACTACTACAACATGAATATATCCCTATTTTAATGTTGTAATAAGTAGATTTTTCACACCAAGGAGATATGTTGCAGTCAGCATAGCGACTGGTGGTCTTATTCCTTCTGCTGCATCTATTTTACCAGAACTCTCGAAGCACCAGGGATATCCCTGGCGTTGGTAGGCTACATTGACCACTTATCGGGCTGTATATTAATCTTAGTGGTAATAAGAGGCACTTGTGTAGTGATGTAAACATTCCCTTACGCACGTACGAGTGCTTTGTAGGTTCATAACCTGGCCCGCGTTTCTGCTTGTTGGAGCCACAAGTTTTCATTTAACGACTTTATGATTTCGAGATGGAAAAGTTTGTTTATGCCGCAAGATTTGGTGTACCTACTTGATGTGTTTGATTAATATAATGCAAAGTTACAAGAAAAATTATAATTATACATTATTTTTTTGTATTAAGCAGTTTTCAGCCCGATTAAATTGCCTCATCTTTTCTTTTAATAATTAACTTGTTTTAGTATTTTGTGTCTATGATCGAGACTGTCTCACTGTCAACATATAATCTATACTAATATTATAAAGCTGAAGAGTCTGTTTGTTTGTTTACTTGAACGCGCTAATCTCAGGAACTACTGGACCGATTTGAAAAATTCTTTCAGTGTTAGATAGCCCATTTATCGAGGAAGGTTATAGGCTATATATTATCACGCTAAGATCAATAGGAGCGGAGCACCAATGAAGAATATTTCAAAATCGGAGGGTTTTTTTTCCTTTTGAGAGCTTCCGCTGCATGCGCTGCATAAACAGTTAAAGTTTCGCAAAAATCATGTATGAGAGAATTATTCCCCTTAAAAAGTTCTAAAAAAAAGTCCGCGACAGCATATGTCTATCTTTTAAGGTTGGCTCACTATAACCATTTTTATACTAACCAGTTCTAAAATAATGCATTATTTGCGAAGGTATTTTTATAAAGATGATATTAATACTTATCCAAATAAATACGTTATTCATCACAAGTATTTAATTTAAAACAAAATTGCCCTTTACATCATTCGATTTCAATGAATATCTTAGGAGATATCGCAGTTTTAAAATAACATTGTAGCAAAATAATTAACCATTACAGACATATAAACGATGTTTCTCCTGGTTTATTCTGCGTGATTTTAAATTAGCACTGTAGGTATATTTATAAAATTTTGTTCAATGGTTCTTATGTGGTTCGTGGATTTAACAAAGAAAGTTTCAGCTCCTTTAAAATTGTATTATAGGTGCCTACGACCTACACTCTCTCTCCTAAGTGACGCAGACGAAGTTGCGCGGGTCAGCTATCTATACTAATATTATAAAGCTGAAGAGTTTGTTTGTTTGTTGGTTTGAACGCGCTAATCTCAGGAACTACCGGTTCGATTTGAAAAATTCTTTTAGTGTTGGATAGCCTATTTATCGAGGAAAGCTATAGGCTATATAACATCACGCTACGACCCACGGAAGCGGCGCAGTAACGATAAACGCGGGTGAAACCGCGGGAACATCTAGTATAATATAATATTCTATCACATACACACAACACCATCTAGCCCAAACTAAGCAGAGCTTGTACTCTGTGTACTAGACAATGGATAAACATACATATATACTTTATATGTATGTTTATGTACAGCACAGACACTATAAGCACATGCCTCAGTGTTTATAGTGTCTGTGCTGTACTAGTACTATCGAAATATTTATCGAACAGTTGAAGGTATTAGATTTTGTCTATCCGCCTGCCTGCACAATGATGAAGCCATTGAATAGATTGTGATAAACACTCACACTCATAGTCTCGTAGTTTACGGTTTAACTTGAAGTCTATGTTAAGTTTCGTCTAATTTTGTTTATTAGAACCGGTAAGGTTCTTGTTCCGCTGGAACAAACTCACGACCGGGTCATAATAAATTCACTTATTCAAATATGTAATATTTCTTATAATTTTACAAGCAACGGCAAATTTATTAAACATTTCTTATTAGCTGTTTTACACTGCGTTCAAATTGTATTAACAGAATCAAATCATCGTGTATTAGAGGGTAGAAACTCTTGTGCAAATAAGCTATTAAGTTCCTCCATATCTATACTAATATTATAAAGCTGAAAAGTTTGTTTGTTTGAACGCGCTAATCTCAGGAACTACTGGTTCGATTTGAAAAATTCCTTTAGTGTTGGATAGCCTATTTATCGAGGAAGGCTATAGGCTATATAACATCAAGTTACGACCCACAGGGGCAGCGCAGTAACGATAAACGCGAGTGAAACCGCGGGAACATCTAGTCGTTAATAAAACGTATATATTCTAAGTGTTCAGCGCCAGTTGTAACAGTTTCATTATAATAAAGTATGTTTCGTATGGATATGGAAAGTACCCATACGTCTCACACATTTCGTTTATGTAGGTACTGTTCATTTTTATGGTCCCCTCATTACATTTGTTATGGTGGTTATGGTTTCAGACGGGTATCGAATTTTCTTGGAACATGAAAATTAAATTATTGTCCTTCCTTCTATTAAAATTGCTTTCCATTATTTCTTTCCTTTATGAAGCGAGTGGTTGTGCATCTGACAAGTGTACGCGTCGCGATACGGGTTTGGTACCCTTAACTTTATTGTGTTACATTTTAAAAGCACATAGCAACAGTAAAGAGAACTGTAACTGATAGACGATAATGACTTACGGCTTTTCAGGATCTAAGTGGTGAAAGCCCAATACATAAGGCAATGGAAATACGATTGAGAAAAACGTAGTCAATATACTCTAAAATGCTAATAATCATAAAAAATCTACTTATGGTGACTAGGTCTAATAGTGACTACGTCTGATATTATATGCTTTGCTTTTTCGTAGCGGCGCGGCGGCGGCGGCGGCGGCGTCTGCAGTTCAGAACTACGAATCCTTTCTTTACATATAAGCTGCTACAGGTTGTTCACTTCTTGTCTTATTAGGAACTTTAACATTTTATTATTTCAGCTTGGCAATCTTTTATGAAGTAGTACAGCCACCTCGTAGTATTTCTGCAGCACCTACGTACGTCTAATACATCTGATACTTAGAGCATATCAAAAATAATTTTCTTATACTTTTTACTTGGGGAAAATGTCTCCTATATAATACACTACTTAGATAATGATGCTTTGTGTTGTTTAAGATTCTTCTTTGTAATACAAAGAAGAATTTCATTTACTTACTCCGTTGGCTCAACGACCCAAAATGTGTCCTAGCCGATACTAGAGAATAATGGCCGTTAAATTTTAATTTGACGATGGCATAGATGACACCCATTTTGTGAGAACAAGTTCTTTTTTGTTTCGCGATGTTTGGATTCAAATATCACATAGACTCAAAAGCAGTCTATGGATTCCACAAACATTGATCCATTTGAACAATCTTCACATCGGTCGCGATGTGACGCTTTACGTTCAAATTGTTCAAACTATAAGACCTTTTATTTTTGGGAATTGAAGCAAAAAACACATTTTACTAAATCATTGAAATACCTACCATCTGACGACTATTTCTTTTTGCCAATAAGTTCCTTTAGCAATTGGTTTTCTAATAACCATTTTTACAAGAACCTTTCATAGCCACACACGCCTGAAAATGCGGCAATTTATATAAGAAAGGGTGTGTCAAGTTAGGCTGGTCAAATAGCTCGCATCGAATTGAATGACCGGAACGGGAATGACCGCCGAATCCCTTGTGGATTCGAGGTTTCGTAGTTACACAGATTGTCGGTTGTTTTACGGAATTAGATTAATTTTCAGGTGTGCTCTCCTGAAATACGTTTAGCTAAATGATAGATACGTCAGCAATATTTTAGCCTTTGTTTTATGTATACATTCTACTTCGGATTTCAGGTAACTAATAGTTATCATACAGCTTTCGGAATAATAACTATATTAAAAGAAATTTATTTATTATAGAATACGTTGCGTAACAAGTTTGTTAAAGGTACATACTGCTACTGACTGCTAATGTTGTTTAAATTAATATTTGAGAAAATAAATTCTAGATATTTATTTATTACATTCATACCAAAGTTCTCGCAACAAGTAAAGGTTATGAATGTTGTGTCATATCAAGGGATACAGATAAAAGCTAGCTATAGAGAAGAACGGCAATGCTTCACAATTTAAGAGCGATGCTTTTATATGAAACACATACATCGATATATAATATAGAGGTAATGCTGCCCACATAATTTCTATTTTAAAGAACTGAAGACTTTACTTATTCGGTAAAACACTTGATAACAAAACTCGGCATACCACCGATCGGTTCGTCCAAGTTCGTAAGTAGCGGTCAGTAGAAACGCCGAAAACGAGGCGCAAGTTGTCGATGAGTACATCTAACAGAATATCATAGTGTCCAGTAGCCGTCAGTAGCGGACAGTAGACATAATTAACGATAGTAGGCGATCGATCGCGGGACGAGGTCGCCGGACTGATAACGTTACATTGATACTTGGCTTGCACGTGTCGCTGTAATACAACAACCGTACGCGCGAGATGTTTTCTGTCTTAGCAATAAGTACGAAGCTCTATTAGTTACCTGTTCTACATTAAGTACGTTAGTTGTTATGTGAGTGAATTGTGCCTTTTATAATCGCTCACGAGTCCTTGGACGACTGTGATTAGTAGTTGATCTTCGCCAGTACAATGGCAGTCTACAATCATGCAGACAGATACAGATAACAATCATGTTTAAGGACACGGTTACTAGGAGCCTACCATTATATGATAATATTTACAGACAAGGTATGGATATATTGTTCTGTCCGTGTTTGTTGATGTAATATAAATATAAATCGTAGCATCTATTTCATTAATACTATGTACTAAATTGATTTTGTAGATTTTCCTTGGCACAAACTATTGTGTTTATTTAAAATAGACATATGCTTTACAATATGCGTTATTATTTTGGTCAATTGCCGAGATAAATAACGCCGATTGCTTATAATCTGTAACCGTTACTTAAATAAATATTGAATAAAGCTAACTTATTAACTTGGCAAATAGTAACTATTAAAATATTTACAATTTGCACGAAGGGAGGGAACTAATGAGTAGTTGTCCAACGTCAGCGACATTGCAGACCACACTAATGCTGTAGCAACAAACATTATATTACAAAATAATCACGAACTGCTTTCAGCGAATGGAAATGTAACAGAAAGCCATATTATGTTAGCAGCAAATTAATATTAAACGCACTCGATCGCCTGTGGACCTCGATTGATCCAACATGACAGTCACGTTACGACATATCAATTTATATACATATCTATTATCATCAGCTGTTTTTATTCAATGACTTTCTTTTCTCAATATGAGATAATAATAACATCAGCCTGTATATAAGCTGTCCTACTGCTGGGCACGGGCCTCTTGTTGGTGTGAGAATATGAGATACTAAAGCAAAAACCATGGTTTCCTTGCCCAAATCCAAATCCGAAATGCCAGAATTTAATCCCAACTTTCAACAACAACTTGTAAAACCTTTTACTATTAATGATAGCCAGTAATACTTTCTTATTTGTCTACATTTTTATATTTATCACAGTGATGACATCTCGGCATCACAAATAAAAGAGGAAAAGAAAACATTAAATATCAGTTCCAATCTCGTCATGCGACGTCACATTGGACGCATAAACACCTCGAGCGTCTCCCGCTCGAGGTAATAGAACACCTATTGTTCGCTGTCCTGTCCCTGATGAGCGAAGCGTGGCGCAGCGAGGCGCTCAAAAAATTCAATGTCGCAAAAATACTTGCATGTATGAATTTGCAAGTTGTTTTAAAACATTATCAACTATGGGTTTCAATACTCACGACAGTGAACTGAAGTACACATGCCGCACTGTTGCGTAAATCTAATATCTAACTGCAAATATTGGCAACGAGTGGCCGTAGATTAAATTGAAAACAAATGTCAACCGTCTCGGGGCAATCTTTATGAGAACGTGAATAGAAGGTCCTAGTTCAGCTTTGTTATATAAGTTATAATCGATATTTCCGACCGCCATCGCCAGCTCAAAGTAAAGATAGACTTTGCGAGCTCGTAACTCTTGTCGACATTCCTGGAAATGTTCTCTTACCTCACTAGGTAATTACTTAATAGTTTGATTATTCTGTGGTAAAGGTGTTTGAAGAATAAAAGAACAAAAGAGTATAACGTAATATACGTTGTACTGTGAATAATGAACAGAAATAAATGTATGTTTTGAATCTATATAATTACGAAGACTAATCTTAGTCTATGTAATTTATGGACTCGGTAATCGCTCGATCATTTGAGCTTTACATTTTGTCTTATGTTAGACACAATACGAGTACATGCTAATAAAGTTTAGTAGTTTCAGCAAGTTACAATAGGTACGTTTGTTTAATGTTATGCTGTTGACACTTCTGACCACAAAGAAAGTCATGCTCCTATATGCTTTACTAACAATTTGGGGCAGTCTTTGGGGACTGCCGATAGCAGTGAAAACTTTAATCCTTGATCATAAACACTTCTTTATAAACCAAAAAAAAAGAAAGGTGCGGGTCGGATGCTAGTTCCTGATACTCTCTTACGGGTTATTAAGGGGGTCAACATTTCGTTGTTTTTTGCGTAGGACGCACCCATATCTGAGATATTGTTAATATTCTAAAAAAATAATAAAGCGTGGAAGCGTGGCGATGACGCGAGTTCCATGATTTTTGTTCACCCAAGAAGTGCTCAACGCGCCTAAAGAAGGTTTCACTTCAACAAAGAAAGTCATGATCTTGTATGCTTTACTAAAACTACCTTTAAAGCACGATCTTCTCTGTCATATTTTTGGTCGCAAGTTACCGGGAATTGAGTACCTTTGGCGTGTATAAGAGGCATAAGTACAGTGTTGGGCGTTAGGTGTTCAAAATAAAAGATGTTACGTCGCCAGTGAACTATTGTATAATGCATATGCGTACATAGAATCCTTATATTACATAGTAGGGAGGCGCGACACACACTACGTAAGTACCACTGAAACAACAGTAAGCTCTCGAGCTCGTAGTACACTCAGTACGTCCTGTGCTGTCGTGGTGCTCATAATCCCTACTATACCAAAACTCGTTACTGCTGTTGCACGTGCACTGAAAGTTCCACTTCCACGTTTTACAAAATTTGTATTCGCGTTCGTCATAAGAACTAAGTAATGCGATTTAATCGCGTTACTTAGTTCTTATGACGAAGCGTACCGTTACACTGGGTATTTTACAATATTATACATTAAAATCTGAAAGAATTTAGGTCAATAGAAATAGTACATACACTTAGAAATGTTGTTATCTATACTAATATTATAAAGCTGAAGAGTTTGTTTGTTTGTTTGAACGCATTAATCTCAGGAACTATTGGTCCGAATTGAAAAATTATTTTAGTGTTGGGTAGCTCATTTAATTTTATCGAGGTAGGCTATAGGCTATATAATATCACGCTACGACCCACGGGGGCGGCGCAGTAATCATAAACGCAGGTGAAACCGCAGGCACATCTAGTTGAAGATAAAAGTATGTAATAATACGATTTGAGACAAAAAAATAATTATTGTTTAGGTAAAGGGCTTAGCAAATATGTTCCCCAAGCTGTACATTGACAAAAGATTTGTAATTAAAATACATAAAATAAATGATAAATATTGAACATCTTCTTAAAGTTCTTAGCAGATATGGAGAAAAGTTCACAAAAAAAAGGATTTAAACGAAGACAACAGTTCGAATACGCTTTAAACGAATTTTATTGCCATTTTTTATTTATATTACATAAATAATAATTAAAAATAGGGTAAAGTATGAAATAAATAAGCGCATTCAGTATTCTACTCCAACATTTATTGCATCACTAACTTACTTCATATTAATATTTCTTAATTATAATACCAAATAATAATTATGATATACTCTCCATTATACGAAATCAGTGTTAGATAATTAATTATACCAAAATCATAAAGAACATTAACGCCTAGGCATATTTCGATTTAATTAATGGCAACACTCAAAAAATTGTCAATTGACATTATTGACAAAAGCTGGTTATTGGTTGCTGTTGTTTCGTGCTATTTTGTGCAATTACTTTGTTTCACCTTTATTTTATAGTGTCGTAGCCCCACGCGAGGGCTCCACTAGTTATAAACAATGTTCTTTGTTTTATTTTTATTGTAACACAAACCCTACAAAACAAAACTATGGTATCTGTGGATAGCTCTGTTTTATCCAACTAAAAAACTGCTAGACTTGTCATGTCTTTTTAGCAAAAATGGTACATAATCTATATGTTTTGATTAAGATGCATAGCTATAATAGGTACATTATGGAATTATGAGGATATCGGAGTGATAAAATATTAATTTTTTCAACCTTCATAACTTTTTTTCAGATCTGCTTTGCTTGATGAACCTTTTTAATTCTTTATATAGAAGTCTAAACTGTCAATTATCATATATTTGATCGCTGTACATTCTGGGGATCAGCCTCATACATTTATTAGCCATCTCCTTTCGTTCATCACTTTAGGCTACTAAGTGGCGTTTGTAATTGGCACTTATGAGTATGTGCAAGCTCCAATTACATCGGGTGTTATTTAAATGGTTAGCATAGTATTGGTATTTTTGTGAGCAGAAAAATATAATCTGTGAGCAGAAATAGCTAATTGATCAGCAACTCATGGCCAGCAAACTTTAAAGAGATCAAACTAAGTCGACGTAGCCCGGCTTCGCGGGGCTCCTATTTTTGGGTGGGTTTTAAAAAAGGAACCTAACATAACCTAACACTTCCGAGACGGAATGCAGTGATTTGAGGCGTATAGATACTCGTTATGCTGTGCAATATTTGCTGACCAATTAGTATTTTTGCTGATCATTATATTTAATCCCAATTACATCATCAACTACTGAATAGACATGCGTATAAAATAAATAATTTATTTACATCACCAACACTAAACAAAGTCAAGTGACTGACTGAAATACGATAATAAATGGCTTGGTGGAAACCCTTGTCCAACAATGAGACAGTGAAGATGAGATTAATCTCAAGCACACAGGTTCAATTTCTGAATCTTAGTTGAAATTTTCAATAATTGCTATGTATATGCTGCTTCAAATGCTATGAAATTGTATGATATCTTAACATTCAAAATACCTAATACATGAATATTTTCTTTGAAGTGATATATTCTGCGCATCGCATCTAATACTTCGATCTGAGCGCTCCAGTTATTTCTTTAATTTCCTGAAACCTGAATCATTTGGTCAACAAATAGCTCAAACATCGTTGCTATTACATCTTATATTTAAATACACATTTATTTTTGCATCAAGTCTGGATCTAAAAATTCTACAAAAACCTGAGTCACTACAAATCTTTGGCTTTTGAATTATACGTAAACAAGTTAAATATAGTTTCACGAGAAATATTTTAGATCACAATATATTAATGATCGCACGCGTTGATCACTGATAGGTACTATGAATCACGCTGATTCGTTTTGCGGGAATTACAATATACGTAGAACACTCGACGACTGCTGAATATAAATGAATGTCTATTTTACTAATAATCTGATTATTTTAATAAGAGTTTATAGAATACACCCAACTCACGCCCACATATTACTGTAGGCTTTTAATAGCAGTATGAACGCGATTGCTGGGTTTGATCGCATGGTCGTGGGTTTGACTCCTGGGTTTGATACTAAGACAGCAGCAGCACGGTGTGTAGAACGGTACTCGGTATATTAACAATAATTCAATGCAGCACCGGTCAGAAATGACCGCGATCTAGACATTTCCTATTATGTCTGCACCGACAATACATAGTTAAAATCACATATTACGTGTAAAATGTAAACTCACGGTATGCAGGACCGGTAATGTAAAACAACGAGCTGATATTTTGTTGTAGCCTGGGTCACTGAGTTATCGACTTTCCATTAAAGCTTCGCTGGGAAGCCGTCGGTTTACTGATATTGTGATGTTGAGCTTTGATGTTTTGACTATCGTTAGTTGATTTTTCCTACTCCATAATTAGAAACAGACGGTCAAAATAATCGCTTGAAATTGATTGAACGGAAGTACTGCACTGCCTATTTTTCGTATAGCAGTTTCTTTTTATATTTACTTTAACCATACAAAAGGTCGCAGCTGAAAAGCCTTGTGTTGCGTTCCTATGGTCAGTTATACAGTTATCAGGCTATTTAAAGAAGCGCTATATTGTCACTAAGATATCAGTAACATTATAGTCCTGCACTTGAAATAACGAATGTTATTTTTTGATACATCAGCTACACGCAAGTTTGTTTAAAAGCTTGCTTTATAATCATTTAATAATTTCTTTATTGATACCAAATAGATGACAATACATACATACATACAACTTCTTAACCTACAATACAATAACTGTATGTATACAATAATCAATGTACCCTAACGTCTAAACTAGGCCGAGCCTGTGTCTTAGACGTTAGTTTCGTTCCGTTAAATTATACATTTAACATACATGTGTACTATTTTAATATTAAACCTAAAGGTGCAGAATAAAAATGAGGGTAAACTATATAATATAAAGTAAAGTAGGCAGGTAACTCATATAATATAAAGTAAAGTAGGCAGGTAACTCATATAATATAAAGTAAAGTAGGTAGGTAACTCATATAATATAAAGTAAAGTAGGTAGGTAACTCATATAATATAAAGTAAAGTAGGTAGGTAACTCATATAATATAAAGTAAAGTAGGCAGGTAACTCATATAATATAAAGTAAAGTAGGTAGGTAACTCATATAATATAAAGTAAAGTAGGTAGGTAACTCATATAATATAAAGTAAAGTAGGTAGGTAACTCATATAATATTTTGAAGTAAGTTTAGACAATTGTTTGCTATCTAAGTTCTATAACACATGATACATGAGATAGTTCTCCTGTCCGCTACATAACGTAGAAGGCGTGTCTATTTATGTCACTGGATACATCTCAAAACCCGAGATAATAAAGAGATAATAAAGAAATTTCGTGACCGTTATCGCTGGTCGAATGGCTTTGACAAACAATCCAAGAAAATTGCAGTTAGTAGTTTTATACCGTGAAGAGATTTCTTGTGACATCGCTTTATACCATCTAATCCCAAGCCTCGATGTTGCTAACTTTGGTGTATTAAGACATGAGTTTTGGTTTTACAAGCTCGTATTGTAGAACATGATGCAAGAATACAGGCGGTGAAAGCTCCGCAGTGCACGTGGCGATGACTCATTGTTTGTTTGCATAGCATTCATATGTTATTATATTTACGCATCTTAATGGAACTTGGATAGAATTAGCTCATGCCCAGCGTTCAATTAACTTGTTATAAAGCGAATATTTTAGTTTTGTAGCTGTATCAAGTTGTATTGTCCAGCGTTACTAACTGTATCAAATACTTGTATTAAGAATCAATATTCAGATCAGGCAGAAAAATGCTCGAGCATTTTTCAAGTGGTAATAAATATCAACCTTATTCCATTTAGATAACGCTTAAAATAGTATGCAACTGTTTATTGGATAAGATTTTAATGTTGCATGCTATTTTTAGGTATATCTAAATGGAATAAGGTTGATATTGAATTACCACTTAAAAGATGCTCGAGCATTTTCCGCCTGATCTGAATTGACCCTAAGAGTTAAAACTTTTGCAGTTTTTTACAATAATTTCTAACCACTGATGATCCATTGTACATTTGCAGAAACTAATATACCAACACGGTACATTGTACACAGCGTTGTAACTAAGGTTCTAAATACACACATATTTGAGGACATTATCTGACTTTTCTAATTGACTAAAAAGGCAAACGGCATTTTTATATCAGAAACTATTTGTAAATATTTCTCGGTTTTAAGTTTTGAAGTTGAGTTTTCGAGTGCACTAAACCAGAGACAAGAAATAGATGAAAGCAAATGAAGCAAATAGACAAGCTAGGATCGTAGCAGATGGGAATCGGTAGTCTCTGCCTGCCCTTTCGGGAAACTGGCTTTTATCTGTGTATGAATGAAATTAGTTCCCTATGAACGTTTGCAAGGGCACCTCGCGGGGGCGCTGTCGCCTCTACAAAACGATATTATAACGCTATCAGCACTCTGATGCCAAAATATTATAAAAGGGTTAGTTTGTTTGTACATTTGTAACACTTTTACGCCTTACCTACTTGTCATGCTGATCATCATGCAATATCGCATACACAATATAAGGTAGACAGACAAGGGCATACATTCCATCAAAAAAGAATGTACGACTCTCGAGTGAGTGAAGCCGCGGGCAAAGTTTTGGAAACAAGTTTCAATTCGGCCTCGATGGCGTAGTGGTTAGTGTAACCGACTGCCACGCCTGAGGTCGCGGGTTCGATTCCCGCACAAGTCAAACATTTATGCATGAACATGGATGTTTGTCTTGGTCTGGGAGTTTCTATGTATAATATGTATGTATTTACAAAAAAAAAAGTATATATGTATGTTTATCCATTGTCTAGAACCCATAGTACAAGCTCCGCTTTGGGCTAGATGGTGTTGTGTGTATGTGATAGAATAGAATATATATAATTAGTTTTTATCTTTTCTTTCGAATCTTCTATTTTGTTCAAGATAAAATAGCTATCAATATTGAGTAACAGTATTTTATCGATGATTTTAAGAACTCGGCAGCATTTCTATAGGTGTTCGGTAGATTTCAGATCAATAACCAGAATAAAGTATTAATACGTTCTTAACTGTGAGCATAATCATCTATCATCGCGTCGAGTTCGATCTGAATTCCCGTTGATAGCTTTAAATTCGTTCGGTCGGACTAATGCTGCGTTTTCCTGCTCCATTTTGTCGAGTATTTGGTTGGAGGAAAACCCAAATATGCGGGCTCATCTGAGGTACAAAAGGTATCTGCGATTGAGTGTCTATTGAAATGTTGATTAACGCTATGCTCTCGTAGAATGTTAAAAGCCATAATATACGTATACATATATCATACACGTTTATTTGTAATTGGTATATATATAATAGTAAGGTGTGATTATGTCAATT
The DNA here is from genome assembly GCA_963564715.1 of Catocala sponsa. Lineage (NCBI taxonomy): Eukaryota > Metazoa > Arthropoda > Insecta > Lepidoptera > Erebidae > Catocala > Catocala sponsa. Next base: position 322,571 of record OY751347.1, read on the forward strand.
GTTCGTATAATACATACATACGTACATAGTTTCACGCCTGTTTCCCAGAGGGGTAGGCAGAGACTACGTATTTCCATTTGCTACGATCCTGACACACTTCTCTGGCTTCATTCACTTTCATCACATTCCTCATACACGCCCGTCTTTTTTCCCGTATAATAGGATGATCTAATATTGCCATATAAATATGAATTTCTAACTTTATTAATACCAAAGAAGGAAAAATGTTAATTTGAATGCAGAATATCTTAAAATAAAAGTATATACATATATACATATTTCTGTTTATGTACCTGTACTGAAATTAGTTATACAATTTTTACTTAGGTACTTGTCTTATTTGGTGAATACATGTTACGTTGCGACCACGTGGTTCACATCTAACTTTATATAAAATACATTATACTAACGTTATATTATGTCTCTTGACGTGAACATAATATAATGTTTTACGCGAATGATACACTTTGAGATAAAACTACTTTATACAAATTGTATCCCTATATCGTACAGAATATACATTCCGATATTTCTGATATATGTACATCTTCTACGGAATCCCCATACCGTAAAGGATACACATTCGTATTGAGAGCAACCTCACCGGAAATGGCGTGTGGTGGGTCACGGCTTGTGTTGCCTGTAATACGACATTAGTAACAATATGATGGGGTGTCTTATATAACGTGTAGGAATATGTATGTATAAATGGTTAGTATATATTATATTAACGACATATATGTATGTCTTTTAGTTGTTCGATGTATATCAATAAAATTGTTCGAATGCAATGTAGGCACAATGTAATCAACAACTGAAACTCCAAGTTTTAGTTTGACGCTTATTACATCACTTGGCTGCACAATTGCAAGTATCTTGTACAAATAACTAAACAGATTTACGTTAGCAAACACACCATTACAACTAGTTCCGTGCCTAATAATCCGCTATATCTTGCACCGAGTGAAAGTGTCATATACGATGTAATACGTATCTGTCACTTACACAGTTATACGGCGAGGTGGAGTGTTGCTAGGGGACCTATCTCTTTCACACTCAGTTTAGTCTGTGTCTGGTGCAGTAAGAGATCTTTAGGGCTTCAATTCATTACTAGTTTTATGATTATTATGGTTTATATCCGAACTAACCTAACTAATGTTATAATTGCGAGTTTGTTTGTTACGCTTGCGCGCTTAACCACGTTACCGATCATCATGAGATGTCGCACACACGTTGTCAGGGGTCCAGGGAGTATACAGGGCATACAGGGCATACAGGGCATATACCTTTTATTTAGGAAAAGAGTTACTGTTCCCGAGGGATAGAAATGTGACGAAATCTAAATTAACGCGAGCGAGGTCATGGGCAAAATCTGGCTAGGTTTATAAGTTTTGTACCATTAACTGAAGTATTTTTATTACTTTGCGGCTTTCATGGCCGGGTAGTTTTAGTTGTTAACTCTCTTAATGTTTTGAAAATATAATCCTATATCGTAACTTCAATCTACTCGCATTCAGTTCTGCGTATTTTGTGGCCTTATGCCGTTTTCCTTGGCGTTGAGACTCAATGTGGCACTTGAACTTTCATAGCAAATTCCGACTTTTCCTATCTTGCGTGAGTTTATGAAGGGATACAGATTGCTACCGCTAGGTTGCAGGTACCACCATTATATTTTTTTGACTGAAAACCGTGATAACCATATGTAGTATATTCATGCCTTAGAAAGACAGAATATGTATGTACCTGTCAGCAGTGAATATTAGATTTTGAAAATCGAATCGTTATCTCTTGCAAACGATTGCACGTTTGTGAACCGAATTGCGAAATCCGAATACAAGTTTAGAAATGAACGTATTCGGAACGAAAACGTTCGTGTGATGTGTAAACGGGCTTAACAGAGATTTCGTGCATGCGCGCAGTTCCATTTGAAAAACGAGTTCTGAAACCGAATTAAGAGAAGGAAATGACGATACTCCGCTTCGAATTCTAAGCTAACCCATCGACAACGTCGCTGGTTTCTCGCGTGAGATGTTTTTTAAAATCTGTTTTAGCTATTGAGGTGCATTCATCCGTTATTGGCAGCTCATACCCACTATACTTCACTATGCTTTTGTTGATCAATTTTGTTTTGTACTGTTTCCATTCATGTTATTATTGGCCTATATCGATGTCAGGTAGTAGTACACTGATCATAGACTATGCAACTACTTCACCTGTAGTTGCAGAACTACAGATGACGTAGTTTCATAAGTCTATGATCAGTGCAATATATACTATGCAGTGGTCTGACTCATGTAGGCAAATATTTAAAGCAGAAAGTCTTTTAACTGTGTAGAATATATAAATGTATTTAATATAATAGAATTGTTCGAAGTTAAAGCCAATAAGAATAAGCGTAAAATTAACCATAACTATCTTATCATTTTAGAAATACATACATAGATTCACGTCTGTTTCCCAGAGGGGTAGGCAGAGACTACGGATTTCCATTTGCTACGATCCTGACACACATCTCTGGCTTCATTCACTTTCATCACATTCCTCATACACGCCCGTCGCCCGTCGGTTCAAGGAGCTCTTAACCTGGAAATACATTGTGTTAATAAATATTAAATTGTGTAAATGAAACCTAGAATTCTATAAATTATACTCATTCAATATTTGCATGCTATTGTAATATGGCGAAATGTGTTTTGTGCTCTTTGTTATTTTGTCATCTTTGTATCCACCACATTTTATGCAAATAAATTTATTATTATTATTATTAGTTACTTATGAATTGCATAAGTCTCTTTTGATATGTATTACCTAGGCAGCGCATATTCTTTAGCTATGACGCTTCGTGTTCGTTTACGTCAAATGTTATTTAAATAAACCAGTCTGACCATTAGTTCTCGTCCTAGCATTATAGGTAGCAGATCATCGACCACAGCTTAAAAAGGTGACTTACCCGCTACAGATCATTATTTTGTCTAAGATATCTGAGGAGTTCTGAGTGTCTGACATGTTCATGAAAATTGTTCATTCCTTTCGCTGCCCCGAGATAGGCACAATCTATTGTTATGTATCGTAAGTCATCATAAGTACCGCCAACTTAGTCTATATCTAGCTAAAACATGGTCAATAATGAAATGAGCTACTCTCTATATGATCGTCAATGATAAATTATAGGAACCTGTCTCTAGGATATACTTGTATGTAATTGTGTGTTACAAGATGGTGTGAGCCCTGAATGAAAACGTTTGAATGATACTTAGCGAGTAGTTGTCGGCCCTCTTTGCCGTGAATGCCACTTTTGTCATGCTTTGTGTGGTTAAGGAAAGTCAAAGCTAACGCCGTAATGGGGAGACCTTACAAGTGGATGTACGGGGATTAAATATCCCTATAGTTGAGTGTGGGGAGGAACAATGTGTGTAGGTGCCAGTATGCCGACCTAATGACTTTACCACGATTGTCGGCGTCATTATGTGTGTCATGCAACATTAATACTGAAAAAAAAAAAAAAATATATTTATATAATTCAAAACTATAAAATAAAATTATTAATTCTTAAAATTATATAGTTATAGATTTTTATAAACATCGCGTTTAACATCATAATTTGCTCAAAAATGGTTAAATAGTTAATCGGACGTTTTTTTAACAGTCAGTGTAATAAAATTAAAATAACATCGATTAATGATGTTTGAAAATGAATAAATTTGGTAAAATATAAGTAGGTGTAATCACTGAAACAACTGAAGCGATATTGAATTTTTCACTGTTGAAAAGTTACGTTTCGACCTTGTGCAATGTAGGCTTTGCTGTTAGACAGTTAAAGGTTTTTAGGACACTGAACTTATTATTAGATAGCACTAGATTGTGCCCGTGGTTCACTCGCGTAAACTTACATTGCATCAGTAACAGTAGATACGTGTTCCTGGATGCTGATCTGTTCTGTTCCCCGACAACGAGTACGCGAACTTTCATGATGATCGGTTTACTAGTTTAGGCGTAACAGCGTAACAAACAAACTTACTTTCGCATTTATTTTATAATATTAGTTAGGATTAGGGATTAGGATGTACAGACATTTTAATTTCGGGTGTACGCTGCGTGCTACGTGTATCCGCGCAGGTTAGCTGACCAGCACTTAGCTAAACACGGCACGAACAGCTCAGTGGTTAAATAGCTCTAATACGCGTTATGAATTCGTTCTATGGAGAGACAAAACTTGTCCACAAATGATTCGCCCGGTTCGGAGTGCTCATTATGTATGTATGTTTAATGTTTGTTTAACTAAAGGATTATCTCTACAGCGGGCGTTCTCTCACTGAAATTAAAACTAACACAATAATAATAACGCTAGCGCCACGCGGCGCATTCTTCATTAAATTATTCATTGCCGTGTTTTTTCTAAGAGATAATATTTTATATAACTAAAACTTAAGCGAAGTTCGTCTTCGTTCCTTTAGCTACCGTGCTTTGGCGTCAAAATATGATAATGATTCTCTTTTTTATGGCTTACAAGCTTCTATTTGCGCTAAGGTAGAACTAGGTCCTACTATAAACCAAACGAAATCGACTAAAAAAGCTTCCTATGTCAATGTTTAAAAGAAAAGTATTATTCTATAAGTGATTGGATCCAATGATCATATTTTGAGCTATCATTTCTTGTTAATTTTTTATTAATATCTATCACTAATTATTTAGAATTTTATAACTTTGCACACCTGTTAAGGTAGGATATGGCCTGGACTCTGGTTAATCCTAAAATCTAATGTACAACCCATGTTCATGCAAATAAATGTTTATGATTATGATATGACTAGATGTTCCCGCGATTTCACCCGCGTTTATCGTTACTGCGCCGCCCCCGTGCGTCGTAGCGTGATGCCTATAGTCTTCCTCGATAAATAGGCTATCAAACATTAAAATAATTTTTCAAATCGAACCAGTAGTTCCTGGGATTAGCGCGTTCAAATAAACAAACGAACTCTTCAGCTTTATAATATTAGTATAGATTATGATTATGACTTTATAAATATATGAGTGCATGATAACGTATTTTATACTTATTTACACCGCTGTACGTTGTGCTTGTGGAGATAATAGAAGCACATGAGGAACTGTTAGTTTTGGATTTTGTTTTGATGAGTCAGTAGCATACACGTATAAAAGGTAATTTAGACAATTTGATCACCTGATGATATCATATTTGAGATGATGAGTTAATGATATGTAAATGCAATGTAAATAGATTCATGCTAGTATTTCCCTAAAGATCTGCGCATCTGTTATAACCACATGACGCTAGATTATGGCCCAAGTAATTGAGGAGCCTATTGTAGTCTGGTCATGTCCAGTCTCTATGCTAAGACAAAATACTTTCTAAAGGGAACTCAAAAACACTATTCCAACCTTTGGGCCGCGTATGGAACTTACGGTTGAAAGTAAACATTAGCCGCGGTACCAACAATGTGTACCTACTTTTGTGATGTAGGGCTGATACGAGAGGTATCTTCTATCTTTATGAATAAAATTATTTTTCTAGAGAAATGTCCACTTTGGAGATGGCATTTGAACCAAGTATTGGTATCCTGCAAGGAACAGTCAACCTCCCTAAGATGAGCTGTCAACAAGGGACCAGTAATGTTGGTTAGCTTCGCAGTACAGTGATTCTTTCTTGGAAGAATCGGTAAGGCATGAGTGATACGACTGGTAGTCTCTGGCGTACACAAGGTAGCTTCGGAAGCCGCTAACTTATACGCTGTATAGAATAAAAAATATGAAATATTATATTATTTACATTAGGAAGCTTTTGTGTCACAGTGAATAATTACGAGATAGTAATTATTCACTGTGACACAAAAGCTTCTAATATTGCCCTGCACAGATATTACAAATTATATATATTTACAAATACATTTTAAAACATAACAGCTATATTCAGATTTAAAAATGTTAGGTACTCATCACCTAAAAAGCCTACCCACATTAAGAGCCTTTTACACAGACCGCACCGCGGGGCATTCTCGTCCAAAACAACGGTAAACAAGAATTTTCTCTTTGTTGTCAAGAATTTTGTTTTTCCCTTTAGGGACAAAGGCCGTAAATAAAAATGCGATATTCATTTTGTAACTCCCGAGGTAGCGCCGCGCCGGTTGCGCAATACGTCGGAGCGAATATTTGTTTAGCATTATTCACGAATGAATCGCCCACGGGCCTGCGCGGAGGTGCGTGTGTTCATCACAATACTCTCTGAAGTGTTACAGCGGCAATATTTTCACAAGATTAATATTATTCGAATATATTTATTACATACTAATTGCGGATAATTACTAAGCTTAACTGATGTTTTATTGTCGGCATTGAACCGCAGTGGGACAAGCTTGCAACTCGGTCGGTGTGACTTTGACCCAATTGTCACTAAGCGGCAAGTAGCACCGCCGCAGACTCACGACGAGGTGGAACTGCGGTGACACAGTTTGCAGACAGCAGAAGATGAGATGGAAATGGAAATGCATAGAGCGCAGAGCGAAGTATTTTGCTTAAAATGATGCAGAAATTAAAAGATAATTGTCAAGAGATAAAGCGAGATTAGTCGTCCTATCGCCGGGCTCGCCTTGTCTACTGGCGAGATCATTAGATTTTATTTATTTTAGAATTTTGTTGTTGAATACAAAGATTACCATCAGGTTGAATGGTAATCTTCACCGGCACAGATACATTCGATATTATTATTGTAAATGTCATGTGTTGTAATTGTCAAATGGACAAACTAAGATAGACAAAGTACAAGTTATCCTAATTATTATCCTAACTTCCTAACTAATATTATAAAAGCGAAAATGAGTTTGTTTGTTTGTTTGTTACCTTTTCACGCCTAAACCACTGAACCGATCATCCTGAAATTTTGCATATACGTTGACAGGTGTACAAAAACGGACATAGGCTACCTATCATCGCGAAAAAAATTTCTGTTCCCGAGAAAATTGATTGTCAAATTCTAAATTAACGCGAGCGAAGCCGCGGGCAAAAGCTAGTAATAGTATAAATGCGAATGTGAGTTTGTTTGTTACGCTTTCACGCCTTATTTACTTGACCCATCATCATGCTATTTCGCATACATCTCGTCAGGGAAACAAAAAAGGACATAGGGTACCTTTCATCCAGAAAAATACTGTTACTAACCAAATCTAACCTACATTTAAGCGAGCGAAGCCGCGGGAAAAATCAAGTTAACTATAAAGATTAAACGTTATAGGTAGGTGACAACATACCTATTTCAGTGAAAACCTCGCTGATTTCAGCATGAATGTGTCGGCTCGACTGGGGAAGGACTACCCTCTCACAGAATATCGACGTGAAATAGCAGTATTCCTACTGTTGTGTTTCGTTTGGTCAGTGAGATTGCCGGAGGCCCAATCACCCTCTTTCTCTCTTTCCGCTCCTTCTCCTTCCCACTTCCTTTTTTTCCTAAAGGGTCGGCAACGCGCAAGTGATACCTCTGGTATTGCAGGCGTCCATAGGCTACGGTGACCACTTACCATCAGGTGGACCGTATGCTTCTTTGCCACCTTAGTTGTATAAAAAAAACAAAAATCCAAATAAAAGTTTAATTCTAGCGTACACACATGTTTTTATCACATATTATTATTTAATAAAAGTGTTAATAAATACCGCCATAAAATCCGTATAAAGTAGTTTCATTTTATTATATAACATTCGCGTAAAATGTAAGACAATATTATCTAAACTAATATTATAAAGCTGAAGAGTTTGTTTGAACGCGCTAATCTCAGGAACTACTGGTTCGAGTTGAATAATTCTTTTAGTCTTGGATAGCCTATTTATCGAGGAGGGCTATAGGCTATATTATATCACTCTACGACCCACGTGGGCGGCGCAGTAATGATAAACGCGGGTGAAACCGCGAGCACATGTAGTGTAAATATATGTATGTATACATAAACATAGACGAAAGCATTGAACTTAATATTTATCTTTATATAAAAATGTGTGTTAAGTCTATCAGAATAAGTATAAGTAATATAAGTATATAAGAATAACAGGTTTAGAAAAATCTCGAAAACATGCTTTTCTATTTACCCGCGCGAATATATACATACGTACATACGCACTGCTGACCGCAATCACAAGGTTGCTCAGATAACACGAACACTAAATAGCCCGACCACTAAATATAGATGTCTAGTCTAGATTTCTGATAGTTATTAGCACCAATATCGTAACTCTGTAACACGTTTATGATATTTAGTTATGAACAAGCGTACGTTTAGAGTAATATATACTTTTCTCCAGCTAAGCTTAGAGAGGCAGCGCGTAGCGTCATTGCTTTTCAAACGTGAAGACGTTGTAAGTTACTTATGAAGCATGTTATCACAACAAAAAATACCTTAGGTTGCGTCGCTCCCACTGTGTGCAAATACCTTAGGTTGCGTCGCTCCCACTGTGTGCTAATACCTTAGGTTGCGTCGCTCCCACTGTGTGCTAATACCTTAGGTTGCGTCGCTCCCACTGTGTGCAAATACCTTAGGTTGCGTCGCTCCCACTGTGTGCAAATACCTTAGGTTGCGTCGCTCCCACTGTGTGCAAATACCTTAGGTTGCGTCGCTCCCACTGTGTGCAAATCTCTTAAGGTGGCTGGAAAATGTCTATTGTCATCATAAGTATATTTATATAATTAAAATGAAAGAAAAGACAAATAATACGAATGCATGTAATATGTAAGAAATAATTAAATGTTACAATTGGTCCCTATTCGTCAATGTTGAATAATAAAGCAATTAAGGAAGGTACAAGTCACGTACACATGCGCGATCTGAATGTTTATGCTTTGGATTAGTAAATAAGCCATTTTGGAAGCGTATAAGCACAACGTATATATATGTTAAGCTAATCTGTGTTGTGAGAACATTTTATGTTATATAGCTGTCTATGTTAATTATAGCAGCGATAGCTCAGTGGGGAGACCAACAGACTGCAATGCGGAGGGTCTCGGGTTCGAACCCACGTCGCGCACCTCTGACTTTCGGAAGTTATATGACTTTTCGAAATTATGTGCGTATTGGTTGACAATTATCGCCTGCTCCGTGCCTCGGAGAGCACGTTAAGCCGTCGGTCCCGGCTGCCATGAATATCTATGGCAGTCGTTATTGGGAAGTCAGTGCCCTCTAATATCCTGACACTGGTCTAGCCGCTAGCCTTAGGGTATCGTTAGCCTTCGGGTTGCGGAGGTCAGATGGCAGTCACACTGTGTAAAACTGATATCCAGTCAAATCCGGTTAGACTAGAAAGTCGACCCCACGTGACTTGGGAATAATAAAGGCTAGGGAGAAGAAGAAGCTGTCTATGTTAATTATATTATATTACAAAATAAAACAAGTACATAGAACATCTCTTCAAAAACAGTATAAAGCGATTTCTGTTACGAAGCTTGTCTGAAATACTTATATAAGAGCGACGAAATATCTTCAGAAATTCAGCGAGATAGCAAAACGCTACTCACGCAAAACTTTGAACGAAAGTGGCTCGGAAGGCCGAAACTCATCGCTTAAGTATATTTGTATAAACAGGAATTTGGTCTAATTAAAAAGTGAGTTTACCCTATTTAGTTTAACCAGTATAATTTGGTCTTCCTAAACAAACTTTGGGAAAACAATTACGAATTTTATTGAAGAGACCTTTTTGTTTTGAAAGGTGCTGTTTAAATTGGACACATGGTTAACTAAAATAAGTAGGTACAGTTTAGAGAAGATATACCTAACACCTACACTATAACATTTAAGAACTAAATTAGGATTGCAATGAGTATCTAACATGTAAAAACTTTTTTTAAAGACTATCCTGCAATAAGAATAAATCCTGTGTCGCGGCAGACTTCACAAACATTCAAACAACGGACACAAAGATCACGCAGACTCGCTGCAACCATTTGTGGAGCACACAAAGTTTCTTCCCGTGTGGGGCTCGAACCCACAACACTCGGCGCAGTGGTAGCGGCGAGGCGACTTAAACCACTACGCCATACGTGCAAACAGATTCAATAATTAAACATAAATAATGAAGTGGCGAGTAGACTTGCGATTTAGAAAACTTTACTGACGTTAACCCATTATCAAAACCCTTGAATCTCTTTAAAGAGCAGATGCCGTCACCATATCTAAACGGAAAAGACGTTAACACACTCCTATCACAAACATTTATTACTAGTCATTTGTAGCATGTCTACTGAACGTCACTGCGTTAGACTTGGTGCTATCAATGACAGTTCCATGTCATAAAAATGCAATAACATTGTCAGAGCTGGACATAAAATTCTTGCGTTAATAATTGTGCACTCGCAATAATGTATCACTTTGTACTTTTACTAGGTTATGCCCGCGGCTTTGCTTGCGTTTATGTAAATTTTGTTAATAAATTTCTATGCCTTGGGAACAACACCTTTGTCTGGCTCAAAGGTACCGTGTGTCCGTTTTTACACCCTCAACGTGTATACGAAACATGGTGATGGGTCGAGTAGTTAAGGCGTGAAAGCGTAACAAACAAATTCACATTCGCATGTTTGATATAAGTTAGATATTATTACGAGAGTGTGTTTGTTGGATTTTCCTTCCTTATTATGACCCGAGAGTGACATAGGCGTCTTTTTAACCCGATAAACTAGAGTGAAGCCGCGATACAAGCTAATAGTCAATATAAATTATAATAAATCATTCCTCTGAGCCGAAATTCTGTTAAAGAGTCTTCTAGTACTTTATCAAGTATTGGCCAAAGACAATTTACGTACATTCTTACTTAACTTCCAATGTTGATAAAACATTAAGAAAAGTTGTAATACAATCCCTCAAGTGTTCCTCGAGTCTCGAGCGAATAAATAAACAAAAACAGTCGAGATTAACTCGACAAACAAACGAATCGACTTGCTTAGATCTTGCTTTCTAATTTAAAAAGCTTTAGTTGACTTCTTTGCATTTCCTGGAAAGCGTTTTCTATTCAAAACCTGTAGCCGAAGAACATAAAGTCCTTTGTAAATATTATAAATAAATAGTATATATAATTCATATATTGACGTATTGTATATAACGTGAAAAAATATCAACACGTTACTCAATTCCACCTTCATCCTATGTCCTAACTTATTCAAAATACCTTCACGACCCGAAAATATTTCGTGCACAAATGTATGTGCCAATATTTTACCTGTTCATCCCTTTTACCTAACGCGCACACTCCTAACCTATATGAATATTTATGTGGCCGACTGTACCACTTAGGTAGGTACCTAGCGTATAGCGATACCTTGCGTATGTGAATCCTTGCGTATTTTTATGCAAATCATGCGGGTTCATTTAAATAAATTTTTTTCAAGCTTTTACTTACCCAGACTTGGGACTTCTACCTGCTTCATATTAAATTCATAACACTGTTATATTGTTGGATTTTATAATATTCTACCACATACACACAACACCATCTCGCTCAAACTAAGCAGAGCTTGTACTATGGGTAGGTACTAGACAATGGATAAACATACATATATACTTTTTTTTTGTAAATACGTACAATATATTATACATAGAAACACCCAGACCAAGCCAAACATCCATGTTCATGTACATAAATGTTTGACTTGTCGAACCCGCGACCTCGGGTTTAGCAGTCGGTTACACTAACCACTACGCCATCGAGGCCGGCCAGTCGGATGCTCAAAGAGAATTAATTTCTGTAACGTTGTGGCAGATGTCGCGATATTTCACAGATACAACTACGTGCTCACTGTAACGCAACAATTGAATGTCCATCAAGCTGTATTTTCCGTTTCAATTAATTCAATATAATAATTAATTGTTGACGCATCATTCAATTGTTCCTGCTTTGGTGTCAGTTCTGACGTATTCATTTAATTTTAAGCTATTTTAGCTTTAGTTAATTTTACTTAAAATTTCATGAGTGTTTTTTTGTGACCTAAATCAGAGGTTCCCAGACTTCTTTTCTCTTTTTTTTTAGTAATTCTCTACCGACTAATCGGTAGATTCGAGACCACTGGTACTAAATATGGAATATGCAAGTTTTTACACGTAACCTCAGTCGCTGAGCTTCTTAAAATATTATCTGCCTACATTGATAGGTGAAGTCAAGCCAACATTTTGGTTCTTCACTGACGAAAGCAAATAAATTTTCTCGTGGACCCCCGCTTACGAATTATATGGACCTTCATTTTTTTGTCACGCCCACGTAGGGTCCACCTGGACCGCTTTGGGAACTAATGATCTAAATGATTTTTGACTTTTGTTAATGGGTGCCGCTTATGGTTTGCCTTGTGCGCTATATTGATAGAAGGCGTATGTTTAAAGCGAGTTCACCTTCCTTTGAAAACAACGTTCAAAATTCTATAAAAAATATTAGGTAATTCAAGAATTAACAAATCAGTGTTGCCTCTGACGTCTGAACAGCAGCAGAGTGCATGTGAACATTCCAACTGTAACAGACTGCATGTGGACATTCCAACTGTAACAGAGTGCATGTGAACATTCCAACTGTAACAGAGTGCATGTGAACATTCCAACTGTAACTACTTACTTTCTTTGTTGAATCTTACTCGTCATGTTTGTGAAGTTATAAACCAAAATAATTATACATAAATTATATCAATTGTATCAAAACTATTTTCTAAATTCTGAATAAAAATATCAATATAATATATTTTTAGTTTGTGTAGTATATTTCAATATTTCACACTTTCTAAGTTTTTGGCCATTATACATTTTATTTTAATATTATAGGTATAATTTAAGTAAAGGTATTTAGAAATATGCTAAGTGGACATATTTTTTTATGTCATATGATGCTTTATAGAGGAACTTTAAAATGGGGTTAAATATAATGACCACCAAAATATGTTTACTAAAATATATCATAACGAGCACCTATACGCCTCAAATCACTGCATTCCATCTCGGATGGGTTAGGTTATGTAAGGTACCTTCTTAAACCCACCCCAAAAATAGTAGCCCCGCATCGCGGGGCGCCGTTGGCTTATTGTGATCTCTTTGCTGTGAAATTAATATTTTTGGTAATAAAATGCGCTATTAATTTTGGTGATCATTTACTATTTTTGACTGTTATATTTTACTATATCTGGTGATAAGTTAAGCATAAGCCCTTTAAAACTGTCGTAATGCATACAGAATACATATTTGTTTTTTAAATTAATTAATGGAAAAATAAAGATGAAATTGGAATAGCAAAAAGCAACTGAAAATGTTTAGACTGTGACTCTAAAGTGACTCTAAGAGCTATTACTGGACTATATAGTTAGTTATTGTTGTTTGTGTTGTTGCAGGACACGCGGACGCACGTGGTGGTGGAGCTCTACGAGACGGAGAAGTCGTACGTGGAGGCGCTCGAGATCTTAGTCAAGGTGAGCATTATCTCTATTTCATTCAAATTATACAACTTTATACGTATTTTAACGCTATGTTTATATTAAATCACTTTTTTATACATCATTTTGCAAAGGTACCTTATTTTTGATATATATAATAAGCGTAATCGCAAGACAATATGCTCTATTTCGTATAAGTATGGACAACTATTACGATCAACTATTTTCTAAAAGTAATAATAATTATAATATAATATAATAATATTCTACCACATACACACATCACCACCTAGCCCAAACTAAGCAGAGCTTGTACTATGGGTACTAGACAATGGATAAACATACATATATACTTTTCCTTTGTAAATACATACATATTATACATAGAAACACCCAGACCAAGACAAACATCTATGTTCATGCACACAAATGTTTGACTTGTGTGGGAATTGAACCCGCGACCTCAGGCGAGGCAGTCGGTTACACTAACCACTACACCATCGAGGCCGACAAAAGTGCTGTGTCAGAATTCCTAAAACAGTTATTTTGACATTTTCATGTCAATAAGATAAAACGAGAATACCTTCCAACATTCTCTGAACACATCGAAGACATTCTGGCACAAAGTTATGAATAATTAAAATTAAAGAAATGTATTTTCTTTAAAATATTGGCTTTTGGATTCTAAATTTAATGTTTTATGTTTCCGTATCAATATTTTCTTAATTGTTGCCTAATATGGTCGTGAACATATCCGATGTGCCATTCTCTGAGATTGTGACTTATGACTAATTAACGTCAACTGTCTGTTTTGAAGAAATACGAGTAATTGCAGTATCAGCAAACTAACAAGTTTGAAGAAAAGTTAGAGATTTAACCTTATTTTTTTTTAATTAAGTCACTTTAGACATTTAAAAGCCTTTTGGCTTTTGGTGTTAAATGACATGTGTGAGTGTTTTCAAGGTAATAGGAGGTACTATCTACTGCAATTAAAGAGGGTAGAGAGGATTTTCTACCCCTTCCATTGCATCGCCAATTTGTTTAACAAAACTGTAATAGACAGAATGATACCAATCACTTTGAGACTGAACTATGAGTAAAAAATCCCATTTATCAGCAGGCCTTGTCACTACAGATAGTGGAGGAAGGAAAAGTGACTTTATGAACTTTAGATACAGACATACTATATTACGAGTCGGATGGCGTACTGACTTATGTGGCAGTCTCGCCGCTGTGGCAAGTGTGTTGGTGTCGTATCTCTGGCGGGACTCACACGCGTGTGCTCCACAAATGTGTGACGGGACTCACACACGTGTGCTCCACAAATGTGTGACGGGACTCACACACGTGTGCTCCACAGATGTGTGACGGGACTCACACACGTGTGCTCCACAGATGTGTGACGGGACTCACACACGTGTGCTCCACAGATGTGTGACGGGACTCACACACGTGTGCTCCACAGATGTGTGACGGGACTCACACACGTGTGCTCCACAGATGTGTGACGGGACTCACACACGTGTGCTCCACAGATGTGTGACGGGACTCACACACGTGTGCTCCACAGATGTGTGACGGGACTCACACACGTGTGCTCCACAGATGTGTGACGGGACTCACACACGTGTGCTCCACAGATGTGTGACGGGACTCACACACGTGTGCTCCACAGATGTGTGACGGGACTCACACACGTGTGCTCCACAGATGTGTGACGGGACTCACACACGTGTGCTCCACAGATGTGTGACGGGACTCACACACGTGTGCTCCACAGATGTGTGACGGGACTCACACACGTGTGCTCCACAGATGTGTGACGGGACTCACACACGTGTGCTCCACAGATGTGTGACGGGACTCACACACGTGTGCTCCACAGATGTGTGACGGGACTCACACACGTGTGCTCCACAGATGTGTGACGGGACTCACACACGTGTGCTCCACAGATGTGTGACGGGACTCACACACGTGTGCTCCACAGATGTGTGACGGGACTCACACACGTGTGCTCCACAGATGTGTGACGGGACTCACACACGTGTGCTCCACAGATGTGTGACGGGACTCACACACGTGTGCTCCACAAATGTGTGACGGGACTCACACACGTGTGCTCCACAAATGTGTGACGGGACTCACACACGTGTGCTCCACAGATGTGTGACGGGACTCACAGACGTGTGCTCCACAGATGTGTGACGGGACTCACACACGTGTGCTCCACAGATGTGTGACGGGACTCACACACGTGTGCTCCACAGATGTGTGACGGGACTCACACACGTGTGCTCCACAGATGTGTGACGGGACTCACACACGTGTGCTCCACAGATGTGTGACGGGACTCACACACGTGTGCTCCACAGATGTGTGACGGGACTCACACACGTGTGCTCCACAGATGTGTGACGGGACTCACACACGTGTGCTCCACAGATGTGTGACGGGACTCACACACGTGTGCTCCACAAATGTGTGACGGGACTCACACACGTGTGCTCCACAGATGGTTGTGCCGAGTCTGGGTGTTCTTGTGTCCGTTGTTGTACAATCTCCTGCGATACACGAAATATTTCTAGTACAAAACTAGCTTTTTTGATAAAAAATATCTGCTACTCTGTGTAAAACGAGGAAACTATTACACAAAGAGCAACAAACCCTGACCAGTAGGTAACTTTCATCACCTGCACATATCATTAAATATCAAAATCTGTCTGAAAATGAAATGTAACTCGTAAAATGATTATAATAACTCAGTCATTTAATCCGGCCGGAATGAACCGGCGACTGACAAATTCCTTATATTTATGGAGTCGACGACACTCCAGGGCTGTCCCTCGCTATCACCTGTCTCTCACTTGTCGCTATTTTCTTTGTTAGATATTAATGAGCTGACGACAAAACGAATAATTTGTAACAGTATTTATTTATATACATATAATTAAAATGAGTGATGTTGTATGATGTCGTCTCGTCTACTAAATCTTTGAAAATGACAGTCAAATTTGGTAATATGCATTTTATAGCCTATTTATTGAGAAAGGTTGAAAGCTATTTAATGTTACGCTATGATTGAAATTAAACTACTATATACGGATTTTATCGCGTTGTTTGTTGTCAAATAAACAACGCGATAAAATCCGTATGTAGTAGTTTAATTTCAATGAATAACATTCGCGTAAACAGAAGCCAATATTATGTTACGCTAAGATTCTTAAGAGTGAGTATAAAACCAGGGCACACTTGAGAATTTTCTTATTGCCGTAGTTGCATATTTTAAACTACATATAGGGCTAGACCTATACTTTAAAAATGTAACTACCGCAATAAGGATAACTTGTGTCGCTTTTACAAATATTTAAACAACGGACATCAAGAATAGCATGAGTCATTACCATTATGTTGCATCGTGTGGGTTCACATAAATTTATTCAAATCCGGAATACTTGGCGCCTTGGCAATGAGGGTCGACCACTTAAATCATCCCAAATCATAATAATATATTCTACCACGTACACACAACACCATCTAGCCCTAACTAAGCAGAGCTTGTACTATGGGTATTAGACAATGTATAAACTTACATACGTACATTTTTTTTTGTAAATACGCACATATTATACATAGAAACACCCAGACCAAGAAAAACATCCATGTTCATGCACACAAATGTTTGACTTGTGCGGGAATCGAACCCGCGACCTCAGGCGTGGCAGTCAGTTACACTAACCACTACGCCATCGAGGCCGACAATATCATTACTTCCGTTTATTTAAATATCCCAAGAAGAAGTCAGATGTGTTTTGATGGCACTATGAATTTCAGGCCCCATATAATAAGAGGCGAGCCATCCAAAATCTCAAACGCCGCGCTATTACTAACAATTTCTTGAGAGGAAACTCAACCGTTGCTCGATAGGGAAATTGAACCCGAGACTTTATATACAGCTGTTGCATACAATACCGCTGCGCTATTGAGCATGGTTATTAAAAGAAAATACATCTCATATATAAAAAGTATGAGCTCCCCCCGGCATCGGGCGCAGGATCTAAGCTGCCGTGGGATAGGAGTCCAGAGACAGGAACTCCTCAAAATTCATCCCGTCATCTCTAGCAGCCATTACCTCCCGCATCAAACCCTATTCTATTTATTTGCTTTGTTGATCCAATGATATACACGTCATGCGGAGGCGAGTTCCATTGCCAATTCTCCGGGAATCGAAAAGCATTCTAACTGCATAGCAACGCTGAGTTTTAAACTAATAAGTAAAAGTAAAAAGTGGGTTTGATTCTCGGCCGCTTATCTCTTGATGGATACAAGCGTTGTTTATGTAAAGCAATATGTGTAACTGTGTAATACTCCATATAAACATTTTATTGAGCTGGTAGTCCATAATAATATAAAGCAAATTATATTAACGATGTTATGCTAAACACAACACCAATATAATAAAGTTATATGAATATGTTAATAAAACCTCTTACTGTAATATTTTTGTTTTCAAAACAGAAGAATGAGTTTTAAAAATGTTAATGGATTGTTAATTTATTTTTATTTTATTTGACAAACATAACAAAATATAGTCAATACCTTTTAGAATTAATATTTGCAAAGTTTTGCTCAAGACGACATGCCAAAACAAGTGCACACAATTATTTGTTCGTTTTGTATTTGTAAATGTAATTTTTATAATTTTAGTGTTTAAATATGTATGTTACATACATACATAGATTCACAGCTGTTTCCCAGAGGGGTAGGCAGAGACTACGGACGTCCATTTGCTATGATCCTGACACATTTCTCTTCTTCACTTTTCTTTCTTCATGTATGTTAAGATAGCTTATACCTATAGGTAGGTACTAGGTGTATTAAAGGTGAGAATCAGACCACTTAGATATCACATTTTGTATCAAAGACATACCTTGGGTACATATTCATAAGGTCATGCAGTCAACACACTACCAATGTGCTAAGTGTCACTGCGTCGATTCTCACACAGGTCAAAAATTATGTGATCCATAGATAATTGTCACAAATGTCGGTTATTTAATACTAGATGTTCCCGTGGTTTCACCCGCGTTTATCTTTACTGCGCCGCCCCCGTAGGTCGTAGCGTGATGTTATATAGCCTATAGTCTTCCTCGATAAATAGGCTTTCCAACACTAAAATAATTTTTCAAATGGAACCAGTAGTTCCTGAGATTAGCGCGTTCAAACAAACAAACAAACAAACTCTTCAGCTTTATAATATTAGTATAGATTAGACAAAATAGGCTTTTTTCGAATATAGAACATTTTTTGTGGCGATATATGTAGATCAATACTTTGATAATTTCTCAGATTTTATTTTGTTCGTTGAAGCTATCACCCCTTTTCTTTAGTACTATACCAGGTTCCACGTGCTGTTCTGGTATAAATTATGCCGTGGTTTAGCGCGTTCAAACAAACAAACAAACTCTTCAGCTTTATAATATTAGTATAGATTGTCCTTGTTAGGACCATGCGTGCGTGGGAGTAATGTGAGTCAGTAGAATCTGACCTAATGATTACCAGCACGTGGTATAAACATTTGCATTTCATCCTACGCTATACATTCGTCCTAATTGTCAATTTCAGTATTGTGTTTATCTTATCAAACTCAGTTTAATTAACACCCATTATTTTTTATGATTACCAGTCCTTTGACCTCAAACTTTTTTACAGAGTGCAATTGATACTACCACTCGTTAAACTCAACCCTCGAATATAAAAGAGCCCTTCTAATTTGGAACAAAGGGGCAAATTTTCAACGATACTTTTTACCTCACAGATTAGTATAATTACCCACGTTTAATTGAGCAGCCCTGAACCGCAGTGGCTTCCCCGAGCAAGTTCCCGCTCTACCTCTCCGTCGTGTGGGTCGGGCTATTTATTGTCACTGGCAGTGCCCCTCCCCCCCACTCCGCGCGCCGCAACCTTGTCTGGTGAAGGACAGATTTAACAGAGCGCCATAGAAATGTGTCGGGTGGCACTTTTAATTATTTTCTAGGCCAGTTTAGTGCCTGCTCGTGACATTCCCAAGGCTTTACGCTAATGGTCGCGACGTTGGATGTGATATACTTATCATATTTTATGTTATGCTATCTATCTTCAGAGCAAAAGCTCTGAATATCTCGCTGAAGTCAAATTAGTTTGTACAAGTTTTTGATTTATATTGCGTTATTAACCTCTGAGTCTTCTTCAGAGGCTAATGAAAGCACTATGTGGGTGTCACTAACAGACATACACACTGTGTGTATGTCTGTTAGTGACAGGCATAACTCCGGAACCAATGGACCGATTGACTTGTAACTTGGTGTGCAGACGCCCTGTGGGTCAAAAGACCTCCGAGATATAGGGGTCACAAGGTCACATAATGTACATACATTTAAGACGAAGAGGTTGAATCCTGGATTTTTACACCCATCTCGTTTTGCTGTGTACTGAAATACTGTAACGCAATCTCACAACACATTAACACACTGACACAAACAAAATATTATTTGTAGGCGTGCAGTCTACAGGTCATTTCTAAATTTCTTTAAGATAATAAAATATAATTTGTCGCGGACAGTTAGAGCATTTAAGATATTTTGGATATCAAGGAGGTTGAATAACTGTGCGGATCCCATGAGTATGACCATATCTAACCACACGCCGCAAACGGGCGAGACGTCTATTAGAAGCACTTCGATCCGTATTACCAGAGCCCATGTTTGTATCTCATGTGATTGTGATAAGATGAACGTACTGACTCCTCTAATAATTGATAAAACAATGTCAATAAAGATATATTTTTTTAAATATATAATTGAAACCTAAAAATACCGTTATAAGTAGTTAAATTTCAATATATAATTTATGTTAATCGATTACACCAGTGTGGTGGGTACATCTTGTTCTACTTCACTTGACTCAGCAAGTATATTCGTTTCACAGGATTTTCTCTCACATCTACATTTGACGCCTTTACAAAAGCAAATCCGGCGAGCTTTCCGAACAAATTTCCATCTTTAACGATGCCAACTTACGTTCATATCTTTGTACGTCCTCGCCCTGTTTGATTAGGGTAACCAAACTGTCAAAGTTGCGAGACATTGTATCAAAGCAATCCCATGTTTGGTACAAAACTTTGTCACTGAAGCCAGATAAGGATTTTGTCTACTTTTTATGGGACTCGACTTTTTGTGGCTTAATAATGTTTACGGCCTTGTAGGGCCCTACTTACCGCAAAGTTTATCGCTGGTGGGAAATTCATAAAATATAAATATGGTATCGGGAGTTACTTCTTTACTAAAGTTTGGCATACGTCTTTTTTAATGTATTGGTCTCGTTACAGCTGATAATTATGGCCACCTTAGTTCTACGGCATTTTGCAATTCAAGTTAGTAATTTTGCTTTCTTAGTACGTTATGTTTTGAAGGAATCACCATGTCCATGTCATGGCCAATGCGTTTAGAATTCGGTTTAAATGCCTGCTTCGCGAAAACTACGTGAATAACACAATTTCTACAAATAAGAGCAAGTTTTACATTTAAACAGGCATCAAAATCGATATTTTATCGATGTGTATTTCATTTCAAGCGACGTTATGCAATTAAACATCTAATTGGTAGATTTTTACATATTATATTGGCCACACTATATTATTTTGCTAAATGCTTAAGACTGCGCCGAGCGAAATGTGCCGAAACAGGCGGTCACAGTTAAGTGAATAATATCAACACTTTTTGTTTAATACAAATATAAAATATACATTTACCATAACAATGAATGTGTTTACAATTAAGTACTCCGTGTAAAAAACTTAAAATAATTAATAGTTTCGCCTACAAGATACGTAAATTTGAACGAAATATGCAAAAACGTAAGCTCGTGTTACGTAGGATTTCCTATCTTACAGCTTAAACGAAACATAAATAGTTATATTACAATTTGTCCGTCCCAAATATTTAAGTTATTGGTTAACAATAAAGATAAATAATATTTATCAAAAAAGCGCTTCAAATCCTCCATAGTATTTTACTATGGCGGCCGCGTGCCGATTTGAATATGCGCCGCACTAGCTCTGTCATTATCTGACTTACGCTGCTTTTGCGTTTTACTGTTTGAGGTGAATCATATTTACAATAATATAATATACAGGATATTGTTACTTAATAAAGAGTGGTGCGACAAGAGAGCGCTTTGGCGTAGAAGAAGATATAATACAAGAATTAAGAAAGTTTTATTAGTACGATGGTTTGGATGTATGGATAGATGGACGACATAAGATTACCAAGAAAGTATATAAAGCGAATGTGAATGTGATAGTTTCAACATTTCCATAGTAGTTCTGGCCTACGGATCAACGACATTCTGAAAGGCCACATTGAAGCGAAGATTGTGTATAAAAAAAAGGGGCGGGTCGGATTCCTGATATTCTTAGTGGTTATTAAGGGGGTCAAAATTTGGTTATCTTTTGCGTAGGACGCTCCATTTCTGAGATATTGTTAATATTCTAAAATAATTCAAAAATGGAAAGCGTGGAAGCGTGACGATGATGCGAGTTCTATGATTTTTGTTCACCCAAGAAGTGCTCAACGCGCCTAAAGAAGTTTTCATTTCCAAAATGTAAGGCAATTGTAAGAACCGAGTGCTACATGCGAGGATCGTACCAAGTGAAAATCCGTAGTATCTGAACATCTTACATGAAAATGTAGATTCGAAACTTGAGGGAAACCAAATATTAAGAATACCTATCGCAAATTGTCTTTGGATTTGTTTCTTTCATAGTGACGTCATCCGTCGTGTGGATCACTTCACTGTACAGTAGAGAATGATCAAAGCGCCTGTTTCATGTACTTCATGGTACTGATAGTACCAACAATAGGGCTGAACCTTCGCCATTTACATTTCACGCCTACTGCTCCTCCAGGTAAAACGCGTAATTAAATATTGCTTTGCATTTTATTATTTAGTATGTACTCGTACGTGTTCCGCACAGAACGTTTTCCGTAGAGGTTCCCTCAAAGTGTTGAAAGTAGTGAAGCAGTTTTGTAAATGAGGTGCTATTAGTTTAAGTGAGGCTCATTAAACTGTTTGCTTCTCCGGTGCACCCTCGAACCGACACCGCGTCGCTCGCGCCACTTCTACGACTTATCCTTTGGCATTTTTATGGTTTACTCAAGACTAACAAGAAATACTTAACTCAAAAGTTTATTTGACACGTGATATGAAAATGTGTATCAACATTTTTTAAATAAGCTTACAAAACGTCCTGACCTTGTCCATCAATAACAAAAATTGTTGAACTAGAAAAGCTTCGTTATTTTAATAATCCACTAGGATAATCCAGGCACTGTTTGTCAGGTAGTAGTAGAGTTAGTATGAAATGCTTATAAAATATATCTGTTTCGTTGACGTCACTTGCAGTTTTAATATAGTCAGTGGGGATGCTTAGCTAGGTAGGCATGGACTGTTATCACAACATATCTAAACCTAAAATATTGAATGATTCGCTATTTATTGGTATCATTTGAAACAAACATGTACAGCCATCTTTAATGTTGCTTATTTTGGTTTATACAAAACAGAATAAACTTTTCAAACTACAAGAAACATTGAAATTAAACTACTATATACGGATTTTATCGCGTTGTTTATTTGACACTATTACAAATTTTTTTGAAAGACTGTTACACTACTATAATCACTATTAAACTTTACAAATTTTTAAGCTAATTAAATTATTGAAACTATTAAAACTATTTATACTATTACTATACTATTATACTATTTAGATTTATTTTTACATTTTCCCCGACGTTTCGGTTGCTTTTCAGCAGCCATGGTCACGGGGAGACTAAGATGGTAGTTGTCTCAATATTCCAGTGTAGTTATTTCAAAGTACCCGAACATAATTTAATCATGGGTGTTTCTATTTACGCAGAATGAGCTCAAAGTATCATGAAGTCTAGCTGTGGTTTGCTTCTTCTTGGGTTTGACTATTTGAATTACTGGATCCCAAGCTGGTGGTACATTCCAACCATCTTCTCTATTGAAATTAGGATGTTTCTTGATTTCAATAGCCTCGCGAAGCATCCTTGGTAGGAATCGGTGTTCTTTAGCGAGCATCTGTGGTTTGTCAAATCTGGTCCCCTGTTACACATGTTCACACACAGCAGACTTCAATAATAGTTTCAATAATTTAATTAGCTTAAAAATTTGTAAAGTTTAATAGTGATTATAGTAGTGTAACAGTTTTTCAAAAAAATTTGTAATAGTGTCAAATAAACAACGCGATAAAATCCGTATATAGTAGTTTAATTTCAATGAATAAGATTCGCGTAAACAGAAGACAATATTATACAAGAAACATGTTTCCAAAGAATAATTATGTATATGCCAGTATCGGGGGAATCTCGGCACAAAATAGATATGACAGTACGTATATGCCATAAGTTGAAATTAATTTTCATTTTCATCATCATCATCATCATCATCAGGCTATAATAGTCCACTGCTGGACATAGCCCTCCCCCAAAGAGCGCCATAGCGCCCTGTCTTCAGCTTGCCGCATCCATTTTCATTCTATTTTTACGTAAATAATAGATTTTATATACAGAACATGACCATGTGTAATTTGACGTTATGTGTGATTATAATTATAAATGTAGGTACGCGATATTTATCTATATATTAATACGTGAAGCAAAAACTTTGTACCCTTTTTTACGAAAATTGCGCGGACGGAGGAGTATGAAATTTGGCACAGTTAAAGTTTATATGGAGAAGGAGAGGCGAATCCTAATATTTATATAATATATGCATTAGAAATACATTAAATTAATGAATAAAGACTACACGCACACATCCAAGCATTTGACACACACAGTCGAAGCGCTTTCGTAGTATTTCGGCATTGTCGGCTGATGTAGTACCTACTATTGTTCGTAACTATGGTTACATATATCAATATAATATAATTACATATATCAGCAATATCTTACAGGCAACCATTGGGTGGATTGAAATGATACATATTATTTATATTAGAATATATTTACGTATTTATATGTAACTAGATGTTCCCGCGGTTTCACCCGCGTTTATTGTTACTGCGCCGCCCCCGTGGGTCGTAGCGTGATGTTATATAGCCTATAGCCTTCCTCGATAAATAGGCTATCCAACACTAAAAGAATTTTCAAATCGAACCTGTAGTAATCACGCAGAATTAACCAGGAGAAACATCATTTGTACTAAGTCTGTAATGGGTAATTATTTTGCTGCAATGTTATTTTAAAACTGCGATATCTTCTAAGATATTCATTGAAATCGAATGATGTAAAGGTCAATTTTGTTTTAAATTAAATACTTGTGATGAATAACGTATTTATTTGGATAAGGATTATTATCATGTTTATAATAATACCTTCGCAAATAATGCATTATTTTAGAACAAATTTGGTTAGCATAAAAAGGGTTATAGTGAGCCAACCTTAAAAGATAGACATATGCGTCGCGGAGTTTTTTTTAGAACTTTTAAAGGGGAACAATTCTGTCATACATGAGTTTTGCGAAACTTTAACTGTTTACGCAGCGCACGCAGCGGAAGCTCTCAAAAGGATAAAATACCCTCCGATTTTGAAACATTCTTCATTGGAGCTCAGCTCCTATTGATCTTAGCGTCATGATATATAGCCTATAGCCTTCCTCGATAAATGGGCTATCTAACACTGCAAGAATTTTTCAAATCGGACCAGTAGTTCCTGAGATTAGCGCGTTCAAGCAAACAAACAAACAAACAAACTCTTCAGCTTTATAATATTAGTATAGATAAAGAAAAAAAATAACAAAGTAGCAAGCTTAGGAATATCGTCACTTAAACAAATAACAACAAACAAACATTTAACATATAGTAAGTAAGTAATAATTTCTTTGAAAAATATAGGTTATTAACCTGTATAGATGATGATGAAATGTGATTATAAAACCTTTATATAAAATTTAAATCATTAATTTTAGTCGAATTTCGACCACTAGGCGACCGCTAGTAGTTATTATCACACTTGCTTGACTTTTTTTAAATAAATATTTCGTTAGGCATATTATATGTATATTCATATTATATACCATAGGTATTTTTACGGCAAGCTTGTGCCCTAAATAATATATAAATATATAATATTTACTGTGAGACACAACACGTCTCATACAGAGTAATGTAAACAACATTCATCTGTATCAGAGGTGACGCCAATGTTCGCGACTATTATTAATCTACTACTTTTGCCCGCGGCTTCGCTCGCGTTAATGTACATTTTGTCAATATATTTCTATCTCCCGGAAATAGTACTTTTTCTGGATGTAAGATACTATGATATTACCTTTCTGTGCCCCTGACAACATGTGTGCAAAATTTCATGATGATCGGTTGAGTCGTCAAGGCGTATAGCGTAACAAACAAACAAACATTACATTCATATTTATAATATTAGTTAGGACTAGCTGTTACCCGTGACTTCGTCTGCGTGGAATTTAACAAAAAAGTGTTTGTTCAGTTTGCAGAGACTTTTTTCTAGTATAAAAGTAACCTAAATTACTCCATATAACATCAGCTATCTGCTACTCAAAGTCCCGTCAAAATCGGTTCAGCCGTTTCAGAGATTAGCCGGGAACAAACAGACAGACAAAAATTTTAAACATTATTTTATTTTATATAAGTATCGTATATACTTTCATATGCATTTAATAAGAAGCTGTTATTTTGACATTACAAACAGACACCGATCATCATGAAATTTTGCACACATGTTGTCGAAATCGGGGGTCGAAGGTCTTCACCAAGACACTGGGGAGGAGTCATCTGACAAAGTTAGTTACCTCGAATGGTGAAACCGTCACATCAGTCCCGGGGATACTCGCTGAAATTGAGGACTTCTACGGACATCTGTATGCCTCGCACGCACCGAAGCCTCCACCTGACGCGAGAGACCCTAGAGCCCCACTTACCCGCCACTTCACTGACGATCTCCCAGACGTAGATGTCGACGAAATCGAGGCGGCTCTCAAACAGGTTAGTAATGGGAAGGCTCCCGGCGAAGATGGAGTAGCCTCTGAGCTCCTCAAGGCTGGGGGTAAACTTGTTCTTAGGGAGTTGAAGAGACTCTTCAACTCTGTAATAACTAATGGGACTACCCCGAAGGCGTGGAGCAGAGGTGTAGTGGCATTGTTTTTTAAGAAAGGAGACAAAACGCTCCTTAAAAACTATAGACCGGTCACGCTTCTGAGCCACGTCTATAAGCTGTTCTCGAGAGTCGTCACGAATCGTCTGGCATCAATATTTGACGCCTTTCAGCCACTGGAACAGGCTGGGTTTTGTAAAGGCTATAGCACCGTAGACTCCATCCATACTGTTCGGCAGGTTATACAGAAGTCCGAAGAGTATAACCAACCGCTGTGTCTGGCGTTTGTGGACTACGAGAAGGCCTTCGACTCCATCGAAACCTGGGCTGTTCTGGAGTCTTTGCAGCGATGCCAAGTCGACTGGCGGTACGTAGAGGTGCTGAGAAATCTCTACCAAATGGCGACGATGTCCGTTCAAGTGCAGAACCACCAAACAAGACCCACCTAGTTGCTCAGAGGTGTAAGACAGGGTGACGTTATTTCCCCGAAACTCTTCACCAATGCTCTGGAGGATGTCTTCAAGACCCTGCGGTGGAATGGACTGGGCATCAATGTCAATGGTGAATATCTCACACACCTCCGCTTTGCTGACGACATAGTTATAATGGCAGAATCGCTGCAAGACCTGCAGCAAATGCTGTCCGGTCTTAATGCTGCCTCGAGACGCGTTGGGCTCGGGATGAACTTGGACAAGACTAAGGTCATGTTCAACGAGCACATCGTCCCTGAGCCCGTTACCGTCGAAGGTGTAGCCCTTGAAGTTGTCCAGGAGTACTTCTACCTAGGACAAAAGTTACAGCTGGGTAGAGACAACTTTGAGGGTGAAATCACCAGAAGAGCGCAGCTTGGCTGGGCAGCGTTTGCAAAGTTGCGTCACATCTTCGAGTCACCCTTGCCACAATGCCTGAAGACCAAGGTATTCAATCAATGTGTCCTGCCGGTCATGACATAAGGAGCCGAGACGTGGAACCTGACAGTGAAACTAGCCCACCGATTGCATGTCACTCAGCGAGCTATGGAAAGGGGTATGCTCGGAATCTCGTTAAGGGACAAAGTCCGGAACGAGACTATCCGACAAAAAACCAAAGCCACTGACGTAGTTCAGAAGTGTAGCAGGCTGAATTGGCAGTGGGCTGGTCACGTCTGTCGCAGAACCGATGATCGTTGGAGCAGACGGGTTCTCGAGTGGAGACCACGACTCGGCAAGCGTAGTGTAGGACGCCCTCCGGCCAGATGGACCGATGACCTGAAAAAGGTGGCTGGAGGTGACTGGATGGCGAAAACTGGAGATCGGGCCTTGTGGCGCACCCTGGGGGAGCCTTATGTCCAGCAGTGGACTGCAATAGGCTGAAATGATGACTTCAATTTTATTTATTTGTATACATTAGGATCCAAACACATTTCATACACCACATAGCATTTATCATAATCGTACCATTTCTTTGATCCAGAAATACCTCCAACCGCTGAAGAGTCCAGAGAACGCAGGTCTGCTGGACACGTTCCTGGTGGACGAGATCTTCTACCAGGTGCCCGGGATCCTAAACGTGCACCAAGTATTCCTGGAGCAGCTGAGGAGGAGGCTCGAGCAGTGGGACCTGCAGCAGAAAGTTGGTGACGTGTTTTTAGATGTGGTAAGTAAATACAATGATACACATGAATGATGGGCAGGAAACAGCAGAATATATGAAACAGCAGAATATATGAAACAACATTCATTTAAAAGTAATGTGTCAGTAATTTATACAAGTAGTAGATGTGCCCGCGGTTTCACCCGCGTGTATCGTTACTGCCCGGCCCCGTGGGTTGTAGCGTGATGTTATAATATACTTAGCCTATAGCCTTCCTCGATAAATAGGCTTTCCAACATTAAAATAATTTTTCAAATCGAACTAGTAGTTCCTGAGATTAGCGCGTCTAAACAAACAAACAAACTCTTCAGCTTTATAATATTAGTATAGATTAGACAAAATAGGTATTTCTTCGAATATAGTACATTTTTTGTGGCGATATAATATATGTAGATCAATACTTTGATAATTTCTCAGATTTTATTTTGTTCGTTGAAGCTATCACCCCTTTTCTTTAGTACTATACCAGGTTCCACGTGCTGTTCTGGTATAAATTATGACGTGATTTATTTATTTATAATATGGCTTATATTACTAAGAGAAAGTGCAGCATTCTGTAATTGAAATATTTTTTATAATTGATTCAGTAGTTTCTGAGCTTACTCCTTATATTGGAACAAACATACATATGTGCAATAATTGATCGTTTCTCGGCTTTCGGATCTATATAATAATATTCTATCACATACATACAACACCATCTAGCCCAAACTAAGCATAGCTTGGACTATGGGTACTAGACAATGGATAAACACACATATACTGTTTTTTTTGTAAATACATACATATTATACATAGAAACACCCAGACCAAGACAAACATTCATGTCCATGCACACAAATGTTTGACTTGTGCGGGAATCGATCCCGCGACCTCAGGCGTGGCAGTCGGTTACACTAACCACTGCGCCATCGAGGCCGTACACATATAGGATCACTATATCTAAAAATTGTAAAATGTGACGTTGGTTTAAGTACTTACCTGACTACCACGCTGCGCCGAGTGTTGCGTAGGTCCACAAACAGTTACTGCGCGTGTCTTATGTTCGAATGTTTATCAGTTGCCCGCGACACAGTATAGGAGACATATTGTAAGCAGCGATAGCTCAGTGAGTAGACCAACAGACTGCAATGCAGAGGGTCTCGGGTCGAACCCACGTCGCGCACCTCTGACTTTTGGAAGTTATATGACTTTTCGAAATCATGTACGTATTGATTGACAATTATCACCTGCTCCGTGCCTCGGAGAGCGCCCGAGGCATGGAGCAGCCGTCGGTCCCGGCTGCCATGAACATCTATGGTAGTCGTTATAGGGAAGTCAGTGCCCTCTGATATCCTGACACTGGTCTAGCCTTAGGGTATCGTTAGCCTTCGGGTTGCGGAGGTCAGATGGCAGTCGCTCCGTGTAAAAACTGATATTCAGTCAAATCCGGTTAGACTAGAAAGCCGACCCCAAGTGACTTGGGAATAATAAAGGCTAGGGAGAAGAAGGAGACATATTGTAAGAAAATAGAATAAATAGGTATAATATGTCAATAGGCATACAACAAACAACAAACAAGACTGGTTTAATGTATGTGTTTGTGTGTAACGTCAATTTGTTTATTATTATCAGTACGTTACGAAATATCGTTAAGATGATGAAACGCCTCTCTGTTATACGTTTCAAGAAGAAGAAAATAATATGAATTTATGTCCAATATATAAAATGTTGAACGTTGTATTATGGTTACATATCGTTGGCCTTTTATATTACTTTGTTTGTAAAAATAAAATTTCATCTTCAAAGTAATATCGCACTTTTTCGCAGAGAGGGAAGGAGGGGGGGGGGGTCGTGGGGTGCGGGACGAGGGATGATGTAATTTTTATGTGCGTTAGCTTTTGTCTGACATTTTTGTCGTGATTGATGAAGATGGAGTAAGCCTTTAGTCTTAATCGTGTTTACTTAACGAAATGGACGCATAAGCGGCCATAGTATTACCTAATATTAGTTATATCAACTAATTTTATTGCGACAGGTGAATTGCAGGTAAACAATGTAGTACAATCAATAGTAATTTATTTATTTTAAGGAAACTACAACATATTTTCTTAGGTTTTCTTGTCGGCCTCGATGGCGTATTGGTTAGTGTAACCGACTGTCACGCCTGATGTCGCGGGTTCGATTCCCGCACAAGTCAAATATTGTGTGCATGAACATGGATGTTTGTCTTGGTCTGGGTGTTTCTATGTATAATATGTATGTATTTACAAAAAAAAGTTTATATATGTATGTTTATCCATTGTCTAGTACCCATAGTACAAGCTCTGCTTAGTTTGGGCTAGGTGGTGTTGTGTGTATGTGATACAATATTACTTATTACTATTTGTTTAGGACTAACTTTAAGTCAATAACAGAGTTCCACGACAATCGAACATGAGGTAGAAAATTGTGTTTTCTAAGGCGAAAGTTCATTAAGTTACACTATGAATTTTATTTATAAAGAGTTATCAAAAGACAGCTATCAGTAACAGGAATTTACGATCAGGTCACGTCGTGACGTCTCACATAGATACATTTGGGTAGATACATTACGGGTATGTAAATACCCGTAATTGCACGTAAAGTAAAATGCCAGAAAAATACCTGTTAGACACTACACATGAGATGTTTCATTCCCGGATTGAAAATTGTTTCTGGAGATTTCTACTAAGAAAGTCTTACTAGCAGCATGGAGTCTAAAACTGTACTCGTTGATCGCAATAGACTTTCATCCTATTACGTGATACCTAAAGTCACGGAGCAACATGTCAGCGCTATACACCTCCACTGACCCCTTCGGGGGTAGAGCCGTCTGCCTGTGTGTATATACATAATATGTATGTATTAAAACTATTATCAGTAAAATATCTACATAGTTTTTGTAACTAGCGCCAATTGTTGTCTGTTTACTTTTAACAAGTTCGCAGAATGGTATCCACGATATTTTCCTTAGAACAGTGTGAATTTACTGAAACTTTTCTTCTTAGAATTTACCTGAATGTACTTTTGGAATTCAAACAATCTATTTATTTTTAACAAAGAAGTGTATCCGTAGCTTCATCATTAAAAAAAAATAAAAAGCAATAAGAACATCAAAAATAATTGTCTTAAAACAATGTTTTTGATTATTATGACTTTATTTGTTCATATTTATTAGATTACTTCTTCATACGGAGCTCTATAGCTTACGTTGTTTATTATGTTAGGCGTACTAAGTAGAACAAACTTGCTAATGTAATAGTTTATATAATTATAATGTACTGAGTACAGAGAACGAAAGACAGCACGGTGCGCTACGCCAAAGTAATTAATCGATATAATTATAACGGCGCAAATATCAAAACCTTATTGGTGAATATATATTTGAGCCGTTTGGTGTCGAATCGGGCCATGGGCTCCAAGTGCTAGGTCCGTTTATAAAGACCGGACCTAGCTGAGCGGCTGACCGACGCTTCGCGTGACCAGAGGGCTGGTATTTTCTTTGCACAAAGAATAAGTATTGCCATTCAACGTGGCAATGCTGCCAGTCTTCTAGGCACGTTGCCAATTGACGACGATGCGGAGGAATATTATGACGCTTTTTAATTTTGTTGTTTTATTTTTCTCTTTAGTTAATATGTCTTGTAAATAATTGTGTATATATATTATGTTAATTATTTGTTTATTTTATGTGCAATAAATAATAAAAATGCATTATAACAATAATACATGCTGTTCTATTTAAAATTTCGATTTGGTTTTGGAGTCTTGTTACTCACCTAGGGGCTACTAAATATGACCACACCTTTCTGTTACACGCTATTTAAGCATGTACTTTGACTGCATGGATGACGTAGTGGCTGAAGTGATCGCCTCGCCACTGCTATTGCACTGAGTGTTGTGGGTTCGAATCCCACACGAGACACAAAGTAGTGTGATCCACAAATAGTTGTTCTGAGTGTGGGTGTTGTTTGTGTCCGTTGTTTGAGTGTTTGTAAAGCCGCCCGTGATACTGGAACAAAAGAAAGCGCAGCAGTTGTCTTTAAAAAAAAATTAAATCTGTGTAATGTAATATGTATTTTTGTTTGCAGTTCACAAAACCCACCGTAATGGATACTTATATGTCCTTCATCAATAATCTGAAAAAAGCCAAGGAGACAATCAAAACAGCGGCCGGCTCGAGGCCCGCCTTCGCCAAGTTCCTGGACGCCATGGCCCGGGATCACAAAGGAAAACTCTCACTGGACAATTTGCTTATTAAACCAGTGCAGAAGTTCCCCAGTTACAAATTGTTAATACAGAGGCTGATAAAACACACAGGTTAGTAGTATGTTTGAAGTGAAAACTTCTTTAGCCGCGTTGAGCACTTCTTGGGTGAACAAAAATCATGGAACTCGCGTTATCGTCACCGAACGCTCTACATTTTTGAATTATTTTTGGTTTATAATTTGGTTTATAAAGAAGTGTTTATGATCAAGGATTAAAGTTTTCACTTCTATCGGCAGTCCCCACAGACTGCCCCAATTTTTTTTCTATTTAAGTATTATATAGGAACTAGCTGACCCGCGCAACTTCGTTTGCTTCGCATAAGAGATTTTTCCCCGTTATTCTTTGATGCTCCGCTCCTATTAGTCGTAGCGTGATGATATATAGCCTATCAATATTATTCATTGATGCTCCACTCCTATTAGTCGTAGCGTGATGATATATAGCCTATAGTCTTCCTTGATAAATGGGCTATCCAACACTAAAATAATAATCAAATAGAACCAGTAGTCCCTGATATTAGCCCGTTCAACCAAACAAACACTTCAGCTTTATAATATTAAGTTTAGATTATGGAAAACACATATTCAGACGTTTATCCGGATTGTAATCCGTCCGATTGCAATGCATGACTCAGGTGCGGTCTGGTATTCTCGAACCAGTCCCATCTGCGGTATTGGTTTCCCAATTGTTCCTCTGTGCTAGAATCATTGGATTTGGACACTTGGTGTTGGTCCCGGAGAAGCTATTATCACTATTAATCATCATCGTCAAGGCGTAAAACACAGCTCGTGTAGGTATTGTAGAGTTTTATTAGTGAAGAAACAAATATATTTCCACAAAATTATCCGGTATCTGAGGACTATTACTGTCTATACATTTATATGTTTATAAAGAGCAGTTCGTCTCCAGTCACAAAAACGCCAAAATTCAAAGATAAAATATTAAATCAACAAATCTACAACGACGATATTAAAATGCAATAATAATTATTATCTAAAGTAAAATATCGCAGACAAAAGAAACGTTCTCCTTTGTTTAGAAGAATAAGCACTGGCTTAATCACTCGGCTTGCTTTGAGTAACAATGGCTGCGGCAGGTGCCAACTTCATTTTGTTTCTCTGTGTTATTAATGGCGCTTCTTAAGGCCTATTTTAAAACAATATTTCATCAAGGAGGTGGAGAGGTTCTTAGAATTTCTTAAGTACAGATTAATTTGGGATTTGCACGCTGTTACGTCGGTATATATATCTACCGTCGTTCACACTTAGTCCTGTACTTTAGTTAGTTACTCCTGAGCTGTTAATACAATTATTTTATAACAAAGATTTTTTTCTTTTTGGTTTCCTTTTGCCAAAAAAAGACAATAATAATTTATGATTTATTTGTTAGTCCGTGAGGGTATTTTCGTTTTATAATAATTGCTACTGTAATCATATATTAGGTGATGCTCTTGCTCTTTATATGAATGTTAGTTACAATTGACTGCAACTATGTTTTGTTTTTGTAATTATAATCACAATATATTTACAGACCAATCACATCCAGACCACAAACTTCTTCTAGAGGCTCAGAAAGAAATCCATGAACTACTAGAGCTGATCAATTGTACAGAGAGAGAAAGCCTGGAGTTCGAACAACAACAGCAAACCTTGAGGGAATTGGAACAGATGATCGAGGGTCTATCTAACTTGGTGACGACTGACCGCATGTTCCTGAGACACGAGACGGTGACGATGCCCTCGGCGCAGGGAACCATTAAAGATAGAGCTCTCTTTCTATTTAACGACTCATTGTTGATTACTAGTGTCAAGAGACGGACGGGGACGATAAAGAAGCCTACGCCGTAAGTACCTCCTTGTGATTTATAACTAATAAACTGGTGAATTCTTTAAAATATTCTTAACTTTTCGTTTACGAGGGCTGACATATCTTATTTATTTGGATCGCCAACAAATGATACACATTTCTTACATCTAAATAGTAATTGACCGACATGCCTTGTGCTCATTTACTTACAGGCGACCACATGTAACAAAAATTAAACTATCGCCACAAAAATGAAATAAAATCTCTAAACACATTAAAATAAAATTAAAAAGAAATAAAAACGTCAATCTAAAAATATAAATTCAAACCTAGCCTAGTATGGTATCATAATTACCGAAGGCTGTTATGTCATTCGAAAATATGGTCTATCTGTGAGCCAATATCCAAAATTTTAAATAGCTTCACGAAATATGTTAATAGAATACTTACTCATTATCAAGTTTACTTAATCATCAAGTCTACTGGTTGCAACTATTTAAAATACTGCTATACAAAAACATCACGAAAGATAAAGCTTGTCCCTTCCAGTTATGTTTTAGATCATAGGGTGAACATTCCGTCGAGGAATTCTCAGATGCAATGCAGCGCAGCGCGAGCGCCTGGAACTTTGTGATTCCCCTTTGCCGTATTCGCAGATATGCAATGTATGCTTTAACCTGTGATATTAACATGAATATTTGGTATTCCAGAACATACCAAAGCAACATTGCGAGTCAGATGGAAGGCAACAAGTATAAGCTACTCATGAGGATATCGCTGGCCGACCTCGAAATTGTTAAAGGTAATCACAACGTTTCTATCAATCATTGAACGCATTTTGATTATTTTATCTCAATGATAATGAGTAGACTTTTTCTAATTTTTGTTTTTAATTATAACAATAGCTGACTGTGTCCATGACGAAAGAAGTTTTATTTTGCTAAGTCACGAGATTTAATATAATGCAATTTAAATTTTGTTAATCTGTAGAATATTTTATGTGATATGGGTTTGAATATAAAATATGTAGATGAGCTCATTTTTATGTTTAAAATATGTATGTAATCTGTAAATGTCACTCTGCCAATTGTTTGATGGCATAGTCTTGTTTCAATTGCTTCTTTCTCTCCCTGTCATTTATACATCTGTATTGTTCGCTTTAGCATAATAAAGTCTCGACCAAGCTAAAATATTTATTATGTTAGGCTTCATAATATAAATAATATTTATATTGTTGCTACAAATTCATCATCATTATCATCGCCAACGTCAACAATAGTTTCAACGCCCGTGACTGACGGTACAAATTGCAATAAAATAAAAATATTATGGCACAAAATAAATAAATTTCAATAAGTGCGTCCTTAAATTTTTATGTGTTGTATTATCGTCATGTGTTACTGCGACGAGAGATAAATGCGCGGCGAACAATCGTTAGACCGATTTATTTGCTTTATAATAATAAATAGACTTAAGATGTTGTCATATAATGTTTAACTGTATTATCTTTTTCCGTGTGATGTTTGTGAGTACGGCCGGTATACTCGCGTCGCTGAAACTTTTATTTAATCGTTTGAACATTCTATATTTTTGTGAGTACCTATTTATTTTAAATTGTTTGAGTTTTGAATAGTGTGTAATATATTACTGTTTTCCGTATTTATGTCAAATATAATTAGCACAAATTCAACTAACGAGTAATCGTAAAGGTTTTGATGTTTTAACTTACGTAAAATAGATTTTCAAAAAGCAAATTGCGGCCTAATGCCGGCCATATTTCGAAATTTGTTCAATGCATGGAATACAATATAATACATTTTTCCATAAAAGCGATCACATAGTTTTGTATATATCTACATACATAAAAAAATTAACACAGCAAAATTTTACACGAATTAACACTTAAATTTTTTATAGGCACATTAAACATGTCGTATGATAACAATTAGGCAACAAGCTTACGGGTCGTAAATTAGATGTTCAGGTCAATCAATACAATATTATGCATCTATAAAAAAAATTGTAACAAACTTATCTTTAACGATCGCCGAAAACAAATAATTAAAACTTTTGTTAAAATCAGAAGTGCATTAGTTTTTTTAGAATAGATTATTAGAATAATTAGACTTTCAATTTAGTGTAGTTTCTTAAATTATTCTCTTATAGTACCGTAATAGCTTCATCCTCGACAAAAGTAACATTGAGTCCATAACTTTTTCCACTCCGCGCCTACACCAATACATTTATTGACGAACCTACAAATAAAAATCAAACATGAAATATCACAAGAAACAGAAAACCGCCTCCACTTTGAGACACAACAAAGCGAGGTGTGAACAAACAAAACATAAAAGGTTCACGGAAGCTATACATGAAAATGCTTTTATTATAATTCTTTAGAATTAAAAGGTCACTATTAGAAAACAACTAGACTTAAATGAAAATAGGCATATTGCTCTTATTTATTTCAAATTTTGATCTGATTAAAACTGTATTAAATTGATGCTACCCATAATACAAATTAAATCGCACTGTTGATACCTACATCAAAATTGCACGCGTCTGTCCGTTCGCGATAAACTCGAAAATTACTAAACGGATTTTCATGCAGTTTTCACTAATAGACAGAGTGATTCATTAGGAAGGTTTAGATGTATAATTTGTTAAGTTTTTGTACTACCATTGCAAAGACGACTCGCTAGTACTTATGTGTTAAGTTATAACGTAAGATGCATGCGCCGTTTCAGCAAATTATTAACTAAACGTTATTACTGGCTAGTGACATTAAATGCCTCCATGTCAATGTTAGTTGAGGTATACTAGTGCTAGTGTCCGACTCTTAGCATGTAGGTTATCTAGCAGTCACCATGTACACTGATATGGACATGTATGGCTGTGGATATCAGAATACAGGTCGGATGTGATATGGTACATTAACTGAAGCCTGAACTGACCTCTGGCCATATACTAAGTCAGGTGGTTTTCAAGTCGGTCAATGGATTTGAATGAAAATAAGTAGAGAAACGCAATGTGAATTCTAAAACATTTACAGCGGCAGAACTGATTAGTAATTGTAAAAATGTAAAACACAATATAAATTACATGAATAGCGTACGATGGAAAGAGCAATAAACTTGGTGATGCAAATTTCAAATGGAATACGCTATTGCTAGCTTATTTTTGCATTAATAACCTCAATTATATTTTTACCCGACCTAGGTATCGAACTCGAGGTCAATGAGGCTCTTTGTTAAATGTAAACGTGCGCGGTCAGTTAGGTGCTTGCCATGGACCATTTATTATAATCTTCAGATCTTAGTATTCGTATTGTGAGTTGTTTAGAAGTAATACATTTAATTTTAGTAGGAGATGAAAAAGTGGTCGTGAAGTTGGACCAATTTTATAGTTCTGTATAATCGCAGGGCATCCTGTGTGAATACGAATGTCGATAACATATTTATGAACTAAGAAATTTGAATGAAATGTATTAAGGATGGAAATTACGTTTATTATATGAGAAGCAATGGTCTAGCGGCGTGTGGCGTTACACTGCTAACTGCTTGCTACACATCTTATATTTTGAAGTTATGTGCTTATTAAATAGTTATATTACAATTAACTTGACGGAAAACGTGGTGAAATACCAAAATGCAGTAGAGAGTGCAGTACAGAGTTCTCTGCGATGACTGTGATCTATCGTTAGGGCACGGAGAGGAGGTTTGTGTCTCTGCTAGACACACTGCTAGAACTGTTTAAAGCCAAGGTTCAGTTATTGTATTTGAAATTAGTATATTTATATAGATCTAATAACAATAAAGTTAAAACATAAAGACATCAAAATTATAAAAATAGAATTGCCTAAATCTCATATCTCTTGTATCTTACAAGGGAATATGATTTAGGTTAACAGGTCACAAACGACAAGGCGCAAGACATACAGTATGCCGCCTGCCGCCTGGCGCCGCACTTTACTTTCCTTTGTCGCACAAAACCTATGTGAGCGACGTGAAACAGCATGCTGTGGCGTGGACCGTTGTATCGCGTCTGTAGTAGATAATATTCACGTACTCGAGACCAGAGCTATCTGTTATGCCAGTGTAGATTGCATGCAACGATACAAAACGGTCGTTTCGCAGGAATCTGTGTGCACACATCGATATAGTGCGGAACGACCTGGCCAGAAAAAGATGGTGTGCGAATCAACACCTAAGCACATTTCTAGCGAACAGATTCGTGCGAAACAACCACTAAGCCAAGCAAACCATATTAATAATTGTCTCATAATGTTTGTGTACAGCTAAGGACGAGAACCTGCGGCGCATAATGCACGAGGTGGAGGCGCTGACGGCGGACGTGCACACGCTGGCGCAGATCTCGCAGCACGTGGCGGCGCTGCACGCGCAGCACGCGCAGCTCGCGGAGCTGGTGCGCGACATGCGCGACGCGCTCAGCCGCCAGCTCGCCGAGCGCCAGAACAGCGACACGCAGCTCTGCTATATGGAGATTAGTTTAAATACTGCGTAAGTTTCAGAATATTATTGTCTGTCTAATTGGTCAGTCGTCAGAGTTACCAAGAAATAACACATCAGTTTTGTGGCGGTTCGGTTATGAGGATACACTGGAAAAATGCACTAACTTCCATCGAATAGTATAGGATTATGAGAAGACCAATTAATCTAGAATTTTGATATAGGTAAATTTATGTCTTTAACTAGAATTTCCTAGCTCAAAAACACGATATTGTAATTTTGGCGCGATCATAATTATTTTCGAAAACACCTCTGAAAAATTACTATTTTTGGAATTACAAGGAAGTTACACTATCATTATGCTTAGGAATTACTCAAATATATTCGTAACATCAATATTAGTAATTTGGTAGCTCATTATTTCCATAACTAAAACCAATCATTTTTAAGTAATATTTTAAGATATTAACAATTTGATCATTGCGGGTGCATCGCAATTTTAGACCTTATGACCGCTCTTTAACGGGCGGAGCTATTCTAAACGATAATTTTCGCGGTGTCCCCTTAATAAATAAGCCTTGAGATTCTTACTGGGAATATCATAAAGTATTTGTTAGACATGAAGGTTTATTTTAAGGCCAAATTTAAAAGTCACCAATGCTAATGTGTAGATACATTTTGCATATTTGCAGAATCACTTTAATATATTGCTTTGCTGTCGGATAATAAATAATAGGCACCAACATTTCAGCAGTCGTCAGCTATTTAAAGCTACTATTTAAAGCTGTTTAACATTTTATACAGACAGTTAAGAAGTATGTTACTGTCCACCTGGCTTCTCCGTCGGCTGCAGCGAGGTTTTCGTTAGCAACTCCCAGAGTTGCGAGTGGTGAGCGACTTTATTGCTCCGGCACCTATCTGGAGAATAGGTAGTGTCCCTTGGACACGAGGTAGCCCGCTTACGAGAACCGGATCTCTGAGGTTAGGATGGAGAGTCGAGATTTGGGGACAAGACCTGTCTATAACTGGTCCCGGAAGGTGCTCGCGGGCACTGGAAGATACAGCGGCTCCCACTATTATAACCTAATGGTTGGTGTAGGGGAACGCTATATCATAAATTGTCGTAGAGAGAGGGAATATCCACCTGCCTACAAGTTGAGAGTTTCCTGCATGAAAATGTATAATAAGTCCAAAGCGCTACAATTACGACATTATATAAAAACTTGAACACTTGAACACACACAAAAAGTTTCATCAAAATCGGTCCAGCCGTTTAGGAGGAGTTCAGTGACATACACACGTACAGTAGAATTATATATATATAAAGATAACAATACGCAATTTGTACAAAGTATTTAGGTTAGTTTGAAATGTCACTCGATCCAATTAAAATACCTGCATATTAATGTTTTATTATCAATAATTTCAGAAACGGTACAGAGAATTTAACCATAATATATCCGAAAGCAGATAAGAGGAGCAGTTGGGAGGAGTTAATAAATGAGACTAAACAGAAATTAAGTAAGTAGCACCATAGATTATATTGTATGATATTGAATTAATTATCTATTCTTGCATAATACTGAATTAATTGTCTGTTAGAAATCAATATAATATTATGTTTTCTTTTACGTGGAACTGAGTTGATCAAGGTAAAATTCTTATTTAATTTTTATTAAATTTGTAAAACAGTTTGACGTACTTTTATTATTCTAGTTTATTTATTTATCGTTCGCCAGACCGTTATATAGATTGTATAATAGTTATTAAACATATAACTTTCTATAGTAATACTTTATTATAGATTTTCCAAATTATTTGACATTGGTTTTCACTTTGGAAATGGTCAGGATACCAATTATTCTTCTTTTTCAATTCACATTAGGTGCTTTATATCGTATCGGAATGGTCAAAATGTAGCAATACTTATATTATTTAGCTTGTCTGTAGTCAGTGCATGCAAATATTACATACATCGTCTATGAACAAATGCTCAAGAATATGGAAAGAATGAAGAAATACCTGTGCTTGTGTTCTAAAGTTGCCTTAAATTTATATTGGGTGTTTTTGACATATATGTAGTCTTTAAGGCAAGTGGTGTTAAGTGGGTTGGATCTAGTTTTTAATTTAGTATGTGTTTCAGGTGTATACGGTCAAGAGCGACCGGTTCCAGAATTCCTGTCGCCGGTGCCGATCCGGAAGACTCGGGCCGGACTACAGTTCACGTGCGCTGCGCCCACCTTACCGCCTACAGGACAGTCACCTGATGTTTGGGTAACGCCTTTTAAACTTCTACATGACGACAATATACCAGCAAATAACATAACAACTTCACAGCTTTACAGCTTTATATTAGCCCTTTATCGGGTTTGTATGACACTTGATTCATTCTAATGTGGTGGTTTGTGAGATGACGTAGGCAACCTTGTGCACTGTGACGCGGTCTAAGGCACTTAAAGTTAAACAGCAAATTGTTTGAACGTTGCTATAATAGAAATAAACAAACACTATTGAGCTCTAGCATCATCTTTCATTGTATTTGTATTACAATATGGTAAACATTTATACATAATTTTTTAGAATGACTTAAGCATAACCATTCTGGGATTTATATTATCAACAAGAATGTTTGTAACTCTTTTTAATAAAAGTTAAAGTTTAATATCAATAATTGCGATATAAAACAAAATCTTCAAACATCAACTCACTGCAATTACATATCTTTCTTAATATAGACATCTTTTCTCGTAAACACACAATTCTTTAGAACTAAATTAAAGGTTTTTTTTTTATACAACTGACGTGGCAAACAAGCATACGGCCCACCTGATGGTAAGTGGTCACCGTAGCCTATG
The DNA here is from genome assembly GCA_963564715.1 of Catocala sponsa. Lineage (NCBI taxonomy): Eukaryota > Metazoa > Arthropoda > Insecta > Lepidoptera > Erebidae > Catocala > Catocala sponsa. The sequence goes on from OY751347.1 coordinate 364,185, forward strand.
GACGCCTGCGACACCAGAGGCATCACTAGCGCGTTGCCGACCCTTTAGGAAAGGAAGTGGGCAGGAGAAAGAGTGGGAAGGGAGTAAGGGGTGATTGGGCCTCCGATCCTCTCACTCACCGAACGAAACAACAGTAGGAATACTGCCATTACACGTCGATATTCTGTGAGAGGGTAGTCCTTCTCCGGTCGAGCCGGCCCATTCAAGCTGAAATCATCGAGGCTACACTACTCTAAAATATTATATACCCGAAATAAAAAAGAAAAAAGAAAACTAAAACCCTCTAATAGGCATCATAGAACTCCTCCGCATCACAGTTGACTGTTAGTGTGCCCAGAAGACTGGCAGCATTACCACGTTGAATGGCAATGGTTATTCTTTCTGCGAAATAAAGGCAAGCCCTCTGGTCAAGGCAAGCGTCGATTAACTTTATTGCTATTTCTCTATAGAAAGCACGAGCACTGGGACCCCGTGACCCTAGCGTTTCGACCCCAAACGACTCAAAAACATCAAAATATCTTTATATAAGACTTTGCTATGTCGTCTATTAATTATGTTCAAGGCAACCGCAATCCTAATGTTCATGTCGACGTGAATGATACCCAGGTGTGCAACAGCGACGGCTACGTGGGGCAGGTGTGCGTGCTCACGCTGTCTCCCAAGCCGCAGGTGACGTCGTGCAACGGCGTGTGCAACGCGCGCATCCTGTGCGTGGCGTGCGTGCCGCCCGCGCCCGCGCCCGCGCTCGCCAGGCAGCAGACCCTGGACATACCGTGAGTTCATATAATATAAGTCATTAATAACTATCTAATAAAATAATCTATACTAATATTATAAAGCTGTAGAGTTTGTTTGTTTGTTTGTTTGTTTGAACGCGCTAATCTCAGGAACTATTGGTTCGATTTGAAAATTTATTTTAGTGTTGGATAGCCTATTTATCGATGAAGGCTGTAGGCTATATAACATCACGCTACGACCCACGGGGCCGGGCAGTAACGATAAACGCGGGTGAAACCGCAGGAACATCTTGTTCCATATAATGCGCAAATTAATACAATTATGTTCCTAGTTGACAAGCGTAATATTTTAATGACAGTTCCAAATTTTTTTTATGCTCTCCTTTGTATACAAAATGTCCCAGAAGTTGACGTCAAGCCGGAATCAGGTAACAGGCCAAGTTATAATATTATATCAGCAAAAATCTAAGTTACGTATTTTAAAATAATAGGCATTTAAAAAAATCTACAATACGTAACTTAGACCTTTTTATTTTTTTTTCTGATAGCTGTTATAACTTAGCCTGCTACCTGACTCCGGATTGACGTCGACTTCTAGGATATGTACATACCTAATTAACATTTCAGGAGCACGAGCTCGCTGAGCAGCACAAGTTCAGTGAAGCCAGGCATCAGCATATCAGATCCAGACGATAGCTGTAAGAACATTGGACTCGACAGGTTTGTATTCATCCACAATTAATTATTAAAATATAGGGTGGTATGATGGCGTTTAGCAAAAGGTGACAAGCTCAGTGGATGCAAAAAAGGTTAAGGCAGAAATATGTACCAACAGTTTTGACCTCTCCAAATTTAGACTTAGGTAGTTCATTAATTATTCTTATGAATGGGTTTACCCCGGATCCCGAAGCGTTAATAAATAACGTTTAAAATCCCATTCATGTTATATGATTGTCTGTTGCTAACTCAGCCAATCTCTATAATTGACATGTATTTGACCGTTTATCATTGTTTTTGTGTATCTCTTTTTCCATTTTACCACAGTTCTAAAGGAAACTTATCGAGAGTATACCATTTACTATACAAGGTTATTCTTAGTATAGTGAAAACGCCTCAGGGGGTGATTATACTTGTTATTATGAACAACTTTTGTTCTGGAACATTGCCGAAATCGCGAAAAAAAATTATCTGTTCCATACATTTTGTCGAGGTCAAAGTCCAATTTTGTATGGAACAGCTGATTTTTTTTTCGCGATTTCGGCAATGTTCCAGAACAAAAGTTGTTCATAATAACAAGTATATTCACCTCTAAGAGGTTTTCACTATACTAAGCATAACCTTGTATATATTTTCAGCTATTTTATGTACAGCGAGTTATTAATTCCCGTAGAATTTACGAAAAATGTATATAAAAATCAAACTCATCATCAGCTCATCATCAAGTGACGAAGAAGACGACGGCTCTTCCACCAGTGAGAACCAGGACGCACAATCCGAAAGGAGTCAGGAGTCAGCCTCCATCCGTCTACACAGTAGCCTTACAGCCAATCTTGGGAACCATCGGACCACCCTCACTCCGAATCATAGCAAGTCTCTAAGCACTCCTCACACGGGACAGACCATCCAAGTGCATCCCGTGATGAAGTCCAGCTCAAACCCAGCGGTGGATAAGCAGGCCATGGGAATCAGTTCTGGTAACTAACAACTTTTGAATAGATCATTAATTAATGTTTAATATTATTTTTATGATGTTTTTACACTTGATTTTGTGGTCGGATGCAGTTTAAAAATTAGGTATGTAGTTAATTTTACTGTTGTACTGCCAACTCGCAGTATTTTTTTTCCTTCAAAGGTGAGAAGATAAGTTTGTTATCGATTGACTACTTACTAATCGTATTTATAAATTTACTTTGTTACATAATCATATTTTCGGTATAAATATCAAATTTTTTCGATATCTCTATCCTGTAGTTAAACATTTTTCCATTTTCTATTAAATACCTAAAATGCACTGTACATTTTTACACATGTTTCTGATAAATGTATATTTTTATCAATCATTTAATATATACTGATTTCAAATAAGTGCATTTACATTGAGTATCAATCATCAATCAGCTTAAGGAGCTACTTTAGTTTTGAATTAAAATCGGTAAATTATTTCATCGTTTTATTCTCGTCTATAATTTTCTATACTCTCATATACTCAAGCCAAATTCCATGTTAGTATTCTTATAAACACTGTTGTCAATTATAAATAACTATTACTGCTAGCAATTATTATGTTTATAAAGACGAAGCATTTACCTTAAAAACGATATAGGTGTATGAAAAGAGGTAACAAAAACACCTATTTTTTAAGGGGATTAAATATAATGACCACCAAAAACACTAATTGCGCAGCAAAATATGCTTACTAAAATATATCATAACGAGCACCTATACGCCTCAAATCACTGCATTCCGTCTCGGAAGGGTTAGGTTATGTTAGGTTCCTTCTTAAACCCACCCAAAAATAGGAGCCGTTGACTTAGTTTGATCTCTTTAAATATATTTTGGTGTGCAATTAGTATTTTTGGTAAGCATATTTATATTTTCCTGTGCAATTAGTATTTTTCTGCTGTGCAGTTAAATACTACCCTTTTATAAGTCACCTATTATCTTCAGTTTTAGACCTAAAATTGTTTGTTTACCAAGATTGTATATGAAATTTGGCTTCAGTAGTGTATACCGTGACATTTATTATCAATTGTTATTATGTATATTATTAACTAAATGTTTCCTATTCCATCGCCACATAGTGGGACGTGCAATGTTGGGTAATACTGATGATCTAGTACTGTTGCTTTGTTCTTCTAGCGCTTGCTTATTGCTCCGTAAAGGCTTTCAATTATAACTACCTACAGCATATTATACATTTTTTTTATGAATAGCCTAGTTGCCATGCATCATTTTAAGGCAAAGTTCACATAACCAGGTATGCAGCTGCAAAGAAACCACTTATGCCCGGGAACTATTTTTTTACTCCCTGAAAATCAAAACAGCGTAATGCACTCATTACACTGTTTTGGTTTTCGCGGAGTAAAAAAAATTCTGTCTCATAAATAAGTAGTTGTTTCGAATTTGGCTACACTTCATTGTTTGAATAAAATTCTGGTCTCTCCTCCGTGACTCAGGGATTGCCCTAAAATACTTTGTCAAAAGATGTTAGTTCCGTGTGGTACAATGAGTTAATAAAACTTAATCAGGACAAGTACAGCAGTAGTTTTTCTTATACAAAAGTAACTCTGCCTCTTAAACTACATTTTAAACAAAACAAACATCCATTTACGCGACGCAAGTTTTTAGAAGCAAGTGACGTACATACTATCCTTGCCTTACTTACTTGGGAAAAAAATAGGGATGGCTGGAAACATGATTAAATAATCTTGCCTCGTGTAGATGGGCCATAATAATCAATGTCGTCATGTGATAAAGCTTACAAGTAGGTACTATAACTTTTTACATTGTGCTTCAACCAAACATACTAAGAGCACAATCCTGCCTCAATCTTATAATCTTCTTAAAGGTTCGTATGGTTTTCTAGGGACTCTGTCATCTCCAGCAAGCAGACAGTCGTCGGAAGACAGCGGCACGACGGCGAGTCAGCCGACGATGTGGCTCGGCACAGAGGACGGCTGCATCCACGTGTACAACTGCCTCGACAACATTAGGATCAAGAAGAACAAAGTCAAATTGCAGCACGATGCGGGCGTGCATTCCATTGTGTGAGTATTGTGATATAAACTGTCTTGCTATATCTTAGGTAAATTATAAATGCGAATGATTGTTACGCCTTAACTATTCAATCGACCATCATGGAATTTCCCATACACAATGTCAGGGGACCAGAAAGGGATATATTTTTTCTGGATGAAAGGATTTAGGACCCTTTCATTAAAAAAAATAGTAATAGTAAAAAGAAAAAGTAGTAAGCTATAAATGTTAGCCTAAGAGCTGTATATATGTTTGATCGCGATAATTGAAGGAATTATCAGCCCGATTTAAAAAGACTTCTGCGGTTATTTCGGTATTTAGGATTATATAAAATCAATGACTTTCTCAATGGTCCAGCAGCATCGGATACGGCTGCAACGCATGAAGTATAAACTTGGAAAACATAATATGCACTAATAGACTAGGTGACTGCAATCCCTTCCATTAAATAATGTATTCTATTCCTACAGATATGTGGAGGGCAAAGTGTTTGTTGCGCTCGGGAATGGAGATCTAGTCGTGTATTGTCGGGATATAGGTAAGCATCACCTACTGTGACACGCATGACTTTCTAGCCTATCTTAGTATGGTGGACCTCACACGAAGAAGGTACAATTATTGTCAAGAGATGGCGTTGTACTCAATTACACTACTCCATACAACTTGTAGTGAAGTCTGAATCACGCAAGCGAAGTTTTTTGGTACGAGCTACTGTTTCAAGTTCCCGACATTAATCGTCGAGACGCGGTCTGCTAGGCACAATGACCCTGTCTGGTCGCAGGATTCTCCCTTTGTGTTGAAGGAACTGCACACCTCGTTCCACTACATTAGCTTTGCTACAAAGAACAAAACATAGTATCTACAAGAGATATAATCTATATAGAACTACTTACTATACAAATATTTATCAAACGACGAGTATTATGATGATCTTTGTTTGTGCCCCATGCACTACGTAATTTTAAGGTAATCTGGAAACCATATCCACACGAAGAACACAACACCAGGTTATTTGGTTGAGATCTTCTGTAGAGTAAAGTATACTAACTCAGTAGGATTTCTCCTGGTAGTCCACGCTTTAAGCGTGTTAAAATGATTTTAAATTAAACATTTATATTGTCATTTGCAGATGGTTCGTGGACGGAGCGGTTGACGATACCCGTGGGCACGGAGAACAGTCCTGTGAGCAGCATGCTGCTCTCGGGCGGCAAGCTCTGGTGCGCCACGCACGCCTCCATCAAGATCATTAACCCGCACACGCTGCAGGTAACACACGCACACATACACATATACGCTTTACACACACATGCATGAACTTCATGCTAGCAGTTCACTACACACACGACATGCTGCTGTCGGGTGGCAAGCAGTGTTGTGTGTGGTGAGTGTGTGACGCGCTCACACACACACCTACACACGCACACGCGCGCAGAACTAAATATCTGTGTGTAACTGTACAGGTGGACGAAACATTCCAAATAAGTTCAGAGACGAAGCCGATCAGCCACATGGCGGTGGCGGGCGGCACCATCTGGCTGTCGCTGCACAACGCGGCGCAGCTGCGCTGCTACCTCGCCGCCAGCCGCGACCTGCTCGCCGAGATCAACATCACGCCGCACGTCACCAAGATGCTGCACGGTAAACATCATTTTTACATTTACGTACGGGACTTATGTTAGTGTCTGATGACAAAGACCTGGAATAGATAGTGGTACGGCGTTTTAAGATGAGTTAAGTAAAGAGGTAACAAGATCATCCCCTGTTATGTTCGATCTAAATACACACGCATCTCCAATATCTTTATAATGCAGATCAGCACTACATATAAAACAAGAGAAAAATTGTAGAATGTGGTGTCTGTAAGGCTACCATGTCGAAGATTCGCGAATCGATTCTTCGTGCTGTTCGTACCATTTAACCCGAAACACGTCCAATATTGCACATGTAACGTTTTAATAATCCTTAAACTTACCAGAAAGAAATCAAACTAAACTAATACTAACAATTATATTTCGTTCGGAGCTTCGGATAAGTGTTTGCATGGTAGGCCTCTACTGATCTGTCGACTCTCGCGGTGCAACCAACGACGTCGGCGGCGCGCGACCGGCTGCACGTGCGCCGCGTGGCGCGACGTGCCTGCGCGCGCTCCGTGCCGCGCGCGTGGCGCGACGTGCCTGCGCGCTTTCCGAGCCGCGCGCGTGGCAGGAGTAGCCAAATATATATATAATCAAAAAAATAATTTGCGGCTTACAAGATAGTGAGATAGTGTGAATGTTGTGCGCAGGTTGCGACGACATCATCCGCCAGCACAAGGCGGCGTGCCTGCGCGTGACGGCGCTGCTGGCGCACCGCGACACGCTGTGGGTGGGCACCAGCGCCGGCGTGCTGCTCACGGCGCCGCTGCACCACTCGCCCAACGCGCGCACCGGCGCCTTCGCCGTGCCGCACCTCACTGGTGAGAGTCTACTGCCATCGTCTTACTGATCGTCTAGCAGGCTCCTAAGTGGTGTCTCTTAAGAACCTTAACTACTTCGGTAGCTAGCCGAATAATACGTAGTCGCTTTGTTCAATGGATGCGAGGCTCATATATCATAAAATAGCGCAGCCGTATTATTTGTAACTCCTTATTTATTATTCTAGGTGTAACGTACGGACACACGGGCCACGTGAGGTTCCTGACGATCGTGGAGAACCCCGTGCCACAGAAGCAGCCCGCGAAACAAACGCAGAGTTCGTTGAAGACGAAGGCGTTGAGTCGCAGGTCGACCAACGCGGAAAAGCTGCAGAAACAAACGGAGACCGGACAGATGACCAAGGAGACTCTGATCATATCTGGTGGCGACGGCTACGAGGACTTCCGGAGCTCCACCATGACGGAGGACGCCGGTAGGGAGGACTCCACCAACCACCTGCTGCTGTGGCGGGTCTGAGACAGGTTGCGGCCTACAGGGTTCTAGTATTTCCGACGCTCCGCGTCAAGGACTTTTAAACTAAAGTTTCGCATCCCCTCCGTTCGCCTCGCGCGGCGTTCGAAGCCTAAATAAAGGTTTTATTTTGTAATGTTTTCGTTAATGAATGTTTGTATTATTCCAGCTTTCATTTCGAGACGTTGATGTATGTTAAAAATATAATAAATCTTTTTGTGTTTTACGCTTGTGAGCGTGCTATGAGATTATTAAAGTTAGGACATGAAATGTCAAGTTTTATCGATTTGCCCCATTGTATCAAAATTAATTTAAACGTGCAGTATTATTATATAAATTCGGACCATCTGTATAATGGCCTGTTGCATACCTTATAGACGTTTCTATCAAGTGTTTTAGAACTGTTTACATGTATCAGCCCATATCAAGACATGTTATGTCGTTTATTATCGTTGTCTGAGTAGTAGTTGAACTGTTATAGCCTATTGAAATAATGATAAATTTATGTACCTAATACGTTTTAGGTCTTTGAAATTGTTCATTACTTTCATTAATTAAAGCTTTCAGATTATTTAAGGCTCATGCTTACTGGCTCAATTTTTGTTTGGTTAGTCTCCTATCAGCTTCCTTCGGCTTAGTTCTTAACTTCAACTTTTCTCTACTTATCTCGGCAAAAAGATTTTTAATGTCTTAAATTAATTGAAAATCTAGACTGATCTCTTCGTCGTTTTAGATATAATGTTAGAACTATCTTGTACCTTAGACCTTCCTTGTTCACTTCTCACCGTCTATTAGAAGAGTTGAGGGAGTAAACATGGGTGTTCGGAGCGCGTCGTCGTCGTCGGGAGACCTACACCTACAGTAACGTCGAGAGATCGCTCGTGTGATCCATATCCTCATTGAGCTCGGGGAGTAGGCACACAACTGTTACTCCGCGTGCACCTTGGCCACGTCATCGAAAATCTGGTTAATGTTTATAATTTTGTGATTGCTCAAAAAATTTTTAAATGTTACCTGACCGATAATAAGAGCAACAAATGTTTAAATAGGATGTTTGGACGATGTATCCTATATTTATAATATTGCAGAGTAATAAAAAAATCGCACTAACATGACTGTGTTTTATTTTACCTGGAACTGATACGATCTACCCGTAGCACATTCATGACTATCATGTAACTACATTCCATGAGCAAAGAAACCAACAATGTTCTAAGTGAACTTGATTTTGTCTTAACGAAGTTTTGTCTGTGTAATTACTTTGATAAAATTTTTTTATGTAATAACTCTGTTTTGGATGTAAAATCGATTCTTTTGATAAAAAGTTTCAAGGCAAATACAGTAAGCGCTGAGCGCCGAGTCTTGAGCACTGAGGCGTTCACGCTTACAAATCTAGAAGACTCAAGTCGTTAAACGCTCAAACGTATAACAGTCACGAGCATTGAAAACTTGGACTATAACGTTTAAATTGCATTCTCAAGTGTCAAAGCGATATAATATTCTACCCTACATTTATTTTATTAATATATTAATAAGAATATTGGCTGCTGGAGGGTAAATGGATATGTAAATCAATATAGCGTACACAAATGAATAGCAAGTTAATCAGGAACATTATTGTGTTGCGTTCCATGTAGACCATACTGAGAGCACATCTCTGTCTTTTTGAAGTTAGGTGCGTCTACGTAGTTGGTTATCAATTGCTCCGTGCCCTGGAGAGTGCGATAAACAGTCAGTCCCGGCAGTCATGAACATCTATGGCAGTAATTATTGGTCCCCTCTAATTTTTGACAACTGGTCTAACCTTAGAATGACGTTTATCGCTCGAGCGTTTAAGCGGCGATTTGAGCGTTTTTACACCACTAAATTTAGTGCTTATAATACAATTCGCAAGATTCGTTGTCCATTGTTTCTTTCTATGAAGTCCTCGGTGATGCAGAGGAGTATTTAATCATTAGATTACGATTGTTGTGCATGGAGTCTCGAGTTCGATTCCCTGATTAGCAAAATGTTATTGAGATATTCTGCCAAGAAATTCTTAGATGCAGGACTTTGCCTAGAACTATGCCCGGGAACTTGCAATAGGCTCACCCGTTTTACGCGGGACGTAAAACGCTATGGTTTTACATGCCGCGTGATAAAATGTGGGTGGGTGAAATGCTTCTCTGCCTCTTCGGGATGTCACATATATAGGCATAAGATACATGTATGTATATATTTACATACGAATATGTTGTGGTAGGGTGCAGTAAATTAAAATTGAATCAAGACTTGATAAACAATCTATATTTTATTCAGGTCACAGACATAGTTTTAATTGCACTATTTATTTCGGAACCATTAATCGATAACCATTACCTACATCAAATTCATAAACATATCTTTGACTACATTAAGTGAGAAATCCTATTTCTTACTTCAGTTACATTTTTCAGCTATGTTACTTATGAAGTCATGGAGATAGTCCTCGTCTCCTGTGATGTCATTCTTCTTACCCCTGCTCACGAAATATGGGTCAACTTGCAACTGAGCGGCTAGTTTCTTCAAAGTGGTTCTTCTGTTTCTCTCATTGTCACTAACATCTCTTTTAACTTTACCTCCATCATTCTTTATCATGATCAAATCCACAGCAGCGCAAATCAATTCCTTAGCTTTTGTAAATTCTTCCTTGACTAACGTTGAGTTAACATTCTTTATAAAGGTGTCTTTCTTGCCTCGTGCTATGTAGTAAGGGTCATTACGTACAGACTTTACGATTTCTTCAATAGCGCCGCGCCTATCTCGAGCGGCTTGCTCCAAACTGTAATTGAAATAATACTTTTTACCTCTCGATATGTAATAAGGGTCCACTTCACCCGAGGACCGCCCCGATCTCTCTACTAAAATATAATTTGGTTCATCAACGTACATTCTATTATCCAATACAGTGCCCGGTTCAGAAGGTTGCCCACGTGTAGTCCTTTCGGTTTTTGGTCCACCACGATTTCGAGGTGGCCCGTTAAATAAAAGAGCTAATTTATTTTCTCTGCCTCTGTTAGCCCAAAACGAATTTGGATTCATATTCTTCTTTAATCTAGAAATATGTTTTATGTCATCTTCCACGTCATTAATGGCTGTTAAAATAGAATTTTTTAAATCTTCTTTTCTGTTCTGGACCATTTTTTCAGTTCGTCTACCGCGATTTCCCCAAAATGGTTCTTCTTCACGCCTTCCACGATTACCCCAAAATGGTTCAGAATCTTGCCTTCTACCTCTGTTACCCCAAAATGGTTCGGTATCTTGGCGTCTACCTCTATTTCCCCAAAACGGCTCTGAATCTTGTCTCCTTCCTCGGTTACCCCAAAAAGGTTCTATATCTTCACGTCTACCACGATTCCCCCAGAATGGTTCTTCTTCCTGCCTACCCCTATTGCCCCAGAATGGTTCATTTTCAGTTCTACGACCGCGATTACCCCAAAAAGGTTCTTCTTCTAGTCTCCTACCTCTGTTTCCCCAAAATGGTTCTGAAAAATCTTCCACTTCTAAAGAATTTCGTCTGCCTCGACTGCCCCAAAATGGAGACACGAAATCTTCCCTTCTGCCTTTAATACTTTTAAATTCATCGGTTTTTAAAGGGACCTGTACACATTGATCACAATGCTTTAAGAAATATTCCGAATCGTAATCGAAAAAGCTTTCCATTGAATTGTCACGTCTACCTCTGTTTCCCCAAAATGGTTGATCTTTGATTAACTTTTCAGTAGATTTAGCAACTTTTTGGTTATATTCCAATCCGTTGTTATACTTTGTGTTATAGTTGGGATCATCATCTATTTGCTTTTTACCTCTGTTTGGCCAAAAAGGTCGATCGTCGTCATCATTCAGCGATCTCTTTATACGTTCGTTCTCAGGCTTTTCTTTTAAATTATTATTTTTCTTATGATTAGCTTTATTTGATTTAATTTTATTCGATTTGCCAAGCGCAACGTCCGTTGTTATGATTAGTAGGAATAGGAGAAACGTTTGTATTTTTATGCGCATTTTGTTACAATCTGAAAAATACATAAAATATTAATGTGTTGTATGTTGTTTTAGCACTTTAGATACATAATTATGATTACTAGCGGTCGCTTAGTGCTCGAAATTCGACCAAAGTTTGTAAGATATTGCTGATATATATCATTATATATTGATATATGTAACCATAGTTACGCGCTCTGACTGCGTGTGTCAAATGCATGGTTGTGTGCGTGAAGTGTTTTTTCATTAATTTATTGTATTTCTAATGCATATTTTATATAAATATTAGGATTCGTCACTTCTTCTCTGTATAAACTATAAGTGTGCGAAATCTCATACTCCTCCGTCCGCCCAATTTTCGTAAAAAGGGATCTAAAGTTTTTGCTTCACGTATTAATACATAGATAACTATTTTGAACTGTTAGGCAATGTTTGAAAAATTTCATAGTTGGCAATGTTAGGTACTTAATATTTTTTTTATCATAGGTGGCAAATTACTCAGCAACGGAATCTCGCCAACAATCTGCGTTACTCTAGCCAAGAAAAATTATGGCAGAAAAAATTAATAACATTTACTTGTTACGGCAGTTGAAATTAAAATCAATGGCGGTATTTTAATAATATACTTGACGACCATACATTAGTATAGTCGTCTAAAAAATACTCTTTCTTTGTTAAATATTCATGTAATTATACATGAATATTTAACAAAGAAAGAGTATTTTTGACGTATTATTTCATTTTTCAACGAAAATATCTAGTCTTTTGACCAAATTATCACCAAATATATGCAGCTATTTAATGTATGGGACAAATACAGGTGAAAACGCAAAATTTAAGGTAATATTTGTGATTTTAAATTCTTTGTAAATAATACAATTATACAAGTATTATTAATGTATAACTTTAACTTATTACGACGTCCGAGCTTTTAAGCAATGGACTGCATCGATAGAAGTAATACTACTGCATTTGGCAGAAGATAGTTCAAATAAAAACCCTCGTTAAACATGTTTATGGCAATACGAGAAATAGGAGATAAGCCCATTGCTGACTATCAAGCTTATTTATAACTAAACAACACTTCTTAATCAGGGAGGTCAGCTGAGGAAGGACATGATCACCAGCTAGCACCAGTTATAACTACAAACTAATGTCAGTCGACATTTTCAATTTCAAAATAGAAAAATGAATATCTCACAGACACTATACAAACAGCATAAATATAATATCTTATTTTATGGGAGACCAAGAGCTAATTATATATAAAAATAAAAAAGATACTTACATATATTTTGCGGTTAATTCCAATACCATGTTTCCACAACTTGGAAACCAAGAGCAGTGGTGACTTCAGGGTTGCTCCTTCGACTGTGAGGAATGGATGTGCGGCTCCTTGCTTTTATAAAGGGAAGGCGAGTAGGCGATGTCTCTAGGGGTGTCGCGGGCAATTTTTTGTTTGTCCCTTTCAATTCTAGCGGGACCGCGTGACTTATTAAATTAAAACAATGCTTGTTGCGCATTGCTCTGGATTTCTGTTAAGGAGACGGTTTAAGGCGTAGCTTAAGAAATAAATAGTTTTTAATGGTAACCTGCTGAAACTTTCGAGTATGAATAGTAATCTTAAGTTAATAATTTAGACAGAATATCATTTGTCGAAAAGGAATGCTAGTACTACCATAAAGATATGGTTCGAATAAGAGAATTCCAAATAAAATTATATTATCACATAGGTATAAGGATATGGCTTTGACTTTAAACTGGAGTGCTACAATTTAAATACATGTCAAGAAACATGTTTTTTAACAAATTAAAACTCCTGTCTTGCCGTGAAAACTAAACATTAATATTATAATATTATTTAGTACTTCATGAATGATTTCGTGTCCAATGGTCGTGGTTATTGCACTGTCAATTCAATAACTTAGTTTTTCTTATGAAGTAATCAAATAATATAAAATGCATGTGTTTTCAATTACCGAAAGCTTATTTATTTAATAGCGCAACTACATTATACCTATTAATATAATATTTATAATTATCATGCTTTGTTTATTACCTGTTGTAATAACCTTAATAAATAAATAAATATTATTTTTTTATTTTGTCTAATAGGTATGTATGACTGGCTATTGAGTTAGATGATTTCATTTTTATATAACTATTATAACTGAATCTAATTTTAATTTTATTTTAAAACGACTATACAATGATGTCTAGATTGCGTGTTTGGATAATATTGCACTGATTAATAACTCTATGCATAGGTGATTGTCGACCCAAATTAAGTTCCATGTACTAAATGAAAATGCAAGTGGAATTCACATAATTTATCTATGCGAGTATATTGTTATGGACTGTATGCGAATGGTAGTACCTACATACTTACTAAGTAGTTATAAAATAAAATGGATTTTAAATATATTATATTACGCACAATCATACTGCGTGTTCTGCCGACTCTTTCACGGGGAGTGCTCTGAACAACTGTTTGATTTGGTACCTGCGGCCCCTTTCTAGCACCGTACCACTCGACTACGAAATAGGGTTCATCCATATCACCTGGAAGCGTTCAATTCTAAGACGGTACGCTTTCAGCGATCATTTCTCCCACGTACGTGCAAGCTCTGGAATGAACTGCCAGCTTCGGTGTTTCCCGAGCGCTATGATATGTCTTTCTTCAAACGAGGTTTAAAGAGAGTTCTTCTTTCACGGTAGGCAGCGGCTTTGCTGTGTCCTGACATTGCTGAAGTCCATGAGCAGCGGTTACCACTTTCCATGAGGTGGGCCACTTGCTCGTCTGCCACCAATGGCAATAAAAAAAAAGAAACATATGCTTGCGGATTTTGATTTGATTACAAACTTGTTCATTACGACTGCAACTGTATAAAACCAAGTTTTTCGTAGTCGAGTCGGATTGACCCTTCTCGTCTCATTACCATTGGTGCATTGTCATTTGTCGCTTTAAACGAGTCAAATTAAATATAATACAAAAGTTTAATATGATGGTTCTTACTTGACGTACCTACTTAAAACATGACAATGTGAAGTCTTCATTGCTGGTCAGATAATACGATTACTGGATATTTCCCTGGATACATAACCTAGTTTCATATTAATGTTCATGATATTCCACTTAGCCCATTAGCACGTGACCTCCAAATACTTCTAAAGATAATATCGATTGAACTAATTGGCTGTATAGACAGTGTTACTTCCTTTTACTCGTCTTTGAAGTAATGAAAGAACAAATTGTTTCAAAAGCTGAAGAAACCACTTTCTTATGAAAGATTTTTGTAAACATGAACAATGATTTCCGGTGCAGAGTTTTTAGGATGGCTCGCAAAATTTTCTGTTTCAATAATCTTAAAAAGCTTTGTAAACAAAGATAACTTGTAAGCAATTTGTCATCTGTACTAAAACAGTCGACGACTGATGATTATAGAAGCAGTATTGTCGGATCGACATATGAGCAAATCTCTGTTGCAACTTGAATTCTCGAATTATAGCTTATAGAAAATAGCAATTCAACTATATAATGTATAAAGTTATTCTTACATTAAACAATATAACCTATGTAAGGTAGTCCCTGTTACTCCTAGAGATACATTCATAAAATTAAGCAGTAAATTTGACGTTCATTTATTATTGCATTGACTTAATACATTACTTTGACCCACTACTATATATATTGATGAAAAGAAAGGAGAAAATATAAAATAGGATAGGCAAAAGAACATTTTCGTTGTATGTCACATCTTTGACAATTTGTGTCACGTCCCGTAGACGCGAGGCTTCGCGACGCCGACGTGTCAAACGGGGGCTCGACGACCGGTGCCAGCCCTATTATTTATTTATTTTCAATATCAAGTCCAGTCGGAAATATTCAATGAATATGTTATTTGCTTGTCCTTACATGTCTTATTGGGATATTTGAACATATGACCTTGACCGTCCCTGTGTAAATTATGTATCACATACAAATTTACAAGATAAAAACCTTATTAAATGTAAATTAATTCAAATGCATATTGATATTTTATTTTCATTATTATTGGAAAGCCTTGCCTTATTAGTATTGGTTGGTTTGAAACACTGAGACACTAATAAAGAACAATAATATATAAGATATTAGGGAGTAGCTTCGTCTTAAAGAGGCTGCCCTTAGCGGTCAGAGCATGTTTGTCTTGGTGTCTTGATTACAGCGCACGAGACCAGCTGGCCGGGGCCGATGGGGAAAATGCTAACGTGACATGAAAACTTACTTTTGTTCTCCTCGTTGGCACGGTGACTTAGGTAGCGTTATCGCCGATGAGGTCGCCAGGTTAGACTCCCGGCAACGTCAATTGTTATTGTTTAATAAATTCTCAAAGAGTAGTAGTCCGGTAAGAGGTCTTTAAATCCTCCCAGTAATAACTAAGTGGGTGACCAATATAGCTAGATGTAATTATTACATTTCTACCACGATCATTATACTTTTCTACTACGATGTATTGATAGTTTATTATTAGTGTAGGGACACATGCAAGTATGTAAGGCTGAGTGCAAGGCAAGCAAAAACGTATGTGAGCGCGAGTGTATGTGAGGCCGCCGGCCGGCCAGTTACTGCGTACTGGTCGGATTGAAAGGTTCTCTCGGGGCTTTCGTATGAATAAATGAATGGTTTATATTCGAGAACATTCTTTTAATTGAGATATAACCCAGAGATACCTCTTGATCGGTGACTTGACTCAATTAGCGCTCATTAGGATATAGTTTTAGGAAGAGAGCGTTAAATTAGTTTAGTTTTAATAAGACAACTCCCGCTCTAGGAGAAATTCCTGCGTCGCGGGGAGTTTACAAACATTCAAACAACGGACACAAAGAACACGCAGACACGGAACAACCATTGACACAGACCAGCCACGTTTGTGATGAAGTGACTTCTAATGCACTGAATGCACTGTCAGTGCAATAATTATAGGTAATATACCCAATTGATGTGTGCTCCTTTGCTTTTTAAATAACATACATCGGTTATTATTCATATAAATATTCATATCTTATAACCATATGTAAATGCTTTTGTACGCTATCTTTGTGCAAATGCTTTTCGTCATCTAGCGAATACCCATAAATAGAAAACATGCATTTTTAAAAAGATGCCACGCTGTCGTATTCATTCCTGTATCAGTCCTAGTTTTAGGTAAGTTTTAACCACGTATGCAGAAGAAAGTAATGAAGTCGTAATATGTTTCGAGACAAGAAGGCAAAGTGACATTTTAACCGGATTAAGCGCCGACGATCGGATCAGTGTCGGCTCTGATTGAGTAATAGTACATACGCTATATTATTCTATAATGATATCAGTCCTGTCTTAAACTGTCCCACTGTTGGGCAAGGGCCTCAACTCAGTATGAGAAGGGTTAGGCCATAGTCCACCACGCTGGCCCAGTGCGGGTTGGCAGGCTTCACATATCTTCGAGAACATTATGGAGAACTCTCATACATGCAGTTTTCCTCACGATGTTTTTCTTCGCCTTTAAATCGAGCGATAATTAACTATTTAATACGCACATAAATTCAAAATGTCCGCGCTGCGCGCCTTGGGTTCAAACTCGTGACCTCTACACGGCAGTCCAACGATCCACCACTAGGCTATCGCTGCTTAGTAATAACTGAGATAATAATTAATAATATATAAAATCTGTATATGCTATTATTTCCCCATTCTCCTTCCAAGTATTCCAGTGTGTTCCAAAGTAATAAGATTGCATGTACCTATTTCCCGCGCCGGTACACACAGTTTAAACAAACATATAAATATGTGGGACTACTGTCTGAGGCCACTATTTCTTTACTTCGCATTCGTTGTGGTACAAGTGTCTTTAGTGTTAAGGATTATATAAGTAATTGATTTACGATACGATTTTATATATTATGTCTGACCACCGGTGTGCCTCTGCGATTCAATAAAGTAAAAATGTTTCAATTCGATTCAAATCGTTTATTGCATTCCATAATGTAACAGGTCTTATAAATGTAGAGAGAACAATTTATTATGGCCCCCGTCGGGCACGGCAAAATTAGGAGAAGAACGAACATTCTATTTTCGTCGTTTTGCGTAGCGGTCGGTTTCAAAAAAAAATCTTTTTGAGGTTTTTCTTTTCCAATTACTTTATACAGCGTATGACACCGATAGCTTTTTTAAGCATACGCCCTGCCTGGTGATAAATATTTATCGGAGTCTATGGGCGCTTCAGAAAACTTCGGAAAACAGTTTGCTGAGGTTTTGTAACAAAAACTATTTAGCGCAAGTATACGACACTAGGTTGCATAGCAGCGTAAGGCGTAGATAATCCCCTAGTTAGGCTGTCCCAGTTTGAACCAAATCCCATGTTGAGGCGGGGTACTGTCATGTGTTATCTCTGTAACTCCATACTTAAGGTCGTGTACTTTGCACAAAATCATATTGTTACGCATAAGAACGCTTATAGTAATAGTGTTATATAATTTGTTTTTTACCTGCTCTCACACGTCTATGTACATTTCCTAACATGTTGCCCGAGAAAGCTAAAACTAAACTAACAGCTAATAACTTTGTAGAAGATATATGAAGTATCCAAACAATGTAAAAAATATGTCCTTATTTTTGGCCGAGTATTGGCGTGCTTCTATATTTTTTTAACTGTTTCACATAATACTGTATTAGTTTTCACTTTCAATTTCAATGCTTTGTTGCTCTCCATATGTAATTACATGTTGTTACAAAAAATAATATAATAGACCAAATATGGACCCTGTCGGGCACGGCAACATAGATAGAAGAGAAGAAAGGAGGAAGCCACTGGTATAACTTTTAAAATATTGCAACAATAAATAAATAAAAACTAATTAAATGGAAATTAGTAATCAAAAATTTAAGTAGGTACCTAAATTCAATTTTCAATTTGTTTATCTTTTATTTATATTTAAAACTATGTTTTAAATTATTGTAGGTATATTAAATTAGTTTGTAATTAAAATTTGTCATTTAGGTATTCATTTATGTTGTAATAGCTTTTGTTGAGGAGAAATTGTCTTAGTTTATTAATGACCTGGTAATTTATTATATATGTATGTTTATAGACATTACAAATGTACTAGTCGAGTGCACGTTTAGTCGCGAACTAGGCAGGTTAAGTCTGTTTCTGTGCCTTAATGTAATTTTCGTTTGTATGTTTTCCCTTTTAGTATAGAAATCTGGGTATTTGCGGACAAATTTACATATTTCAAATACATATAAGCTAGGCAAGGTAAAGGTTTCTAGTGTTTGAAAGTGAGGCTTACAACTATCTGTTTCATCGATGTTTACAATTATTCTTATTAGTTTTTTCTGCAGTGTAAATAATGTGGGTGCATCTGTGTATTTCCCCATAAGATGATCCCATATTTTAACCAAGCATAGGCATACGCGTAGTATGTGGCTAACGCTGTTTTTAGGTCTGTTGTCTTTTTTATCTCACGGAGAGCGTATGAAAATTTAGACAGTTTGGCTCTTATCCTTTTAATATGCGACTTCCAGTTGATATGCGAGTCTATGTCTAAGCCTATTAGGATGAAATTATTTACGACTTCTAATTTGTGTCCATTGTAAGAAAAGTCTATATTTATCGGTGTTTTTTTGCGGGGGTGAAATGTTATTATTTTAGTTTCGTTGAAATTTATTTCAAGATTATTTGCTATGATCCAATTTGACGTAGAGTTTAGTATGGTGTTTAATTTTTTGTTTACATTAATATTTGTATTACAGGAGGTAAGTATGGAAATATCGTCCGCGAATATAGATTGAATTTTTAAGTTCTTGACGTCCTGCGATGACGGTCGAATCGCCCTTATTATTATTTTTGTAATTGTATGGTGTAAGTTCCAGTATTTCAAGACTAAAATAGACAAGTTTGGTGCATGTAAATTGGGCATTCTAAAAAGCACTACAAGAATAATTTAAATCAACTAATAATTGATACAGTACAACTGAAATATACGACTATTATGACATGACGATATGAAAATGTATGTGCCGGTTAGAAATGCATGTGCATTACTATGTGCTCTTACATACTTGTGATAAGTATGTTATTACTGAATTATTAACTATTAACAAAAAGAACAGCCAATATTTTAATTACTTTTTTAATTACCTGTGATGTTATGCGATGTGGTCTATTTGATGAAAGTCACAACTAGATGGACTTGGGTAATGACAGCCAAGTCGTTGTGTAAAATCTACAGGACACACATACATACATACATAGTCCCTCGCCTATGCTTATATCCCTGAAGATGAAGGCAAAGGTATAATATACCATTAATATAATAAATATGGTATTTAACCAACATTTTGCTAGCTAAAGTTTTTCTTTCCACGTTTTAGGAGGCAAGCCATTTTCTAGGCACAGTTCAGACAACGAGCTGCTACTAAAATTTTTTGACTGAAAATTTAAATGACAATTTGCCTAACCTGCGAATCGGACCCGAGACCTAATACGAGGGAATGTCGGCTGCATAGTCTGTCTAATAAACATGAGACTAAAACTCTCGTTGTGCATCTCTTTAACATTTCTAGTGAATACATTCTCCCTAAAAAATCTTGATAGATGTTACAGAATAAAATATAAGAGTGCTTAGACGTCATATTTTCCCAATTATAATCCGAGACTGGCAAGTCCCGTTCGTACTGATGTACGTGGAGATTGAAAACACAATTTCCTGAATTGCTCGATACAAATCATTAATCTAGATCGTCCACATTTCATTTATTAACACATAATATCGATTTTATTACAACATGGAATTACAATTTGTAAGGATATCGGTACCTGTTAATTTTTATCTTTGCATAGAATCTTTAGAAGGAAATTGCTATTTCGAATATTTTAGGTACTTTTTTACTTCATTAATATTACATAATACGTTTACGCGAATGTATATATTGAAATAAAACTACTTTATTTATATTTTATAAATTATTTTATTACATATTTTTTAAATTGTTAAAGTGTCTTGATCAGATCGGAGACGTTCTGGACAAAGGCCAGGTTAAGAGTACCTTAAACCGGCGAGCGTGTATGAGGAATGTGTGAAAGTGAAAGAAGCCAGAGAAGTGTGTCAGGATCGTAGCAAATGGAAATCAGTAGTCTCTGCCTACCCCTCTGGGAAACAGGTGTGAATCTATGTATGTATGTATAAAAATATAACAGAGGTTGACAATAAGAATTTAACAAAAAATTAATTGATTTGTCATATATGTACCGTACCTATATACTTTAATATGTATTTAGTAAAAAGCTGTTAGTTTGTCATTACCAACAGCCACTTCAATTTTATTTGTTTGTATAGATTAAATTAGATTTTACATCAAAAAGCTTAAATGTTTAAATATAATATGTATTTTACGAATTTCAAACACCGAAGTAATATTTTAAGAATTGCTCTCAAGCATAACATGTAATTTAGCAGATATAATCTATATATATGTAGGCACAGGATGGTGTATGTAACGTATTATTCACTGCTCAATAATTACGGATTGGCTAATGGTTATATAAACATAGAATGTTTAAAGATTGCCTCGAAAATAAGCGATTCGTCGTGAGCGAGGTGCGCGTGAGATGGGCGCCTCGCCACCACCGTTGACGTTCCGCAAGAGTGACGATACTTGTCACCCTATTTCGACGTAATTGACAGCGGATGTCAAATGTTATGTGCAGTGCCAACACGGCCAGCCTGATATTCGACCGTCCTCGGGCGATTTGATTAATTAAAGTTGTCCTGGAACAAATAAGGTCTCAATCGTAATTTATCTTCTCGTCCAACCTGACAAGAGAAGAGTGAGTAATAGCGTAAAACATAAATAGGCTATCAAAGCATGTATCCTTTCGACCATTATAACTAATGGACCGGATGACATCTTATTTCTGTATTAATAATATAGCAATTTGGACCGGACGAGTACATCCTTACGACCAGCCCTAAAAGCGGCGTGGACCGGATGAGACTGTCCCTTCGACCAATTGCTTCAACATAAGACCAGAAACATGGACCGGACGAGTGTATCCTTTCGACCAGCTCTAAAAGCAGCATGGACCGGACGACACTGTCCCTTCGACCAGTTTCAAAACACTATCATAACATGGACCGGACGAGTGCATCCCTTCGACCAGCCTTGCTAGTGGCATGGACCGGACGACACTGTCCCTTCGACCAGTTTCACAACAATATCATAATATGGACCGGACGAGTGCATCCCTTCGACCAGCTTTGCTAGTGGCATGGACCGGACGACACTGTCCCTTCGACCATCTTCAACACGTATTACAACATAACAATACATTATTACATATGTATGGCGCATACCTTTAAGTTTATATATCTCGTGTGTCAGCATCAGAGTGCACACTACGTGTGTCGGATCCAGCTGTAAGAGTGTCTGAATTAGCTGAAGCGGTGTCTGAGTCTACATGTATCTAATAATATATCATCTCTGATACTTAAATCATTGCCTTGATCTTGGCTCTGCGGTAATTGTAAATTATCATCCGACGGTAACTCTCCGGCATCTTCCGGCGCCGTCTCGGCCTCCTGTTCACTTAATAGACTGGCAGTAATCTCGAGTAAACC
The DNA here is from genome assembly GCA_963564715.1 of Catocala sponsa. NCBI lineage: Eukaryota > Metazoa > Arthropoda > Insecta > Lepidoptera > Erebidae > Catocala > Catocala sponsa. Next base: position 386,239 of record OY751347.1, read on the forward strand.
GTCATGTCCCCGAGGTACTGAACGCAAATTATTCTCGTGCGCGTATTTGTAAACGCGATTTGAACCACTAACACTTCTCAGTTCATAACGATCGTTTTCTAATACGGAGGTTATGACAAACGGACCTCTAAACTTTATCTAATTTGGTCTGATTTCTTTCACTGCTTTTAACGAAAATGAAATCACCTTTAGCAAATGCTTTAATACTAGCGTGCCCACGATTAAACCTCTGAGCATCTGCCGCTGCCGCTTTTTAAATGTTGTCGGAGACATTTTGTCTAATAGGCTCTAAATCTAATCGGTTGCTCTGTTTACAAGAATGTGTTGTAGAAATCTGCGACATACCTAGTGATTGTGTACGAATACCGAACATAAGCTCCGTTGGTGAATATTTAGTAACAGAGGATTTCGTACTATTTAGCTCTGATGTCGCAGAGTAGGACGGCAACTCGCTTTTGACATGATGTAGCAACAAAATATAGGCGTGGTATTATACTTCGTACGTATACTAATGATAGGCAAATACGAGAGAAATAAAACAATAAAGGTTTACTGTGATTATCTCTGATTTGATCCGTGACGCAGCGAGTTCGTCACACCGAATGTGAGTTAGTTTGTTACACTTTCACTTCAACCGACTATCACTAAACATACACGATGTCAGGGGAACAGAAAAGACAAAGGGTGCCCCTCATCCAGGACTGTAACTAATATAACCCAAGTCAACATAACCCACATTTATGCGAGCGAAGACGCGGGCAAAATCTAGTGAAACAATAAAACAACTTATTAAAAGCGTCTATAATAACGATTATGTAATCTTTACTGTAATTTTTGCTACTGTCAGTCAGTCAGCTAAAGAAACTAAGCACCAAACAGACTCGCAATTAAATTCGAAATTAAAGGCAAAGGAAAACCAACTGGCACAGTATTTAGCTATTAAGTACGCGATAGTCCACGCTTATACGATCACTGCGCTTTTTGACTAATAGAACGGGACTCGCAAAAGTCTAACAACTAGGACAAATACTTCTAAGTTCTAGCTTGTGACAATTATTATTCGTTAATTTTAGTACGTACAACCTGCCTGTCATCTAAATCTAATCGGTATGAACGATGTTGAACGATAAGATTTGGATTGATTATCCGAATAATCACACATTTTTCGTAAAGTAGGTATTTACAATGAAATTTAAATAGCCAAGCAAAAACAACATTAACTTTTGCATGTTGTCCGAGTAAACCTCGAAATCAACATTATGAAAACTAATTACTGAAGGTACTACACAAATAGTAACTAAGTTATTGTAATCGTAAATCCTTATTTTAAAATATCATAGCATAGTCGGGTAGAATATGAAACAAAATTGCAAGATTATTCTCATTAAAAATAACCTGAATCAGAGTTCGTCGGTACAACAAATAGCGGAATTACCAATATCAGTTATTTGAACAGAATTATTATAAGGAGTGCGTTTAAATATTTCAGCTAGAATTAATTAGGTACACGAGAGAACATTCGGTCCCATAATCGAAATAAAATGAATACGACCGACCTGACTGTGGTGACTACCCGCACACAGTAGCCATCCTGCAGCTGTCCACGCGGCGCCGGCGCTCGCTTGTTGAGCTATCGCCAAGACCAGAGAGAATGGAGTACAGATCCCACTTCTGATGTAGGCACACGATGGTGTATGTAACGTATTATTCACTGCTCAATAATTACGGATTGGCTAATGGTTATATAAACATAGAATGTTTAAGATTGCGTCGAAAATAAGCGATTCGTCGTGAGCGAGGTGCGCGTGAGATGGGCGCCTCGCCACCACCGTTGACGTTCCGCAAGAATGACGATACTTATTGTCACCCTATTTCGACGTAATTGACAGCGGATGTCAAATGTTATGTGCAGTGCCGACATATATATATATATATATATAAATTTTCTGTGCGTGTGTTTGTAAACTCCTCCGAAACGGCTGGACCGATTTTGATGAAATTTTCTGTGTGTTCAAGTGGATTCGAGAATGGTTTTTTTTTTGTGTGTACAGGCCTACATCTGTCGGAACAGCTAGTTATGTTATATATCTGCTAAATTACATTCAAATTGCGGCTAATGTTGCGCGTTGCTTATGAAGTAGCGCTTGTTATTAGCAGTGCGATCTGTCACCTGTAAGTATGGTTTAAAGCTTCTTAGCAAGGCGCTGTGCAAGAGGACTGTGGATGATTGTATATTTTATGCAACTTACAAAAACACCATAATTTGACAGCAAATAAAGATCAATATAGGGTATATTGATCTTTATTATTATGTCCATTAGATACTAATCCATCTAATAAATAGGTAAGTAAAATCACAAAAGTGTTTTCAATTTAATTCAAATGGTTTACACATTCTATATAGTACATGCGCGTTCATTTTATTAGTTATAACTACTTACTTTAAAGTACCATCGTACAACGCGATGCATTTATTGTTTCACCGCTAACATCGGAACATAACGCATTAATTATAGATTATATTACAAAATATGTTTTCATGTGGTACGAGAATAGACCGGCCTCTGTGAGCAGCATGCACACTCAACATCGGCATATTTATGATGTGATCTAAAATGATCATATATATTTATCAATTTTTATTTATTTTGGGACTCTTCATCGATGTAGCGCGATGCGGATTGCTAGCATTTTGGCTCATCGATACATATATTATTGTCTCGGGTCACGGGTTTTGCTGGCTCGCTAGTTCGCGCTCTCCTGAACCACACAACTAAAGGCAAATGAATAACTTGCATCTCAGAACGACTTTATTAGCTTACCTGGTAGGCCTTAGTGAATTAAAATCCTAAAATTTATTTAGATAAAAATATTATCTCTCGTAACTTGACAATTTTTGTTATAATTTCGAAGATCTTATTTGTATTCTACCCAGTTTTCAATCGAGTGGTTATTGAATTTTCTATTCAAACGTGTTTAGTAGCAGGAACGAAGTTGAAAATGTAACCGGCAGACGGTAGTTGGCTCCGTCTCTGTCACGGGAATCTAAGCACAGCTGAAATGTGGGACAATCATAATATCGTTGCACATCGTTATAGGCGTCATTAAACGTAATTGTCATTTTTAAATATAAATGTTTGATACCTATAACGACAATTTATATGGAATAAATAATTGTAGAATAAATATAGAAGAACATCCCATACAGGTAATACCAATATGAAGCACAATACTTAAACACCGTAAAAGTAAATTTGGAACCTTTTTACGTACATAATATACATATATATTAATTTATTTTTTCTGTAAATAATTTAACTAAGACAAACACACATATTTCGCCATTGTATAATGTAGGGCTATGAATAACAACGGTTTACATTACATTTATATTATATAAAATATTACCAGTGTAACGAGTGTTAGACATTTCTGCGGCACAATAAAGTATCTAAAATAAGAAACTGGTTTCATAAATAACGCACTTCTATCTATAAACGATTTATTGCATAAAACTGTTACTTTAACATATAAATGTACAGAGAATTTGATTATTTTCTTCTTAATTGTTTTGTATTGCTTGAGTGTTATAATTATTTTAGCGGATGGATGTGGTCAAGCGCTGAACATGTCGAGGTTTTTTTGCAAATAAATACAGCATTTCAAGGTACTGAATAATCTATACATATAATAAAATCGTAGGAAAGTCAAAACTGTACATTGAATATTTTTTTAAAGAATACTTGGGGCGTGATCTACAATCGCTATCGAAGCCAAAAATATAGTTTTTAGAATTTTTGTCTGTTTGTCTGTATGTATGTCCGGGCTAAACTCAAAAAGTACTGCATGGATTTACTTTAAATTTTGCATGAATATTACTAACAGGTCGGGTCAACATATAGGCCACATATTATCACGCTATCACCTACGGGAGAGGAGCTGTGAATCTTTATTGTTCTTACGCATTCTGTGACAGCGTTTAAGCTAACAACGCATATTTAAATGTTGTTTTTGAGTAAGGCATGCTATTATCTAGCTTTACACTATAAAAACTACGCCATTTAAGTAACTTGGGCAGAGAAATATAGTTGGGTTCCGCGGCGACAAACACTTTTTAGTTAAAATCTACGCGGACGAAGTCGCAGGTAACAGCTAGTTATTTTATATAAAAAGACAACTTCCGGACTAAGAATACTTCCTGTGTCGCGGGGACTTTATAAACATTCAAACAGCAGACACAAAGAACACCCAAACTCGGAACAACCTTTTGTGCCTCGCACTAAGTTGTTCCCCGTGGGTTCGAACCCACGATACTCAGCGCATTGGCAGTGGCGAGGCGACCACTTAAACCATTACGGCATTCGTGCAGTCTCCTTTAGATGTCGATAATTTTAATTAAATTAGAAAGGATTAAGTAGTTCGGTATAAATGTTATTTTGCCTCAACATCGCCTTGGCTGCTGTGGGGGCGGTGTGGAGGCCACTGCTCTTAGACCCCACGACTGCTTACCATCAGGTGGAGTGTGGTCATTTTGACGAGCAAAAATAAAAAAATAAAAAAAAATTATACAACTAACGTGGCAAACAAGTATACGGCCCACCTGATGGTAAGTGGTCACCAAACAAAACACAACAGTAGGAATACTGGTATTTCACGTCGATATTCTGTGAGAGGGTAGTCCTGCGTCGTGTTGTGTGGGTTCAGCCCGCACACGGGACAAACATTCTTGTGATCCGGTTAGGGTTGTTCCGCATCTGGGTGTTCGTTGTGTGTTATGTTTGTATGTATGTAAGGTCCCCCGCGACAGAGGAGCTATACCTTGTAGTAGAGTTGTCTGTTAATTGTAATATTATTTGTAATCAATAAAGCATAATACCTCTACGTATTCCCTTCGGGGACACATTAGTCGGAGTCTATGTATGTACGCAATATCAACAGAATATTTATATATCCAACAGAACTTTCACAATACCCAGTCAGATTTGTTGTCTGCTGCCCTGTGACTGTGCCAAATATTGATATTTTGTATGTTATTATGAGCAAAAATGTAGAATGCCGCCCATCATAACCCGGTTACAGGCGCTCATTCGATAAGTAAATAAACTATCAGAAATAGTCGAAATACTTATTATATCACTCGTTAAATCATTTCATTATCAAGGCCAAGCTTACGCACTCAAAACTAAAATATATAAACGTTTAGGATATGAGTAAGGCGCCTAATTTTGGCGCACTTACCTCTCTAAACAGTTTTTCTCGACATACATTTTGCATGTGTTTATTGTATTCAAAAATGTAACTGTTGCTCGATCTGTTGCAGCACAAAGACTGGCCATAGACCATACATACCATAATGGAGCTGACCACTATAACACTACATGAGCCCTAACTACATGCTTTGATGCTGTGTGTTTCGAATGTAACATAATATAATCTACCCATCGGATATTCATTTATTTATCTTTATTTTAGATATGCTTAATTACTAGCAGAATTTGGTTTTGGAGCATTAAAATCTAATTTTGCTTTGCTTAAATTAAAGTAGGTGAAGCAGCGTTAATGAATGTGACTGCTCTGCACGAAGTTCGGGTTCAAATCCCGGGTCAGGCTAACAAAAAGGTCAAGGGTTTGTCTGTTAAGTTATCATCATCATCATCATCAGGCTATAATAGTCCACTGCTGGCCTTCCCCTAAAGAGCGAAGTCTGTTAAGTAATTCGTTACAATTTTACGGTTAAACCACTGAATCAATATGTGATTTAGTTTAGTAACATGAGATATGTTTTTATTTTCAAATCAAAACGTGTTTGTAGTCGTATCTAACAGCTAGTGCTATAAGCGTGAAGGTATCTGTCCGTGTGTACCCTTATACCGCTAAACCACTGCACGTACGGTTAGTTTTTCACGGTAGGCAGCGGCTTTGCTGTGTCCTGACATTGCTGAAGTCCATGAGCAGCGGTTACCACTTTCCATCAGGTGGGCCACTTGCTCGTCTGCCACCAATGGCAATAAAAAAAAGAAACCCTTATTGTACTACATACATAAACGGTGTTCGAATTTAGTACATTTTAAAACGAAAAGAATAACTGCTATATACGAATTGTATTGTGTTTTCAAAAATACCGCTTTTGTACTATTCGATCTATTTATATTTAAATGTTCTCGTCATTTTAATAATTTTACAGCAGCAGCTATTAATGTTTAATACCTTTATGAACACCGAATAAAAGCGTCCATATATCTATACTAATATTATAAAGCTGAAGAGTTTGTTTGTTTGTTTGAACGCGCTAATCTTAGGAAGTACTAGTTGAACTTGAAAAATTATTTTAGTCTTGGATAGCCTATTTATCGAGTAATCATAAACGCGGGTGTAACCACGGGCACATCTAGTATTGTTATATAACTGCAAAACTGTAAGTACTGCTACAAGGCGGCGTTTAACCAAACATATAATTTCACTAACACTAAAACAGAATGATTAGAACTTTTATGCGATTCTAGACATTAATATGTTTACATAAGGAATAAAACGGCGTATAATACATGGTCTGTATACTTTGGCCGATAATAAATTTGATATTATTCCTTTATTTTAGGACCTCGTTACTTTTAAGACGGTAGGTTTACTCTCGTGTATGAAAATCAGGAATGCTTATGTAGTAAGTAGGATTGACGGATGGATTGTGTGTAATAAAAAATATCTATTGCTGTACAAAACATTATTTTATTTGATAATAAATTGGTAAAAACGTTTTGGATTTTAGTTTAAATAATAAAGTAGACTTTGCCCACGGCTTTGCTTGTGTAAATCTAGATTCTCAATAAAATGAAATGTCTATTCCTCGGGATCAATCCTTTTTATGGATGAAATATACTCTATGTTGTAATAAGTGCCACTGACAGCGTGTGCGCGTAACTCCATGCTGATCGGTCGAGTAGTTCCGGCGTGCAAGCGTAACATACAAACAAACTCACATTCGCATTTATAATATTAATTAGGATGTGAATGTTTGTGGAGATATTTGGATGTTAGTATTCTAGCAGGTAATTTCAATCAGCCAATCAAACCCTGATGTGCTTGTAGAAGAATTTAGGCAGGTTTCAAAGGTATTCGAACCTATAACACCTTGTGTAGTAGCAGTGCCAAGTGACCACTGAAACTTACTACACCATCCACGCGTATGTGTTTGCCCCACCACCACAACATGGCCAATTTCACAAACATCAAGTAAAAGTATTCCTAAACATAAATCGCAGGCTGTCTCACTCTTGTTAGGTTAAGGAAGAGAGATGGTGAGACTTTTATCTTACAGATAAATGCTATTTGCGGGTGGTGGACCAGACCCGTAACCTCGTAAATGGACCATTAAGCGCGAGGTTGTTGGTTTTTTTTTATGGCTTAGTGGACAAACGAGCAAACGGATCGCCTGATGGTAAGCGATTACCGCCACCCATAAACACGTTACAAGTGGAGTTACAAGTGCGTTGACGGCCTTTTAAAAAGGAGTACGCTGTTTTCTTGAAGTGTTGAATGTCGTATTGGTCCGGAAATACCGCAGGCGACAGCTCATTCCACAGTTTTATGTATACCATCGTAGCTAAGTCCAGAAAGTGAACAGGCGACTGATGTTCCACAGTACTTTTATCATCGATTCTGGATTGTTCAGAATCTTAAACAGTGGAAAGATGAAATGATATTACTCTGCATAACACATCGGGAAGATAAATAAAAGATCAGGACAGTATCTCTCACCCTTGGCAGCATAAATGCCCTCGCATTAGTACATGCTTGGAAATATACTCATTCAAATAATGTATAGCCAAATAAGTACAGTTGGAACAATAAATCTACATAATGTATAGTGCTTCTGTAATCTGTTGAGCTTGCGAAATTTACACAAAGCTTAATTAACTGTGAGCTAAAAGTTGGCACTAACTGTACTTTATGGTACCGCCGAGCCATTGGGAGCGAAGCACGGTCATTCTGTTGTGATGAGAATTTAAACACATAAAGGATATTTATGTTAAGTTTAGCGACGAGCGGTTATCGATTAAAAAAGTTAAATAATTCATTTATTGAATGAAGGAAGCGAATAAGATTGATGGTCGTGATTGTTGCTGTAGGTTCTTGAGTATCAATACTAAAGCCAGGTGTACAGCACAGCAATGAAACATAACTGTATGCTATGCGTGCACTGACTTGACAGGTCCACTCAATCTGTGTGGTTCTTTACTCAAAAGACCATTTCAGACACCAATCGTCATGGTCTTCACATGATCTGACCAAGATTATGTCTGGACTGTGACCTCTGAGTTTGTTTCGGCCTTTTTAAACCGACTTCAAAAAAAGGAGGAGGTTCTCAATTCGACTGTATTTTTATTTTTTTTTATGTTTGTTACCTCGTTACTTTGGACTGGGTGAACCGATGGTAATGATTTTTTTTTATTTGAAGGCTGGTGCTTCCCGTGTGGTCCTATTTTAGTTTGGTCCAGTTCTGACAATGGCATCCATGAGAAAACCATATAAGTCTTAAATTTGCATTAAGTATGTGCGCGACAAATCGACGAATAACTCAATATCACGCCAACCGATTTCGATGATTATTTTTTTATTAGAAAGGATGTACTTCAAGGACAAAGTAACGGAACTCTTCAATTCTTAGGAGCATATTAACGATACTCGTCCGAATCTTTTATAGGCTATCCGGATATTTGAGTCACCTACCGTAACGTCGTTATAGTCAAGTAATTGTCGTAGTCGAATGTGATGATCAATGGAACTCCTTAACGGCTTACAGTAAGGGTGCGATCTGTGGCAGAATTTCTAACTGTCTGTAATCAAATTGCAATGTGCTTACGCTCGTTGCTGCATTTCAACATGACGCAAGCGTTCTAATTGCATTACTTAAGCTGTATTATGTGTGAAGCGGTGGTAGCCGAGTGGGTGATAGAAACTTTTGCGTATTATTGATGAGCTTTATTACCATACTAGATGTTCCCGCGGTTTCACCCACGTTTATCGTTACTGCGCCGCCCCCGTGAGTCGTAGCGTGATGTTATATAGCCTATAGTCTTCCGCAATAAATGGGCTATCCAACATTAAAATAATTTTTGAAATCGAATCAGTAGTTCTTGAGATTAGCGCGTTCAAACAAACAAATAAACTCCAGCTTTATAATCTACTAGATGTTCCCGCGGTTTCACCCGCGTTTATCGTTACTGCGCCGCCCCCGTGGGTCGTAGCGTGATGTTATATAGCCTATAGCCTTCCGCGATAAATAGGCTATCCAACACTAAAAGAATTTTTCAAATCGAACCAGTAGTAATCACGCAGAATAAACCAGGAGAAACATCGTTTGTACTATGTCTGTAATGGGTAATTATTTTGCTGCAATGTTATTTTAAAACTGCGATATCTCCTAAGATATTCATTGAAATCGAATCATGTAAAGGGCAATTTTGTTTTAAATGAAATACTTGTGATGAATAACGTATTTATTTGGATAAGGATTAATATCATGTTTATAATAATACCTTCGCAAATAATGCATTATTTTAGAACAAATTTGGTTAGCATAAAAATAGTTATAGTGAGCCAACCTTAAAAGATAGACATATGCTGTCGCGGACTTTTTTTTAGAACTTTTAAAGGGGAACAATTCTGTCATACATAATTTTTGCGAAACTTTAACTGTTTACGCAGCGCACGCAGCGGAAGCTCTCAAAAGGAAAAAACACCCGCCGATTTTGAAACATTCTTCATTGGTGCGCAGCTCCTATTAATCTTAGCGTGATGATATAAAGCCTTCCTCGATAAATAGGCTATCTAACACTGAAAGAATTTTTCAAATAGGACTAGTAGTTCCTGAGATTAGCGCGTTCAAGCAAACAAACAAACAAACAAACTCTTCAGCTTTATAATATTAGTATAGATAGCTGACCCGCGCAACTTCGTCTGCGTCACATAAGAGAGAGAGTAGGTCGTAGGCACCTATAATACAATTTTAAAGGAGCTAAAACTTTCTTTGTTAAATCCACGAACCACATAAGAACCATTGAACAAAATTTTAAAAATATACCTACAGTGCTAGTTTAAAATCACGCAGAATAAACCAGGAGAAACATCGTTTGTATGTCTATAATGAGTAATTATTTTGCTGCGATGTTATTTTAAAACTGCGATATCTCCTAAGATATTCATTGAAATCGAATGATGTAAAGGGCAATTTGGTTTTAAATTAAATGCTTATGATGAATAACGTATTTATTGGGATAAGGATTAATATCATGTTTATAAAAACACCTTTGCCAAATAATGCATTATTTTAGAACAAATTTGGTTAGCATAAAAAATGTTATAGTGAGCCAACCTTAAAAGACAGACATATGCTGTCGCGAACTTTTTTTTAGATCTTTTAAAGGTGGACAATTCTGTCATACATGATTTTTACGACACTTTAACTGTTTACGCAGCGCACGCAGCGGAAGCTCTCAAAAAGAAAAAAAAACCCTCCGATTTTGAAACATTCTTCAATGGTGCTCCTTTCCTATTGATCTTAGCGTGATGATATATAGCCTATAGCCTTCCTCGATAAATGGGCTATCTAACACTGAAAGAATTTTTCAAATCGGACCAGTAGTTCCTGAGATTAGCGCGTTCAAGCAAACAAACAAACAACCTCTTCAGCTTTTAATATTAGTATAGATAAAAGACTGATGGTAGCGGAGTGGCAAAGTAACCGACCTGCAACGCATGAGGTTGAGGGTTCGATCCCGGGTGTGGCGGTACCAATGTAAATTTCACTTTGTGGAGTTTATATTATGTACTAATTTAATGATTTACCATCTGCTGGCGGTGAAGGAAAACATCGTGAGGAAACCCACATGTCTTAGATTTTTTACCGACTTCAAAAAAAGGAGGAGGTACTTAATTCGTCTGTATTTTTTTTATGTTTGTTACCTCGTTACTTTCGACTGGGTGAACCGATTTTGATGATTCTTTTTATTTGAAAGCTAGTGCTTCCCGTGTGGTCCCATTTAATTTTGATCATGATTTGACCATTCGTTTTCGAGTTATCCTTAATAATGCGTATTTGGCTACATTGATGATGCTCTCATATTTGGCAAGGTTCACTAAAAACCAAGAAATAAATAAAATTTTAACAAAAAAGAAAACCGACTTCGAAAAAGAATATTCTAAAACTTAAAATGCACTAAAAAGTTCATAAATAATTGCATATTCTTGTGAATAATTAAATTATTGCTATTATTGGAGTCGGTGTCAGCCAAGGTAGGTTTGTAACTAATTAAACATGAGATGTCTTTTATAATCATAATTCATAACATAACATTGGCATGCACAATTACACACATAGACGCAGCACGCGGCGCGGGCGGCTGACACCGACTCCAAAAATATCAATAATTTAATTATTCACAAGAATATGCAATTATTTATTAACTTTTTAGTGCATTTTAAGTTTTAGAATATTCTTTTACAAAGTCTGTTTTCTTTTTTGTTAAAATTTTATTTATTCTAAGAGTAGTCAGATACGAAACGCCGGCCTCATCCAGTTTCAAAATATGATTGACATGTAAAAGTGTTTGTACAAACCTACCTACAGAAATAAATCATCTCCAACGTGCTCATGCATGTGATAGATTATTCGAAATATTTTGTCTAAGTATTCAAAGAAATATCAAAATAAGTACGCTTAAATATCGGTAAACGATTAGTGAGGTTAAGCAACGTTGGGTGCGGTCAGTCTATAGATGGGTGACCGCTTAGTGGTATTTCATCTGAGCGTCTCCGTGGTTCGGAGGGCACGTAAAATATCGGTCCCGGTTGTTGTCAAATTGACAGCAGTCGTTTAGCCATGTCAGAGGCCTACAGGCGGCTTGAACAACTCTTGACAACAGGTTGGCCACTAACCACACGAAAAGAAGTATGTCTCATTTGTAAGTACCTACTTATCCCGTACAATAGTGCCGATAACAAATTGTGTAATGAATCCGGCTAGACTTTATGTCATTGTTATTTATAGGTTAGATTATAGGTTAAGTTACAATAATAAGATCAAATTTTAAAATTATTGACATGTTAAAACATTTAAAAAAAATTATGATTTAACAACATTAGCAAAAACTAAGCAGCTCAAATATAAAATAGCCTAACATTGTATACATTTAGTATACATACATAGATGCACGCTTGTTTCCCAGAGGGGTAGGCAGAGACTACGGATTTCCATATACTACGATCCTGACACACATCTCTGGCTTCATTCACTTTCATCACATTCCTCATACACGCCCGTCGGTTCAAGGAGCTCTTAATCTGGCCTTTGTACAGAACGCCTCCGGTCTGATCGACAAACGTTCGCCTAGGTTTTCCTCTTGCGACTATAAGGTTATATTTGTACATGTATATATGTACATATACTATATAAAACAAATATAACCTTATATACATAATTTTAATAAATATATAGTGTGAGTTTTCATAAAGTGCACAAATGAAAATGAGTGAAACTAGACATCATTTTATCGTTAGGAAAAATAATAAAAAAAATAAAAATAATATTCTTCGATTTATATCTATTTATATTTTTTCTTTAGTAGTTATGGACCTTGTACCAAGAAAACCTTGTAACTTTTGAACCAGGTAGTTAAGCGTGTTGAAACAAAAGCAGTAATAATACGCAATGTGTAGACAATGACGGTATACTATTCACATCCAAAAAAATACCGGTGCCATAAAAATAAGGAACATTTTAGACCAAAACTGAGTTTCGTACAATTTTTTTTTAAACATTGTTAAAATACTCAAGAAAACGTCCTCATTACCCCTAGTTTTTATTAATTAACGTTAATCTGTATCTAATAAGCTTTAAAACAACATAAAAGCCACACCTGTATCCCAAACAAAACAGTTTTTATGAAGGGCTAAACAAAGACCTCGCCGCCACCTCGTGCATCTTTGTTTGCAAATTGCATTATCTACTTCAGGTAAAAAATTAGGTCTCGTTTAATCCTTTGCCATAAATTACTAAACATACACTTGGGCTGTAAGTGCTACTTATTTTTCTATAAAGGTACGAAAGGTATTATAAGTAATAAATAAAAAATATCAAGTAGAAATCAGCACGTTTATTTAGTTTCATCAACCTACAATAAAACTTTTCGCGGTATTGGCGAGCACGACCTATCTTCACATTTTTTTATTTTGTCACTGATTGTACTATACTCGGCACTAGGTTGTCTTTCAACCCAATTTAATCGCGCACTAGCACTCACTTCACTGACTCGCGGGCGCGACCGCGGGCCGTAGTTCGATGTCCTCCGTGATGGCCGCGCCCTGCACCCGACGGCGGCGTCTCCAGCGCCACAGCAGTGCAGCTACAGCCGCGGCTGCTATTCCAAGCAGCAGGTAGTTTACCACATAATGGTGTATGTTATGTGGAGAGAATGTTTCTGCTAACTCCACTTGGGCCTTTTTCATCTCGTTTATTCGCTCGTGCAAATTTTGTAAATCGACGTCTCGTACCTCTATCGTGTCGCTAATGTTCTCAAAGTTGTCCCAAGGCATTGTTGTGTTAACTAGGTAATTGAGTTGATCGGGATTAAGCGCATGAATGTTTGCCGAGATATTGACTTTGTTTACCTTGTGTTCTGGTATATGCAATGTAAAATCCAGACCTTTGAGTAAGCAGCCGTTTTCTAAGTACAAAAGACCAGCATGATTCAACCAATCTATGACGACTTGATCATTGCAAATTATTTTGACAGTATAATTGCCACAGACGTGATATAATACGATTGAGGGATTAGTCAGTGGTACCCACTCATTGCGGCACTTTGATTGTGTAACTTTACACTTCTCAGTGCGACGGTCAATCTCACAGAAATTGTTATCACTACTCAGGTGATGTATAGGTTGCTTCAGGTTGCATATGTATTGGTCTTCCTGATCGACACAGAATGTAGATAGGTCTGCCGCTCTCAGTTCTAAGTAAGTGTCCTTTTTTAAATTGGTTGCAATGTATTCTGATATTGGTGTATACTGTATCGTATAGTTACCAGATTGAAGTGGAATGGAAATGACTTTATACAACTTATACCTATCCCTGTTGACAAGGGGAAAGGTAATTTCGAATAGAAAATAATTTTCTATTAATCTTGCTTTTATCTTTAAGAGTTGGTAAAGTTTTTGAATGTTAGACGATTTAATAGGCAAAGTAACATCAGCAGATAACTGTGACGAGATGAGGCGTATTTCTTGTTGCATTTGTTTCGGGGTCAGCAAGTGTAGATTAAATTCTCCATGATGTACGTCAGTGAGAATTTCCAGTAGAAGATCTTGACTTCTCTTCAAGTTGAGGAATAAGTTATTCGCTGCTAGAGACATTAATGTAAAATGTTGAACTAAGGTAAGGTTGTCAATCTCCCGTTGAACTGTGTTTTCAGATTGTTCAAGTTTTATTAACTGCTGATTAATAATTTTGTGTTGTTTGTTCATAAAGTCTTCCGTCCGTTTTAATAAATTATATTCTGACTCCACAATTGACGTTTGATTTTGCCATAATTTGAATAAATGTTTCTCATTTTGTTTTATGCTTTCAATATCTTGAGTATATTTTTCTGAGAAACGGTCGTCCAGTACTCCGAAGAGGGAATTTGCAACGTAGCCGATTCCATTGACGAGTCCGCGACGACGTCGCTCGTTACCCGACACCTGTTTTGTCATAAGTAGTTTGTTGTAGTATTGTAATTCATTGAACTCGTGCGTTAGCGGGGGAATGATCAGATTACACTGGGTATCGCCTATTGTTATGCATGTTTTATTAAGATAGGTCATGGCTTTCTTTAGAGTTGTTATTCCGTTCCAATATGGAGCCATATTATAAAATACAACCAACGTCCATGTATCTTTGACCATGGTAACATCTTTTACCGGGTCAAAATACAGTGAATGGTTATTTGCCAGTTTTGTAACCTTATGTTTGCAGTGTACACTTCCAGACAGCGCTAAGAAAAATAGTAATGCCATGACTATGTTTGAGAAGCTGAGTTTTTTCGACTGTTGATTTCCCTTGGTTTGTTTCGTCCTGATATCAGGAAGCCTATCGGCGTCCGGGGTTGAAGAGCTATTGTTAGTTGGGTCCTCCACTGCTGACGTTTCTATAGGTAAAATTGAAAGTTTAACTATAGGCCTTTTAAGAGTGCCATTCTTTGTTTTTAGGGTAACTACTCTGACATAGCCATCATTGCCTGGGTGTAGCTCCACGACTCTGCCCATAGCCCACTTTCCTGGCGGAATGTTATCTTCTCTTATAACTACTAAGTCACCTATTTTCATGTTTCTTTGAGGTCTAAGCCACTTCTCTCTTGTTGTTAATTGACTTAGATATTCCAATTTCCACTTTCGCCATATATTTTTAAAAATGTCGTTTGTTAAGTGCCACCTTGTTCTTGCATCTTCCTTGGTTTCTATAACTGTTAAATCAGATCTCCCTGTTAAAAAGTGGGCCGGCGACAGATAATCTAAGTCCTCGATGTTTTCAGTTAAAGAACACAACGGACGTGAATTTAAACACGCTTCCAATTGAGCTAATAGGGTAGTAAATTCCTCAAACGTTAACTTCTGTTCTCCAATGACTCTTTTTAGGTGAAATTTCAGGCTTCTCACGGCTCTCTCCCACAAACCGCCAGCGCTTGGCCAAGACGGAGCATTAAAATGCCATTCAATGTTCATAGCCGTAATTTCCGCCAAAAAACTGTCACAATAAATTTGTTTTAGTTGTTCCATCTCTTCCTGGATCAATCTGTTAGCGCCAATAAAATTCGTTCCCTGATCACTATATAAGTGGTGCGGCGTTCCTCGTCTTGCAGCCATCCTCTTCAGTGCGGCCAAAAATGCAGAACTTGTAAGATCCGAAACCACCTCTAGGTGAATAGCTTTAGTGACCATACAAACAAAGACCGCTATATACCCTTTATTTGTTTTTACACCTCGTCCTTTGTTAATTTTTATGTCTACGAACCCGGTGTAATCGACGCCAGTATGAAAAAAGGGAGCAGCAGGATTGATCCTTGCCCAAGGCAGATCTCCCATGAGCTGATGTTGTGTTCGCACGTCGTGCTTTCGGCAAACAACGCATTTCCTAATTTGTTTTTTCGTAGCTTTGTATCCCCCGGTGATCCAGTACTGTTGCCTTAGTGTGGCCAGAGTCAATCGTGGTCCCCCATGAAAAGTAAGCCGATGTGCTTCTTCAATTAAGAGCTCCGCCAAACGACTTTTGTGAGATATGATTTTCGGATGTTTCGCTTCGTAACTCATGTTCGCGTTACTTAGTCGACCTCCCACACGTAAGATTCCGTTCCGATCCATAAAAGGGTTTAAATTCAATATCTGACTTTTAATGTTAATTTTTTCGTCGTTGCAAATTTTTTCTATCTCCGATGCAAATTGTTTCATTTGTTCATGTTTTACAATAACAGCTGTAGCGTGTCGTAATTCATGCAATGTGAGATACGACGCCAAATGTTTACGCTGCAAAACTGGGGTCACTGCTCTAATAATCCAAGCCAACACGCGCGTTATTTTATTAAATGAGTTATGTTTTTCTAATAAATTATCAATTATGTATGGATTATTTTGCTGCACAACGTTTACTTGTTTACGGATTCTGAGTTCTTCTTTTGTTTTATAAGATGTTGGCTTGTCTTCTTTTGTTTTATTGTAGTTTGGGAGCCATGTTGGCCCATGAAACCACAAGGAATGTTCCATCAATTGCGTTATATTTATGCCACGACTTGCACAATCCGCCGGGTTGTCGCTAGATTTTACATAACGCCAGCTATTTGTCGGTATAATGTTTGTTATGGTTTGCACTCTGTTAGCCACGAATGGTTTCCAGCGATTAGGCTCACCCTGTAACCACCCTAATACGACCATGGAATCGCACCATCCAAAAATTTCTGTATTGCAGTTCATACTTTCCCGTATTTTGTTTATTAGCTTTGTTAACAACAATGCACCGCACAATTCTAGACGGGGTAATGTTACAGCCTTTTTATGTGGTACAAGTTTAGCCTTAGCCGCAAGAAGAGTAATATTTTGTTGATGTTTTACACGGGCGTATACTACGCATGCGTAGGCTTCCATAGATGCGTCGCAGAATCCATGCAGCTCGATAATATCTCCTTCCCGGCTTAAAATCCACCTTGGAATTTTAAAATGTTTAATTTCATGCCTATCTTCTTTTAACTTGGACCACTCCAGCCAAATGCTGTCGGGCACCTCTTCATCCCAGAGTATGTTAATTTTCCATAGTTTTTGAAAAAGTAGTTTTAACTTCGTGGATAAAGGGGTTAACCAGCCCAACGGATCAAAGAGTTTTGATATTTCCGATAGCAAATTGCGTTTAGTTAGTCTAGACTGTGTTTCTCCGAATTCACCACAGAACTTAAATACGTCCTCGTCAGCATTCCAATATAGGCCTAATGTTTTTGAAATAGATTCCGTTTTAAAGTTGAATATCCTTTTGCCTTGATTTTGTTCCTTAATGTCTTCCAGTAGCTGTGTATTATTGGATGACCACTTCCGAAGGTTAAATCCACCCGACTGTAATAATAGGGTTAACTCTCCGATTAACTTCTTACCACTTTTTACATCATAAGCTCCATGTACAAGGTCATCCATATAGAATGACCGATCTATGACACTGTATGCGTCGGGGTACTTTTCATGTTCATCTTGGGCTAGTTTTTTCAGAGTCATCATGGCTAGAAAGGGGGCAGCCTTAGTGCCATAGGTGACGGTTGTAAGCTGAAACGACTGTATAGGCATATTGAGCGACTCACGCCATACTATTTTCTGAAAATGTTGGTCACTGTTAGCTATCATTATTTGGCGATACATTTTTTCAATATCGGCCGTAAAGGCAATAGGATACTGTCTCCAGCGCAATAGCAACGACTGCAAATCCTGTTGTAGGTTAGGGCCCTTATGCATAATATCATTCAGGCTGTAACCAGTCGATGTTTTGGCGGACGCATTAAAAACCACCCTATATTTTGTTGTTGTTGATTCCTCTCTTTGGACGCCATGGTGCGGTAAATAGCAATCCGTTTTCAGTTCACTGTTTGTGGGTTTCATGTGTCCTAATGTTAAATATTCCTGCATAAAAGCTCTATACTGTTGATTTAAATGTTCCTGTTTTATAAGTTTTTGTTCTAAATTTCTAAACTGCGCTAAAGCCATGGGCTTGGAAGCACCCAGCTGATGTTCCATTTCTTTCTTTAATGGTAACCGTACAACGTAGCGTCCGTCTAAGTTTCTTTTTGTAGTTTTTGTGTAAAAATTCATACACTCTTGCTCCTCTAGGGACATGTTTGATTGTTCACTAACTTCTTCAATTTCCCAGAATTTTTTAATCTCCTCTATGTTGTTCAGCACTACGTGGCAATGGTATGTTTTCACATTACCACACAACAACCAACCTAAGTGTGTTTGTTGAGCTATAGGCTGACTATCGTTCTCTCCTCTTATTATTCCTCCCATCATAATCTTTGCGTAAACATCAGCCCCGAGCAACAAATCCACCGAGCGACTTTTATAAAACTCAGGGTCCGCTAAATTTATGTTTTCTATGTGTGGCCACGATGGTTTAGGTAAAGTTTTATTCGGAAGATTTTTGATTAAGTTGTTCATAATATACATTTCTGACGTAAAGGTAAAATTACTGACCATCGAAGCGCATTCAATTTCCATCATGCCTTTACAGTTGTTTTCTTTTTCGCCGACGCCATAAATAATACCCTTACATCTTTGTCTCTTTATTTCTAAAAGTTGAGCCGCTTTCTCTGTTATTAACGAAATTTGGGATCCTTGATCGATTAAGGCTCTAAGTGTGTAATAAATGCCTTCCGAGCTCTTTACTTTTACCATGGCGGTGGCTAGCAAGATCTCCGAACTCTCCTCTTGGGAAGCGTGCGAAGTCCCTGTTAATTGTTCAGATGATTTCTCTGTATGTTTAGAATTTTGATATTCGGAGGAATGTGGTTTCAGTTTGGTAAACGCGTCATGTAGAATAGTATTATGCAACGCGGAACATTTATGGCATGTTTTCTTAGATGTACATTGACTTCCATTGTGACTAAACAAACAATTAGTACACAATTTTAGTTTGTAAGCTGTTTTCAATTTTTGTTCGTCAGGCATTTCTAAATAAGTTTTGCAATTGTAAATGCCGTGTTGCTTGTTACAAAGCGGACACGTATAATTCGATACGTGCATTGTTTTCGCAATAGTCTTGTGGTTATAGTTCTGATTTTGCTGACTGTTATAATTATTGGAGTTCGATGACTTAAAATGGTACTTTTTAGCATTAAAAGATGTTTGATTATAATTATTCTTTTGTGGGATAATTTCCTTACGACGCGATGTCACTGTTTCTAGGCTTGTAAACTTCCCTTCTAGGAAGTCCAAAAATTCCTTTAGGATAGGTAATTCTTTAGAGTTTTTTAATGATTCTATGTAATCTGTGTAAGTGTCCGTATCCAATTTTTGGCTAAGTATATGAACGATCATGGGGTCCCAAGTTGACGTATCAACATCCAAGTTTTTAATGGCATTCAAGCACTCTAATGTGGTATCGTGCATTTTCTTTACTTGTTGACAGGACGGATGTTGCATGCTGGGAAGACCTAATAATATATTCATATGGGATGAGAAAATTAGTTTTTTGTTATTGTACCGATGATGGAGAATCTCCCAAGCCACCAAATAGTTATCGGTACTTATTTGTAAATGTTGGATTAGCTTTTCCGCCTCTCCACGCACTTTTCCTTTCAGGAATTGCATTTTCTGGCCATTTGAGAGCGAGTTGTTGTTATGAATGGCTTCAGTAAATAAATCCCTAAAGGATACCCATTGGTTGTAGTTACCGCTAAAAACTGGTATTTCTAACTTCGGGGTCGATTTCTCTCTGTGTACCACTGACGACCTTTTCGTATTTATGGCCTTTTTTAACATATTGAATTGGTTCTCATACTTGTTAAATAGGTTTTCATAATCTAGATTTGTACCATCTAATTCAGTATCAATTTCCCAGTGCAGGGAATCTATAGTAGCCCATCTTGTTTGCAATGATTTTAATGCGTCTTCGTATTCCCATTTGCTTTCTATCGAATCTACCTCGATGTTAGCTGCTGTTCTTACAAATGCTTTAAAGTTAGCGTACTGCTTTCGCATCAACTCGTCTAGTTTGCTGTTCGTACCTTGATCAGACGTTCCGGGTCTGACAGTATCCTGCTTCTTCAAGCTTGCCTGAGACGTCTCTTCAAACGACTTCGGGGTTTCCTCTTGTTGTTGTTGTACTTTATGAACCTGTCCACTAGTGGATGGGTTTGCCAGCTTGGACATGAGTTGTTGATATTGCTCGTTAATTAAAGCTTTAACTGATTCGTACGCTTGAAATGTTTTGGCATGCTCTAATTCAGTAAAATAAGGATGTGTCTTATCCACATGCTCTTTAATGTTAAGATGATTTAATTGAAAATCCGACCAGTATTGTTCCAGAATAGTCAATCGCCTCTTAAAATAATCTAATGTCTTTCTCTCTGCACTATCCTTTTTAAGATTGACACCAATCTTGACAATGTTCTCGTAAATCATAGATTGATTTTCCATTACACCCTCCATGATGATATAATGTTTAAGTAAAAAGAGAAATGTTACTTTTATATAATAAAAGGAAAAATATTACTTGTATACTCGTTGTTTAGAGTTTTACCAACGATCCGGGCTTGCCGTCTTCGCTGAACTCCTCTGTTGGTTGTTAAATGTTGACACTGCAATCCTCACACTGCACTAATAGTTTACGCACAATGCTAGTTCACCCGTTCGCCCGACGGAACCACGTAACCAAGATCACGAAAATCGCGGCGCGCGAAGGTCTCTCGAAGGACCAAAATGTGGCGGTGTTTAGCTTACAGTGGGTTTATAAATGATAAGTTGGATTAACGTGCAGAAATAGAGTTTATTTCACTTGACTTAAAATAAGACAATGTTAACTACTAAACTATAGAATGTTAATGTTATAAGAAATGTTTGATGAGTACAAAAATGTTGCAATCGGAACCCGCTTGACGCGAATGTAAATGATGTACTGACTTGTGCCTAATTTCTAGGTCAATATATAATATTGTTTATTGCGTGTATGCACACATAAACATGTATATATGTAGGAGTGTATGAGGTGTTCGGTTACATTACCCGAACATGTAGCAAGTTTTCAAAATGACTACCACGTTGTTGTAAACACATAGTACTTCGCAGCAAAATCTGTTGCGTTGCTCGTCTTATCATTGTTGGATCATCCTTTATGGCTCTGACGCAGTTTAAAATCTTCTCCTACAGTTCTGCCTCACTATTGATGGGAGAGTTATAAATTCTCTGCTTTATTGTCCCCCACAGAAAATAATCAAGGGGTGTCGCAGGTCACCCGACAGGCCCTTGCCTACCAATCCATCGATTGGGATAGCTTTCATTTAAATAATTGCGAACTACTCTTGCATAATGTGCAGGCATCCGTCCATTTGCAAAAACATTCTACGTCGTGTTCGTAGGGGTACATCTTCCAAAAGTAATGGGAGATCATCCCTTAACAGTTGGAGAAATATGTTTGCAGTTAATGCTCTTGGGAGTATTAATGGACCAATCAACATATCATCATTGAAATTAAACTACTATATACGGATTTTATCGCGTTGTTTATTTGACACTTTATTACAAAATTTTGAAAAACTGTTACACTACTATTAAGCTTTACTAAAAAAAAGAAAAAAAGAAGCAAACCACAGCTAGACTTCATGATACTTTGAGCTCATTCTGCGTAAATAGAAACACCCATGATTAAATTATGTTCGGGTACTTTGAAATAACTACACTGGAACATTGAGACAACTACCATCTTAGTCTCCCCGTGACCATGGCTGCTGAAAAGCAACCGAAACGTCGGGGAAAGTGTAAACATAAATATAAACAGTATAATAGTATAGTAATAGTATAAATAGTTTTAATAATAATAAATAATAATAAATATTTATTGCAGACCAGGGATAAAGTGTTAGTAACAGACAAAATACTTAACCTAGTGTTAGTAACATATCAATTTTACACATAATATTATGAGACAGGCCCGGTTTCTAGACACTGTCTACGTCGTGTGTAGTCGTATCCAGCGTCCCAAAATCGGACTGTCCCACCGATCACACAATGTGCTTTATTAAGCACATTGTGTGATCGGTGGGACTGCTTATTAGCTGTGTGAGCTACCACGCATTCTGCGTAGCAGGGAAGCACACCGTTTGCGGATAATGGCATGAAAACCATCTACTCTTGCCTCCGCAAACATCCCAGAAGCGCTGCAATAGCGGGGCAGCCCAGCCAGCGTCCTGAACGCGTTGTTATATTGAACACGCAGAGCGCTGTAAGACCTCTGCGTATAATGAACCCACAGACTGCACGTGTAGAATGTCTGACAGTAGGCTCTAAAAAGAGTTATTTTGACATCTTTGGTACACCGTGCAAACCTACGGATCAACATATTACACCGGACTGCCAGCGCCCTGCGCTCCCGTTCAATGTCCATGTTGTCATTAAGCTCTTCGGTGACCCAGTGACCCAGGTATTTAAACTCAGTGACTCTTTTTAGCGGAGTGTTATAAATTGAAACCTGTGGCACGTTCGAGTAACATTTGGTGCCCGCCTTGAACACAAGTAACTCACTCTTTTTGGCATTATACCTAAGCCCATGGGTCACCGCATAAGCTTCACACATCCTTAGGAGCCGTCTAAGCCCGCTGATCGATGGACTCAGCAACACCATATCATCGGCATAACTTATATTATTTATGCACATGCCGTCAATGTGACAACCGACAGTAGTTTTGCTGAGTTAATAGTTTCAATAATATAATTAGCTTAAAAAAAAATTAGTAAAGTTTAATAGTATTATAGTAGTGTAACAGTTTTTCAAAATTTTGTAATAAAGTGTCAAATAAACAACGCGATAAAATCCGTATATAGTAGTTTAATTTCAATGAATAACATTCGCGTAAACAAAAGACAATATAACATATCATCAATAAGACCTGCCCAAACATTGACCGAAAACTTCACTTGAAAAGTGGAAGCTCTTTTTAGCTTCGGGTTCTCTCTTTTAGGACTCCAACAATGTCAATTTCTGCAGTTTGTAATACCGTCTCATGTAAAGTGGGCTTCATCTATCCAAAGAATAGTTTTTGCAATCACCGGGTTATCTCTTGTTTGTCTCTGAATCCATGCGGACATAACACACCTTGGGATTGCGTGAGTTCCTTCATGCAAATGTTGCACTCGCTGATAGTGATAGGGATGTAGACCTTCTTTCTAGACCAATTATAAAAATGTGTAATGTAAATAGATAAATAATAATAATAATAATAATAATAATAACAAACAGGCGTCATACCCAAACACCTTCTTCACTATTTACGACAGATAGAGCTACCCACCAATCTTTACATCACTATGCAGAAGGCCGCTATACTCAATACTTGCCGTATAGTTCGTAAGTTTTTGCAGGACGAGCCCCTTTTAATAAATAATGCCCCAAATGAACCCCACTTGGCCTAGACCCGTGGTTTTCATTAAATACCGAATTTTATTTCGAGAAAAAACAAGTTAAACCAACCAAAATAATAATAATATTCTACCACATACACACAACACCATCTAGCCCAAACTAAGCAGAGCTTGTACTATGGGTACTAGACAATGGATAAACATACATATATACTTTTTTTTTTGTAAATACATACATATTATACATAGAAACACCCAGACCAAGACAAACATCCAAGTTCATGCACACAAATGTTTGACTTGTGCGGGAATCGAACCCGCGACCTCAGGCGTGGCAGTCAGTTACACTAACCACTACGCCACCGAGGCCGACAAAATATTACGTAGTTAAACAAAATAATTTGTTACATGTATTAATAATATCTACTTTAAAGGCCTTTGATCGTATTATCTCAGACGGACATAATTATGCACGAATAGTACAGCATAGTAAGATGATTGAGGTTTCAAGTAACAAACACGGTCGGCCACAACAACTAAACGAAAAACTATTTGTTTATTTTTTCTGTCTCAGTAGCGGTAAATGCGACTGCAAGGGATCCCGGTATCGATTCCTGGATCGGGCGAAGTGTTCTTGGAATTTTCTTTAAATAATTTCTCGGGAATTTATTTACTGAACTGAAAATTTACGGAAGTACGTTTGGCTACCGGCAGAAGCCCTCGCCCTTGTAACGTAAGCCTCAAAATTCAAACTAGCGAGAATGGTTTAAAACGCATTTACCTACTATCCTTCGAGAATATAATATTTTAACAAATTGCATTCGAATACAATCGAATAATCGAGACCATCATTAATCAATTTTCGAATGTATACAGTTTTAGTATCGTGCAGGAAATAAATTATCTATTCCGTATGTAATCGCATTGTAGGTATATTACTTACTCTATCCTCAGAGCTCGCATCAACGAGTGCCATTTAAACTACAATGTGTACTTAGACAACAAAGTATAGACATTATATTGTTTACATGTAACATACAAGCCACGACTGCATGTTTACACGTAAAATTGTAAACTAGCATTGACGTAAAAGATGTTTGTATATGATTGCTGCTGGCACACCCAGTTCGCTACAATAAACAGTTAACAACGAATTGCAACATACAATGAGTATTTATCATTGTAATTGTCTGATGTTATAAACTAAACTGTTTCGTCTTATTGCACATTTATGAAGAACTTTTTAGCAATTTATCTACACATACTAAATAATAAAATTATAATTGGTCGATGTCAACGAATATATACCTATAGCAGATATTTAATAAAAATTTATATGAGAGATTTTTATAAAATGTATAGAAGCGTAAAAATAATTTTGAGAATTTGTCTGTCTCTTTGTTTGTACGTGCATCACGCAAAAACGTATGCATGAAATTGAATGTGGTTTTCACAGGTGTATTGTTGAGGGTCTAGCATAAAATCTCGAGCAAATTTTATCTTGATACGCGAGCTGAAAGTCGAGTATTAGACTGGTTTCACAGTCGCGCCGTCGAGCGGCGCCGGCCAGACGCGCGCGCTTGTAAATTCACTAGTAGCGTCGTAAGTCGCGCCCGCGCCGCGCTGGTGAAGCGCGCCGCGTTTGTCAAGGTCCGCCTTGCGTCAGGCGCGTGCTGTTGAAACGCGCTGTTCGACGGCGCGACTGTGAAACCAGCCTAATGTAGATCAGTTTCTTCTTAGGATCAGGATCGTAGCAAATGGAAATCCGTAGTCTCTGCCTACCCCTCTGGGAAACAGCCGTCAATCTATGTATGTATGTATGTATATTTTTTCTTATATGCAATGAAAGAAACACATAATAGCCAATGACGTAAGACAGATTTATGCTACTCTGCTGATGCAGTGTGCCATGAATCCAACTTATCCCAGGAACAGAACGTGAGACTATTCGGCTGCGAATTACTGTAGTGCAAAAAAATATCCAACGCTTCTAGCATTTGATATTTTTTTACACAGTACAAATATAAGAGAAAATTTCAATGTGTTTTACTGACTGCTAAAATAGGTCGAACACGACAACAAATATAATTTAATGACATACGTCTGCAATCAGATGATACAAGAATATCTACATTAATAATAATAATAATATTCTATCACATACACACAACACCATCTAGCCCAAACTAAGCAGAACTTGTACTATGGGTACTAGACAATGGATAAACATACATATATACTTTTCCTTTGTAAATACATACATATTATACATAGAAACACCCAGACCAAGACAAACATCCATGTTCATGCACACAAATGTTTGACTTGTGCGGGAATCGAACCCGTGACCTCAGGCTTGGCAGTCGGTTACACTTACCACTACGCCATCGAGACCGACATTGTTTGCACAATATATTCGATCTCTACTGAATTAATTTATGAAGCATTCAATCCCTCAATTGACGCGTTCAAAAATGTTTGTGCATATTATGTAATGGTAATCCTGCCTACATATACAGCATGTGCCACTAAGTGTGGTAGTTCAGGAACTGCCACAATGGCGCAGCGGTGGTGAATGCGACAGCTATGCTTGAAGTCTCGGGTTCGATTTTCGGTGTTCGGCGATCGTCCTAGCATGCATATTCATTGGAAGTGCTCATGGTGTCTAACAACTTGAATGCCAAGTCCATAATCTGAAAAATCGATACCACATTCAATCATACATACATCAAAAATGTAACTAAAATAGATCATCAGTGTCCAATGGAAAGCTTATTAACATTTGCTAAGCCGAAGATTGCAGTTAGTGCGTTTTGAACAATAGTCTTGTATTTTGCGTTCGCTATTGTCCCAGCGAGTCAATTAGCAAATTATCTTTGCATGTAGACATACATTTGCGGGCATGTTAAACCTTTTCACGATGGTTAGCTTCCGTAAAGTAAAAGAGTATAATTTAAAGTATTTACTTCGGTTTTCGTGGAACGTTACCCAATCTGTTCGTTGGCTTTAATTAGCAGGGAACAAAGTTGTAAGCCCACAACACACGAACACTTAGTACCTGTCTCATGTTTGTGTGAGTTATTAATCTTCGAGCGTTAGCGTAGAAACCACAATAAAGCATTAAGTAATGTATGTATTATTAGACGCTGACGCTGTATGTAATTCTGTTGTGATTGAGTGAAGTTTATGATTATTAATATTGGATTATGGAATCTATGTTGTCGTATATTTCATAGTATTAATAGGTATATAGTTAACATAATATGGAGCAGTGACAGCTCAGTGGGGAGACTAACAGACTGCAATGCAGAGGATCTCGGGTTCGAACCCACGTCGTGCACCTCTGACTTTTGGAAGTTATATAACTTTTCGAAATTATGTGCGTATTGCTTGACAATTATCGCCTGCTCCGTGCTTCGGAGAGCACGTTAAAACCTCTAGTGGGCCGGCGCACAGTGGGAAATTCGGTTATGTTTCGTCTCAAAACTTCATATCTCAATTGTT
Source organism: Catocala sponsa (assembly GCA_963564715.1). Lineage (NCBI taxonomy): Eukaryota > Metazoa > Arthropoda > Insecta > Lepidoptera > Erebidae > Catocala > Catocala sponsa. The sequence goes on from OY751347.1 coordinate 413,377, forward strand.
TAAAAAGATAATGAGCTGAAATTTTGCACACGCATATTTGAATGTATATGATTTTATAAAAAAAATACGTTTATATAATTTAATATTATATTATTTAATAAAAAATTAAAATAAAAAGGACATACAATTAAAATTGTTTATTTTCTCCATTTGACGAAAGTAAAGTAAAAAAGTCAAATTAAATCTAAATTAATAATTTAAAAAACATTTATATGTAAATAATACACAATTTCGTTAATAGTAAGGAGACCCTTGCCTTTATCAAAAAGTTTCTTTGGTCTTGTTTCTGACGTATTTCTCAAACCTTATATATAGGGATCAGATGTATATAACAAGGTATGGAAAACGTCTTCATTGGTTACCGACCTTGAACATTTTCTGAAATTATGTAATCTAAATTTTTCATAATCTTTATTTTGGGCTTCTTGTGTGTCTTCGGAACTCTGCCCGATAGGTAAAATAGCATAATACTCGATAATTTTTCTCCGTGTATAAGTATTTTATGCACGGAGGAAGGCATATAATACCAGTTATAAAGATTCACGTAAATTTTGTGCCGTACCTACTGTATGCATACTTGCCGAACGTTTTTGCATCAATTGACATTTTGACTTTCAAAGCGACCTTTTTTCCGTGACGTTTTCTTCTAGCGTTCATTACATTAAGATATAAAATTTCTTTGAATATATGACACACAGTAGCTATATCTTCTGTTGACAAATTTAAGTTTTCCTTTAAGTTTTCTTCTATATTTTGCCCATTTATCACCAAATTGCACAATTCTCGTTTGGTACAAACAAATTCACTCATTTTGTTCAAATAATCACTTTCTCGTGAATTTCGAAATAAGCAGGTAGTTATTAAGTTCTAGGTTAAATGTAAGGCCTACAACTGTGAATGTTTCAGGGTTCACCTTTGTTTTTATAGGGCTAATAAATTGTAGTGCCAGGTGCAAAATGGTGGAAAACAAATAAACTTACACACTGCATTTAACCACGCTGCTTTAGTTTGACCCTAATAGATATATAGGATTAAAACCACAATAAAAAGGTAGTGGCACTCATATCTATACTTAACTTTTCAATTTGACTTCAATAGATAATTAATTTAAAATTGTTTGTGGTTGATCCTTTAGAGCTGCTATTTTCAGTACCTTATCACCGAGCATAAAACACGAGATGAGTGGGTGGTATACATAGATTATAATAATATATTATTTACAAAACAAGGCCTTATTCATGAGATTTTATGAGACATACGATGCAATTTCAACTATTGGATTTTTGTCCTGCATTACTTCGCAATACATTTTGACACATTGCTAGAAAAGGCGCAAATAGTCACAATTTTTTTTTATCCTCTGAATAAGCAATATGTATAGATTTTAATGCAATACATATCTCGACATCGGCAAGCATCGGCAACAGGTAAATCTCTCATTGAAATTACAAGTACCTACGTCTAAAATTATACCACGTTAAACTAAATCAATTTATTTTATTTTTTGTACCAATATATAAAATATTATTTGCGAAACTATTTTAATTATTACGAGATTATAAGCTTTTTAAAAATGTATAATACTTATATACTTACATCAAAAACTTAGGAATGACAAGGCATTGAATTATAATAACGTACCGCATCAAAATCATGCTATCGAATATGAGTGACGTTTGATGCATATTTATACAGATCTTAAAGAAATAAATTTAGTTTAAAAAATATCTAAAACAACTTCATTTATAATACTACATATAGGTATTTATGATTATTATCCCATAACATCGACTTTTGTGAAAAACAGTTTTGAGACAGCGTTGTATGGAGCTTTCCCATAGTGCGCCGGCTCGCATTCACATGCGAGCCGGCGCATTTATACCCAGGGTTGCCAACTCGGATTTTTAAAAAGACCTAGGCCAGACTAAAAAAATACGTAGAATAAGTACAAATTTTCATGTAAAGTTAGTAGATCTACGTACTTTTTTGTGAAATGCAGAGGGTAACAACTAACACTGAATAAAACTAGTGTTTTGTTATGCAATTTATTAAAATTAATCATTTTAAGTACTATTTTCAGGTAAATTAAATTTATACATATATTTATTAAAATATTTTATATGTTCTTGTAAAGGCTCGTGGTCCTTTTTTAAACCACATTTCGTGAAAAGTAAGCCTGTTAATGTTTCTGTGGAAAGCCTATTTCTGATGTTGGTCTTCATTAAATTGATCGCAGAAAAAGACGTTCAACATTTGCACTGCTATGTGGCTATGTTAAAAAATTGGGCCAACAGAGGAAACATTTGAGAAGAATCGCCTTTCTTTATTTTTGAAATATAATGCCAAAAATATTTTTGATCGTAGTGCAGCTTTCTTTTTTTAATAGAAGTAACATTCCGCGTTTCGTCACTGTCGCAGTCACTGCTTACTTCCATATTTGTATCAAACACGAAAAACAAGGAACAACAAAATCTTCAAACTTTGAAATATTTCTAAGACATTGACACATAAGACAAAAAAAACTAGCCGACATGTTGCGTTTTGCGCAGTCACAACTCTATGGAATCGGCAACATGACATATTTATTTGTTTCTTTATGATGTAGCGCGGTGAACGCGCGTTATTTGAATGAAATGGAACGTCTATTAACTTTTTTTGTAGGAAAAAACGGAAATTTGCCATTCAGTCTTAGGAGTTATGTTATTTTGCAAATTTTGTATATTTAATTAAAAATACGTAGATTCTAGGACTGAAGTTCGTAGGTTTGCAAGAAAGGCCTAAAGTAGGTAGATCTACGTAAAAAGACGTAGAGTTGGCAACGCTGTTTGTACCAGTCGTCGGCCAGCGGCTCGCATGCGAGCCACCAAAAGCGCGCGAAAACGTCGCCTGCCGCCGCCGCCGCTCGAAATCGCATTTTAACAAACTTGTCGTTTGAAATTTGAAACTGATTGCCTATTGGCTACGGATGGATTAGGCATGAATGACGCTATGCCATGAACCAATAAGAACGCCTCCTCTAGACAGAAAAATAAACTTTGAATATTCTAGAAAGTTTAGTAGCCGCGTGACGCCCGTAATGGCGGCTGTGAGAGTTTTTGTGTTGTTATTGTTGTGATAAAGTGTGTGTGTGATGGATTTCAGTGCTTGGAAGTACATTAAAACGTAAGTAATTGTTGTTTTATTTACTATTGTAATGATTCTAGTAGCAATAGCAATGTTTTAACAATGTTAACATTATAAAAGCGTAGTAGCGTACTGCTATCGCATCAACTCGTCTAGTTTGTTGTTCGTACCTTGATCAGACGTTACAGGTCTGAAAGTATCCTGCTTCTTCAAGCTTGCTTGAGACGTCTCTTCAAACGACTTCGGAGTTTCGTCTTGTTGGTGTTGTCTTTTATGAACCTGTCCACTAGTGGATGGATTTGCCAACTTGGACATGAGTTGTTGATATTGCTTGTTAATTAAAGCTTTAACTGACTCGTAGGCTTGAAATGTTTTGGCATGCTCTAATTCAGTAAAATAAGGATGTGTCTTATCAAAATGCTCTTTAATGTTAAGATGATTTGATTGAAAATCCGACCAGTATTGTTCCAGAATATTCAATCGCCTCTTAAAATAATCTAATGTCTTTCTCTCTGCACTATCCTTCTTAAGATTGACACCAATCTTGACGATGTTCTCGTAAATCATAGATTGATTTTCCATTACACTTTCCATAATAGTGATGTAGTGTTTAAGTAAAAAGAGAAATGTTACTTTTATATAATAAAAGGAATAATATTACTTGTCTACTCGTTGTTTAGAGTTTTACCGACGATCCGGGCTTGCCGTCTTCGCTGAACTCTTGTGTTGGTTGTTAAATGTTGACACTGCAATCCTCACACTGCACTAATAGTTTTCGCACAATGCTAGTTCACCCGTTCGCCCGACGGAACCACGTAACCAAGATCACGAAAATCGCGGCGCGTGAAGGTCTCTCGAAGGACCAAAATGTGGCGGTGTTTAGCTTACAGTGGGTTTATAAACGATAAGTTCGATTAACGTGCAGAAATAGAATTTATTTCACTTCACTTAAAATAAGACAATGTTAACTACTAAACTATAGAATGTTAATGTTATAAGAAATGTTTGATGAGTACAAAAATGTTGCAATCGAAACCCGGTTGACGCGAATGTTGAAATGATGTACTGACTTGTGCCTAATTTCTAGGTCAATATATAATATTGTTTATTGCGTGTAAGCACACACAAGCATGTAGGTATGTTGAGTGTATGAGGTGTTCGGTTACATTACCCGAACAACTTAAAACAAAATAGGAGCCGGGCGGCGCCTGCTTTTGTTGTTTTCTCCGTGTCGTATTTATGCTATATTTATGCTAAACTAATAAGGTTCTTATGTATTCTTATTGGAATTCTAATAAGATTAACGTATTTGTAAGTAATAATTTGTAAGTAATATTATGAAATATATGAAGAAAAATGAATAATTTGAATTTAAAATAAACGGACCCTCTCTAAACAAAAAACGAGCCCTTGACCCGCAGTTTGACACGCTTTTTTCATTTTATTTTGCCTAAGGATGATATATGTGCTATACATTGTTAAAGGTATATTGTTCTACTTTTAGAAACAATATAACTAATAGTAAATTGTATTTTTTCTAGATATATAAAACGAAGAAAATAATACCATTGATTTTTTCATAATTATTTGCCTATTTTCATAAAATGCATTTTTAGATAGAATAATAAGCTGTATTTTCGTTATTTATTTATTTGATTATCATAGTAGAGTAGATTTCATACAATAAAAACCTAAAATTAACTATATCCACGCATTAATACGCTTAGGATGATATTTTAGAAACATAATCGCAACGCATCTTTTTTTAAAATAACGGCGGTTTTACTGTAATTTTCAAACGTTAAAATCATAACATTTTTTCAGGCAAGTCTAGTCACTATTTTATGTTTTTGTAAAGGAAATATCAAAAGGTATTACGAAAATATAAATACGATAGGTTAAATATCATAATTTTTAACCGACTTCCAAAAAAGGAGGAGGTTCTCAATTCAGATGTTTGTATGTTTTTTTTATGTATGTATAACTCCGTCAAATATAGACGGTTTTGCAAAATTATTTTTTTATTCGAAAGAGGTTTGTTCCGAAATGGTCCCATTTAAATTTCATATAAATCTGATGATGGGTTTCGGAGACAGACAACGGAACTCTTCAAAAAATTAAAGCAAATCAATCGCAATCGCTGCTTTTGCATAAATATGCATTGTTTACGCAATCACACATAATAACATCACGTCTGTACACTCGAAAGGGTTACACAAAATGTTTCAGTATATCAGGGTACCACATTTCCTATCAAAGTTAGTAGTAGTTACATATTTTTTCGCGACTAGAAGCTAGTTGTAGCATATAGTACTCGAATTCAAGTTTGATTTATACATAAATGTATTATTTCATGAAAAGCCGCACTGGTCGACCGATCAAAGGTTAAGCTACGCTTCGCGCGGTCGGTCCGTGGATGACAATACCTACGTATAAAATTTTATCACTAAAAATACAAAATAAAAAACTTTTTAACAAAAAAGAAACCAACTTCCAAAAACTCCCTATTAGCCCTAAAAAGTATAAAATAATACTAAATCGAATCTACTTAATCTTGAAAATCTAACCTATATAGCCTAACCTACCTAACCTATAACAAAATTTAACAATTTTTGGAGTCGGTGCCTATATCAAGCACACAATGCACACGTATCATATGAGTCATCATTTGTTTACATTATCTCATTTCAACCGGTCTAATAATATAAACAATTGAACACAAATGGTCTTGTTTATATAATTTACAATGTAGCTGGCATCATACCGATCCCAAAAGTACCATTAGTTTGATTCTACGAGCTATGAGTGGTTCGTGATTAACAATAACAAAAACTCAAGTGGCACGCGGCGATAACGGGCGATAATGTAAACATCCGGCCCGGCCGACAGATGTTTATAGGCTGACGTAAGCGCGGCACAGCAAGAGAAGCCGTCGGTTCCGGCTGCCATGAACATCAATGGCAGTCGTTATCGGGAAGTCAGTGCCCTCTAATATCCTGACACTGGTCTAGCCTTAGGATATCGTTAGCTTTCAGGTTACGGAGGTCAGGTGGCAGCCGCTCCGTGTAATAACTGATATCCAGTCAAATCCGGTTAGACTAGAAAGCCGACCGCAAGTGCCTTAGGAATAATAAAGGCTAGGGAGAATATAAAATAAAAATAAATATTCTAATATCTTAAAATTGACGTAGACAAGCATTGTTTATTTACTATTTCAAATAATGATTAAATCGATAGCATTATATTAGTAGCTGCTGAAATAAGCAGCAGTGACAGACAAATAACCGTAGACGCACCATGACCTACGGAGACATACTACTTACTAACCAGTTACTCTACTTACACCGCAACGGATCCGTCTCATACAAGCTTGGTAACTCCACTAAGGATTAAGGAGCTCCTTTCCTCCTTAGTGGAATATATTAATATAATTTCCTTATGTAAAAATAAAACTGTGTCAGTTATTGACCATGACCACTTAATTTCAAAATATTGGAAGTCGTAAAATGTAAACGATGTCCTGATAATGTCAGTACAAACGTTACATTCCCGTTTTAATAGCAGTACATTCGCGGTGACGTCACATGCCAGTATCTGACTGCGATAAAGTATGCAGTACTGATTCTGATCATAACACCGCATTTGTGTAAGATTCCTTTATGTGACCCACTTGTGGAAATTCCTTACATATTTGTGTACAGGTGAGGTTGAATGGCTGTAATTTCGTTATGCTATGCGATCTGTTGGTCTAACTAATAACTTTGACCCTTATTTATAGCATAACAATATATATGTATACTTATATTTATTTATTTATTTTTATCAAATAGAACGACTTACGCCAATTACACTACTTAATAATATAATATACAAATTTAAAATTTAGCATTCATGCATTCTGCTCACAGTACCTCATACATTCTAATAATAATACTTTCCATTCATCCGCAAAAATATCAACTTCTGGGTTAAAGTCCAAGAGAGCGTTAAGTTATATATCTGAATATATTGTATTGATGTAGAACTATAAAGGTATTATAATAGATATTGTATTTGTGTAATTATAGTAAAGACTATAAGTTAGATTGTCAGATAGGAAAAGGTTTATATAAATTTTCTGCGTGTGAAACTTGCAATTGCATTATGGAACACGGGATTAAGCACGTTCAACTGAGTGACAAACGCGACTGTGCTACGCGACGCATAGCATAGTTGCTACGCACATTGTCGTCGCTTTGACACGCAAATTTTGGAGTAAGTACACATATTTCACAAATAAATAAATTTATATTTGAAGAATCTGAAAAGGCACATTTGGCTGTTCATAGAGGACTATTAGTGCCCACACTTATGTATGGAAGTGAAAGTTGGGTATGGCAAAAGAAGCATGAGAGCAGAATAAATGCTGTAGAAATGAGAGCGCTGAGAAGCATATGTGATGTGACTCTGAAAGATAGAATAAAAATAGTGTGATTAGAGAGAGATGCAGCATGAAAGTGGATATAGTGACAAGAATAGAAAAGGGCATGTGAAGCTGGTTTGGACATGTAGAAAGAATGGACGAGGAAAGGCTGACTAAGGAAGTTTATAAGGCTAGTGTGAATGGATCAGTCGCAAGAGGAAAACCTAGGCGAACGTTTCGCGATCAGATCGGAGGCGTTCTGGACAAAGGCCAGGTTAAGAGCACCTTGAACCGACGGGCGTGTTTATGGAATGTGATGAAAGTGAATGAAGCCAGAGAAGTGTGTCAGGATCGTAGCAAATGGAACTCCGTAGTCTCTGCCTACCCCTCTGGGAAACAGGCGTGAATCTATGTATGTATGTATCTATGTTTACATGACATGATTGCATGCATGGCGTAGTAGTTGACGCGCTCACCTCGCCACTGTTACTGTACCGATTGAGGGTTCCACCACACGGGACAATAAATTTGTGTGATCCGCTCATAGTTTAAGTCCATCTCTGGGTTTTATTTGTGTCTGTTGTTTATATGTTTGTTAAAAAACTGAAAGAAAGAAAAGAAAGAAATATTTTTATTTTTGACACACAAAAGAGCACACCCAAAACATAAAGAAATAAAATAAAATAAAAAACAAAAAATAAAAAGCAGAACAATACATAACTAAAAAAATAAATATAACAAATACTAATACTAACACTATAACTATTTCATTTCTGCTCACTGCCAACACTACTCCCATCCCATCAAGGCAGGGCTTTTTAAAAAATAAATTAGCAAGCATGCCAATATACGTAAAATAAGCTGCCGTGCAATTTTGTTAAATCTACCAAACTCATTGCCGAGTCCATAGTTAAGATTAAAATCTTCTACAGTAGCCAGACAATAATAAATGATTACTATCGCTACTGCCAATGTGACATTGGAGGGCGATATGAGTTATGTTACAGACAAGTATGACAGTACATATTAAATACAACATGTATGTATGTGCTGGATGTAGAAGAACTGGTCAAGCAACATTCTTGTATGTTCATATGTATGACAACATCCTGGATTGTTCAGAGCCAGGAAGGGTTTTATTATATCCACATTTCAACTAAGTATAACTTCAGGCCCTGCGTACCTAATAGCAGTTGAACCTATTGCCGCTCCGGGCGCGGTTACAAACAAAGAAAGAGACATGAAGTATTTAAGTTAAGTGTCTTTGTATTTCGGACTTCATGCTAAAGGCAAAGGCAACATGAACAATTACAACATACACACCGTCGCTCACACAAAAAACAAAATTGGGGCAGTCTTTGGGGACTGCCGATAGAAGTGGAAACTTTAATCCTTGATCATAAACACTTCTATATAAACAAAAAAAATCAAAATATTAGGATTCCTGATACGAGGAATCCGACCCGCCCCTTTATTGTTTTTTTTTAAGTGGATCAAAATTTTGTTATCTTTGGCGTAGGACGCACCATTTCTGAGATATTGTTAATATTATAAAATAATGCATAAATTGAAAGCGTGGAGGCGTGACGATGACGAAGCGTGACGATGACGCGAGTTCTATGACTTTTATTCACCCAAGAAGTGCTCAACGCGCCTAAAGAAGTTTTCACTTCAAAAACTGAACTAAGAACTGGAAAGTACAAAACAAGCCTATTGAATAATGTGAGATCAAAAATATAATAGCTATTTCATCGTAGATAATGTAAACTGTGAATTTATACAATCTGTGCTGGAAGACATACGGCGATCACGTAATGTTGCTAATTTGAACCGCGGCCAATACGTTCATTCATATTTATTGCATTATATAATTTGTAGTTATCAACAGCGTTTGAAGTAGAAGGCTAACCAATACGGTGATGACGTGTGAGAAGAGTGCGAATAACGCGAAAAAAGCAAACATCGTAGGCAGTAGATATTCTAGTAGATACTCTAGGCTAGCGCAGCGTCCTTCCGCGTTCTTCATGTTAAACTGATATGGTTTTCAGTGGCGTATTCTTATAATACAATACAAGCCTACAGTACGGCGGATGGTAAGCGGCTACAGTCATCTATGATTGCTTGCAGTAACGAGTATATTTTAAGCTCGTTGTCAATATCGCGATATGAAATGATATATGTACCGACTTATTTAGGTGGGATAAAATTACAGGTACGGAGGAGACAAGCTTTTAGCATATGGAATTTTGACTTATCGGACAAAACGCAGTAGGCGTGTTACTAATTTTGCGCTGGTATCCTATCAGACCGACACGGGCCAAGCCATCTCAGTTATATCGTCCTAAATGGCGGCTCGTTGTTTATAATAATTACGTTTAAAAGACAGCTTCCGCATTAGTAATAAACGCTCGTGTAGCGGGTAATTTCACAAACATTCAAACAACGGACATAAAGAATAACCCGACTTACAACATTTTTATCTCGTGTGGAGATCAAACCCACAACACTTGACACAATGGCAGATGCGAGGTGACTACTCGAACCACTACGCTCGCTGTCCGTGCATAGCTCATGATAGTTCGTGTGACCGTTTACACGACGCATACAACCGACGCAAGCGGCTTAATTATTGCATGTTACAATAACCATTATCTATACATATAATAAAACTGTAAATATCACGTGTCTGTACATTTTAGAATTTTACTAAATAAATGATCTAGGGGGCTCAGAATAATTAACTAAACACATTTCAATCATTTTTAAAAATGTCTGTCTGTCTGTTTGTTTGTTCTCGCATCACGCCTGAAGTACAAAGTTAATACGATAGACTCAGTAAGAACACTATAAAGAATATCCTCATGTAACATTTAGTCTTTATTTCATTAAAATCCGTCTTCTCTATCAAAAGTTATGAGCATTTGAAGTCAAATTAAAGTTTAATGTAGGCGATGTGATCGTACTGTACTAGATCCGCTGTAATGGTTTACAAATAAGGTTGCGATTTGCTTAAATTTAAATTCATAGATTGTGATTGCATATAAGCTACATTATCAGCGAGTAACATAGGCTATAAATTATATCCAACAGAATTAGAGATCCTTAAAAAAATTGCAATAATATAACTCAAAGTACCAACATTTTACCTATAAAGTTCACTATTAGGCGTGCGCTGGGAAAACGATTGATGATACATAAAAATCATGTACTACATGATTAAAGTATTCGTTACTACCAGGGACAAATAATATGTTGTTTATTGTTACCTGCGACTTCGTCCGCGTAGATTTTAACTAAAAAGTGTTTGTCGCCGCGGAACCCAACTATATTTCTCTGCCCAAGTTACTTAAATGGCGTAGTTTTTATAGTGTAAAGCTAGATAATAGCATGGCTTACTCAAAAACAACATTTAAATATGCGTTGTTAGCTTAAACGCTGTCACAGAATGCGTAAGAACAATAAAGATTCACAGCTCCTCTCCCGTAGGTGATAGCGTGATAATATGTAGCCTATATGTTGACCCGACCTGTTAGTAATATTCATGCAAAATTTGAAGTAAATCCATGCAGTACTTTTTGAGTTTAGCCCGGACATACATACAGACAAACAGACAAAAATTCTAAAAACTATATTTTTGGCTTCGATAGCGATTGTAGATCACGCTCCAAGTATTCTTTTAAAAAAATATTCAATGTACAGTTTTGACTATCCTACGATTTTATTAGATTGATCCATGATACTGATACAATGTTTACTGTAACTGACAACGACATCTCTTAGTGTTACGACGAAATGTCGATAGATGGCGTTGTGCATATGACGTCATTTTCTGAATCGCGGTGTTAAGATTCTCCGGCGCAGTATGACTACGGAACACAATTTTGAAATGTTCGTTTTGAATTATCGTGTTTGTTAATTGTTTGGACTGCCCCGGCATATCATTGTTTATTGAAAATTTCGTGGTTCAGGGTTATCATCAATACATATAATAAAAATGTAACGGATCCGGGATCGCTGTCTGTATGTACATGGAGGATATATGAGAAAAAATATTATTGGGACCTTTATCAACGCAAATAGCACCCAAACAATGATTGTTAGAATTTTTGTCTGTTTGTCTGTGCGTTTGTGCACGCTAATCTCAGAAACGGCTTATTCGATTTTGATGTAGTTTTCACTAATATATTGTGGTATGCTTCACTTAACATTTAGTGTTTGTTTCATGTCAATCGGATCATAAATAAAAAAGTTATGCCAATTTAAAGAATATTTGTTAATTTGTTAAACTATCTGTAGATAGTTTAACAAATTAACAAATATTCTTTCAATCAATGCTACTGAACAGAGAAAAATAGATAGATTCTCTGTTCAGTAGCATTGACTAAAACTTTACTAAATAATAAATAGAAGTTTAAAATATCCACTGCATCGGTGAAAATCACCTCAACAAGGTTACAGGTCAGGAAATAGATTGAGGTAATAGATGGGTGGTACCTTATTCACCGATATTATCGAGAACCTTTCAAGCTCACATCAATGTTGAAGTATGTAACAGTATTGAATCCATAAAATACATAATAATTTATGTAAATATGTGAACAAGGGCAGTGACCAAGCCACAGTAATTTGCAGTTATGCTGGTGTTCTGTGCACTTTCTGATGCTGCACAGTTATGGCATAAGTATCAGAACAAATTAGCTGAGGACTTTTGCAGGCACGCACAACTAAATAATGACAACCCAATTAGTGAGAGATTACGTGAAAGTCACTTGAATCGTTGTTTGCTGGCTATTCAAGATATAGTTACATCTTTTGGGGGTAATCCTATTTCTCAATATGGCATGCCCGAGCCATCATTTGACGGTGAATGTATTAGGTACTTAATAGAGATTATGCGATGGAAATCAACTATGATCCAGTAGATCTGGCCGAAATTTTAGAAACGGATGTCTCGAGATTAACTGAAGAACAGCGTTTAATATTTGATCGGGTGTGTCGCAGCGTTGATAGTGCTTTTGGGAGAAATGCTATTTGTAGATGCTCCCGGTGGAACGAGTAAGACATTTCTTACCAAAGTGATTTTGGCGAAGGTACGAAGCCAAGGTAAAAGTGCGCTTGCTGTCGCCTCATCGCATAGCAGCCACTTTGTTGCCGGGAGGGAACACTGCCCATACAATGTTTAAAATTCCGATCGGCTTAGAGCGCACAGAAAGCGCTGTTTGTAATATTTCTAGAAACAGCGATAAAGCTAAGGTTCTTCGTGATTGTAGCCTTATTATATGGGATGAGTGCACAATGGCAAACTGTAAAGCGGTTGAAGCAGTAGATAGAACGTTGCGTGATGTCAAGCAAAATGGCCAACCTATGGGTGGCATTACTATACTATTTTATGGCGATTTTCGTCAGACTTTGTAGGTAGTAGAGCCAAGCTGGTTACAGCAGGAATGGGCCGGCTCGACCGGGGAAGTACTACCCTCTCACAGAAAATCGACGTGAAACAACAGTGTTTCACTGCTGTGTTTCGTTCGGTGAATGAGAGCGCCGGAGGCCTAAGCATGAGGTGACGATTCTCGCAGCTTATGAGGGACCTGCAGAGTATCCGTAGAGTCATTGTGTGGGTGGCGCGAGTCGACCCGGCGGCCAGGGAGAGCCGTAGAAACGGTGCTCTGCTGGCCGCCCGCGGTATAGTCCAGAGGCCCAACCGAGTCTAACCAACTAGGTTGGCTGCCTTATCATGCCGCGCATAATCTCGAGGTGGCTCGTCGTGCCGGATGGTGACCGGAGGGTGGGTCCCGGCGACCACTTTCGGGAGGGTACGGGGGTCCTTCCGTCCGTCGGATCGGCTATCGCCATACCATACAGTTATATGATAAAACTTGCTCTGCGCCTTGCCCCACTTTGCTGCGAGAACAGCCGCCTCTTTGTTTTTCACGTTTCCCCTTCCTTTCACTCTATGGCAGTACGAACAAAGCATTGTCGTTCAACAGCAGCCAATCGCCGTAACCCCACTGCTGCTTCCTGTGTCGTGGAGTTTATTAACATCAGAGGACTCCGCGCTAACCTTAATGCCGTCCATCACCACCTGGAGACGGCTCGGCCGGCAATGCTTTTTCTAACGGAGACACAAATACGCCGTCCTGCAGACACGAACTACCTGCAATATCCCGGCTACGTGCTAGAGGAGTGTTTCCTCGCGAAAGCTGGGGTATGCTTGTTTGTTAGGGCGGATATTTGCTGTCGCCGTCTACAATGCCTAGAGGACCCTTCTTTCTCTGTCCTTTGTGTACACGTAGATCATGGCTCTTTCAGCCAAATCTACATGTGCCTCTACCGATCCCATTCAGGAGACGCTGAGACAACTCGACTCTTCAATTACCTGAGTCAGGCGGCAGACGACGCGCAGGAGCGGTTTCCGAACGCTGAGTTGGTGTTCTTGGGAGATTTCAATGCCCACCATGAGACCTGGTTGGGTTCTCCCAAAACAGACCACGCGGGACGAACTGCCCATGCGTTCGCTCTCACGCATGACCTGTCTCAACTGGTACTCCAGCCCACCCGGATACAAGACATTGCAGGTCACGCGCCGTCTCTGCTCGATGTGCTGCTGACGAGTAACCCGAACCGGTACAGTGTGTCGATTCGTGCTCCTCTGGGCACCACAGACCACTGTCTGGTTTGTGCCACAGCTGTTGTTGTTACGCCCCCACGACCCGAGGAGGCAAGACGACGACTGTGGCACTACTCGTCGGCAGACTGGGATGGAATACGGGAGTACTTCGCATGCATTCCTTGGGCTCAACGCTGCTTTGAGAACAGGGATCCATCAGAGAGCGCTACTGCTGTCGCTGGTGAAATCATCCTGGGTATGGAATATTATATTCCATACAGTGATGTCACGAGCGGCGGCAGGAAAAGGCCCTGGTTCGGTCGTGAATGCGCTGATGCTGTTGAACGCAAACAGACAGCGTACCGCGCTTGGACCAGGGCTCGCACTCTCCACGACCCTAACGTGGATCACCTGAAGGCAGCGTTCAACCAAGCCACAAAGGTCTGCAAGAGGGCATACTTAAGAGCGGATGTCCAGCGCGTCGCACGGTTCGGCCAGGAACTCATGGCGCATCCTACGGGCAGTCGTAGCTATTGGCGCCTGGCCAAAGCCGTGCAGTCCAACTTCTGCCAGACCTTGCTGCCCCCTCTGAGGTATCCGAATGGATCTGTATGATTTTGTTATCACACAACTTTGTTGATTGATAAAATGATAGGGCGCGTCGGTTGGTACGGATTGAAACACTGAATGGACTGTTAAACTGAATATATTGAAATTAACTTTATAAACTAAAATTTGTATGATATGACGCGATATGTTTAATGACTGATAATTGAGAACGCACGGCGTTAATGATGGCTCGACGCGAACTGAATGTAATATTAATGGAAACGCGTGCATCGCGTAAAAATGCTGACTTAAGAAATGTACGGTTGGACCGTACATGCTCCCAAGCAGAAGATGGGTATGAGATGATGATATGAATATAAGATGATGTTATTGGTTCCTTATATGCTATGCTTAGAGTCTTTAATTAAACTCAGTTTTTCGCGGAATGGGCATTGTACCTTTATCTAACTTGTGCACTTTACGAATTTCACTATAATCGTTGTCACACGGCACTTCGCACGAATTACGCGCACTAACACTGTAAACACGCACTCTTGACAAGGAGTCAGAGGGCCTTGCTTCAGCCCTTGAAGATGTTGCTTGTTCAGCGGCGTGCAGGCTATGCAGGGCTGCCTGCGCCACCGCATGAGAAGTCGCGCGCCTGCTGCGAACCCGACGTACTATAATGACAGCACCGATTGCCATTGCGGCGCCGATGGACATGTACAATACCGTGTAGTGATGGATATCGTGGTATGACACTTGATTTGGTAAATTCTCATTCGCTTGGAGACTGGTGATCTGTTTCTTGATTTCCGCTAACTCCGTATTGTTAGAGTTAAACGAATAATTTTGTATCAGTGGGGTTGAAATGCTCACGTCAATAATGTGATTGATTGGTTCTATCTCCGGGAGTTTTAAGGATGGTTTTATGTTTAAATTACTCACACCTTCATTTCGAGTGTAAACTGTGAAGCTTTCGGTTTTTATAAGGCAATCATGATCCACACCTAATATTCCAACTCGTTCCAAGTGTCCGACTGACACGTGATCTTCGCACAATACTCGTATCTGACACTGATTACAACAGAAGTATATGTACTTATTAATTTTATTTATAGCTGTCCATTGATTCGTACATGCTGCTACGCTAATCTTGCAATGTCCTGTATTGGGTACAACCTCACATAATTTTTCGTCATTCTTAAGATGATAAATTGGCCTTTCTACATAACACAGATATGAATCAACGTCATCATGTAGACATGTCTGGACATCATATGTAGACATCGTTAAGTATGAGTCCTTTTTCAAATTAATTGCTACGTACTCAGAAATCGGTATGATGGTAGCCGTGCTTGTGTTATCTACAGCTTGAGGTATTGGTATGATTTTCATTATTGCAAACGAATCTCTTGAGACTAAGGGTAATCTTAATTCGAATATTAAATAATCTTCGGACATTCTTGCTTTAACCTTTAATAAATGATATATATTCCTGAAGTTAGCTTGTAAGTTACCGACTGGCAATGTAAGATCTTTCGACAAATGACCCGAAATCGTATTTAAAGTCTCCTTGAGCTGCTCTGGTGACAATAAATGAAAATTGAGTCTTCCGTGGTAAACGTCTGTTATTGTATCTAACAAACTCGACTGAATTGTTTTTAAATGTTTTAGAATGTTGCTGGTAGCTATGGCGCCTGTGCTAAAGTCATTCATGATTCCGTTAATTTCGGATTGATTCTGTACAATATTCTGAATTTTGTCCATTTTCATAGCCACGAAATTAAGCATCTTGTGTTGTTTATAGAGTGCATTTTCATGCCTCTTCAAAACATTAGACTCAGCTTCAATAATACTAGTTTGATTTTTAATTAGCGACACCAGATGCTCCTCATTGTGTTGTAGTAATCTAATATCTTGTTTATATTGTTCGGCGAACCTGTCGTCGAGTACACCGAACAAGTTGTCTGCAAGATACCCGACGCCATTGATAAGGCCTCGCTTGCGCCGACGCAGGGCGCGTGCCCGTCGCGTGCTGGTATGTTGAGTCAGCAGCAGGTGGTTATAGTACTCCAGTTCTGATAACTCCTGTTGCAATTGTATTCGTATGATAACGCAATGAGAAGTTTCTTTTAACTGATTGCATAATTGCGTTAAATAATTAATATATTTGCTACATGCAGTAGTTCCTTGCCAATATGGATCCATGTCATAATATGTAACTATCTTCCATTCATCTCTGATTAATTGCATGTTAGCAATTTTGTCTAAATAAAGACCTTGACTGTCTTTCAATTGCGTAACATTGTAAGCACAGTGTGTTGTGGTAAAAATGCTAATAAATAATAAAAGCAACATTGATAATGATAAGAAACTATAACTTGTACTTCTGAGGCGGTTTTTATTTATTACTGTATGGGAGTTCGATTCTTGTTTATCGATTCTCTTGTTTACTGGAAGTAATGACAATTTGGTTATAGGTCGCTTGATTATCCCAGTTTTTGTTTTTAACGTAACCACCCTGACGTAGCCGTCAGAGCCAGGATGCAGCTGGACGACGCGACCTAGAGCCCACCTCCCAGGAGGTAGGTTCGCATCATTGATGGTTACAATATCATTAACCTTGATATTGACTTGAGACCGTCTCCATTTACATCTAGTTGATAATTGAGTAAGATATTCCGAATGCCATCGTTTCCAAATATCCTTTACGATTTTTTGAATTAAATACCACCTCGATCGCATATCTGTTTCAGTTTCAAATATTGTCATGTTCTGATTTAAATTGATAAAACTCGACGGGGTGAGGAAATTTAGGTCGTTAGGGTCTTCTGTGAGGGGGCATAAGGGTCTTGAGTTAAGTACAGCTTCTAATTGTGCTAGTATAGTAGAAAACTCTTCGAATGTTAGCTTCTGGTCCCCAACAACTCTACGTAAGTGATATTTCAAGCTTTTCACCGCAGCTTCCCATAGCCCGCCAGCGGTAGGCCACAACGGTGCGTTGAAATGCCACTCAATCTGCATATTTGTTATTTCATGAAGGAAATCTCCATCGAATGATTTCTGTATTTGTTCAAATTCTTCTTGTAGAATTTTGTTGGCACCGACAAAGTTTGTACCATTGTCGCTATACAAATGTTTCGGAGAGCCTTTTCTTCCAGTCATTCTACGTAATGCGGCCAGAAATGCTGATGATGTAAGATCTGAGACCAGTTCTAAATGGACAAGCTTAGTCACCATGCATATAAATACTGCCACGTATCCCTTTGTTGTCTTTATGCCCCGACCCTTGTTCGCCTTGATAAACACGTGACCGGTGAAATCTACTCCAGTGTGTTCAAACGGTGTTGCTACATTACATCTTTGTGTAGGTAAATCTCCCATAAGCTGTGTTATTTTGCTAGGGGTGTTTTTTCGACATGTAACGCAGGTACGTATACGCTTCTTTACGGCTCGGTTTCCTCCCATAATCCAATACTTTTGGCGTATAGCAGCTGACGTCACGCGTGCACCTCCGTGAAAGGTAAGTAAATGAGCATGATCTATTATTAAATTAGTTAATTGACTTTCGTAAGGGATGATAATTGGGTACATCATATCGGGATGCATATTAGCCTTGGTCAACCTTCCTCCAACTCTGAGAAGTCCCTTCCTGTCTATAAACGGGTTCAACTGTAATAATTTACTTTTAGTTGATAGAGGCTTATTTTCTTGTAAATTATTTATTTCCTGTATAAATTCCATGGTCTGTACATACTTAATTATTATATATTTTGCATGTTTTATCTCTGGTAGTGTAAGAAAACCTTGCTTGCTTTTTTGACCTTGCTTTGATTGCTTGATAAATCTAAAAACCCATGCTAAAACTCTTATGAGTTTCGTAAGTGAACTATATCTTGATAATAATTCACATATAATGTTTACATTGCATTCTTGCGGCGATGTATAATGAACTCGAATTGTTTTCTTTATTTCCTCGTTTGTAGAGAAAATTTCTTGTTCATATGTTTGATTTTCCATGAAGTTTTGTAGCCATGAAGGTCCCTGCCACCACAGGGAGTGATTTTTAATCTGGTTGATAGTCATTCCGCGGCTAGCGCAATCAGCTGGGTTATCCGCTGACTTGACATAGCGCCAGCTATCTGTAGGTATAATGCTTTTTATTTGTCGTACCCTATTTGCGACAAACGGTTTCCATTTACCTGGCTCTCCTTGTAGCCATGCAAGAACTACCATTGAGTCTGTCCAACTATATACTTTGATATTATAGGCAGTGAGGCACTGTTGAATTTTGAAAAGCAATTTTGATAAAAGTAGTGCACCGCTAAGCTCTAACTTTGGAAGGGAGATAGTTTTACTTGCAGGAACTATTCTTGATTTGCCTGCCACTTACGAAACTTTAGTTTCGCCCTTGATAATTTGTTTACAATATACGACGCATGCATAGGCTTTCGTTGAGGAGTCGCAAAATCCATGTAACTCCAAATAACCACTTTGTCCTGTGCCTATCCAACGATCGATTTCAAACTGATTGATTTTGTGCATATCACTTCTAATACTAACCCATTCTGTGATAATATCTTCAGGCAACTTGTCATCCCATTGAATATCTGACAACCAGACCCTTTGAAATATCAATTTAAGCCTTGTAGACAGTGGTGATAGCCAGCCAAGAGGGTCAAACAATTTTGATATATCGGATAGCATGCTCCGTTTTGTAGGTAGTTTATTTGATGATTCAACTTTGGATGAAAATTTGAATGTATCGGTTTTGGGGCACCAGCGCAACCCTAAAGTTTTTGCTGACTCTGTCTCTTTAAAATCAAAATTGTCTTGTTTGCCTTGCTGAAATGTATTTTTCAGTAATTCAGATGCGTTAGAAGACCATTTTCTTAAATTGAACCCTCCTGCTTTTAATAATTTGATCAATTCTTGTTGTAATTTGATTGCTGACTCGACACTTTCTGTGCCAAAAAGAATGTCGTCCATGTAGAACGACTGTTCCAATGCTTTGATCGCTTCACTGCTAAAATGTTGTCTTTCGTCTTCCGCTAACTGCTTCAACGTCATCATAGCCAAAAATGGCGCGGCCTTGGTGCCGTATGTAACTGTCTGAAGCTCATATACTTGATGTGGTATGTCAGCGGAATCACGCCAAATGATTTTTTGAAATTTTTGGTCATCTTTATTTAACCATATAAAGCGAAACATTTTTTCAATATCTGCAGTAAAGGCCACACGATATTGTCTCCATTTTAACAACAAAGATTGAAGATCTTGTTGTAGATTTGGGCCCTTTAACATAAGGTCATTCAAACTATACCCAGTTGTTGTTTTTGCAGATGCATTAAAAACTACACGCAGTGCAGTAGTAGTGGACTCATTACGCAACACACAATGGTGCGGTAAATAAATGTCAGGTTTCTCGTTACCGGACGCAAGTTTCATATGTCCTAACATTATATATTCTTGAATGAATGAATTGTATTGTTTTCCAATGTGTTTATTATTGTGAAACCTCCGTTCTAAGTTAATAAATTGCGCGATAGCTTTTTGTTTTGATGAACCCAACTGGTTCTCAAAGTTTTCTTTAAAAGGTAATCTGACTTCGTATGTACCATCTGTACGCCTTACTGTAGATTTCTTAAAAAAATCCATGCACTGTAGATCTTCTGCTGATACGTTGGAAGATTCTGTAATGTCTTCAATTTCCCAAAATTTTTGTATTTCGTCGACGTTATTCAAAATTATATTACATTGATATGATTGCACAATATCTCCGCTTATTATCCAGCCGAGTCGGGTGTTTTGTGCTGAAGCCGAGTCTACAGTTGCCCTACAAACTCCATCTAACAAGATTTTGGAATATACGCTACTACTCAGCAGTAAATCAATAGGGCGACTTAGGTTAAAATCGGGGTCAGCCAAGGTGATGTTGTCAAGGTACGACCAAGTTGGTTTTAAAAATGTGTAATTGGGTAAGTTCTTCACTAATCTATTCATAATGAATGCATCAACTTCAAACTGAAAATCGTTGATTACTGACGAGCATTTGAGACTCACCAGTCCTTTGCAGTTGCTCTCCATTTCACCAATGCCACAAACAATACCCGGACGTCTCTGTCGAGGAAGCTCCAGAAGCTGTGCAGCATATTCGCTAATGAGGGAAACTTGAGAACCTTGATCCAGGAGAGCTCGCAACGTTTTAAATGATCCGTCTTGAGCTTGCACTTTGACAATCGCTGTTGGTAGTAAAACTGCTGATATATTTTTGTTTAATGACGCATTTGACTGTCCACGACTTAATTGTTGTGCTTCGGGTTGCAATTCACGTGTCACGTTATCGTTGCTGGGTGCGGTTCTTGCTGAGTTTGCACCGTAAACGCGATTTGTTTGTGTAAATGCCTCATGTAATAACGTATTATGACTGCCATTACATTTACGGCATCTTTTGTTTGAAAGGCAATCCTGTCCTCTATGACAATAAAGACAGTTTTGGCATACCTCTAATCTGATTAATGTTTTTCGTTTGATGTGAGGTGGCATGTCTAGAAACTGCGGGCAGTAATAAATGCCATGTTCGTTACTTTTACAAACAACACACTTATATTTCGTCGAACTGCCATTTTTTGGAAATGGTTGCGAAATGGCTTGATTTTGCGTTGTAAATGACTGCTTTGAATAAAAATTATGTTTTGGTGATTGCTTAGACCCAATCAATTTATTGGAATAATGTTCATGTTTTTTACGCGAAGACTCCATGCTCGTAAATTTGCTTTCTAAGAAAACCAAAAACTCTTCTATTTTTGGTATAGCTTTAGGATCCTTGATTGATGCAGCATAGTCGTTGTAAGTTTCAGAATCCAATTTTGGAGATAACAGATGTAGAAGCAAGGGATCCCATGAAGAAACATCGATACCTAAGTTCTTTATGGCATTCAAACTTTCGACTGTGATGTCGTGTAAGCGTTTGATGTTGTTAACCGTAGGCTGCTGCATCGCTGGTACGTTCAACAACGTATCTATGTGAGAGCTACAAATTAATCTAATATTATTGTAACGATGATTGATAATATCCCAACAAATGCTGTAGTTGTCGGATGAAAGTGGAAGGTGTTGGATTAGCCTTTCAGCTTCCCCTCTCAGTTTACTCTTGAGGTACTGCATTTTTTGAGCGTTAGATAAAGAGTAATTATTATGGATTGTTTCGACGAACAAATCTTTAAACGATGTCCACTGTTGATAAGAACCAAAGAAAAGAGGGATATCCATTTTCGGCGTGGAGCGTACTTTATGTGCTACAGACCATAACTTGATGTTTAGTCTTTTTTAAGTTGGTATATGTATTTTCATGCTGGGTGTATAATCGTTCGTACTGATAATTCGATTCTTCTAATTCACCATCCAACTCCCAATGCAAAGAATCGATCACTGACCACCTAGTCTCTAACGTTTTCAATGCATCTTCCATTTCCCACTTCTCAGCCATTTGATCCAAGCTGATATTGGCCACGGTTCGCTCAAAAGCTCGGAAGTTGCTAGATTGCTTCTTAGCATGTCGTCCGTTTTGCTAGATGTTCCTCTTGATAAACGGACAGGCGATAAATGCTGATTGGTACCAGACGCTTGTTCGTCTTGCACGCCTGTCGATTGCTGATCTGACGACGATCCTGAAGCGGTAGACGGTCCTGCCTTCATCGCCTCTTGTTGTTGACCGATGAGTGCCTTGATAGCCCTGTATAATTCTGCTGCACGCTCATAATCGTTTTCAACAAAGTATGGATGGGACCTGCTTTCCTCCGTACATAGCCGATCATGATTAAATTTAAAGTCAGACCAATAACTTTCTAAAACTTCTAATCGACGCTTAAAATAATCTCCGACCTTACGACTAGAACTATCCTTTTTTATGTTAACGAATAGCTTAGTCAATGCTTCGAAGATTTCTTCCTGATTCTTGTGAATATTCTCCATGATGAAATATTAAAATAAGAACGATCTTACTTGGTTAAGCAGCAAACCCGGTGTAGTACTCCTTTCTTGCTAGCAGCACTGCACACTGAGTCACTAAGAGAATATGATAGTCACTGATAATCACTGATAGTCACTGATAGAAACCAAAAAAGATTGGATCCGGCTCGAAGGACCATAAAAGATGTATGATCTTGTTATCACACAACTTTGTTGATTGATAAAATGATAGGGCGCGTCGGTTGGTACGGATTGAAACACTAAATGGACTGTTAAACTGAATATATTGAAATTAACTTTATAAACTAAAATTTGTATGATATGACGCGATATGTTTAATGACTGATAATTGAGAACGCACGGCGTTAATGATTGCTCGACGCGAACTGAATGTAATATTAATGGAAACGCGTGCATCGCGTAAAAATGCTGACTTAAGAAATGTACGGTTGGACCGTACAGGATCACTGGCTCATCGGCCGCAGGAGAAAGCAGATCTGCTTGCAAATCTCTTTGCGGCCAACTCCCGAATCGATGACTGCGGTTCGCAGCCGCCTAACATTGCCAACTGCCGCTACACCATGCCTGATATATGTATCAGGCAACGAACCGTTCGTGCGATACTGCAGTCTCTCGATGTTCGGAAAGCCAGTGGACCTGACGGCATCCCAGCTGTGGTTCTTAAAAAATGTGCAGCGGAGTTGTCTCCCACGCTCACGCGCCTATACCGGACGTCTTACGCCGCAGGCATTGTGCCTGAGGCTTGGAAGGAGGCGAACGTTCAACCGATTCCCAAAAAGGGGGACCGTTCCAAGCCAAGCAACTATCGTCCCATAGCTATCACCTCAGTGCTCTCCAAGGTGTTCGAGCGGATTATAAACACCCAAATTGTCCGCTACCTGGAGGATCAATCGTTGATCAATGATCGCCAATACGGCTTTCGGGCTAAACGATCAACGGGTGATCTTCTAGCGTTCGTCACGCACCTCTGGGGTGAAGCTATGGACAAGCACGGCGAGTCTTTGGCTATCAGCCTTGACATAGCCAAAGCTTTCGACAGAGTCTGGCACCGGTCTCTTCTTTCCAAGCTTCCGGCCTATGGCTTGCCCCTCAACTGTGCACCTGGATTGCAAGTTTCCTGCAGAAGCGTCGTATTCGGGTCCTTTGCGACGGTCGCGCTTCCAAATTTATGCAGGTCAATGCAGGAGTGCCTCAGGGTTCTGTCTTATCCCCTACGCTCTTTCTTCTGCATATCAATGATATGTTGAATCTCGGCAACATACATTGTTATGCGGACGACAGTACCGTGCATGGGCGATATCTCGGACATCCTGGGGCCAAACCGGCTGAGGTTGAGGGGAAAAGGCAGAATCTTGTCGTTGAACTTGACCAGACCTTGGACCGCATCTATGAATGGGGTGCCAAGAACTTGGTCGAGTTCAACGCCAAGAAGACCCAGGCATGCGCGTTCTCAACAAAAAAGTCTCCGTTCCTTCCCCTCCCTTCTCTGAAGAACACTCCACTGGTGATACGTGACAGTCTCTCCATCTTAGGTATGGATCTTTGCCGCTCCCTTAATCAGAAAACCTATATCGAGAGCGTCATTAAGCAAGCTTCGCGAAAACTCGGAGTTCTGAACAGGGTGAGGCGGTTCTTCACGCCTGGGCAACTGTGCCTATTGTATAAGGCACAAGTGCGCCCTTGCGTGGAGTACTGTTCTCATCTTTGGGATGGCTCCGCGCAGTACTTGTTGGACGCTCTCGACCGGTTACAGCGGCGGGCTGTCCGTATCATCGGAGATCCAGAGGTCACGAGTTCACTGGAACCTCTGCAACTCCGTAGGGACATTGCCTCATTGGCATGTTTCTACAGAATATACCACGGGGAGTGCTCTGAAGAGTTATTCCACCTTATCCCGCCCTCCCCTTTCCTATCCAGAACAACGCGTGCTGGGCTCAGATGCCATCCTTACACGGTACAGTCGATTAGAGCGCGTACCAAAAAGTTTGGGTCCTCATATCTCTGCCGAACGACCAAGGCATGGAATTCTCTGCCAAGGTACGTGTTTCCTTCTTCCTTTAATCCTGGGTTCTTTAAGCGGGGCGTGAAAAAGCATCTTCTCAGGCCGTCAAAGTAGAGACCTCAACATCGCCTCGGCTACTGTGGGGGCGATGTGTGGAGGCCACTGCTCTTAGACCACACGACTGCTTACCATCAGGTGGAGTGTGGTCATTTTGACGAGCAAAAAAAAATAAATAAAAAACTCTCCCTGTAATACCACGTGGAACAAATGCTGATGAAGTTAGAGCCTGTCTAAAGAGTTCTCGACTGTGGCATTACATTATCCCTTTGCATTTGACAATAAATATGCGAGCGCAAATCGGAGGCAACGAAAATGCTCAAGAGTTTTCAGATTTGCTACTTGAGATCGGTAACGGCGTGTATCCGCAGGAACAAGGAAAAGTTGTACTAAACGAAAATCTATGCTGCAAAGCTTTATTAATGCGAGACCTCATATCATCCGTGTATGGAAACGCAATGCAAATACCAACTTGCGAAAATTCCTGGCTTTGCGAAAGAGCTATTTTAACTCCACGAAACGACCAAGCAGCAGCAATAAACGCTGAAATGTTGAGCTTTGTTTCGGGGGATAATGTAGAGTATATCTCTATTAACAGAGTTATGGAAGATGAAGAATCTATCAGCTACCCAGTAGAATTTTTAGAATCTCTCAGAACTCCTGGACTACCAGCTCATAAAATAAATTTAAAAGTCGGCGTACCCATAATGCTCCTTAGAAATTTAAGTCTGCCAAAACTTTGCAACGGTACCAGATTAAAAGTATTTACAACGAAACCTGATAGAAGCAGAGATTTTAACAGGGTGCAGAATAGCTGAGTGTTTTTATTCTTCGGATTCCTCTCATTCTAAACAATTTTCCGTTTAGTTTTAAACGAGTCCAGTTGCCAGTGAGCATATGTTTGGCGACGACAATTAATAAAGCCCAAGGTCAGACGCTAAAAGTTGTGGGTGTGGATCTAAGTATTAGCTGTTTTCTGCACGGTCAGCTTTAGGTGGCTCTGTCACGTGTTAGCAATCCTAGCAGCCTGTATGCTTTAATCACCGATGGCTATACGTCTAATATCGTGTATAGAGAAGCATTACTGTACAGTAGATTTTTTAAAATATCCAAACGACGGTGTTTGTAATCCAAAATAAACCAAAAGATATATCCAAAAAATGCTGCGCAAAGTCACTATTCCACGCGGACGAAGTCGCGGGCACAGCTAGTAACATAATATATGTACAGGTGTCAGGGAAACGCTTCCGAAAACGAACACTGGTGGTAGTGCTGGTGATGGCTGATACGATACCACAAAAAAAATTTTTTTTTTTGCTTTTCACGTGTTATTATGCTCGGACAGCCAAATAAAACGGATATCAAAAAGAAAATAAATTTAATTTCCTTTTTAGAAGGAACTGCAATGTCCATACTTAAATTGCACAGCTGACGCTAGGGGTCAATGATTCGCGCGCTACGTCCCGAGTAGGCATAACTGCCTGCGGCCGCTACCGACCTGCACAGCGGCCCTCGCTTGCGCCCGCCGCGCCGCGCCGACTGCATTGTTTGTATAAGATTCTATCTCTCTACATACTTACCTACTTTCTTATTTCATCTGTTGGAAGATTAATTGAAAGCTAGCTCAAATTTAGATACCTTGAAACCCTGTGACCCATAAAGGACCGCCCGATAATTTTAGTTATTCTTGATAATCGTCGGCCGACTTGATGCAATGCAATATTAAGTAAAAGTTATTCTAGTTAGATCCCTAGATAGGAGTCGACCCTGCCACGGCATACATTTAGGTAGGTTCTGAGCATCAATTTTTAGTTTTGATTATAAGCGTTACTAACCCCGACACGGAGACATTAAAAACTTATTATCGCGCTTATTATTTTGCACTTCTATTAATTAATTCCAAATAATACCTACTTGATGCCGACAAGTGCAAGCCAAGACCTAAAATCACACAAATAACATCACACCTTTAAGTTTAGGTACTTTAAAAGTTTTACCAGAGTTGTGGGCTGTTTATGATGACATTGATGACACACTTTAATTTAATTATACCATCTCTGATTTTAAGCACTACGCGGTTATTAAAATAGTGTTAATAAACGAAGTTACAATGCCTATCAACTGTTCTTCTACTCGTTACTCGCAACCATCACCAACGACAACATCGTGGCGGCGGCGCGGCGGCGCGGCGCCGCGGTGACTCTGTCACCGCGCATGCGCAGAATGGATTGCGCCTGAGCCCTGCAGTGATTAGATTAAACAGACGCGTCGATCAAAAAAATGCAGTATTTGACCTACAATCGATTTTATAAATAGGTACGTAAAATAATGTTATGTATGTCCCCATTTTTAATCTGACTTTTTGATACCTCTTATTAATAAGTACACATCGTCTTTTTACTCAGACTTCTAAATAATACATTTATTTTATTCTGACTGTTAAGTCTTCTTTCACGAAGGCTGAAATTTAAGAGAGTTCAAAGAATATCGGTTCTTAACTAGCCCGTAATAATTTGTTGTAAACCATTTAATAATGTTGTCTTAGAAACCATTTATTAGGTAGGTACTTTCGAGTAGCCTTTACGGCGTAATTCATATTAATGCCTACATAAAGTGATAATAAATTGTTTATAATACTTAACATACTGCCTACCTGTCTTAGATTTATCGTACACTGCTCATTATTATTTTAAATTATTAAACTGAGTACAAAATATTTTTACAATGTAGGTAAAAATATTTTGTACTCAGTTAAAAAAAGGTACAATAGGTACTACATGTATTTTGTTGATCTATGGTAAGTTGGTAACTTAATTTCCGAACGGTTTTGATTTTTGTAACAGTTCTTCGTTGCAATTTGGCCGCGCGGGAGTGAATCATTTGTTAGATTTCGTTTTTGCTTGTAAAATTGTTATTGTTTAGTTTATTGTTTTTTTATAGTTCGTTACGTTGTTTGTTATTTACTTAGTTGTTAGTTTATCAATCCTAATCGTTTTAGTTTTGTGGTGGTTGGTGTTATTGTTAAATAATGCCTGAGGCGTATGTGCATAGTGCTCGTGAGTACGGGAATATGTTGATGTGTTTGGGTGAAGCTCGAGGAAATGCTTCTCATGCCATGAGGATTTACCGCCTTATCTTGATTTTATTAACGAGCATCTAAATGGCGTACTAGATGACTTGCCGCTGGCTCAGTATCGGCTAATGTGGTTCCAGCACGACGCGACGGTGCGCCACTACACGTTATAAGGTCCGTCCGTGAGCGTCTCACTGAGTTATTCAGTTACCGATGGATTGGGAGGCCAGGACCGTACGCATGGCCACCTCGTTCCCCCGATCTCACACCTTTAGATAATTTTTTGTGGGGTTACGTAAAAGGAAGAGTGTTTGATCGGGAGTGTGACAGTGCTGACGAGATGCGTCGACGAATAGTGAGCGTCTTAAAAAAACTTCGTCCGGACTGCTCGCTGCGACGAGCCCGAATTTGTCTGGAGGTGAATGGGGCGCAGTTTGAGCCGCATCTCATGAGAGCACAGCGGATTTAACTAGGTAAGTGGGTTTATACCAAAACCTTTACCCTACTTAGTTACGAACTTGTATCGGCAGCGCAGCGGCGCCGGCGCGGCGAGGGGGCTCGAGCGGTCTTTGTGATTAATAATACTTATTATCGTGCGCGCTGATACGCGTGGCATTGAGCCCGAGTTATGTTTGATGTACATAGCGGCATTGCAAATTTCCAAATTCCAAAAAAACTAAGTATTAAGGCAAATTATTATCGGTATTCAATAGTATTTAGATAGTATAATATTAGCCTTTCGGCTTCGGAAGCGTTCCCCTAATGGAGGACATTATATACATATGTATGTATATAATGTCCTCCAGAACGAATTTCGATCACGGCGGCCAATCTTAACGGAGACTGGCCATCTGCGCAGGAGATTTCCGGGTAGGGTTTATTGTATATTTCAGTCAAGAAGTTTAGTTCGCTAAATACCTTAAGCTCGCCCCATGTTACGTGGGACCTAACATCAACAACAAAATGTGGATGAACTCCACCTCTCCCCACCGCTTCGAGTATAGACTATCTAAGCATGTACGTAATTCCGACTGTATGCCGCTGGACTAATCAAGATACTAATTTGTGGCAAGGCACTTCCCTGATCGCCCAGTCTATCGACTAGATTGTGCCACTTCATATTTACAAGCACACAAGCAGCATGTGTAAACGAACGTGTAACTTTAAGACCGTAAACGTATAATAATTAATTTCTTACAGACCGAATTTCGGTCCCGGTGGCCAATCTTAACGGAGCCATCTGCGCAGGAGATATTATAATGCACAAGCATGTGCGCAAACACAAGAACACTCTCTGTTCCCTAACCCTCATGATCCGATGGGACGGATAATCCGACACGACCGGAGAGAGACCAGACGCAGGACCAACGGCTTTACGTGCTTTCCGAGGCACGGGGGTGTCTAACACCGCCAATTTTCTAACTCCGGGCTCATATTGAGATTTCTTAACAGAAAAATTCAATAACTTTTTGCTGGCTCGACCCGGGATTCGAACCCGGGACCTCATGCACAGCAGTCGCATTCACTACCGCTTAGTCCGTTAACCAAAGTCCACGACATTCCTTGGTGTTAAGGCATCACGTGTTTTTGTTGCCATTTGCTACGTACCGGTCAATATCGGACTGCGACTGCATGAACTTCAAGTTTGAAACTAAGTTTTGCTACGAATAGTTTTACTTAAATACTACCTATATTTATGATAAGTAGTGTGCTTGCGACAAGTGCGACAACGCTTTGAGGCTTAGAAATCAGTTATATTATAGCGCGTTGAATACAGTTGTTTATGGCTATGTTTCAGTGTCCATAGATCAATACTGGAACTGCTGTAAAACTTAAAACACTACAGTAGTTGGAGGATTTAGATCTTGCGGCTAGCATTTTGTAGTAGTAGAGCCAAGCTGGTTACAGCAAGAATGGGCCGGCTCGACCGGGGAAGTACTACCCTCTCACAGAAAATCGACGTGAAACAACAGTGTTTCACTGCTGTGTTTCGTTCGGTGAATGAGACCGCCGGAGGCCTAAGCATGAGGTGACGATTCTCGCAGCTTATGAGGGACCTGCAGAGTATCCGTAGAGTCATTGTGTGGGTGGCGCGAGTCGACCCGGCGGCCAGGGAGAGCCGTAGAAACGGTGCTCTGCTGGCCGCCCGCGGTATAGTCCAGAGGCCCAACCGAGTCTAACCAACTAGGTTGGCTGCCTTATCATGCCGCGCATAATCTCGAGGTGGCTCGTCGTGCCAGATGGTGACCGGAGGGTGGGTCCCGGCGACCACTTTCGGGAGGGTACGGGGTCCTTCCGTCCGTCGGATCGGCTATCGCCATACCATACAGTTATATGATAAAACTTGCTCTGCGCCTTGCCCCACTTTGCTGCGAGAACAGCCGCCTCTTTGTTTTCACGTTTCCCCTTCCTTTCACTCTATGGCAGTACGAACAAAGCATTGTCGTTCAACAGCAGCCAATCGCCGTAACCCCACTGCTGCTTCCTGTGTCGTGGAGTTTATTAACATCAGAGGACTCCACGCTAACCTTAATGCCGTCCATCATCACCTGGAGACGGCTCGGCCGGCAATGCTTTTTCTAACGGAGACACAAATACGCCGTCCTGCAGACACGAACTACCTGCAATATCCCGGCTACGTGCTAGAGGATTGTTTCCTCGCGAAAGCCGGGGTATGCTTGTTTGTTAGGGCGGATATTTGCTGTCGCCGTCTACAATGCCTAGAGGACCCTTCCTTCTCTGTCCTTTGGGTACACGTAGATCATGGCTCTTTCAGCCAAATCTACGTGTGCCTCTACCGATCCCATTCAGGAGACGCTGAGACAACTCGACTCTTCAATTACCTGAGTCAGGCGGCAGACGACGCGCAGGAGCGGTTTCCGAACGCTGAGTTGGTGTTCTTGGGAGATTTCAATGCCCACCATGAGACCTGGTTGGGTTCTCCCAAAACAGACCACGCGGGACGAACTGCCCATGCATTCGCTCTCACGCATGACCTGTCTCAACTGGTACTCCAGCCCACCCGGATACCAGACATTGCAGGTCAGGCGCCCTCTCTGCTCGATCTGCTGCTGACGAGTAACCCGAACCGGTACAGTGTGTCGATTCGTGCTCCTTTGGGCACCTCAGACCACTGTCTGGTTTGTGCCACAGCTGTTGTTGTTACGCCCCCACGACCCGAGGAGGCAAGACGACGACTGTGGCACTACTCGTCAGCAGACTGGGATGGAATGCGGGAATACTTCGCATCCATCCCTTGGGCTCAACGCTGCTTTGAGAACAGGGATCCATCAGAGAGCGCTACTGCTGTCGCTGGTGAAATCATCCTGGGTATGGAATATTATATTCCATACAGTGATGTCACGAGCGGCGGCAGGAAAAGGCCCTGGTTCGGGCGTGAATGCGCCGATGCTGTTGAACGCAAACAGACAGCGTATCGCGCTTGGACCAGGGCTCGCACTCTCCACGACCCTAACGTGGATCACCTGAAGGCAGCGTTCAACCAAGCCACAAAGGTCTGCAAGAGGGCATACTTAAGAGCGGATGCCCAGCGCGTCGCACGGTTCGGCCAGGAACTCATGGCGCATCCTACGGGCAGTCGTAGCTATTGGCGCCTGGCCAAAGCCGTGCAGTCCAACTTCTGCCAGACCTTGCTGCCCCCTCTGAGGTATCCGAATGGATCACTGGCTCATCGGCCGCAGGAGAAAGCAGATCTGCTTGCAAATCTCTTTGCGGCCAACTCCCAAATCGATGACTGCGGTTCGCAGCCGCCTAACATTGCCAACTGCGGCTACACCATGCCTGATATATGTATCAGGCAACGAACCGTTCGTGCGATACTGCAGTCTCTCGATGTTCGGAAAGCCAGTGGACCTGACGGCATCCCAGCTGTGGTTCTTAAAAAATGTGCAGCGGAGTTGTCTCCCACACATACGCGCCTATACCGGACGTCTTACGTCGCAGGCATTGTGCCTGGGGCTTGGAAGGAAGCGAACGTTCAACCGATTCCCAAAAAGGGGGACCGTTCCGAACCAAGCAACTATCGACCCATAGCTATCACCTCGGTGCTTTCCAAGGTGTTCGAGCGGATTATAAACACCCAAATTGTCCGCTACCTGGAGGATCAATCGTTGATCAATGATCGCCAATACGGCTTTCGGTCTAAACGATCAACGGGTGATCTTCTAGCGTTCGTCACACACCTCTGGGGTGAGGCTATGGACAAGCACCGCGAGTCTTTGGCTATCAGCCTTGACATAGCCAAAGCTTTCGACAGAGTCTGGCAC
The DNA here is from genome assembly GCA_963564715.1 of Catocala sponsa. NCBI lineage: Eukaryota > Metazoa > Arthropoda > Insecta > Lepidoptera > Erebidae > Catocala > Catocala sponsa. The sequence goes on from OY751347.1 coordinate 445,471, forward strand.
CGGTCTGTTCTTTCCGAGCTTCCGGCCTATGGCTTGCCCCCTCAACTGTGCACCTGGATTGCAAGTTTCCTGCAGAAGCGTCGTATTCAGGTCCTTTGCGACGGTCGCGCTTCCAAATTTATGCAGGTCAATGCAGGAGTGCCTCAGGGGTCTGTCTTATCCCCTACGCTCTTTCTTCTGCATATCAATGATATGTTGAATCTCGGCAACATACATTGTTATGCGGACGACAGTACCGTGCATGGGCGATATCTCGGACATCCTGGGGCCAAACAGGCTGAGGTTGAGAGGAAAAGGCAGAATCTTGTCGTTGAACTTAACCAGACCTTGGACCGCATCTATGAATGGGGTGCCAAGAACTTGGTGGAGTTCAACGCCAAGAAGACCCAGGCATGCGCGTTCTCAACAAAAAAGTCTCCGTTCCTTCCCCTCCCTTCTCTGAAGAGCACTCCACTGGTAATACGTGACAGCCTCTCCATCTTAGGTATGGATCTTTGCCGCTCCCTTAATCCCAAAACCTACACCGAGAGCGTCATTAAGCAAGCTTCGCGAAAACTCGGAGTTCTGAACAGGGTGAGGCGGTTCTTCGCACCTGGGCAACTGTGCCTATTGTATAAGGCACAAGTGCGCCCTTGCGTGGAGTACTGTTCTCATCTTTGGGATGGCTCCGCGCAGTACTTGCTGGACGCTCTCGACCGGTTACAGCGGCGGGCTGTCCGTATTATCGGAGATCCAGAGGTCACGAATTCACTGGAACCTCTGCAACTCCGTAGGGACATTGCCTCATTGGCATGTTTCTACCGAATATACCACGGGGAGTGCTCTGAAGAGTTATTCCACCTTATCCCGCCCTCCCCTTTCCTATCCAGAACAACGCGTGCTGGGCTCAGATGCCATCCTTACACAGTAGAGTCGATTAGAGCGCGTACCAAAAAGTTTGGGTCCTCATACCTCTGCCGAACGACCAAGGCATGGAATTCTCTGCCAAGGCACGTGTTTCCTTCTTCCTTCAATCCTGGGTCCTTTAAGCGGGGCGTGAAAAAGCACCTTCTCAGGCCGTCAAAGTAGAGACCTCAACATCGCCTCGGCTACTATGAGGGCGGTGTGGAGGCCACTGCTCTTAGACCACACGACTGCTTACCATCAGGTGGAGTGTGGTCATTTTGACGAGCACGATAAAAAAAAAAAAAAAAAAAACAATCCGTAGAATCGGTCACAGGAATGGCAGATGGCGGATTAATCAGTCAGCCTTTTTCTTTTTTGGTTTCGCAGTGGAATGCATTTACACACACCCGCTCTCGTCGATGCGGTTGGAAAGCCGCGCCGGCGACAGCGGGTAGTGTCGGACTCGCCGGGGCCATACGGCTTACAATAGTGGGCCACGGAATACCGACTAAACCTAACTGCGGCGCTCTTCCCGTCTTTCATGGAGCGCCGGAGGATCTCCGTTCCGAACTCTCTCCGGCGCTCAGACGTTAGCCTGGCAGGGTTACGACCTAAGACTCTATTGTAGCTTAATTAAATCAAAAATTATTTATTTATTAATTTAGCTCACACAGTAACACCTACGAACGTCCTAATAATTATTAAGTTTTTAAATGTTTTAATTATGTTTAAATGTTTTAATTAAGTACAAGGCATGCAAAGGTTCCATCTACGTGAAGATATCATACACGTACTCTCGGTTACTTTTTTAAATCAGCATTTAATTATAATTTAAGTGTATTTCAATTCATTTCGTTGATAACTCAAGTTCACTGTTGGTGGACTAGGCTATACCTAACTGAGCGACGCCCTCTGTGATGTCGAGGCGTCAACCAGAAGTCGTCGCCAGCAGGCATTTCTTGCCAGCGTTGGGCACTGTTGGGAGCGTCTCTGATGTAGTTTCAGCTCCAGCGATCCACTAAAGTACAAGACAGCGAGTAGGCACATTGTGGTAGGTTTAGTCGGTAGTAAATCTTAACCTCTCCGCTCCCCTTTTCTCACATAGAGGCATCCCAGGCTGGTGTTATTGGGATATAACACTAGCCTGTAGGTAAGGATATCTATTTTAAAATAGGATTAGACGGATTCTTCTCTTAGAATAAAATATAAGACCTAGATCATCGCAGTAATCAGCTTATAAACAACTTAGTCTATAATCCTGAATCCGCCCTATTCTTGGGAGTAAGTGCGCAAACTTTTGCAAACAACCCTAACTTTAATTCAACTTTGATTTGCGTAGGCAAAGTTCTTTATATTCACGGCAACTGGTTTAAAAACTTTCATGGACTGTTGAACAACTTTTCTAGAGAAGATGTTTTCTATTTTAAGATTCAAGACCATACAAACTTAGACTATTCAATAAATAGATTTAAACGATAGCAATAGTATTATTAGTTATATATTGCGTGCTACACCTTATCTACATACATGCATATAAAGACATTTTTATGTATTCAGTATTTTTTTCATATGGAAAGAGATTTAACGCGCCAAATAGACTTCAAATAATCAAACAACGATACGAAAAGCCTCGGTGTGGGCACAACTATTTGTGGGTCATCAAATCCACAATTAGGGGATTTGGCGAGGTGATTTAACTAAATTAAATTTAAATAGTAGAAGCAAAGCAAGGGGTTAAGGTTCAATTCCGTGCATCGCAGCCAATCGCAGCCGCGCGCGACTGATCGCGAGCGGCTGACGTGCGCGGCTGATGCGACAATAGTCAGAGTATGAACATGTATGGCGCCGTCATCGTCAGCGTGAGTAGTGCACAGCGGCACAGTGGTTGAGGCTGTCGTCTGCCACTGCCACTGCGCCGTGGGTTCGAGCCCTACACGCGACAAAAGTGGCAAACAAGCATACGACCCACCTGATGGTAACTGGTTACCGTAGCCTATGGACGCCTGCAACACCAGAGGCATCACTTGCGCGTTACCGACCCTTTAGGAAAGAAAAAGGAAGTGGGAAGGAGAAGGAGCGGGAAGGGAAAAAGAGGGTGATTGGGCATCCGGCAGTCTCATTGACCGAACGAAACACAACAGTAGGAATACTGGTATTTCACGTCGATATTCTGTGAGAGGGTAGTCCTTCCCCGGTCGAGCCGGCCCACTCATGCTGACATCAGCGAGGCTCTACTACACACACACAAAGTGGTCCACAAAGTGTTGTTCCGAGTCTGGGTGTTATTCGCGTTCGTTATTTGTATGTTTATAAAGTTCCCCGCGACACAGAAATTATGCCTTGTACGTCTAGTACGGGTAGGTTTGATCAGGATTCTTGATGACAAGTACATCTAAGAAAGCTAATGAATTACTTGCCTCTAATTCCATAGTAAATTGTGTGTTGTTATTAATGGAATTAACATGTTTTAGGAATACACTTACACTGTCTGTTGGCAATATTGTAAAAGTATCATCTACATACCTCTTATAAATCCTGGATGATCACCATCAGGTGGTAGTCCGCAAAGCTGGAGTCTCGAAGTCCTCCATATATATATGTCGGCAACAACAGGCGATACTACTTAAATTGTAGTAGAGTTCAATAATAGTAGTGTTATAGTTCAAAATTATGTAATTAAAGTGTTCTAAAATAAACAACGCGACAAAACCTGTATTAATAAGTAGTTTTAATTAACCTCTGAGTCTTCTTCGAAGAGGTTAGTGAAAACACTTTGTGGGTTTGTGTGTCTGTTAGTGACAAGCATAGCTCCGGAACCACTGGACCAGTTGACTTGTAACTTAGCATTGTTAACATCCCTCGGTCGAGTTTGAATATGGGCCCTGTGGGTCAAAAGACCTCCGAATATAGGTCACAAGGTCACATGTATTTCAAATGGCAAAATGGCTTAATTTATATGCATGGTGGTGGTGTGCTGATTCGAGTTAGTTGCTGCTGTTTGCTGTCAAGTTTTGTCTTGTGCTGCGTTTTGCAACACAATATGCCCAACAGTGGACATGATGCCCAACAGTGAACATGATGCCCAATAGTGGGCATAATGCCTAACAGTTGGTATGACGCCTAACAGTGGGCAAGATGCCCAAACGTGGACATGAGGCCCAACTGTGGGCATCATGCCCAGCAGTAGGTACGATTGACTTGTAACTTGGCGTGCAGACACCTTGGGGTCATACCTCGGCCGAGTTTGAATATGGGCCCTGTGAGTCACAAAACCCCTAAGATCTAGGGGTCACAAGGTCACATGAAGACGAAGAGGTTGAATCCTGGGTTTTTACACCCATCTCGTTTCAATAGATAACGGTTGTAAGTGGATAGGTCTGGAAGTAGAACCTGAGGTTAGAAAACTTCTAGTATTTACTAAGGAAAAATTGTTAACAGATTTAGCAATATATCAAGTTTCATATTGAAGTATTCATACATTTTTCATTGATGCTCCGCTCCTATTGGTCGTAGCGTGATGTTGCATAGCCTATAACCTTCCTCGATAAATAGGCTATCCAACACTAAAATAATTTTTCAAATAAAACCAGTAGTTTCTGAGATAGCGCGTTCAAACAAACAAACAAACAAATTCTTCAGCTTTCTAATATTAGATATATAAAACGTATATTAATAAGTCTGGAATGAATCTTGAAACCATTTTCATTTCAACATTGTCAGCGAAAACTAGTAATGGTACCTATGCTGTTATATTTGTGACTAGCTTTTGCCCGCGGCTTTGCTCGCGTTTATTTAGAATTTGACAATCAATTCGGGTTATACTCTGCTTGTAATAATATAATTCAATCATGATTCGTAAGACACGTGGCGCCATCTATTATCATAAGAACGTTTTTGTTGTTTTTCTCGGGATCAGTAATTTTTTTCGGGATGAAAGGTAGCCTATGTCCGTTTCTGTACACCTGACAACGTATATGCAAAATTTCAGGATGATCGGTTCACTGGTTTACGCGTGAAAAGTAACAAATAAACAAACTCATTTTCGCTTTTATAATATTAGTTAGGATTGGGATATCATAAGATTGCCTATTTGCCTATAATAGCACTCTCGGAGCCAGGCGTAGGAGGCTCAATTCCAACTTAGTGCAGATATTTTCAAATAAAGTCTGGAAACTGGAACTAGAACGTATTAGAAAACTTACCTCCGAATGGTAGAGATAGTTATTTATACATAAATACTAGCCATGCACATAGATAGCACAATTATTAAATGGTAAAAACAGGAGGCAATTAAATTTTAACATAGGTACTTATACAACATTATAAAGAGGAGAGATTTGATTTTTTGTTTGTAAGAATTTAACCTAAAAACTACACCACCGATTTAAATTTTCATATGTAGTGTGTATGTAAGTGTATGGCTGTATACTGTCTATTACGAATGACTACAGATCAATATTATTTCAAACCTGAAATGCTTCTTACCAAAAGTTAATAATATTTATTAACTTTTCCTTTATTTTTAGAATTTAGTTTTGTATGGACACTGACATATGGCATAATGACTGCAACACTTGGTACATAAATGAGTTGTAAAATACTGAAATTATAATTTGATGGTGATTTAAAAGAGTGGCCTTGAGTTTCTTGCAGGTATCTTTTCATAGGCTCAACCTTTTGCCTGAACCTTGCAACTAAGATAAATGTAAATTCAGTAAATGTAACAAACTCACTAACCCTTTTGACGTTCATAAGTGTTGCTTTGTGACCTAAGTGAATAAATGATAATTGGCTTTGACTTTGACTTGACTAAAAATTCTTAATAGACTATGTTTTACGCGCGCGAAGCTGTGGGAAAAAGCTAGTATACAATATTTATTGTATTAGTATAAATTTGTACAACGCGAAGGAAAAATACACTTGCGATAACACAAAAATTAATTTACTAGAATAGACTAGATTTTGCCCTCGGCTTCGGTCGCGAAAATGTAACAGTATTTTTTTCTGTATGAAAAGTATCCTATGTCCTTTTCTATCCTCCTGACAACGTGTATGAACTAACACCTTTTTCGATGCTAAACCATTCTGTGTAGGTCCCATTTATCCTAACACAAGCTCTGGAATCATCGTAAAGAGATGTCAGAGCTCGCGTGAGGTTGCTATTCACTCCATACATGAACAATGCCGACCAAAGTTCATTCCTCACCACTACTGATGACTTTGCATATCATAAAAAATCACAATAGTAATAAAATTATTATATGAGATTGTCAGACTCCGCTTTCTCTTAAGCGTACGTTTATAAAAATACAGTTAAATATATAAAAATACCCACAAAGTACCTCTGAGTAAACAGACAGAGTGTGGAAGCCTTTGATGAAACGTAAAAGCTCGTATTTCATTCATGAAAGTATTTCATAATGCATAGTACAAAGCGACCGCGGGGAATGTAAGTGACGTGCTGAACAACGCGGGGTGCGAACCCGCCATGCTGTCAAGAATCACCACTACTGCGTGCACTAACACCCGAATATAACACAAAAAGAAACAATGTCTTACTAAACTATAGCAAATCTAGAACAAACAAACTGAATGAATTATTAATTTAACATAAGCGGCCGTGGGTGCCGGCGCCAATTCCTATAGAACACCGCACTCAACAACTTACCTATATCTGTTGAGAGCTTTTCCGCTGACGAGGAACTGACTGAAAAAAGCCGTCTCGTTCTTGGTTTAAACACATGTATATAGCCGTCTCTATCTGTCACTCGAGCGGGAAATTCAGCGGCAAGGCGATGCGGTCAGAGCTGTATATTCGCGGGACTAGTGAGCACGGATTTTCGGAGGCGCTCCCTCCAACACGCGAGGCTTACAACTTTTTATCGACTATATATTTAGTGTAATTGTAAATATATAAATATAGTGTGTGATATATATTTTTGTCTTTGTGAAGTGTTGTGTTAGTGTTAGTGATATTAATGAAAGACATATAGTGAGGTGGGTAAATATTATTATAATTTACGAACTGTTTTTATTTATAATATTACCGTATGAAATCAAAAGGAACGGATATATATGAAAAGATTTACTGTAATTATATTTCTGACCTTGCTGGATATATATCACATAATTTTTAATTTAGGTGAAAAGTTTATTTTTGTTTGAACATTTCGCTTCCACATATTTGTTTGCTAATATATTTTTGAACGAATAAGTTATGTATTCAGTGGTTATTTGATGAAAAACTGATTTAGGTACTTATCGTTATATATAGTATAAATAACAATTAATTATATTCATATTGCTTTATAAATAAGTATTTTATTGTTTAAAATTGTGCAAAATTGCCCTGTTAGCCCCATGTAATTTCTTGTGCGGTTTACGGTCGATATTGAAGTCACGGGTTCGATTCCCAGATGAGCATCAGCAAATTGTTATTAGGTTTTTCTATTAGTAGCGGCATGCAGCCTAGAAATTAGCTGGTAGACGGCAATTTAACATAGGTACACATTTCTGTAACACACAAATATATTATGTATTACGTGTTGGATTTGAACCCATAACATTCAGCATAGAGGCTGTGCGAGGCGCCCATTTAACCCACTCCGCTATCCTTGCAGTATTTAGTACTGTTTTTTGTTGACCATGTGAACTTTAAACATCAGATCAGATCAGGAACGGCTTTTCATGTCTAGGTATTACTTGATACCGACATGGAGCTAATTTCGGCGAACGAACTTCGGCAAGAACGGTGGTTGACTTTAAGTAATTGATCGGCATCGGTCCGGTAACGTTCATAACCAACAATCAATATAAAATAATTATTACAAATGACGTTTGTATTAAAGATAAAATGTTTTGGTATAGGTACCTTATCTGTACCACGATTAAAATGAAATAAGTCATTTTCTTTGCTTCAATATGCCCAAGTGTATTACTGATATTAGTTTTCTAGCAACTGCCAGCTTATTTAGTTCAAAGCATGAATATCTCTTTGGTTTATATACAAAGCACAACATCAGTATCATAAAGAGATTAGAAATAGGTAAAATAAAGTCTATGCTACCTAAAGTTTCCTAATATCGTTTCAAGACAATAGGAATGATTCCTGTATCATGGCGGACATTACCAACATTCAAACAACGGACACAAAGTAGCCACACTTGGAACTACTGTTAGTGGATCTCACGCTATTTTCTCCGTGAGTGAATAGAATCCATAACAACCATCGCGCTGGTAGCAGAGAGACGACCAGTTAAACGACAGCGCCATCCGTGCAGTGTAAATTAATGAGACATTTACGAGAATCTATCAGTTAGACAACTTATTATTATCTATAAAGATGCGATCGCAAATATCGCGGAGTAGAATATTTGTAGTGTGGGCACATGAAGCACATATTTTATCACAATACTTTTACTTTACCATGAATCTAAATAGATTCTGTTTTGCTTTCGCTATTTGCGGCAACTCATAAAAGTATTTACTATGTTAGATAGGTTACCAAGAGAATTAGTAATTTGCAACTAACTAACAATTAATAATCTTTGTGTTAATAGAAGATAAAAAACCTTTGCACCACTTTTTAAATATATTGTGCGAACAGAGGAGTTGGTTGGTTTTGGCATAGGTTGAGTTTATATAGAACAAAAAGCTAAAATTTATATGCATTAATTACGGTCCAAGTTCAATGTCCAGGTGACTAGTAGTCTTTATAGAAATTACAAAAAGCATCAATAAATAAGAGACATTATAATTAAGTAAAGCGAGAATACAATACATAATAATTATAACTAGCGGTCGCCTAGTGCTCGAAATTCGACCAAAGTTTGCCTGTAAGATATTGCTGATACATGTCATTATTGATATAATGTAACCATAGTTACGCGCTCCGACTGCGTGTGTCAAATGCATGGATGTGTGCGTGTAGTGTTTTTTCATTAATTTAATGTATTTCTAATGCATATTTTATATAAATATTAGCATTCGTTACTTCTTCTCTGTATAAACTATAAGTGTGCGAAATTTCACACTCCTCCGTCCGCCCAATTTTCGTTAAAAGGAATCCAAAGTTTTCGCTTCACGTATTAACATATAGATATACGCAGTTGTAGTATGTAATCGTGACAGTACGGATACGAAGACTCTGACTACATTCACTGGGGAGTTTTCTTTTTCTACTCAATGATGTATACTTATAAGTTACATTATAAGTATTGCTAATCTCGCTCAAAAGAAGAGCAACTAGGGGTGTTTTCCTGTAGTAAGTGTTCCCAAAACTATATAAGAGTCGACAATTGTTACCAAAATAAATTAAAAACGATGTTGCTGAAGTGAAAACTTCTTTAGGCGCGTTGAGCACTTCTTGGGTGAACAAAAATCATAGAACTCGCGTCATCGTCACGCTTCGCCATCGTCACACTTCCACGCTTTCCATTTTTGAATTATTTTAGAATAAGTATTAACAATAACTCAGAAATGGTGCGTCCTACGCAAAAAATAACGAAATTTTGACTCTTAATAAACCCTAAGAGAGTATCAGGGACTGGCATTCGACCCGCCTCTATTATATTTTTTTTTATGGAGAAGTGTTTATGGTCATGATTTTCACTTCTATCGGTAGTCCTCAAAGACGGCCCAATTTTTTTTCAAACTAATGCACGCTGTTTTATGATCCATGCTGGAAGCATTATTATGCCAGCACCCTATTCGTAACTTCGGCAACGTGCAAATGACATCAAGGGTGTTCGAGTACAAGGCTTGATAAATATGTGCTTTTTAAAACGCAAAGTGGTATGCTTGACGTTTAGGATGTATGTAATATACAGGAGGTTACCAAAACGCATAGGTATGCTCTATAATATAAGGCCTGTATTTAACTGTCTCACTGCTGAGCACGGGCCTCTTCTCAGCGTGAGAAGGGTTAGGCCATAGTCCACCACAGTGGCCCAGTGCGCGGTGGAAATAAACACAACCGTAAAACAAATCATAATATACCTGGAATACACCATTCAAAGATTACGTAGATATTGATCAAGTTTAATCCGCCCTGTTTCAAATGGATTTAATACAAACATAGTGTCACAGCTATATCTCGCGTAGGCTGGGCAGAGGTGTGGGTGGAAGAGGGCCGTATTGTTACAGTTATGCTTTTAAGCCCCACTTCTACTTCTTAAGGGCAGAGTTCTAGAATCAAACCTCGACTGCACGGATGGCGTAGTGGTTTAACTGGTCGCCTCGCCGCTACCACTGCGCCGAGTGTTGTGAGTTCGAATCCCACACGGGACAACAATTTGTGTGATCCACAAATGGTAATACCTCGTCTGGATGTTCTTTGTGTCCGATGTTTAAATGTTTGTAAAGTCTGCCGCGATGCAGGTATAATGGCTAGTGAAGCAGTCTTTAAAAAAATCTTAACCGAAAATCCAATAACACAACCCGACTCGGGAGTCGAACTCGAGACTTTATACTCAGCAGCCGCATTTGCTAGCGCAGCTTAGCATAACATGCCTAATCGATATCTTTTTACGAGTGATCAGTAAAGCGTGCGTAATATTGGTATCAGTCACCCGTCAGTCGTCCTTGATAACCAAAATTCAATATTTTCACAAACAAGGTAGGACAGAACGCTTCTTGAACCGTATTTTATTACAACAGTAATTAGTTGAGTCCTTTGTAAACAAATGAGCTGCTTTAGTCATCCTCCCGATGACAGAGAAACATTGTTTATTTAGGCTTAAGTACCTCTTTTTAATTTTGTTTTATATTGTAGTTTATATCTGCTGTGAAGAAAAAAGGTGGCATTTAGTTTTTTATGCTAATAGTAGTGCGCTGTTTAACGGAGATGACTCATTTGCGCAGAAGATTATATAGTGCACAGGTGTGAGTGCAAACACAAGTGCAGTCTTTATCTCCTCACTCTTGTAGTGCGGACAGCTATCCGACACAAATGGAGAAAGATCGAGCGCAGGACCATCGCATTTACGTTATTTCCGAGCTCCGAGGTTGAATCATAACGAACTAGATAATATCAGCCCTGTATTAAACCATCCCACTGCTGGGCATAGCCCTCTTCTCAGTGTTTTTTTTTTATACAACTAAGGTGGCAAACAAGCATACGGCCCACCGGATGGTAAGTGGTCAGCCTATGGACGCCTGCGACTCCAGAGACATCACTTGCGCGTTGCCGACCCTTTAGGAAAGGAAGTGGGAACGAGAAGGAGTTGGATAGGGGAAAGGGGGTGATTGGGCCTCCTGTACTCTCTCTCGCCGGCAGAAACACAACAGTAGCAATACTGCTATTTCACTTCGATATTCTGTGGGAGGGTAGTCCTTCCCCGGTCAAGCCAGCCCATTCATGCTGAAATTAGCGTGGCCGTAGTCCACCACCCTGGCCCGCACTGCGTTTTGGCAGACTTCACATAATAATATCTTCGAGGATTATGGAGAACTCTTAGACATGCGGGTTTCCTTACAATGTTTACCTTCCTAAAGCAAGCGATAATTAACTATTTAATACGCTTGGGATCGAACTCGAAACCTCTGCGTGGCAGTCCAAGAGTTTTCCACTAGACAACCGCTGCAGTTTGGTAACCGAAATGCTTTCTGTATATCCTAATAACTTTTTGTTGACTTGGCCTGAGACCCGGGACCACATGATCTGCAGCCGTATATACAAGCTACTGGACCAATGAAGTAGTCAAGTAGTGTAAGCTTTGTATAGCACGTGACTTCTGTCGTACTTGTGCGCAGTACTTACATTATATTCAACGATGATACGACCTGCACTTACAGTCTTAAAAGTGTCATTACTCCGGGGCTCTTTAATGGCACCTAGACTCATCTCCATTGACAGTTATGTTCGGCTTGACGCATCAGTATTAACGAGGCTATAAACTTATCGTAAAATGCAAACTATATAATAGTTACAGCTTCATGCCTGCGTACATCCAGCGGGCACCATCATCGAGATAAAAAATATTATACGTTTCATCCAGGATTTGGTTTATCTGTCATCCCTCATTTCTTTTTCTTCAATTTAAGAGCCAAGCTCTTGTCGGTGGAGTCTCTTCCATAATGTCCTATCTTCAGCCAGCGCTTTGACTTCTTGATACGACGTAACTTTTACCTTTTCTTTCACTTGATCTATGAACGTCCTCCTTGGTCTTCTTTTTCCCCTTCTGCCTTCTATTTTTCCTTCCAAGATGTTTCTTATAAAAGTGTAATTTCGTATCAAGTGGCCCAACATTTTCCCTCTTCTGTTCTCTATAGTTTTTAGAATATGTCTCTTTACCTTTACCATATGTAGAAGTTCCTCATTTGTTTTTCTTTCAGTCCAACTTATTCTTTCCATCCTAGGTCAACACCACATTTCAAACGCTTCTAATCTCTCTGTCCCTTTGTGTCAATGTCCATGTCTCTGAGCCATGCAGTGCTATACTCCAAATAAAATACATCATGTTACGAAGAGTCATCCCTCATACAGTGATTTATTTATTTATTAGGTATAATAACAGAAAAATATATACATGTACCTAAATATTATATAAGGCAAGGTTATGTACTTACAATTACAAATAAGCACAACATTTACTTAGACAACATAATAATTATACTTAAGCCTAATATAGATTTTGCACAATAACTAATAAAGATTTATACAGGGTGTTTGGAGGGTGAGTAGCCATAGGAAAATGGTCGATAGGTGATGGTGTTGGCTACGTGTTGCGCTTACTTAAATAACATTTTGCCTTAAGTTTAATGAGTAATAATTTTTTTTCTATTTCTCTAGAAAATCTCCATCTTTTTGTATAAAAACTTTAATTATTTTTTTAATAACCGCTGAAATGTTAAAAAAATGATGTCATTTGTTAGTGTAGTCTTACCTTATTCAGATTTAATCATAATTTCATACAAACAATTCAAAAAGAAATAACAGTGAAGTATCAAACTTTCATAAATAAAAAAAAACATCCTTATGTCAACTTCACATGGTAAAATAAAAAAAACTTACGGTGTATGGCATTTACAAATGTTTTTAAAAACTTCTCTAGTTAATACTCTTTTGAACGGTATGTAATATGTATCATAACTAACCGGGTAACTCTACAAAAACCGGTTTGTCGTCACGAATGCATTAAAAGGGTGAAAACCTAAATTATTCAATTGAGCAGGTAAAATGTTTTGTTTTGGATGACGCAACGAAAAAGTGCAATAGGTTTAGCTGTTGCACTTTTTTGTCTTCTATTACTATGTATGTACTTTATTTTGGGGCAATTAAAACAAAAAAGTATTTTTTAAATCATTTATTACAAATCTTGTTCAAATTGATGTCCATTATTTCTGATACATGCGTAACATCTCTTTCTAATTTCCGTTGTGGTATGGCTTAACCTGATTTCTTGTTTCATTATCACAAATGCATTATCTATTTTTTCAATTAATTGCTCTCTTGTTTCAATGGTTTCCGTATACACTAGAGCTTTAGCACGACCCCAGACATAAAAATCAAGCGGTGTTAAATCCGGTGACCTTGCAGGCCATGGGATGGGACCATTTCTGCCAATCCAAGCGTTGGGAAATGAATTGTCAAGGTGTTCCCGGACTGCTAATGTCCAGTGCGTTGGGCAGCCATCTTGTTGAAAAACAATGGGTTCTTGATTCTGAACATTTGGAACTCCATCCATGAGTTCGGGCAAATCATTTATTAAAAAATCTAAATAATTATTGCCATTCAAATTGTCTGGTAGATAATGTGGACCAATAAGTGTATTGCCAATTAGTCCTGCCCAAACGTTAACCGAAAACATCCTTTGATGTGTCACCGCTCTTTTCTTTTTAGGGTTTTCATCCTTTGAGGCCCAATGATGCAAATTATGAAAGTTTACAATGCCTTCCCTTGAAAACTTTGATTCATCCGTCCACAGGATACATTTTAAGAAGTCGCGGTTGTCAACATCCATGTGTAACAAGAGACGGCAAAACTGGACGCGTCTTTGATAATCGTTTTCTTCTAGACCTTGCACGGGAGTGTAATGAAAAGGATGCTTGCCATTAGCGCGAAGAACAGACCACACTTTCCATGGGCTTAGATTTAGTGTTGCAGCTACAGTGCGGATACTTGTTGTGGGATCTTCATCAAAAGCGTCCAAAATGCGTTCGTCATCAGCAACGTTACGTTGTCTGGCAACTCCAGGTTCACGGCGATTTAGATTGCCAGTTTCCCTTAAGCGTCTAAATGTCGTTTCAAAAGTATGACGATTAGGTTGACGTCTATTGGGAAAACGCTCTTCATAAATTCTTTTTGCTTCTCGTCCATTTCCATCAGCTTTGCCGTAAGCCATCAACATATCAGCGTATTCCTCGTTAGTAAAAGCAGCCATTAAAAATAACAGTAACAACAAAACTTAACAACAACAAACGAAAACAAAAATAATGCGCAGAGCGGAGTTGTGAAGTACAACACGTGAAGTAGCAAAGAACGACAAGTGTCGACTAAATGCACCCGACAGGGTGCGCAAGGGCCAAAGGGAGCATAATAGTCAACCGATGAAAGAGATAGCACAATACTTTTAGCTGTGTTACAATGAGACAAAACATTTTACCTGCTCAATTGAATAGTTTAGGTTTTCACCCTTTTAATCCATTCGTGACGACAAACCGGTTTTTGTTGAGTTACCTGGTTAGTTATGATACATATTACATACCGTTCGAAAGAGTATTAACTAGAGAAGTTTTTAAAAACATTTGTAAATGCCATACACCGTAAGTTTTTTTTATTTTACCATGTGAAGTTGACATAAGGATGTTTTTTTTATTTATGAAAGTTTGATACTTCACTGTTATTTCTTTTTGAATTGTTTGTATGTAATTATGATTAAATCTGAATATGGTAAGACTACACTAACAAATGACATCACATTTTTAACATTTCAGCGGTTATTAAAAAAATAATTAAAGTTTTTATACAAAAAAATGGAGATTTTCTAGAAAAATAGAAAAAAAATTATTACTCATTAAACTTAAGGCAAAATGTTATTTAAGTAAGCGCAACACGTAGCCAACACCATCACCTATCGACCATTTTCCTATGGCTACTCACCCTCCAAACACCTTGTATAATAAAATGACAACTGGGATAATATTATGGATGGAATAAATGGATTATTTATTAGTATCCAAAATCGGGCAGCGGTTTATTATGCGTGAATTAGTAACAATCATTTTGTGTGGTAGGTATGTGGTAGAATATTATTATGTTATATATCTTCGAAAACTTTTACTTTTTGAATATTAGTACCTAGGAATATTAAAGAAAGTTCTAATAACTGTTTGAGTTCTGTGCTTCATGTACTTTTCTATACTTAAAAGCAAATAAAAAGTGAAGATTGTATTAGAAGGAAATCATATAATCAATAATAATGGTGAAGCAATCGACTACAAAGATAGTTCTTAAATGAAAGAGACAACCGGAGGCCATTTATACCCTGCCTCGTTGGTTTGGTGGCGCAAATTTGAGTTAAGTCTTACTGTTGATCGCGAGGTGCTGGTTTTCATTCCCAGATCGTGTAAAGTACTGCTGGCCTTTCCTTTAAAAAGATCTTGAATTATCGTACTCCTTTTACTAGATGGCATTAGGATCTCCTGGTACCTATTATATTAGTTACCTCTCATAACTCTTCGTTGATAAACAAGCTTAATACTAAGTGATGTATTCAAATTCTACGGCCATTTAGTTAATCATAATAACGAGTAGCCTCGCTGTGTTGTACTAACGTACGTGACCAAATTGTACCCATTTGAAGAGAACTAGCAAACTAACACAATAAATTTAACATTTACAATAACCGTAATATTGAAATAGTGACAAAGTGTGTATTAATAAAACATAACGTGGTACCTATCCCGGGCGGTACTGTTATATATTATTTACAGTAATATGATAAAGCTGGAGAGTTCGTTTGTTTGAAAGCGGGCTTTTTTGAAACTAGTAGAAACTGTGAAAAAGTCATATTGTCGTTGATAGTCTGTTTACACTATAAATGATGGTAGCCCGTGACGAATCCGCTAGGGTTAATCTTAATTTATAACCTATGTCCATCTGGAATAATGCATCTTTCATATAGTGAAAAGTATAGATTTGTAGTGAAAATGAATAATATTTTGTTTATTTTTGACCGTATCTAGCAAACACCTTAAAGGCATAATAATAATTACCTGAACTGAACATTTATTTACCAATATTGATTGTCAATGCCACGCGACAGTCAACGTCGATTGTTTTACATTTATTTCGGGTCATCACGTAATTACATATGTACCCCAGTCTTCTGGACTAATAACTTTTTGACTGAAAGCCTTTTGTCTGGATTAGGAATTGACCACGGAAACTAACTGTGCTGTCACTGGCTTGTTACTTAGAACTATGCTTTTTTGTTATTTATTTAAAAATACAACTTCCGCACTAAGATTCCAGTGACGCGTGACTTTACAAACATGAATACAAGAGACACAAAAAATACCCAGACTCGGGCGAACCTAGAGACACAAAAATACCCAGACTCGGGCGAACCTAGAGACACAAAGAATACCCAGACTCGGGAGAACCTAGAGACACAAAGAATACCCAGACTCGGGAGAACCTAGAGACACAAAGAATACCCAGACTCGGGCGAACCTAGAGACACAAAGAATACCCAGACTCGGGAGAACCTAGAGACACAAAGAATACCCAGACTCGGGAGAACCTAGAGACACAAAAATACCCAGACTCGGGAGAACCTAGAGACACAAAGAATACCCAGACTCGGGAGAACCAAGAGACACAAAGAATACCCAGACTCGGGCGAACCTAGAGACACAAAGAATACCCAGACTCGGGAGAACCAAGAGACACAAAGAATACCCAGACTCGGGAGAACCTAGAGACACAAAGAATACCCAGACTCGGGAGAACCAAGAGACACAAAGAATACCCAGACTCGGGAGAACCTAGAGACACAAAGAATACCCAGACTCGGGAGAACCTAGAGACACAAAGAATACCCAGACTCGGGAGAACCTAGAGACACAAAGAATACCCAGACTCGGGAGAACCAAGAGACACAAAGAATACCCAGACTCGGGCGAACCTAGAGACACAAAGAATACCCAGACTCGGGAGAACCTAGAGACACAAAGAATACCCAGACCCGGGAGAACCTAGAGACACAAAGAATACCCAGACTCGGGAGAACCTAGAGACACAAAGAATACCCAGACTCGGGAGAACCTAGAGACACAAAGAATACCCAGACTCGGGAGAACCTAGAGACACAAAGAATACCCAGACTCGGGCGAACCTAGAGACACAAAGAATACCCAGACTCGGGAGAACCTAGAGACACAAAGAATACCCAGACTCGGGAGAACCTAGAGACACAAAGAATACCCAGACTCGGGAGAACCTAGAGACACAAAGAATACCCAGACTCGGGAGAACCAAGAGACACAAAGAATACCCAGACTCGGGAGAACCTAGAGACACAAAGAATACCCAGACTCGGGCGAACCTAGAGACACAAAGAATACCCAGACTCGGGAGAACCTAGAGACACAAAGAATACCCAGACTCGGGAGAACCTAGAGACACAAAGAATACCCAGACTCGGGAGAACCTAGAGACACAAAGAATACCCAGACTCGGGAGAACCTAGAGACACAAAGAATACCCAGACTCGGGCGAACCTAGAGACACAAAGAATACCCAGACTCGGGAGAACCTAGAGACACAAAGAATACCCAGACTCGGGAGAACCTAGAGACACAAAGAATACCCAGACTCGGGAGAACCTAGAGACACAAAGAATACCCAGACTCGGGAGAACCTAGAGACACAAAGAATACCCAGACTCGGGAGAACCTAGAGACACAAAGGATACCCAGACTCGGGAGAACCTAGAGACACAAAGAATACCCAGACTCGGGAGAACCTAGAGACACAAAGAATACCCAGACTCGGGAGAACCTAGAGACACAAAGAATACCCAGACTCGGGAGAACCTAGAGACACAAAGAATACCCAGACTCGGGAGAACCTAGAGACACAAAGAATACCCAGACTCGGGAGAACCTAGAGACACAAAGAATACCCAGACTCGGGAGAACCTAGAGACACAAAGAATACCCAGACTCGGGAGAACCTAGAGACACAAAGAATACCCAGACTCGGGAGAACCTAGAGACACAAAGAATACCTAGATTCGGGAGAACCTAGAGACACAAAGGATACCCAGACTCGGGAGAACCTAGAGACACAAAGAATACCCAGACTCGGGAGAACCTAGAGACACAAAGAATACCCAGACTCGGGAGAACCTAGAGACACAAAGAATACCCAGACTCGGGAGAACCTAGAGACACAAAGAATACCCAGACTCGGGAGAACCTAGAGACACAAAGAATACCCAGACTCGGGAGAACCTAGAGACACAAAGAATACCCAGACTCGGGAGAACCTAGAGACACAAAGAATACCCAGACTCGGGAGAACTATTTATAGATCACAAAAATCTTTGCCCCGCGTGGAGATCGAACCCACAACACTAGGCGTAATATCGGTAGCGAGGCGACCAGATAAACCCCTAAGCACCACCCAGCTATGCGTGTAAGTTAGTTTAAATATTGACTATTGTCACTTCTTATGTTCAACGTATTAGACAATGAAGATTATTGAGCTATCACCGAGGATAATACGACGTACAAACAGATCGGCACAATAATGACAATAAACAAAAGGGAATGTACAATACAGCATTGTTATTCTACTCGATCCATTTATTCGTACTTCAACCACAACATAGCCACGTAGTAATGTTATTGATCATTACGAATTATATTAATAACATTATAGAGATGGTTTTGTAATATTGGTGTTTAGAAAAGTAAATAGAAATGTTTCCATTGAATCTTCTTCTCCCTAGCCTTTATTATTCCCAAGTCACTTGGGTTCGGCTTTCTAGTCTAAATGGATTTGACTGGATATCAGTTTTTACGTGCTTTCCGAGGCACGGAGCAGGCGATAATTGTCAATCAATACGCACATAATTTCGAAAAGTCATATAGGTGCTTCTTCGAGCAAGGCATTCTTTGGTGATTTGCGTGGCAATTTTCAAATTTAATATTTTTTAAGGAATGGATTTATATATCTAAAATATACGTAAAAGTAATATTTTTTATAGAAGAGGCACCTCAGAGAGCGATATACTTACAGAGATAATCGAGTTTAAAAAAAATGGAGGCCACGCAAATCACAAAACATCCCACGAAAATGATATTTTTCTAATTTAACTTTTTAAAATCCGTTATTATTTTACTTCATATTTAAAAGAAGTTATTATGATATCAGGTAAAAGAATAAGTAAGTAACTAACACAGAAATCATTTTCTAAAACATTTTATTTATATTAGAATCTATCAAGCACTATTTATTCTTTGTTAAAGACATTACAAACATATTATAACACTTATACAATAATAAAAATTAACAATTTCTCTTATTACAGTCAGTCATTTGTTAGGAACATAATCAGTTCCAATTATCACAATCATTTGCTTATATTACTAAAAATTCTTAAAAAATTGAATAATCGGAACTGTCCGAGTTTTCATCGGCTTCGTTCGATCAAAGCTCTAGTACTAGCATTACAAAACTCAAAGTTATTTCATTTGCATGGCCAATAATTGACTTGCGTGGGTCAAAACTACCATGTAAACCACGCAAATCACGAGCACGAAAATCAAAAGAAATACTTTTTCTAAAAATATATAAAAACCTTTTAAGCAAATAAACTGTGTTTTGATTATAAGTTACGTTACATTATAGTTGTTCGCTACAATATTTTATCCCATAAATAAATTCACAAACTCAGGAGAAAATTGCACCACGCAAGTCAAAGTTTTGAAAAACCATACCCACGCAACGAGGTTCTTACCTTAATTTTTCGGCAACGCGACGCGTCGTCACACTACCATCTGCCCGGCCGTCGAAACGCGACTAGTTGTAACGGGAATTATCCGAATGACGCAACATCGGGCCACGTAGAGGGATGTGCAAGTGAATTTACAATGATCCACGCAAATCAGTGACTACCCCGGGACAGTTACATTTTAATTTTTTCTAGATAATGTAAGTCTTAGAACTACGGTCAAATTTTTCATAGCATTGTCATCTTCTTAGGACTTAATGTTTTTTTTTTGGTAAGCATGTACCGTTTAGTTTAAAATATATAATTTACTAAGTGACTAGATCTGGGTTTGGGACACTCCACGAAAATCAAAGAAAGGGGGTATTTGATTTTTTTAATGATATTAAATATAAAGATAATTGAATAATAATCAATAACCCAGTTAGAAGAGGATTAAAGGTTTTCCCGAAAAAAAAGTGGCTCGCTGACTATTCGATTTCTATTCTTTTAAGGTGATGCCGCTTGAAATACGTGTCTTGAAGAATGACCCATATATCTTCCGAAAGTCAGAAGTGCGCGACGTGGGTCCGAACCCGAGACCCTCTGTATTGCAGTCTGTTGGTCTCCACACTGAGCTATTCCACTGAATATTACTAGATAATACTTGTGACTTCGACTGTATGTATTCAACTTCGACAATTCGTTGAAAACTTTATTTACACGAATTAAAATACATTTTCTACAGCTTGCTTACCAGCTGATCTTACAATATGACGTACAATTGACGGCAAGAAATATACTATTACTAATATCAGCAATGATTTTGTATTAGGAGACCGTTGGTCTCGAGTTAGATGTCAAGGCTGGCTTTTCAGAGTTATGCGCGTGCTAAATAGTTATTTAACGCTCGCTTTAATGTTGAAGGAAATCGTGAGGAAACATGCATGTCTGAGAGCTCTGATTATAAATTAAACACTAAGCACAAGTCATTCAAAACATCGAATCAAAATCATTTCAGTGATTATTCCGTGAATAATGATCAAACAAACCGGCTGACATGAAGATTGAAAAGCTCAGCTTAATTAATTGTTTGCTATTAACTAATTAAGGGTATTTGAATCTATGCGTTAGTTTTCCAAAATATCTGCACATACATTTATTACTTAGTTTGATCTCATTAAATATATTTTGCTGTGCAATTAGTATTTTTGGTAAGTATATTTTGCTGTGCAGTTAAATACTACCAATTCTTAATTTCAGCAAAATTGCTTCGTCCATGATAGGGCTGTGAAAACATAAATTCTATTCTCATTTATTAAATATCTATACCTAATTACCAAAACAACTTAGTTTCTTGTCATTGCTATTCACATTAAGTTCTATTTATGTATAAAACGTAATACAAAGAAAAATCTTTTCCATTACTGTGAAAATCACATATACCACGCTCTTTTTTTAAAACACAGTCATCTGGAACACTAATGCGTTTCAGTGCTCGTGTAATGTAAAGGTAGAAGGCGCTTCGGCGCAGCGATTTCTGGTATAATATTTGCTTCGCAACGGCAGTTGCTTCACCAATATTGATTGTACCTGACTACCTTGTTGGGATACGGTACAGGTAAGAGCACAGTTCGATTTAGATTGGTGGGTGTTATTTGTTGTACTGAATATTATAGTACCTATAGACTGTGCTTTGATCCCTTAATATAAGGTTACCGTGAGATCTAGGGCATGAGCCATGGGTTCAAAGAAGTGTAGTTAGATTTTTCTGTAAGAAAATTCTAAGAAGCACCATCGAGCCTATAATTTTTTTCTATAGAAGACAATAAGCTCGCTTTGTATATCCTAAGGACTAAAATCTTACAATCGAAACGTTGATACCTATGTATCTGTAAATGCAGTCCTATTTAACAGATTTCAAGGTTTACGTTACAAGTTAAAAGGTTTAAAAAACTTGATATGTAAGCCAAACTGTAAAACCACCTCAAAATTCGTCCGTCAGTAGTAAATAGACATGAAGAAACCAAATGTGCGCATTTATTGATTGTTTATATTTGCTACAAACCCTCGGGATAAGCTGTGAATATTTTATGATACGATTTTTATACATAATCTTGCTTACTTGATTGCTTACATGTCAGTATTGATGGATAACAATGTGTTAGGTTTAATAATAATTAGACTGTGTTATCATAACTATTGTCTAATAATAATCATCTTCTAGTGGGACAACGAGTATTAACAAGCCCTTTAAGATTATGTCAAAAAATAAATTCGCAATATATTATGTCAAAGATTCAATAAAAACATGGTCTTTGTATTCTATATAAGGACATAAAAGTATGTAAAGAACATACCTTTTCACCGCCGGCCATTTTATCTGGATTCTTAAGCTGGTCTCTTTGTGAAATTGAATTTCATCGAGATTGTTTGATTCGTCAACAATTTCGAGCGTACCATCCGAGGTGGATTGTTGCAATCATTTCAAAGATTTTATTGACGTCACTATAGTATTAGATAGCAATGTTTGCTGAAATATTGCGACTGTGTAAATGTTATACACAGTTGCTATTTTCCGCATACGACAAACTCGGGTCTCAAGTACCGTATCCAATTAAGTAACAAAGTTACAGTTTTGATCGTTAGACCGTAATATTTTGGACTTAAATGAAGCTAGTATTACATCCAGGTCAAGAAAAGTTAGGGTTAGGACGAAAGCCACGTCCAACTCATTTCGTTGTTTCTCATATTACAATTGCCAGCTTACAACTCATATCTGGAACGTGTTACAACATAATACATTACACCGTACGCGATTGAAATCCCCACAGCACTAAAAATAAAATGGAACACTTTAGCTTCCAATAGTATTTTTTAAACAATGTCATGATATTATTGACGTTCACCTATACACTTATTGACTAGACATTGGCTGGGTGCGGTCACTAATGTGATATTACCTATGCTATTTGAGAGTTCGAAAAAAAATTCTTATTTAATACCATCCACGTAGATTATGGATTTTACAAGCAATTTGCAATAATATAAATTTATTAATTTTTAGTTGGGATCACGTTATCGTAAGCGGTTTCAAATAGCTAAATTTATTGTGACGTCACATGTTTGTAAACGTCTTCTGTCTGCTTGTTCTCAAATGTTGATTTACAAACGTGTGATGTCACTCGATTGACTCGACGCCATGTTGCCTGAGCAAGCATATTGATAGTTTAAATAAAAGGATTTTAATGAAATTTTTTATGTAGATAGATTATTACCTCGATTGAAATATCACCCAATGTTCATACCGACAAAACTTTTAGTTATCTAGAAAGTCTAGTAAAATTGCGTCTTGGCGTAAAAACACCACGAAAAGTCGCTGTTATATTTGCACTTGAGGCAAAATTTTATCACGCCCTAAACGTAATGTTGCTTACGGTACAAGCTGGTTCACTAATATTACACATGTGATATTTTGTGATCATGTTTGGATGTTTGTCACTTAATCATTGTGTGAACCGTTAAACGGATTCGGATGAATTTCGACACGCAGATAGTTCAAGTCTTTGATTAACACATAGATTTTGAACACGGAATGCTCGCATTATTCCACAGATTTCACGCGGGTGAAACTAATTAAATATAAGAAAAGAAAGGAAATAATATCTCACAAGTACTAGATACTAAATTAAAATATGTTTAGAAGAGTATAATCAAGACAAACTAAATATTCAATTACGCCATTAAAAGACGAAATTTTATGCTATCTATATTTAAACGCGATTATTTTCTATTAAAGGCGTTTTATTTAGTTCCTTCAAGTTTACGTTTTGAACATAATAATGTAGCAACACAATAGTGTTGTACTCAGTTGACGCAAAGTCATATTTCACTGTGCACAACACGCGGTAGCGCCGCGCCGTGCTCGACGAACATTACGTGAACACAAGATCGTGAACTTGGCACATTTATACGTAAGCTGCAAGCTATTTTTAGTTATACATTAAGAAATACATATTTACAAAAGATGTATTACAACCAACTTCTCCAACTTGGGTGTAGGTCTCATATTATTAAAGGGACGATCTTATTTCTGATTGATGAGCATTTCTGAACAACCCAATGACATTTGGCCCAATTTAAATATAAAAATTAGCACAGTAGTAGCATTCATTATTTATACAGAAAGAATAATACATGAATACATATCGTTTTAAAGAATAACTTTTAAACGTAACATCATCTATATTAATACGTGAAGCAAAAACTATGTACTTACCTCTTTTTACGAAAATTGCGCGGACGGAGGAGTATGAAATTTGGCATAGTTAAAGTTTATATAGAGAAGGAGGGGTGAATCCTAATATTTATATAAAATATGCATTAGAAATACATTAAATTAATGAAAAATACTACACGCACACAACCATGCATGTGACACATGCAGTCGAAGCGCGTAACTGTGGTTTAATGACATATATCAGCAATATCTTACAGGCAAACTTTGGTCGAATTTCGAGCACTAGGCGACCGCTAGTCTTTATAAATCCCTAAAAGATTAGGCAGAGCTATATGTAACATCAATATTCAACTATCAGCAAACAAAAGAATGTGTGACCTATAAAAAGTGTTCTTTTACAAAAAGACAAGTCTCGCGATAGGAAATAATCTACGTATCTTGGCAGGTCTTTTAGATTATTAACTCTTTTGCCACCAAGAACACCTGGGCTCGAAAAAGAATCTAGATAAGATTATACAAAATATTGATCTAACGTATAAAACAGGCAATTTGTGCTTTTGAATTGGTTCAAACTTTACCATCAACCAAAGACTTCATGCTTCTGCTGGAACGTAATTTACAAAAGGTTTCATTAATAAATGAGTACAACTAAGTGGTTCAGAAAACACCCGTGAAAAATTGCCAACGGTTACCAGTGGGACCAAAACATTCCTTTGTGATCCTGAACAACACATACCGCTTATCATCAGGTGGAGTGTTAGCCTGTCTATGACTAGGCGTAACTAAAAAGCCATGCTTTTATATGATATTCGGTATATACAAGAGCGTTGTTATCGGCAAGATTATGCGAACAAACGACGAGCCTTCAGTACCAACCACACGTAATTAATTTCTCTTCTGACGTAAATGCTTTAGGACAAGCTCACAGAGATATTTGGAAGTGTAATTTGGGGACATTAACTTTACATTATAATAATATAAGCGCTTAAATAGTCCGGTAGGCTCTTTAGACTGCCAAGATAATGGTGTTGGCCTCGAATCTTATCTAAAGTTTTCTTTAGACATTAAAAATAAAGCGTATATAATAATTTAAAAAAAAATTGAGGTATAACGACAAAGGACATCACGTGACTTGTAATAATTTACATACAATTATTGATTAATCAAACACTAAATGAACTTTATCTCTATATACCACTCAAAATCGTAGAGACTAGCGTGCATAAACGCACAGACAAACAGATATTTGTCTGTGGTTAAACTATTATAATCTATTTTATAAAATTAAGTTCTACAAATATATAGAACACAGAAGAACATAACAATCATGTGAGCACACAATAAACAAGAAAGCAATACAAGTTATAGTTGAACTCAAGTTAATAAGGAAAGTAATTTAAGTTATCATTACTAAAGTTATAGTTCATTTCTGAACTTATAAATAAAAAGGATTAAAAAGCATAATTAACTTGTCTCTAAAAGAATGAAATTATATTACAAACAATTTTCAGTATTCCACATCAAACTACTAGCGAAAGAAAAATGTTCTAATAAGGGTTTTATTAGAACATTTTTACTTATTAAGTTATTACACAAAACTACAAAGCAGCGATAGCTCAGTGGGGAGACCAACAGACTGCAATGCAGAGGGTCTCGGGTTCGAACCCACGCCGCGCACCTCTGACTTTCGGAAGTTATATGATTTTTCGAAATTATGTGCGTATTGATTGACAATTATCGGCTGCTCCGTGCCTCGGAGAGCACGTTAAGCCGTCGGTCCTGACTCCCATGAACATCTATGGCAGTCGTTATTGGGAAGTCAGTGCCCTCTAATATCCTGACACTGGTCTAACCTTAGGGTATCGTTAGCCTTCAGGTTGCGGAGGTCAGATGGCAGTCGCTCCGTGTAAAAACTGATATCCAGTCAAATCCGGTTAGACTAGAAAGCCGACCCCAAGTGACTTGGGAATAATAAAGTCTAGGGAGAAGACTTATTACACGAAACTCCAAACAAACAGTGACGATAATTTATATAAGTACGTAAAACTTCTATTTTTTCTTTACAGTGTAATTCCCTCGGGTCTTTTGGGTACGCACAAGTTTACCTTCATTATTTTTTGCGATAGTCAATTAAGTAGACTGTGCGTGATAACTGAAGAGTGAAACTTTCCTAACGACTTTGTAATATCAATTATGTAAATTACCTCACTTATTTGGTCCTTCACCCTAATTTTCTTATCGTTGACGTAAATGGAAGCTGGTTTGTTTATTTAAAGAGCGGTAAGGGCTAATCTCGTACTCTCTCTATTAGAAGCAGTGGGCGTTCTGTATCGGATTATGTGAGGCCATTAGGAAGCAATAGGTTCGGTTGGATTTTTTTACCAATTTGGTTATTTGTTGTGGGAAGACCAAATCGTTATTATGAAAGAGATTCGATGCTGTGAGTGAAAGGGACAATGTAATCCATAGATTGGTACCTGTTTTGATTCTGGATGCTAGGTCTATTCATTTGGCTGCAGAGCATATATTTGTAGCATATACTGAAGATATCTCTTTCGGATCGCCTCGGCGGCGGCGGTAAAAGCGTTTGCTGTAAATGAGTTCTCGGCTACGACTCCACAAGCAATAACATAAATACTTGTTGTTGGGACTTTCTGTCAAGAAATGTTCAGCGGCTGGTATAGTGGCCGGTAAACGACAATAGGCTCGCCCCTTTTACGTGAAACTTGAAACCATAGCTGGCTAACGTGAGTGTAGATATCCCCCTACCCCTTCGGGATAAAGAGGTATACTAATAATAATAATAATATAATAATATTCTATCACATACACACAACACCATCTAGCCCAAACTAAGCAGAGCTTGTACTATGGGTACTAGACAATGGATAAACATACATAATATACTGTTTTTTTTTGTAAATACATACATATTATACATAGAAAAACCCAGACCAAGACAAACATCCATGTACATGCACACAAATGTTTGGCTTGTGCGGGAATCGAACTTGCGACCTCAGGCGTGGCAGTCGGTTACACTAACCACTACGCCATTGACGCCGACTACTAATGCACTTATTTTTTTCACGAAACACCAATGTTACGTGATAATGTAATCAATTAATTTTATACAGAAATTTAGTCTGCAATTCAGTCAAGTCGGCGTCAATACTCAGTGCATATACTTTTACGAAGTTGAAGGGAAATGGGGCGTTTACGGAATATTATTTTGTATCTCTAAAGAGGAATATAAGCGCGCCATTATGCCGGAAAATTATTTTGTCGTGTAATCTGACATGTCTTTGAGAAAATACGAAGTGTTTTCAATATTATACGGGCATATAAACTTTTTTAAAAGCTTTGATATTAATACATTTTATAAGACATGGGGTGGTGGAATCTTTATTTGCTTAATTAACACGGTAAAGCAGAGAAATGCTATTTTGCCCTTCAGTTTGCTGAATTAGACTGTTTACGGAGATAGTTCTGTTAACTTTTTTCGTTATAGGCGGTTACCGTTTACCGTAGCGCCTTCATCTATAAAGGATTTCTTACTAACATGTCTGAATATAATCTAATAGATGTGCCCGCGGTTTCACCCGGGTTTATCGTTACTGTGCCCTCTCTGTGGGTCATAGCGTGATGTATATAGCCTATAGCCTTCCTGGACAAGTAGGCTATCCAACACTAAAACAATTTTTCAATTCGAACCAGTAGTTTCTGAGATTAGTGCGTTCAAACAAACAAATAAACAAACTTTTCAGCTTAATAATATTAGTATAGATTAATCTCGTAAATACTATTGTTTAAGCAAGGCTACACATACACATCACTAACAGATATTTGCTCCTCCAGGTACTCTAAAGTACGACGATAACAGTATTACGAGCCACAGCACCAAAGTTACAAGAGTTCCGGAGTTGTTCTAAGCACAGGCGAAGTTTGTCTACCGAACATTCCACCTTAACTTAGACTAGTAACTATTGATACTTCAAGTGGAAATAAATTATATTGAACCAGTTAATACCGTGGCTTTGTAAAGGAATTAGGATTATAATAATAATAATTTATTTATATCAGAAGAACTGGTTTCATAGACAGCATTTCGATGGCAAGACGAATTAACTAACTACAGGAGAGACTGGTGCAAACTAGCGCATTATAGGGTTATGTGGAAAAGCGAGAGGCCTTTGCCCAGCAGTGGGACATTACAGGCTGAACATAATAATAACAAAAATGTTCCTAGAACCATTTTTTATTAATTTGCCATTTTTACCTCGATTCTTCTTAAGATATCTTAAAAAAAAAACTTTTTGAAGATTGATATTCTGGAAAAACGACAAATAAATAAGCAGAATTTGGCATTAAAATATCTCAGCATCATAATGTAATTTTAATGGACTCTTATAACTTTTTAAATGTACGTAGCTGTTCTGCTACGGCGTAGAATCGATGGCAACCTGATTGATTTTGAATTTTACTTTGTAAAGTTGCTCTAAAAAGCTGGGACTATCCCTGCTGCTGTTCCCAATACTTATAAGAATATCAGAAATCAACAGCTTTGTTGGTACCATGGTACAATATTGGTCTTACATTGAAGGTCAATCAATTGTTGAGTAGAGAAAAGTTCTATTAAGTTGTTGTTAAGAAACCCTATCGCAGCACGGAATATAATAGGGTTGTAACCTCTACTACCCTACCCTATTACATATATAGAACCTAAATATAACTAGTCATAAGTGGGTGAGACACATAAGCATTTTTCTTTAGAAATAGTCATAATACTATGCAATCTTTCAAATCGTTATTAGTATATTTTTGAAGAACTGACAACAAAAGAAAAGCTTTCAAAGAAAAGTAGTAGGCATACACGCTGTTTGAATTGCGGAGGTCGGACGGCAGTTATGGCAAATGTGTTATTCAGCACACGTTGCGTTGTGGATGTCAAATGGCCTCGGATGGTAGGCAGAAGAAATGCTTCAAAGTACTTAAGAGCAGCGTCATAATAATTTATTGCTTTTGACACTTGACTAAATTATTTTTAACCAGATGGCCTCAATTTCTGTATGTAATGGCCCCTTTATATCCATTTTCTACAAATTGTTAGTCCACCTGATTTTAGTACGTTGTCATTAAAGATGATAAAAAATGCATATTTTTGAGTCGGTGCCTGTAAACTATTATTATTTTATTTATATATACAAATTAGCTGTGTCCGCGGTTTCACCCGCGTTTATGATTACTGCGCCGCTCCCGTAGATCTTAGCGTGATGTTATATAGCCTATAACCTTCCTCGATAAATAAGCTATCCAACAAAAAGAAAATTTTTCAATTTGAACCAGTAGTTCTTGAGATTAGCGCGTTCAAACAAACAAACAAGCAAACTCTTCAGCTTTATAATATTAGTATAGATATGTTTCACAGGTTTGGATTTATGGGAGATTAGTGAGACACAATGAGAGTCTTTAAAAAAGGTTTTATTGTTACACACAAAGGATAGTGATATCAGAATCTCCACTCTCAATAATTACACAGCGAGCAGCAATTGACAAAATACGAAGGAATCTATAAATTGCTGAAATGCCATACATTATCAAAAAGCAATATGTTTGGACGCCGGCGGAGAGCTACAGTTTAAAAAGTTAAGGACCCAAAATTATCTATTAGGTTTTGCCCGCGGCTTCGCTCGCATAAATGTAGGTAAAATTAGTAACACTACTTTTTCCTGGATGAAAGGTACCCTATGTCCTATTTTGTACCCGTGACAACGTGTATGCGACATTTATGTCCCACGTAGTAGCCAGTGGCTGAGTGACGTCTATAAGTATATACTTATCTAGACTATATAAAATCTCTATAAGTATATACTTATCTAGACTATATAAAATCTCTATAAGTATATACTTATCTAGACTATATAAAATCTCTATAAGTATATACTTATCTAGAATATATAAAATCTCTATAAGTATATACTTATCTAGACTATATAAAATCTCTATAAGTATATACTTATCTAGACTATATAAAATCTCTATAAGTATATACTTATCTAGACTATATAAAATCTCTATAAGTATATACTTATCTAGACTATATAAAATCTCTATAAGTATATACTTATCTAGACTATATAAAATCTCTATAAGTATATACTTATCTAGACTATATAAAATCTCTATAAGTATATACTTATCTAG
The DNA here is from genome assembly GCA_963564715.1 of Catocala sponsa. Taxonomy (NCBI): domain Eukaryota; kingdom Metazoa; phylum Arthropoda; class Insecta; order Lepidoptera; family Erebidae; genus Catocala; species Catocala sponsa. The sequence continues at coordinate 475,741 of OY751347.1, forward strand.
ACTATATAAAATCTCTATAAGTATATACTTATCTAGACTATATAAAATCTCTATAAGTATATACTTATCTAGACTATATAAAATCTCTATAAGTATATACTTATCTAGACTATATAAAATCTCTATAAGTATATACTTATCTAGACTATATAAAATCTCTATAAGTATATACTTATCTAGACTATATAAAATCTCTATAAGTATATACTTATCTAGACTATATAAAATCTCTGTAAGTATATACTTATCTAGACTATATAAAATCTCTATAAGTATATACTTATCTAGACTATATAAAATCTCTATAAGTATATACTTATCTAGACTATATAAAATCTCTATAAGTATATACTTATCTAGACTATATAAAATCTCTATAAGTATATACTTATATAGTCTAGATACATATCTAGACTGCTTGTGCTAGAAGCACAATTTTATTTAATTGCACAAGCACTGAGAATTTGCTAAAAAAAACTGAGAAGACGTCATAGTGGTGAATAGAATCCGAATTCTTACATTAAAATAACATGTATTGTCTTCATAATAGTACTTCAATTGCGTCAAACCTAATGCATAAGCGGGTGAAGAAACTTAATTTCAAGAACTCCCACAGTGCCTGAAACAGTCAACCAAATGTACATTAAGTATTTAAGAAGGTCTAAATGACCTGGCATAATATATACAGGTAAAGTCTCTTTAAAAATATACCTTAAGTCCCTTAGCGTCTCTTTCTTTGGTCAATAGGGTTGCCACATTTAAACAAATTTAATTGACTAGACGTTGCACCGACACCTATGTAAGTTTTATTGTAAATTACATATTTTTATAAGTACAAAGAGGTTTTATATATATTGAGTTCTTTTCATATTTATAGTATTAAGCGCAGGCTAAGTTATAAGTTTCTTACGCAGATCAGATGTGCGAACTGCGCAGTGCGTTAACTTGTGCATGTTAGCAGTCGTATACAAAAACTCTTGTACACGAAGCAGGATATTGTAATTAGATAGCAGGACGAGTAAGAAAAGCTCAGCTAATTCAAATTCACAAACTGCAGATTTACTCCTTATTACATGGGTTACTGAAATGTTAATAAAATACGTGTAAACTACACCTTTGCCAGTTTGATTACAATCGCGACTTTTAAACAAGTCTTTTGCTTATTACTAAATGTCACTTGCCTAATTGACACTAGAAAACATCCTGAAATTCGTAAAATAAATCGGTAAAAATATCGTTTAAAGCAGTAACTTATGTACTATTAAACAACTATAACGCGTTTATGTCTATACAATGAAGATGTTTCAAAAACGAATCGCAGCCTAAAAGACTACTTTTATTTTTTTTTTATGGTTTTGACTTGGAGTTCGACAACATTTAAAATCAAGTTTGTTCTAATTACGTATGATCTTCGTAAATGACGTCATAATAAAGATTTCTTGTCCACCCGGACGAGGCCGCGTTGACAAAGAGTACGTTTAAATAGGTTGGTTTGATGGATAATGGTATCTTTTGAGAAATATTACAGTAGCAACAAAAGGTTCCGAAAGAGTAAAGAAGTCCTATAACATAATCGTTGCATATTACTAAAAAGGTCGTCATTGACAGCCCTAGCGGTAACCGTCCTTCATCTACATAATATCAACAGTGAGTTCGTTTAGTATTTAAATTAAATATTTGAAGAATGAAAAAATAGCTGTCTCGTGTTCACATCATATTTTCACAGAATTCATCTCTGAGAAGCAGTATGACACGTGCTATTAACTTTACAGACATTAGAACAACACTCACAAACAAAACTCGAAATAAACACTTGAATGAATCATAAATTTATTAATATAAATACTTACGTGGGGCTTAAACACATATCATTCGATGTGGCAGTTAAACCTTAGCGCTATACTTGCAGTCTTACAACGAAGCCACTGCACCGAGTGTTGTGGGTTCGAATCCCACACGGGACAAAAATTTGTGTGATCCACAAATGGTTGTTACGAGTCTGGATGTTCTTTGTGACCGTTGTTTGAATGTTCGTAAAGCCACTTGCGGCACGGGTAGTGTATCAAGTGCGAGAGGTGACATCTAAAAAAAAATAAAGAAGAACAAATGTATTTGCAAAAATACTACCCCAGTTGATCTTAGATCTATACTAATATTATAAAGCTGAAGAGTTTGTTTGTTTGTTTGAACGCGCTAATCTCAGGAACTACTGGTTCGAATTGAAAAATTATTTTAGTGTTGCATAGCCTATTTATCGAAGAAGGCTATAAGCTATATAACATCACGCTACGACTCACAGGAGCGGCGCAGTAACAATAAACGCGGATGAAACCCAGGAAACATCTAGTCTCAAAATAAAACTAATATTGTCGTAGGACAATATTGCCTTCAACATCACGCTCACAGCTTCACACAAACAACAGCTGTAACTTTATACAATTACCTTAATGTCCAAGACACCTCCATCGATCTTACCGACCTTGTGCCAGAATTTCCCAGGAGACGAGTATTTTTACTGTTAATTATTTAAAATGCTCCTAATTCCGTTAGAGTAAAATAATTAAAAATATTGTGTTATTTTACTTTGTTAAGATAAGGTTTTTAGATGTTGGTTTCGTAATTGTGTTGGACCTTGCGTACACCGCACAATTTGTAGACATTGTATTAGTTTTAATGCTGTATATTATAATATAATATGCAAGCTTTTGCTCGCAGCTTCGCTTGCATAAAAGTAGATTAGATTATTATATTAGTAACAGTACTAAAAACAAAAGTATATATTACTCGGCGATAATGTAGCTTTTTAATGGTGAAAAAATTTTTTAAATCAGTTGAGTTGTTTTTGAGTTAAATCCTAACCTAACCTAAACAAACATACAAAAATCGAATCTTTCTTCTTTATAATATTAGTATAGATATATAATATCAGCCCTCTATATGCACTGTCCCACTGCTGGGCACTGGTCTGGTCTCAGTGTGAAAAGGGTTAGGCCATTAAGTGCACCACACTGGCTCGTTGCGGGTTGGCAGACTTAATATACCTTTGAAAACAATAAAGGCTATAGTGAGGTTAATATGTATATCAATAAATACTTGAATCGAATTAGGTCTGCATTACATGCAGTTAGAAGATTCGTCGATCAGCCGACATTTGTAAATACAACGAACGCCGTACCTAGTTCAACAATGTCGCAAAGAATTCTATTGTGGCGGAATCCGTCATTTAAACCAGGGATGTTGTGAATATTCGCATCCGCATCCGCATTTGCGGTGCTTCCGTATCGATTTGGACATCTGCATCCGCATCCGCATCCGCAATAATCAACGCGGTTAATAATGTGGATCCAGATATAGCGTAGGTTACAATAAGAAAGAAATCAGTTGTTAAGTAGTAAGTGTTTAATTTATGAAACTTCGCAAAACAGGCTTGAACCTAGATACTTTTTATTAAATAAGATTAACAATTTTCATCAAAATCTGCAACCGCAATTGCGGTGCTTCCACATCGATTTAGACATCCGCATCTGTATCCGCATCCGCGGATGTGAGTATTCAAAAATCCGTATCCGCATCCGCGGATGTCTAAAAATCCCTGATTTAAACCACAATACGTACAAAAGGACTTCGTGCAATTTACAGTTTGTTCCTATATAATTCTGGCTTACGTGCATGTGACCGACTTAATGGTCAACAATTAACTTAGTCTATGATTGCTTGCTATACTGATAGATGAAAAAAGGCAGGCAGGTGTAGAGATGAAGCTCTGCAACTCTTATTTACCGCCTGAAGCGTTGCAACAGTGTCACCAGTCACGACGTTTATTTGTACAGACAGTGACATAAGTAGCTAAATATTTAACAAGTAACAGTATTTTTGTTATAACAATTGACTTATTAATTTCTATAGTAATGAATTGTGATTAAAATATATAGATACATATAATTTAACCATTGCTGTGGTAAAACATTAGAAATTACAATTATTTTGTATGATAAAGCAATTCAAAATCTAGCGAATGTATATCAACTTATGTCGTTGACTGTACGAAAGTGGTACTTCCATGTTACCGAGCAAGCTGGCTCCTTCATAACGTCGTCGAGTAACATCAGCCACATCTACTCCACACACATCATCAATAAATATTGACAAACATCCTGGTATCAAGTATAAACATTGATTTACAGTGTTATTTATTTATTGACCATAAAACTTACATCTATCTTTACAGGCAAGCCTAATGCGATAGAGTAGTAGTAGTAGTAGAGTCAATTGTTAAAATGCGAGACAAAATGGAAAACCTTTTATCTCTGGCCGCCAGTGATCCGCGGCGACCCAATAGGTTAATTTCTTTTCTGTTTTTGAAAAGATTCTAAGCTATTTGGCTTATAAATTACTAGTGTCATTATTGTTTACTCCCTAGTTAAGCTAACATATGTATGTGAGTTCACGTAGTTAGATATTCGAACCCAGGACCTCTCAACCGGAAGTCAATGCCTTACTGACGCTTATACTTATAAATTAACATGTTATTAATCATTATAAAATTATTATTAAAGCAGTACGGTAAGCTTGGTTTTCAAATATACTTTGCAACATTACGCGGCAGAAATGCTTTATTGTATTAAATCTTTCGTTTGCAAGCACATTCTTACTCGTTTTCAGTAAATACTGAATACAAAGAAGATATTCTAATTATTACAGTTACTTCACAAACACATTTTATCCTTAAGCGTCTTCGCAGTAATGAACATATACATTTGCAATATTCTGTAGCTCGAATATATGTAATGCACAAAGACATTTATCCAGTACAGATAGCAAAAAACGCTACAATTGAGAACAGAACTTTGACCTTTACGGCCTCCTTTTATTAACCTTTCGTATGATAATGAGAAGTGAACACAGTTAGACATAAACTGTAGACCCTTATCTTATGGGTTGGGACATGCAACCGGAATAAAGTAAATAAATCAACGTGTGATGTAAAGGCGCGGCCACACTGAACGTGCGTGTGATACATAAGCACGCTAGGATTCAATAAATTATAAAATAACTTACTCATTTTAAATATTATAATCTTTTTACATAAAAATATCATACATACGTGAGATTCTTATATTATTTCATCATGGAGTTGTCTGCTAATTTGAAGGTCTTAATTGTGTCGATGTTAATTACATGAGGTGTTAATAGAGTATGCCATGTCATGTCGGCCACATGTGAAAATAGGATCTCGCTAAGAATTCCTCAGCATTGACAACCGCTGCTCACCACTCGGATCAGCACGTCTAATCTTCTAGTGAGAATCTACTTTTTATCACCATAACCCTCGTTGTCACTAGGGGTCGGTATCACACTTTAGAACCATAAAGATTACTATCTTTTTGGTTCTAAAGTGTGATACCGACCAAAGAGATTACTATCTTTATGGTTCTAAAGTGAGTTACTCTGAAACTACTTACCAAGCAGTTTCAGAGTAGGTTAAACTATTCTCTATGACGCGCTACGCTTACACTTCACCGGTCATGGTATTCTACAGAGACTACAGTGTGGAAGCGTACAGAATGCAAGCGATTGCAGTAGCTTAAGGGAAATATGTAAAATGGAGCGGATTGCAAAAATCTTATTGTCCTTTTGAAATCACGCAAATGTACCTGTGTAAGTCTCAACCTGCGTCTGTCAAACATTAGACAAAATAAATAATTATTCAGTCCACTATAATAATACGTTATCAAATTAATCTGTTTTACGCCCTATATCCGAATGATCGAAATAATAAATTAAATAAACTATTTTTATTTTTTATGCGGGCAACCGCTCTCTTTTCCTGCCCTTGAATGTCGTTGATTATCTTAAGACATCCAACTGGTACCTTCCTTTAAATATTACTGCTGTCAATATTACCTTCGAGTAGCGTGGACGCTTAGCAACTGCCTAAATAAAGTAGAAGAAAAAAAGATAATCACAAAAAAATCGGTTCAGTTAGCTGAAGTTGATAAAGTTTTAATACTGCCATTTTTCCTTATTCTTCACGAAACAATGACATAACAGAGGCCACAATATCTCCAACATCGAAATTAAAATACGTGACCTGGAATTTCAGCAAGGTTTCAACCATTACTGAAATGTTTGTTGCGTTTTCACCTCTCATGTTTACAAAAAGTGTCCGTGTCAAATGTCAAAATACAAACGTGTCTTTACTTTTTCAACGACATACAAATCTCGTCGTCAATGGTTCACATTTGAAACGAATTCATGGCGGTGAAATCTTTTACCCAAAACGCTTATAAAATATGAATGGCAATATTGAAAGCAAATTTGAATTAAATCACGAGTCACTTCTAAATCCCCAATAGAAACAAATCACTTTCGCATGTTGAACCAATTTCAGTATTCCGATATTGTACTCAAATTAATTTCGAGAGCGAACAGAATAAAGCATTCGTATTTTATATAAAAGTACGGTTGATCCAATCATTTATATTTTCAGAAGCGTGAATTTTTTGCCAGTTTATTTTTGCAATTTGTTTTTGGGTAAAACTAAAACCGGGATTTTCAATGTCGCAATCAATCTGTACACTTCACAAGCTATTGAACTGAGTCTGTTGATTTCTTCTTGCTCGATATTTTTATATCGAAGCTTTTTTGAGTCTGATTTTTGTAAATATTACAAAACTTGAAATAAAATAACTGTAATGTAAATGTTAATGTATGTAGCTACGCCATAGACTTTACATTGTTTGTGGAGCGTTCGCTCGAGGATACCTTTTGTTTTTATTTAAAATACCTATAAAATAAAAAACCGTCACATATACATATAGATACAGCTATATATTACTAGATTTTGCCCCGGCTTCGCTCGTTCAAACAGTACTTTTTCTGGATGAAAGTTATTATAATTATGTCCTTTTATGTGACAACGTGTATGCGAAATTTCATGATCATCGGTCGAGTAGTTAAGGCGTGAAAGCGTAACAAACAAACTCACATTCGCATTTATAATATTAATTACGATGTCGTGCTTCGTCTTTTAATGTAAACCTTATATTATTATCGCATATTAAGTAACGTCGAAATTTGAAAATCCAGCTTCCACAAGTAAGTGTGGTTGTGTGTACACATTTCTTTTATTTTCTAAGGATTTTATGTCAGACGTATCCGTCTTAATGCATAATTTTGCATATTATTATGCCTATTTTACATTTATTATGTGAATAAAATATATTTTGAGACATCGGTCTTGAAAATATGTTATCGTTAAATTTGAAAATACCTATTGTAATGTTATTTTTCTTATATATTTTACATTTTCCTGTGAAAAACCTTAACAAGATCATTAGATTGCAATTTCGACGTTGCTTAGGCATCAAACCACCATCGAGTTGGTTCCAATCATTTTATTGCAGATTGTATTACTAGAGGCATTTCAAAATGTTATACTCTTTTTTACATTTACTGTACAAAGTACTCTGATTTGGTATTACAACCTAATGCTTGAACTCATACATACATAGATTCACGCCTGTTTCCCAGAGGTGTAGGCAGACACTACGGATTTCCATTTGCTACGATTCCGACACACTTCTCTGGCTTCATTCACTTTCATTACATTCCACATACACGCCCGTCGGTTCAAGGTGCTCTTAACCTGGTCTTTGTCCAGAACGCCTCCGAGCTGATTGAGAAACGTTCGCCTATGCTTGAACTCAATGTGAGGATTTTACTTAGGCTACTATGTATTGCTTGTAATGATAGGTGTAGCTCATGTATTCACCGAGTCAGCGCCGCTCGCCGCTCGCCGCTCGCCGCTCCGTTGAATAATTCCGCCAGACAGTGTTACTACAGGCTGTCCCACAGGTGCCTCACTGCGCCGCACGCAGCTTGTAATACCTAATACATAATTCCACTGAGTCAATGATACCATTCTATCTATAAACTTAGACGACCAACATGATAAAATAGACCTAGTTTCACTTAAAATATAGTATCGAGCTTCATGGATACCTTCAACTACAGGTTAGGCATTAGTCTGTAGGCTTTTTAGTCTAAGTAAAAAATAAATACAGGCCCACTAATTAGTTTTTGCGGGCAATATGACTGACTGGCCGCCATTTTGTATTCAGATCATGAGTTAGCAGTTTTTGCCAATTAATTTCAAGGCATATTATAAGGTTTTTTCCATTTGTGATAAATCTTCTGTAATTGACAGCTGTGGGCGTGTGCACTAGCGCGACATGGCGCAATGAATTTTAATACAAAAATCGATTAAATTATTCAAGCATACAATGACACAGATAGCTATCGGTTGTGTGTTACGTAAAATGTATTCAATTTAGTTTAGACGCTTTTTTATTAAAGTATAGAGCTAAGCAGACTATCATAAAGGCTCGATAATAAGCGGTTACCGTACCCCCGCGTCCCCCGCATCGCAGAGATTATTAGAGATATCTTAAAAAAAGCTTTGCATGTGAATAGAAAGTCGAAGAGCATTTAATTCGATTGTATGTGGCTGCTATGACAGTTGATATGTAAAAGATCGAATCTGTCGATTGCCAATTTAATATCAGGCTTAGTAGACTAAACTTGAACTTTTTGGGGTAAGATCATCTTGCTAATTCTCATACAAAGTCTTTGCAGAGATTTTGCCTGCTTAAGTGCGTGCTGCCTAAGCCCTGACTCGACAATTGAACCAGAGAACTCTCAATCGGCATTAATATAAAATTATAATACTTGATCAACAAGTATCAACAACACCGCCAAACAGATAAGATAATATAGCAAAATATAGAGCGATTCATTATGCTTGACTTGTTAAACTAAACCGAACTAAATATTTGAAGTTCATGCTTTAAATATTTATTTGTTTCATTAGCTCTCTAAATTGAACGAGCGAAGTGGCTGCTACAATATTTTACACTAACTAGCTTTTACTGGAAATTAATAACAAGTTGAACTTTGTAATTAATTTATAATTTAAATTACTTTCCTTCAATTTAAACTTATGATTGCATGAAATTTGTTACTAAAGAAATTTAATTGAAAAATATGCTATTCTCCCAAAGGAATGATAATCGAGTTGAAACACCGTTGTACTACCACGTAAAGGTCTCAAGTTCGATTCTAATGCACAAAGTTATGTGTTTATTAAATAGTTAATCATCGCTCGCTTTAACTGTGAAGAAAAACATTATGAAGAAACCTGAATGTCTGAGTTCTTCATAAGCTTTTCGAAGATGTGTGAAGTCTGCCACTCCAGTCTGGGTCAGCATGGTCGACTATGGCCTAACCGTTCTCAAATTGAGCAGAGGCGCATGCCCAGCTACACACTACAGGGCTGATATTATTATCTATAACTATATTATACTCCTGAAGCACAGCAGCGATAGATCAGCGGGGAGACCAACAGACTGCAATGCAGAGGGTCTCGGGTTCGAACCCACGTCGCGCACCTCTGACTTTCGGAAGTTATACATATGACTTTTCGAAATTACCTAAGTAATTAACCAAGTAGTTGTTCTGACAACTAGTCTTGAATTATACATATTTTTGTCCCCTGTGGGGATCGAACTCACAACACTGATACTCCCTTTGGCCTGTCTTTATATATTAGAAATAGGAAAATTTATTAAACAACACCCTCATGTATTCAAACGGGCAAAAGATGTTACTCGACGTGATAACATAAGAAATCCAGACAGGCTTGTGCTGAACATGATACCGAGAAGCAGTCGGCTGCAAAATAACTCTTACTCCATGTGTATAAAAATATGTATATAACAAAATCCCTAATAATAGAAAAATATTACCACTAAATAAATTCACTACAAAATTACGTTGGTGGCTCATGCAGAACAATTTCTATTGTCTTAAAAAGTTTTTTGAAAATACCCAATATAATTGATTCGTAATTGACCTTATTTAATTTTATTCATAATTGATATTGTAAACGTGAAATTTAATATGTTCGTGTAAATGATATGACCTATAATATATTACATTTGCATGCCATTTGAAATGGCTAAATGGGCATGTACTTTTGTAAATAACTTATAACATCTATTAATGTACCCTGTTTATAGTAAATAAACACTTCTTATTCTTATTCTGGGCGACGTTACAGTGTGAGGTGACTAGTTAAACCACTGCGTTATCCATTCGTGTAACATATAAACGTCACGCGTTATAATTAAATCGTGAACATCCTGCCGTCCAAGTCTTCTATAAAATACACTTTAAAGCAGCATCGGTTATCGTATTAAATATATTATTTTGTGGAGTTACTAATTAGTATTCCACATGTTAGTAGATAAACGTTACTATACGTGTTCAACGTAGATACACATGACTAAAATGTGTTCTATTTGTTCCAGGTTAATTAGTGAAAACACTTGGTGGAATTGGAAACTGGCCCAGCTAAGTGTTTTAAATTAGTTCGTTTGAATAACGTAGATCGTATTTACAAATTTAAGTCTGTATATTTTAAATATATTCCAAAAATAAGTCGATATTTAATCTATAAAAAGTAATATTTTGAATAGTCTATAAAAATATTGAATGTGAAAAAGAATATTTGAAAAATGAATTCAGTCGAATTAAAAAATAAATTGATGATAAAATGGAAATTTAAATTCTGAATTCGGGACCAAAAATTAAATCCGAATTTAGTAGTCGACATTTAAATTATACAGTTGGGTATTATAGAGAGAATAGTTGGTTTTTAAAATGGCTTCTCCGTCGTCGACGCCGAAGGCACCTTCCCCGCCCCCTCCGGGGCACGGCCCGAGCAAAATGGAGAGAAGAATGTCCCATTTCAAGGAGTACAAGTTCTTCAGGAGCTTTAGTGCGAAGGTGGAGAACTGGCCTATGAGAAAGGCCGAACAGTTGTGGAGAAAGATGCGCGAAAGAAAAATTGCAGGTAAGAATGTTATTATTTTGTAAATATTTCTCATAAACATTATTAAATTTTATTTGTGTCTCGCGAGTATGCAATTTATGGGTCCAGTATTATAATTAATACTTTTTATATGTGTGAGCAGATAAACTTTTAATATAACTTTTAATATTGTAAACAATGCAAATATTTAAATATCATACTAATATTACTATAAACATACATAAAATGTTAAACTCTGAACTAATTAATCGTTATAAACTACAAAAAGATATCGCCCAACGTGGGGCTCGAACCCACGACCCTGAGATTAAGAGTCTCATGCTCTACCGACTGAGCTAGCCGGGCTGGTGATTGGTAATGCGAAAACACTGATTCCTTGCTGTACACTAATATTTATTTATAACTTTTTAGTATATTACTGACGTCATCGCTGCGTAATATAAGGCGGCCTTCACACTGACGACCTTGTTTTTATTTTTTATAATAATTTGTATTCAAACAAAGTTTTCTTTGATATTATTTGAATTAATAAGAATCCAATTAGGCAAGCATCTTTATGCTCACATATTTGGTACACGCTCTGTTTGAGATTAATTATTTACTTGGAATTGTTTCTGTGTGCTGAGAATAATAAGCTTTAGTATTTAATTCCTATGTTATAGTGCAGCCTTCCGGACGTGTCTGTATTGTTACTCAGAACTATCTAAAAGAAAAAGATTCCAATTGGGAATCGAAATCCAACACTTCCATTATCATAGATTAAAGATATTTCTTAAGGGCCGCCACCCCCTCGCATTCAGCGCATACATAGAATTGTATGTACTTACAACTGCGCAGCGTCATATACCCAGTAGGAAATCACCGAGCACAGAATTAAAATTTTTGATAATCCTTATTTATATTATAAATGGGAATGTGAGTTTGTTTGTTACGCTATCACGCCTTAACTACTCGACCGATCATCATAAAATTGTGCGTACATATTGTCAGGGGTACAGAAAAGGACACAGGGAGAGAAAAAGTACTGTTCTCTAGGCATAGAAAATGATATAACCTACATTTACGCGAAATTAATAACAATAAGAATACATGCTCAGTTTATATGGTAAACAGATTCAATAATTAATGTTCTCATTAAAGTAATCGTGGACATCAGTCATCAGTCATCTAATGGCGTTTCTACGTGTTGGGCACATTTAGAGATTTTATGAAGTGAAAACTTCTTTAGCGGCGTTGTGCACTTTTCTTGTGATGAGTAAAAAATGTTAAACTCGCGTCAGGACACGTGACCTGATCGAAAATTCGTAAGACGGAGGGAGAATTGTCATGTTTGTGTACGATAGCGCAATAAATGAATATTGTATTTTACCACATAAATGATAGTAGTTTTATACTGATAATTAAAGCAATTCGTGGAAAATTATTCCCTAACCATTCCAAAATATCAAAAATGCACAACGTTAATATTCAGGTTTTCACTTCTGCCGGCACTTCCGGAGTGCAACCCGTTGTTTTTTTTCCTGTTTTATCCGGCTAAACTCTGAAACAGCTGCACCGATTTTGACGGGACTTTCACTAGCCTGATGTTATAAGGAGTAACTAAGGCTGCTATAAATTCAGAGAAAATACGGTTCCGAGAACTAAATAAAAAAATTTGTTTTGCGGACGAAGTCGCGAGTAACAGCTAGTTTTAAAATGGATATAAAGCTGATCAGCTTACAGATATCAATGAGTAGAAATATACAGCCAGTATCACTATTCTATCCGCTGATCTTTAATGAACAGTTTAATTACATAATTATCTGCCTTTTATTGACATAGTTTGATGCCTATAGCGCGTCATTTGAATATATTTGTTTAATACAATCGACTATTAAAGTTCTAGTCGGATCACGCTTGCGTACTAAAGAGGTCAGCAGAGAGCCGATACTACGACAGTTTAATATAAATGACGTTGATCATTCAAGTTACTTTAGTTGAAAACGGAATTTAACCTGACATCTTTAGAATGATAATTTTGTTTGTGTATATTATGATTGATGGAGAAAAGGTGGAGCAAGTGAAAGAGTTTGTATATTTGGGTAGTTTGTTTACAAGGGATGGTAAACATGAGGGAGATATTGAAAGGAGAACGATTGCTGGCAGCAAAGTGAATGGAGCTCTACGCGCTTTAATGAACAGTCGAAATGTATCCGAAAAGGCACGGTTGGCTGTTCATAGAGGACTACTAGTGCCCACACTTATGTATGGAAGTGAAAGTTGGGTATGGCAAAAGAAGCATGAGAGCAGAATAAATACTGTAGAAATGAGAGCGTTGAGAAGCATATGTGGTGTGACTCTGAAAGATAGAATAGTCGTGCACTTTTTTGTGATGGGTATAGATAAGATAAGATAATTTATATGCTTAAACACAAGTGTACATGGGTGCATGCAAGTTGTTACATAAAAGTATTGATTTCATCATGTTTGTCATGTGGAATGACGTGCAAATATTCTTACAGATTAAAATAAGTTTCACAAAATAAATAATTTCTCATATCTTAATGGTTAATGTACCACACATAAAAACAGTATTCGAAATTGGATAGGGAAAATATTAATTAAAAATCAGATAAAATTGTCGGCCTCGGTGGCGTAGTGGTTAGTGTAACCGCCTGCCGCGCCTGAGGTCGCGGGTTCGATTCCCGCACAAGTCAAGCATTTGTGTGCATGAACATGGATGTTTGTCTTGGTCTGGGTGTTTCTATGTATAATATGTATGTAAGTATTTACAAAAAAAAAAGTATATATGTATGTTTATCCATTGTCTAGTACCCATAGTACAAGCTGTGCTTAGTTTGGGCTAGATGGTGTTGTGTGTATATGGTAGAATATTATTATATTATTATTATTATTAATTAAAAATAATGAATGTCTTAAGTTAGTCACAATATTATCAAAATTTGTCCTGAAGAAAGTCATTAACATTATAATAAGCTTTGTCAATTAAAATGGATTTCATTTTTAATTTAAACTCAACATAAGTCAATTCTTTCCAACACTTGGGCAGTTTATTATAAATGACCGGTGCCATGCATAAGACACTCTTGTGCATAAGTGCAGTTTTATCTGATTTTAAACATAATCGGCTGTTATCCCGTCGATTTCTAGGGAATACATCTGCAACACGTGGAAAAAAATGAGGATTTGATTTAATAAATAATAACATTTCTAAGATATACATGGATGGCAGAGTCAGTATCTCATATTGTTTGAAATATGGTTTACAGCTATCTGTTATTTTTACATGGAACATTGATCTCAAACACCGTTTTTGAGCTTTAAATATACTTTCTCTGTCCGTAGAGTTACCCCAGAAAATGACACCATATCTGAGGATAGATTCAACAAGCCCGTAATAGGCAGTAAGGAGCGCATCACTATTGAGATTTCGGGATAAAGTATATAAAGCATATGAACTGCTGCTCAATCTTTTGCTTAGCGTTTCTATGTGAGCCTTCCAGTTTAGGGCACTATCTATTATTAGACCTAGGAACTTCGTCGTATTTACTGCGTCAATTTTTGTGTTATTATAATTAATGTCAAGATTTTTGCATGTCAAACGTTGATTAAAATTCATAAATAATGTCTTATTTATATTTATTTTCAAATTGTTGTTATCTAACCATTCTATAATTGTAATTAGAGCATTGTTTATGTCATTTTTAAACGTGCCTCGGGATTTACCTGTTACAGTGACTGTACTGTCGTCTGCGAAAAGGGTCATGGGGTATGTCGTAGCGCTAGGAAAATCATTAGTATAGAGTATAAAGAGAAGCGGCCCTAGTACGCTTCCCTGTGGAACTCCATTAAGTACTCTACGTTCCTCTGATGAAAATATTTGCTCTACATTTTTTGCGTTAATACTACTAATTTGTGTTATTTGCTTACGGTCACTCAGATATGATTCGAACAGTTTAAGGATATTACCTCTTATACCGTAGGCATCAAGTTTTTTAAAAAGAATATTATGTTGAAGATAGTCAAAGGCTTGGGTCATATCACAAAATATTGAAGAAACTGGCATATTTTTATCCATATTTTCCAATACGACATGTAGAAAGTCGTATAAAGCCATATTAATGTTTTTGTTTTTCCTAAAACCCTTTTGCTCATCGCATAATATATTATTTATTTCTAAGTATGTGTTTAATTCGTTATAATAATACTTTTCAAATACTTTAGCAAATACCGGTATCAGAGAAATAGGCCTGTAATTTTCCATTTGGTCTCTGTCCTGCTTTTTATGCATTGGTTTAATGATAGATGTTTTAAGAGCATCTGGAAACGTACCTTCACTTATGCTTAGATTAATTATATAGTTTAATGGATCACATATTTCGCTAGCAACTTCTTTCACTATTTTGGTACTAATACCATCATAACCCTGACTGTTAGTATTTTTTAGTGATAAAATAATTTTTATTACATCGTATGGTATACAGGGAGTCATGAACATGGAATCTTTTTTGGTTAAAATATGTTTAGTTACCGAAACATCTGAATGACTAAGTGGTTGTATTCTATCTACAAAATAGTTATTAAATAAATTAGCAATATGTCTTGTATTTTTAACGATTTTGCCATTTACTTTAAGTTTAGTTATATTATTTTTTGGTGTATTTAGTTTAGACTCATTGATTATTCCCCACATTGCTTTAGTTTTATTTTTTGATGTATTTATTTTGTGGTCATTCTGTGCTCGTTTTGTTAGATTAATAATTTTTTTAAATAACTTTGAGTATTGACTTAATTTATTTTTACTATGCGGTGTTGGTTTTACTCTATATTGCCACAATAATTGACGTTTCTTTTTGCTACATATCCTAACGCCTCGTGATATCCATTTATTTCTTTTATTTATATTTATTGATATAGATTTGTTCGGAAAGCACTGGTCATAGAGTAATCTAAAAATGTCAATAAAAGCATTGTAGGCGGAATTTGTGTCATAAGATTGATAAACGTCAGAAAAAGATAAACTACTAATATATGTCTTAAATATTTTGATGTTTTCCTTGCTGTAATTACGTCTCATTGTGCGCCACCTATTTAGATAACATAATGTTTTAATTGGGCATTTAAGTAGTTGAGCGGTATGATCAGATAGAGTGAACTCAAGTACTGTGGCTTTACAAGGTTGACTGAAATTATGCGCAAAATTGTCAATACATGTCTGACTTTTTAGACGTGTGGGTTGATTAAATGCCAATTTTAAGTTAAAGCTTTGTAATACATTTTTAAATTCCATAGACTGACTATTTTTCTTCATTATATCTATGTTAAAGTCACCTGTTATAATTATATTTTTTATACATTTTTTCATTAACTCTCTTAACAACAGTTCAAGTTTCTCGTAGAACAAAATTAGATTACTTAAGTTCGGTACTCTATATATACAGGCAAGAGCAATGTTATAGTCAATTAGTTCTATAGCACAACATTCGATCATACCACTAGTTGATATTTTAGTTATACGCGGTAGTTCTTTCCAACGCAGTCCATTCTTCACGAGAATACAGGCACCTCCTCTCTTGCTGTCTTTCCTGTTAAAACAAGCTGCTAGGGAATAGTTGGGTATGTTGAGTTGATTCTCATAGCCTTTCATCATGAAATGCTCGGTTACGCATAACACATCGACATTTATATTCTTGTCTATCAGTTCGTGTAGGCAGACTGTAAGTATATCAGATTTCGATAATAAGCCGGCAATGTTTTGATGTAAAATGTACAAATGGCTAGTCACGAAAAAAATCGGTTGTTGTCACAGATTCATCATGCTCATCTATTACAGGTCGAATGTCAATATTAATGTTTTGCTTAATGTCATTAGTTAATGTCAATAAATCCTTAAATATAGTACATAGTCCAAAGTTATTTATTGATCCAGTATATCTATTAAACATACTGTAGTCCGTTCTGAGATTGCGGTTACTGTCCAGTAGATATACGTTCCTATGATTCATTATGTCCCTGTATTATAAATTATTAAATGTCTCAACTCTCCAATTAAATAAACTTGTGAAATTTCCATACCTGTAGGTTGGTAAACAAATAATTATATTAGTGTGCTGAATCTCCTTTAATACGTCTCTGATATTTAGAACAATCTTATGGTAATTTTGTGATGAGTTAAAGTCTTCTTCCCCGAGTAATATAATGCAGAAGTCACTCGTCTTAAAGTCACATAGCTTTGTTTTTATTCCATTTAAAAGCTGTTCAGTACTAGCATTCGGTTTCATGTAATGGCATATGTTATTTGATTGGAAAGCCGCCGTAGCTATCGAGAAGATATGATTTTTATTATTTGTACTTAATATGCACATTCTTTCTTTATCTTTATAGCTTTTCTTTATCTCTGTATGGCAGAAATGAGATAAAATATAAAATGTTAAACTCGCGTCAGGTCACGTGACCTGATCGAAAATTCGTAAAACGGGGGGAGAATTGTCATGTTTGTGTACGATAGCGCAATAAATGAATATTGTATTTTACAACATAAATGATAATACTTTTATACTGATAATTAAAGCAATTCGTGCAAAATTATTCCCTAACCATTCCAAAATATAAAAAATGCACAACGTTACTATTCAAGTTTTCACTTCTGCCGGCACTCCCGGAGTGTGTCCCCAAAACCCGTTGTTATTTTTATTATGTCAATAAATAAAAGTTTTTTGTTTCTTTGTAATAATTAACTTAAATGCTATATTTCTGCTGTAGGCGTAGACAAGGGTGAGTTACACACACATCACGCAACGTATTTATAACTTTCTTTTTTTAAAGTCTCCCGCTCTATGATTAATTCCTGTGTGACACACAGAACACCCAGACTCGACACAGCCATTTGTGGATCACACAAATGTTTGTCTCGTGTAGATTGAACCCACAACCCTCGGCGCAGAGGCAGCGGCGAGGCGATCACTTAAACAACTACGCCATCAGTGCAGTACAAAGTTAAACCAAAATTGGTGAAATATGGGTGGTTGGTATACGAAATATATACCCTTTCGCACCCCACGACTCCTTACTGTACACAAAATTCCTTGATGGGAAAACCCTCTCACAGAAAATCGACGTGAAACAACAGTGTTTCACTGTTGTGTTTCGTTCGGTGAATGAGAGCGCCGGAGGCCTAAGCATGAGGTGACGATTCTACAGAGTATCCGTAGAGTCATTGTGTGGGTGGCGCGAGTCGACCCGGTGGCCAGGGAGAGCCGTAGAAACGGTGCTCTGCTGGCCGCCCGTGGTATAGTCCAGAGGCCCAACCGAGTCTAACCAACTAGGTTGGCTGCCTTATCATGCCGCGCATAATCTCGAGGTGGCTCGTCGTGCCGGATGGTGACCGGAGGGTGGGTCCCGGCGACCACTTTCGGGAGGGTACGGGGGTCCTTCCGTCCGTCGGATCGGCTATCGCCATACCATACAGTTATATGACAAAACTTGCTCTGCGCCTTGCCTCACTTTGCTGCGAGAATAGCCGCCTCTTTTTTTTCACGTTTCCTCTTCCTTTCACTCTATGGCAGTACGAACAAAGCATTGTCGTTCAACAGCAGCCAATCGCCGTAACCCCACTGCTGCTTCCTGTGTCGTGGAGTTTATTAACATCAGAGGACTCCACGCTAACCTTAATGCCGTCCATCACCACCTGGAGACGGCTCGGCCGGCAATGCTTTTTCTAACGGAGACACAAATACGCCGTCCTGCAGACACGAACTACCTGCAATATCCCGGCTACGTGCTAGTGTTTCCTCGCGAAAGCCGGGGTATGCTTGTTTGTTAGGGCGGATATTTGCTGTCGCCGTCTACAATGCCTAGAGGACCCTTTCTTCTCTGTCCTTTGGGTACACGTATATCATGGCTCTTTCAGCCAAATCTACATGTGCCTCTACCGATCCCATTCAGGAGACGCTGAGACAACTCGACTCTTCAATTACCTGAGTCAGGCGGCAGACGACGCGCAGGAGCGGTTTCCGAACGCTGAGTTGGTGTTCTTGGTAGATTTCAATGCCCACCATGAGACCTGGTTGGGTTCTCCCAAAACAGACCACGCGGGACGAACTGCCCATGCGTTCGCTCTCACGCATGACCTGTCTCAACTGGTACTCCAGCCCACCCGGATACCAGACATTGCAGGTCAGGCGCCCTCTCTGCTCGATCTGCTGCTGACGAGTAACCCAAACCGGTACAGTGTGTCGATTCGTGCTCCTCTGGGCACCTCAGACCACTGTCTGGTTTGTGCCACACCTGTTTTTGTTACGCCCCCACGACCCGAGGAGGCAAGACGACGACTGTGGCACTACTCGTCGGCAGACTGGGATGGAATGCGGGAGTACTTCGCATCCATCCCTTGGGCTCAACGCTGCTTTGAGAACAGGGATCCATCAGAGAGCGCTACTGCTGTCGCTGGTGAAATCACCCTGGGTATGGAATATTATATTCCATACAGTGATGTCACGAGCGGCGGCAGGAAAAGGCCCTGGTTCGGTCGTGAATGCGCTGATGCTGTTGAACGCAAACAGACAGCGTACCGCGCTTGGACCAGGGCTCGCACTCTCCACGACCCTAACGTGGATCACCTGAAGGCAGCGTTCAACCAAGCCACAAAGGTCTGCAAGAGGGCATACTTAAGAGCGGATGCCCAGCGCGTCGCACGGTTCGGCCAGGAACTCATGGCGCATCCTACGGGCAGTCGTTGCTATTGGCGCCTGGCCAAAGCCGTGTAGTCCAACTTCTGCCAGACCTTGATGCCCGCTCTGAGGTATCCGAATGGATCACTGGCTCATCGGCCGCAGGAGAAAGCAGATCTGCTTGCAAATCTTTTTGCGGCCAACTCCCGAATCGATGACTGCGGTTCGCAGCCGCCTAACATTGCCAACTGCGGCTACACCATGCCTGATATATGTATCAGGCAACGAACCGTTCGTGCGATACTGCAGTCTCGATGTTCGGAAAGCCAGTGGACCTGACGGCATCCCAGCTGTGGTCCTTAAAAAATGTGCAGCGCAGTTGTCTCCCACGCTTACGCGCCTATACCGGACGTCTTACGCCGCAGGCATTGTGCCTGAGGCTTGGAAGGAGGCGAACGTTCAACCGATTCCCAAAAAGGGGGACCGTTCCGAGCCAAGCAACTATCATCCCATAGCTATCACCTCGGTGCTCTCGAAGGTGTTCGAGCGGATTATAAACACCCAAATTGTCCGCTACCTGGAGGATCAATCGTTGATCAATGATCGCCAATACGGCTTTCGGTCTAAACGATCAACGGGTGATCTTCTAGCGTTCGTCACGCACCTCTGGGCTGAAGCTATGGACAAGCACGGCGAGTCTTTGGCTATCAGCATTGACAAAGCCAAAGCTTTCGACAGAGTCTGGCACCGGTCTCTTCTTTCCAAGCTTCCGGCCTATGGCTTGCCCCCTCAACTGTGCACCTGAATTGCGAGTTTCCTGCAGAAGCGTCATATTCAAGTCCTTTGCGACGGTCGCGCTTCCAAATTTATGCAGGTCAATGCAGGAGTGCCTCAGGGTTCTGTCTTATCCCCTACGCTCTTTCTTCTGCATATCAATGATATGTTGAATCTCGGCAACATACATTGTTATGCGGACGACAGTACCGTACATGGGCGATATCTCGGACATCCTGGGGCCAAACAGGCTGAGGTTGAGGGGAAAAGGCAGAATCTTGTCGTTGAACTTGACCAGACCTTGGACCGCATCTATGACTGGGGTGCAAAGAACTTGGTCGAGTTCAACGCCAAGAAGACCCAGGCATGCGCGTTCTCAACAAAAAAGTCTCCGTTCCTTCCCCTCCCTTCTCTGAAGAACACTCCACTGGTGATACGTGACAGTCTCTCCATCTTAGGTATGGATCTTTGCCGCTCCCTTAATCAGAAAACCTATATCGAGAGCGTCATTAAGCAAGCTTCGCGAAAACTCGGAGTTCTGAACAGGGTGAGGCGGTTCTTCACGCCTGGGCAACTGTGCCTATTGTATAAGGCACAAGTGCGCCCTTGCGTGGAGTACTGTTCTCATTTTTGGGATGGCTCCGCGCAGTACTTGCTGGACGCTCTCGACCGGTTACAGCGGCGGGCTGTCCGTATCATCGGAGATCCAGAGGTCACGAGTTCACTGGAACCTCTGCAACTCCGTAGGGACATTGCCTCATTGGCATGTTTCTACAGAATATACCACGGGGAGTGCTCTGAAGAGTTATTCCACCTTATCCCGCCCTCCCCTTTCCTATCCAGAACAACGCGTGCTGGGCTCAGATGCCATCCTTACACGGTAGAGTCGATTAGAGCGCGTACCAAAAAATTTGGGTCCTCACATTTCTGCCGAACGACCAAGGCATGGAATTCTCTGCCAAGGCACGTGTTTCCTTCTTCCTTCAATCCTGGGTTCTTTAAGCGGGGCGTGAAAAAGCATCTTCTCAGGCCGTCAAAGTAGAGACCTCAACATCGCCTCGGCTACTGTGGGGGCGATGTGGAGGCCACTGCTCTTAGACCACACGACTGCTTACCATCAGGTGGAGTGTGGTCATTTTGACGAGCAAAATAAAAAAAAAAAAAAAAAAAAAAAAAACCCGTCAACACTTCTTTGGTCTCGGACATTGAACCTGCGACCTTGTTACCGCAGAGCTTTCACTACCGCTGCGCTACGATCGACCTAACTTAACTAATATTTCAAAAAAGTCGATAAAACTACAAACGAGCCGAGAGCTTTTTAATTTACAAGTTTAACTAGAAACAATTGAAATAAAAGCTTTATTAAAATTAACGAAACGTGCATTTTTCAGTTTCGCTCTCCCGGCATGAAGTGGCTAAGAGCTTAGCTTTTATTTTAAATTGCAATTTAAAACAATTGCTCCTTTAGGATGGTTTAAGTGGTCGCCTCGCCATTGACATTGCTTGGAGCGGGATCGATCCCCAAACGGGACAAAGTTACTAGGAAAGGTGCAATATTTGCTATATGACAATATCACTAGACCCCACACTAGGATTTCTTGTTTCGTGGCAACCTGTCTCTTCCCTAGTTTACATAATTGTATTATTATGTAGAACTGACTTCATACAAAAGACAGCCAATGCGGTGACGTGAGCGATGCTTGGTTCAACATTCGTATTCTGAATCTACCTTCAATATGTAAAAATCTAATATTACGCAGTGTATAAAATTTTTGTCCATTGAATTATAAGTTTGTAAGGTATGTTACTATGCATTAATTAACGTAGTTATGTCGCAGTCGATGATATGATGCACGGTAAAACTCGAACGAGTTTGTTTGCATCACAACATTTTCTTTATTATTTACTAGCTTTTGCGCGCGGCTCCGCCCGCGTGGTACCTACATCAATAAAAAGTAGCCTATGTCCTTTCCCAGGTTTTAAGCTATATCTGTACCAAATTTCATCTAAATCGGTTGAGTGGTTTAGCCGTGAAAAGGTAACAGACAGACAGATAGACAGACAGAGTTACTTTCGAATTTATAATATTAGTAAGGATGTTGCGAATAAAAAAATAAAAAGAAGCATAAAAATATGAAAAAGAATACAATATCTTCATTGTAATCTAATTTGCACATAGTGATAACACTTGCATAACCGTGGTCCCCACATAACGCATAGCTGTATCGTTGCTATGTTTATTATTATTATTTAAAAATTATTATTATAATTCTAATTAGATCCAAAGCGTGAGCGTGCAAAATTCGCAGTTCACGGCAGCTGGAAATGACACGGGAGTGTATCCAAGGGTTGCAGCACCGCCTACTGAGCAAATGTTAGCCGAAGTTCGATCGACCAAGTGTTTGTATAGACCGGCACCACACACGGAATTCAAAGGGCACACGATGAACGGCAGCCTTTTAAACAGCTGGTTGTATAATTATGTGGTAGAAGTTTTGTTGTCATTGTTAACTGTAAATAAATAAAATACATAAATAATAATAATATTATATTGTCGACAGTAAGTACTCAATTACCGAGATATTTGGTAAAGTAAAACCCAAATTGTATTCTTAACGAATAATAACAAGTAAGGTGTTGCAACTATACAATTTCTTAATTTCGTATTATACAATTTCTTACTGACTATAAAAATCTAAAATAAAGACAAAACAATTTTATTAACACTGAGATTAGTTTGGAACTCTAATTTAAACACTATGTTTTACGAAGATTAACCTAATGTCTAAAGCTGCGTATACATTACGCGCGGCAGCCGCGCGAGCCTATGTTCGACTAGAGCAGACGTACATTTGCCGCGAGCCAAAATAAACATATGAATTTAAGTAGATCGCGGCTGCCGCGCGCGGCAAGCGATCCATCTCGAATATCTGCGGCAGATAGCCAGACCAGTTAGTTCCACAACAAATCATTGGCGCCATACAATCGTATGAGTAGACGACACTTTTCGTTGTCCATTCGAAATGTTCGAGCTGCCGCGCGCGGCGACCCGGTCTCTATAGCGCGCGGCCGCCGCGCGAGCCAATGTTTGAGGGTTTGCCACGCGTAATGTATACGCTGCTTAAGACGTTTTCGTTGTGCGTAGAGAGTGTATTCATGAAGTATAATAAGAGCGAATAAAGTAAGAGATATAGTTCATGATCGTAGCAGTTGGAATCTATAGTCTCTGCCTACCTACCTAAATACAGGCGTATATGTATCTATCAACTGAAATGTACATCTGCTACTAGAATTATATGATAACATGGTCATTTATACTTAAAACGCAATAAACCTATTTATATTTTATTCCAAAACAAAAATGGCTTCCAACCTCAATTGTAATAAAACATAAAAGCATCCAGTCTTTGTCAAATATAGCAAGTAGTCACTTCAAATATGTCCTCATGCATTCCGCTGGCAGCATATATTATTTATTTAAATCCATCCAGGATAACCGGGCAGAGTTATCTATACATATAATAAAATAGTAGGAAAGTCAAAACTGTACATTGAATATTTTTTTAAAAGAATACTTGAGGCGTGATCTACAATCGATATCGAAGCCAAAAATATAGTTTTAAGAATTTTTGTCTATTTGTCTGTTTGTCTGTATGTATGTCCGGGCTAAACTCAAAAAGTACTGCATGGATTTACTTCAAATTTTGCATGAATATTACTAACAGGTCGGGTCAACATATAGACTACATATTATCACGCTATCACCTACGGGAGAGGAGCTGTGAATCTTTATTGTTCTTACGCATTCTGTGACAGCGTGTAATCTAACGACGCATATTTAAATGTTGTTTTTGAGTAAGCCATGCTATTATCTAGCTTTACACTATAAAAACTACGCCATTTAAGTAACTTGAGCAGAGAATTAAATAATAAGAACGGAAAACGGGCTAAGAACAAGAATTTATTTACTATCGGCTCCGTGCTACATAGTACGATCGGCCAAGAAAGTGGTCTACCAATTTTGACAAAAGTTTCTGTGTGATCTAACTATCGCTAAGGTTGACACATGTTGACACATGGCATGACGTGAATATAATCCTATCACAACTAATATTGTAAAAGCGAAAAGGAGTTTGTTTGTTTGTTTGTTTGTTACCTTTTCACGCCTAAACCACTGAACCGATCATCCTGAAATTTTGCATATACGTTGACAGGTGTACAGAAACGGACATAGGCTACCTTTCATCCCGAAAAAAGTACTGTTCCCGAGAAAAACAATAACAACGTTTTTATGATAATAGATGGCGCCACGTGTCTTTCGAATCATGATTAAATTATATTATTACAAGCAGACTACGACCCGAATTGACTGTCAAATTCTAAATTAACGCGAGCTAAGCCGCGGGCAAAAGCTAATGTTAATACATTGACTTTATATGTGCTTTCCCCGTATTTATATTGTAAAATATTTTCCCGTGCAATCTATGCTAATATTATAAAGCTGAAGAGTTTGTTTGTTTGTTTGAACGCTCTAATCTCAGGCACTACTGGTTCGAATTGAAAAATTCGAAAAGTTCGGTGTTGAGTAGCCCATTTATCGAGGAAGGCTGTAGGCTATATAACATCACGCTACGACCAATAGGAGCGGAGGAGCAATGAAAAATGTTGCGAAAACGCGGAAAATTCTCCTATATGAAGCAGACGAAGTTGCGCGGGACAGCTAGTATGAAATATATGTACGGTTTTACCTTGCTTTCAATTCTCCCATGTGATCTTGAATAGGTATTGTCTCATAATCCTACTCATATGTGAAAGTTTGTGTAAATGTTTGGCTCTTTAATGTTTGAAATAATTGTTACTCAAATACACGTAAATCGTAGAACCGATTTGGATTAAAATTTGATAAACAACATAATTTTATGATCGTTTTTGAAGTGAACACTTGTTTAGGCGCGTTGAGCACTTCTTGGGTGAACAAAAATCAAATCATCATTTTTTAATTATTTTTGTTTTATAAAGAAGTGTTTATGATCAAGGATTAAAATTTTCACTTCTATCGGCAGTCTCCAAACACTGCAAATTAAATTTTTCTTGTACGCATTACTGTGCATCTGACACTAAAAAGAAGCTATTAATTAGGATATCACTTCTATTCATACAATAATTAAACCCTAAGTCTAAGTACCTGGCTTAGTGGGAGACCGTTGAGCTGCAACGCTCTGAGGTCACGAGAGATCCCATGGCGTGCATCTCTGAGTTTTCGAAGCTATGTGCGTATTAAATAGGTAAGTATCGCGCACTACTCGCTTTAACGATGAAGGAAAACTTCGTAAAGAAACCTGCATGCCTGAGAGTTCTTCAAGTGAGTGATAAGTCTGCCAACCCGCAGAGGACGGCGTGGTGGACTATTGCCCACCCTTCGCACAGTGAGAAGATGCCCGTGTCCCGTAGTGGGACAGTTGAATACAGTGTTGGTATTATTTATTTTCAGTCTAAGTAAAAGAGATAAGTTCCTTCAGCCTGAACAACTGTAGGTTAGCCAGAGGTAAGTGAACCTTCGAGGACATTCCGAAGGGCGGGCGCGTAGGCTTCCTCATAATGTTTTCTTTCAATGTTAAAAGTAAGTGATAATTTATTCATACGTACCTTTACAAGCACCTGTAAAAAGTTCTTTCAGCGCTACGTGTTTTGACTTAAAACCAGAAATTGTCTTTATTCTTCCTGACTGGTGGTGATAAGTGTATATTACTTATATCTATCAGTTATTTAATAAGGAAAACATATAAAACCTATTTATTTAATTAGTACATCTTTTGTCATTGGATGTTTGAGTTTAAATCTAGACTTAATTTGATGCGCATTAATCACTGGTTTCTGAAAGGCAGATCAACACAAAAAAATGTTAACAGCCGGACAAACGTACTCGTATGTCGACTTTTGTGATTGGCGGACTGAATTAGCAACAGCCAATCAGATCGCTCGACTAGAGTTGCTTTTGATACGTTGTTGATGAGCCTTTCGAAATCTAGGCGTTATTGTATTTACGATAATCCGGCAATCACACTGTTGGTTTAAGTATATTTAACAATGTAATTTAAACTCTATATTGATTGATCAATTCGAAAATAATGGGATACATGCGACATTAAAATTACGTTTATAATCAAAATCCTAAATAGTATTATAAGTGCGCAGGTGTTTGTTATGTTTTCATGACTTAACTACTCGACCGATCATCATAAAATTTTACACACACGATATCAGGGTTACAGAAAATTTATTGACAAAATGTTGATTAACGCGAGCGAAACCAGCGGCAAAATCTAGTAGTGTATATGTATAACGACAAAAAACGTGCACCATTTTATTATTTTTACCTATTTAAATCAACTTAGTAGGTATGATTATTTGGGATTAGACATAGCAGGTCTCGCGTCATTGCATCAAACAAGTGGCTCACAAAGCAATCAAACTGAAGGGCTGCTGTAGACTTTGCTTACAATCAAACTTCAAGTGCAAATATCTGCGTGCGGTCGTGCAAGCGCCCTGAAATGAACTTAAACTTAGATAGAACTGCTACAGACTTGCGATTTATAGTCGCAACTTTGTAATTATCTTACACCCGTTTGTTTACTTAGTCAACGCGATCTGAAGTGGTATCTAGAAAAGTTTGGATTCCAATAAAATCTATGTAATCAGAGGGACTCTTGAGCGAGAGCAACTTAAGACCACTGCGCTTTATCTCGTACTACGCCATAAGCGTATTATAAACGGAACATGCAAGGGAAAATATTATAGAGACTACTACGCATGCTCACTTATGTACAACTTAAGCATTGAATGTAGCGGTACTTATAATTTGCCATGCCATAATATTGGCTAGCGATGGTAAGGTCTAGTGCAGTAACCGTCCCGTGGACCGCTGGGGGCCCACCTGGACCATTTTGGGAACTCCCAAAGTGGTCCAGGTGGATCCCCAGCGGTCCACGGGAGACTCGATGGGGGTCTACGTTGGCGTGACAAAAAATGGGGGTCCACAATTCGTAAGCGGAGGTCCACGAAAATTTATTTGGTTTCACCTATCAATGTAGGCAGATAATATTTTAAGACCGATTTTTCGGTAAAGAAAGAAAAAAAAAAAGGTCAGCCCGTAGAGATTTGATCACATGTTTTAATTGCTTGATTTTCACCAATATAAATACGAATGCCAAGAAATATGGTAAAAATGTAGCTGCCACGGGAACCAGCTAAATTTTGAAAGTGGTCTATGAGAAAAAAATCTGGGAACCTCTGGTCTAGTGTCTCATATTAGTACAAAGAATAATGTGATGCCCGGTTTGTTCAGCACGGTCAGGATGTATACAGGGTAATAGGCAGACACCTTTATATACGCTAGATACAGCTAGATCAACATGTTTCCAAAATTACCTTATTTTACAGAACGCCTCTGATGGCCACGGGTCTTATTTCTTGTTGGTACTTATCATTCCACTGATAATATTCGGATTGCCATAGTTCATATACCTACCGTGTTTAGCTACAGTCAATAATATAGTCAACAAAGGTATATAGGCAAATCAACGATAAGAATACTACATTTCTAGAACGTAGCTTAGGCAGATTTAGCAGACCATAGCGCATCTACGGGGCTCTGGCTGAAGACTTACCTACTAGTTTAATAATAAAAATACGTACTTTGCGGGCTAAATCAAAATTCCTATCTAGCACCCGCCACGCACCTCGAATACTTCCCAACGGAAATGTTTTATAAGCTAATTCCGTTTTCCCATTTCATGGAAATTATTAATCCTTAAATAATCTTTTCCCTAGATTTATTATTTCCAAGATGCTCTTTGTATCCGTTGTTTGAATGTTTGTAAAGTCCCATGGGACACAGGAATTAAGCCTGGTGTGAGAGTAGTCTTAAAAAACACACACAAAGAAGAAAAACGTCATTTCGCCAACTATGGTTTTAGGTCCGACGTAACAGCGGTGAGCTTAATTAAGCCCACTGCTGTCAATCGGCAAAAGTTCCCAAACTTATACCAGAAATTAAAAGATTTCGTGTCAACATATTATCAGTGGCAAAACGGGTAGCTACTGATAATTTCTTGATAAAAAACCTCAAAAACACTACCCAATTTGATTCCTGAGAATGATATCCGAGATTTAATGCACAGTTGCATTCACAACCGCTCTGCCATCTAGGTGTCGATAGGCTATTGAATTCTATGTAATATAATTACTCGGTGCTACGTCAAATGTTGCGATAAGATATTTTGGTAATCCACAATATTCCTTAAAAGAAGAGACTGTTGAGGTTGGTTTAATATTACAACGATTACGAAATGGTAGGGTAGATAAGGTCAGGTACATCGTTATTATTATTCTCTTGTCGTTTACTGTGGCAACAAGCAATTAAAATTATAGCTAATTGTACTTACAAATATTCGTGTAGGAAGACTGTTTAAGTTTTCTTTGTTTTGCTAGACTCTCGGGGAAAGTGTAAACTTGGATCTTAATAGTTTTAATAATTTAAATAGTAGTAGTAGATTATTAGTTCCCAAATTATGTAATAACTAGATGTGCCCGCGGTTTTACTCACGTTTATGATTACTACGCCGTCCCCGTGGGTCGTAGCGTGATGTTATATAACCTATAGCCTTCCTCGATAAATGAGCTACACACTAAAATAATTTTTCAATTCGGGCCAGTAGTTCCTGAGATTAGCGCGTTCAAACAAACAAACAAACAAACTTTTTAGCTTTATAATATTAGTATAGATAGTGTTGTTAAAATAAACAACGCGATAAAATCTGTATAAAGTAAGTAATTTAATTTTAATAGATTGACAGAAAAATGCAAATGATTGAGTTTATAAAACCTTTACAGCGATAGAAAATTATTTTCCTGAAAACATGTAAATTGTGGTCTAATAGTCTTAATATTAGACTAATTAAGATTCTCGAATTCATGTAAATAACAGCTAAAAGGTTGGATGACAAAGTTGTCGTGGGAAATGTAACAAAGCTAATACAGTCAAATCTGGCGACAATAGATCCCAGTTGTAGGTCAAGTAGAACTAAAGTCTACGAATATAACAACTCACTAACAGACTCGTGTACGAAATAACATAAGTTACTGAGTACCTGATTCTTCTTTAACCCTCCACGAACCCAGTATTTACTCAACCAAATATTAAATATTAGGTACAATAAGTCCCGAACAAATAGTCAAGGCCGCGGGCAGTCTACAAATTTCTCATAACGTTTTATTTACGCATTTAATGTAATTGAATTTCTTGGGAAACCGCAGTTGTTTCGCGCCGGAGAAAAATGATGGAATGCAGGGAATTACTCATTGTTCAGAGTTCATTATCTATTAAGGAAGAATGGAAAACGGTACAAATATATTAAGCTTATGAGATTCCGTTTTTAAACAACTTTCTCCAAACAAAATGTTGTATATATGCAGTAATGGTAATGGACCTAAAACAAAATATGGATTCACTCAAAGTTTTGTCACACATGTTAATGTGTGACGAAACTTTACAAATGGTTTGAATAGCTGGTAAAACGAAATCAAATAGTAAAAAAAAACGTTAGACGTTCTTCTGTTTACGCGAATGTTACTCATTGAAATTGAACTAATACTATAAGGATTTTATCGCGTTGTTTATTTGACACTTTATTACATGACGGATTTATTAAAAATTTTGAAAACTGTTGCACTACTATTACTATTAAACTTTACTAATTTTTAAGCTAATTAAATTATTGAAACTACTGAAACTATTTACACTATTACTATACTATTCTACTATTTATATTTATTTTTACACTTTCCCCGACGTTTCGGTTGCTTTTCAGCAGCCATGGTCAAGGGGAGACTAAGATGGTAGTTGTCTCAATGTTCCAGTGTAGTTATTTCAAAGTGTATGTGTTACTTATGTAATAAAGCTACATAAAGTGTCAAATAAACAACGCGATAAAATACGTATATAGTAGCCTAATTTCAAAAAACGTTAGAATGTTTAAAACGCCAACCATTTGATTTAGGTATAAATCATGTATTCACGTAATTTTTACTCAGATTGTTTCTTTGTTTACAATTTGTAGGTAGATTAAAATAAATTAAATATACACTTCAATAACTTATTTCTTCTAAGTGCTTCGGCAACACAATAAGCGAAAGCAGATAGTAAAACAGTGACTGTGTAAAAAGGAATCAGAGTTCTGTTACTTACAACTTAACTAAGTACAACAT
This sequence comes from Catocala sponsa, assembly GCA_963564715.1. NCBI lineage: Eukaryota > Metazoa > Arthropoda > Insecta > Lepidoptera > Erebidae > Catocala > Catocala sponsa. The sequence goes on from OY751347.1 coordinate 506,344, forward strand.
GATCTAAAGACTAAATTGTCATAGATTATATATTCTTATATAAATAGGAGTTATTACTTTAGAGTAATGAACCCTATTTATCTGATATTAGTTACAGCTTATAGTAAAATCGCGGACGGTTGGCTTGACTCTTGAACGGCTTACTATCGCGGTAAAATAAGAAAATAACTTCCAAATAAGGCCCGCAGTAAAATCGAAATAATAAGAACATACTTTACGATGCCTAGCGCAGAAGGTGATTAATAAGGCGCAGTTGTAGGCATCAGAATATCTATTTAGTGAAGGTACCTATAAAAAAAATGTTGGCACAGAAAATAAGTTTTGAAAGATTTCCACCTCTGGAATGCTCGTCAAAACTTTACAGAGTAGCCATCTCATCAAGCTCCATTGTCTTAATATTTAACACATAATTCCAAAATCCCCAAACATTTCTCAACATCCTCCAACTTGAAGCTAACATCCAAATGTGCTCCTAATAATCTTCATAAAGGTCAAGGGCGAGCTTCTTCGCATTTCAGTTTTATATGTTTTTGTTTATAAAACGTTTAACTAGATTACATCGGAGGAGACCACAATAAAAACGACCATAAAATCTATTATAGTGACGTAGATAAAGAGACAGAATGTCCGCACTTAAACGAATGGCTTGTAAAATTGACATGATTGTGATGGTGGTTTTTAGACCCTGACTCTGCTTTACATTTCTGTGTCAATAAAACACTTTTTGCTTAAGTTGCGTTGGTGATATTTTAGTATTTGAAAAGAAAAAGATTTTTGAGCTTCACGAATAAATTATTTAGGTATCACTAAAACATTATTCTCGTAGCTAGCTATGTTGAATAGCATTTCTTTTGTTTATTTCTATTAAGGCTTTCTGTCCTCAAAAGATTCAAGTGTATTACGTACCTATATACTTTTCACCGGTTTATATAATGCCTTTCAATTAGAAGTCACGTCTATCGACGTCGCATCGCCTGTATTTTAATCGAATAGATCGTTATAACGTTGATCCTAAAGGCATTTGTCTATTCTTGTTTCATGTCCAGATTTGTATAAATATTAGGATTCCACCCTATTAACACTTTCTTTTAAAACAATTTCTAAGAAAATTCTAGGATGAGACCAGATGTCACAGTATTTGAAACTTGACTCCCCATTAACTCACATAGAAATTCCTGATAGACTCGTCAAAGCTATAATTTAATTTAACATTACATCCCCCCTCTCAAATACTGGAATGGTAAAAATAAGTAATCTCTACTAATATTATAAAGAGGAAAGATTTGATTTTTTGTTTGTTTGTATCGATTCAACTCAAAAACTACTCAACCGATTTAAAAATTCTTCCACCATTATAGAGTTTTATTGTCACCGAGTAACATAAGCTATATTTTATTTTTAAGAAGAACTGTTATTAACATAACCTAACCTATGCTACTTTTTTTGCTAAACAGTAACATAGGTAACTATGCTACTTTTCGCGAACGAAGCCGCGCGCAAAAGCTAGTTAATAAAGCATTACTTATTTTCTAATAAAACCTTGCAGATTGTAATTATGAAATGGTCATCAAGTGATATTCGGCGAAGGTTGCATTAGTCCAAGAAGATTTTGGTTCAGCATTTTGATTTGGACCAACTGCAAAAAGGCAGGTGTACTAATAAAATTGATAAATTCTGTAAAAACTGCACCAAAATGTATCATATTAAATAACCAAAATGAAGTCCCGGTAGATCTCTAAATATATTATACAATCAATTTCATTTAAACTTGTTTAACAAAATTCGGGCAATTTAACGAAAGTCTATTGACGAAATTCATCAATGTTGGCGAACAATCTTGTTCCAAAGGCGGGGGAAAGTTGACGATAACAATATGCAAATCTAATTATATTGATCAATTCAATTACTTCGAGCCGAATAAACCAATGATGTTGTTTGAAGGCGAAAGCGCGTTCAGCGGTGATTAGATCACAGATTCGATTCTTCAGCTAGGCAAAATTTATTTCACCAACTTTCTTTCACAGCCAAGATGATAAAAAGCAGCACTATTTTCAAACTGTATCCAGTAAGCGCGCTCTTTGACATGAACTTAACTGCCAAAATATAGCAGCGTCTGTCAGCATAGCCCTTCTACGCAAAATAGGCATAATGCTATAAAGAAGCACCATCACATACCCAGAGGCTAACTGAAAAGAAAATTGTGTTAATTAAAAAGCCACCCTTTTGTTTCTTAAGCTCTAAGAATAAGCTTCGTTTTTGTTATGCATTTTACTTACAATGGTTTTGTTTGTGCATAAAAGAAAAGAAAGACAACTTGTTGTTTTTGAACGGACGCGTATTTTAAAAGACAGCCTCTAGTTATATTAGTCTAATGGATATTTCATTACTTTCATTAGATAAGAGATTCGTAGGTTCTAGTTTTCAGACTCAGGGATTTTGTTATTGAAATAAACTATCATTAAAGTTTCTCAGCAACTTTTCCGAAAATTTCCCTTTAAAGTAATCATTGAATTATTACTTACTTATATATTTTCAACATGATGCAATGGAAACATAATTATGATACTACGACATAATTTTAAATATACTTCTTTAAATAAATTATTTAGGTTCTTTCTTAATTCCATTTATATCGTGCACAGACTGGCAGTACCTTTGTATAGAAAACCCAGCTTGCGTTTCTAACATGCTTAATCCAGAATATTTAACAGTTTAATATTCAATCTAGTATTAGCATGCATTCGCAACAATGACGATGATTTACTGTTAACATATGTGTATGCATGGCTTATTCTGAAACCGTTCATCTGTTTGCAAAATGAACTTTGCACAACATGACACTGTCACCTCTCTTCACGTCAGTCATAAAATAAGGTCAAAACAATGAAATGATAGATACTCATTTTATATATGTAAAAATCTAAAAAATAGACAGATAATACTTGTTTGCTTTGAGTCTATTCACAGGCGTGCGGGTCGCTGTTATGTATTCTGGAATGGAGGTTTCATAAAACCCCTGTAAATGTTGGCATTGCTAGTAGCTACAGGGAAAGGTCGGCTGAAAGTTGCGCTGCTGTGATTTTTGTGCGTTAGCATAAAATAATAATAAGGTGCACGCCCACACTTGTGTTCATAGAAAGAAAGCAATATCATTTATTCAAAGATACGATTTACATATGTACGTCTACATGGTGGGAGAATGTGCGGCAGCTGCGGTCTTCTTACATCCACACATGTTTTTTATTCGCTACTGACATTTAGGAAGCATGAGAGCAGAATAAATGCTGTAGAAATGAGAGCGCTGAGAAAATAATGTGGTGTGACTCTGAAAGATAGAATAAGGAATAGTGTGATTAGAGAGAGATGCGGCATGACAGTGGATATAGTGATGAGAATAGAACAGGGTATGCTAAGCTGGTTTGGGTATGTAGAAAGAATGCACGAGAAAAGACTGGCTAAGAAAGTTTAAAAGGCTAGTGTGAATGGAACAGTCGCTATGGGAAGACCTAGGCGAACGTTTCTTGATCAGATTGGAGATGTTCTGGATAAAGGTCAGGTTAAGAGCACCTTAAACCGGCGAGCGTGTATGAGGAATGTGAAGAAAGTGAATGAAGCCAGAGAAGTGTGTCAGGATCGTAGCAAATGGAAATCCGTAGTCTCTGCCTACCCCTCTGGGAAACAGGCGTGAATCTATGTATGTATGACATTTAAACATCAATCACTAATAATAAAAATAAAGTTTGCTGGTTTTACCAACATAAGCTATGTCATTATCATGCGCGCCATCTCTGATCGACAGCACCAGCTATTGTATGAACTTACATAAATATCCCTAACCCTTACCTATAAGCTTACATCTTTGCGTTATTCGACGCGTAAGACGTATGCAACAAGTGCACTTCGTTAGCCGCATTTGCGTCGCTCAAGATGCGAGCATCTCACGCTGCGACGACTAAGTTCAACCCGAAAAATAAAACGTAGTAATCAGCAAACGCAATGCGTTCAACGCACCGTATGATGAACCCATTACATGGTGACTAGATAACGTTTAAACCATTTAGCTATACATACGTACAGTCAAAAGTACTGCGCAAACATCTCGACGAACGTGCTAAAGAGGAGTAAACTTGTAATTGAAGTCGGTTGTAAAAGGTCGAATTTACGAGTTGGATTATTGACCTTAGACGGAAGCCTGACTTCATTAGCGGCTGTTAGGGTCATGCCACACGATACGTTGCGAGTATAGACGCTGTAAGCTGCCGTAATTGTATCAAATTGTGTAAAACTGATATTACCCGTTTTTCCTAAGTCGGTACAATTTCTGGGTCAAGAGGGCAAAGTGCTATTTAGTTTTACTGTCAACGAGATAGGTGTAAAAACCCAGGAATACACCTCTTCGTCTTAAATGTAAAAGTAATGAAAAGAAATGACCCCTATATCTCGGGAGTCTTTTGGCCCATAAGGCCCATATTCAAAATCGACGCTAAGGTGTCTACGCACCAAGTTACAAGTCAATATTTTTCAATCTAAAATTTGTGACCCCCTATATCTCGAGGGTCTTTTGATCCACAGAGCCCATATTCAAACTCGACCGAGGTATGACCCCAAGGTATATGCGCACTAAGTTACAAGTCAACCGGTCTAGTGGTTCCGGAGTTATGCCTGTCACTAACATCAATCTGTCACTAACACACAGACCGTCACAAAGTGTTTTCATTAACCTCTTCGAAGAAGACTCAGAGGTTAATAAATTCTCAATAGCAGCAGCACGGAGACCACAAATGTACCTGTCCTGGTAAACAGTAATAGGCTCCTGGCGACCAAAACTATAGCTGCTAAAATGAGGATGTGTACACTTCTGCCTATACCTTTGGGGATATAGGCGTGAGACAATAATGTGTGTCTGCGTACTATTACGTTCCTAATGCAATTAAGTCACAAAACGTTTATTTGTATGAGATGATGTTTATATGTTTGTGTCTATTACCTTCATTTAATTTCAAGGCTGTCAGAATAAAACAATGCTAACGTTAGTTAGATACCGAAAGCTAAGGATTGTGCAGATTTACATCCATATTTAAGTCAATATCAGTAATTGGGATTCCGCACGATTCTACACAAAACATTATATTGATGCAGCAACGTGTGGTGTGACAGAGACCTTACAATGTTTATGTTTGCAGACACTAATACGGAACGACACGTGTAACACGACCGTCGACTGATGTTTGCCAATGTATTTAATTAGTCCTAAAGTGGGCACGTGTAATTTCGTATATTTGACAAATTAACGAAAGTGCTGTACGTTTACGCGAATGTGCGAATTATATATTGACGTTAACAAACAAACTAATATTCGAATTTATAATGTTATCTTATGCGGGGGCCAGTCAGTGCAGACCGGCGACACTTCGACCCAGTGGGATCTTTTGTGTCGACACTCTCCCAAAACGACTGCCATAGATATTCATGGCAGTCAGGACCGACGGCTTAACGTGCTCTCCGAGGCACAGAGCAGGCGATAATTGTCAATCAATACGCACATAATTTCGAAAAGTCATATATAACTTCCGAAAATCAGAGGTGCGCGACGTGGGTTCGAACCTGAGACCCTCTGCATTGCAGTCTGTTGTTCTCCCCACTGAGCTATCTTTATAACATTAGTATAGAGTATAGATATCGATGCATTCCCAGTCGAAAGACGCGTGTCGCTCAGACTGCACACTTTCATACACAACGTCCTTGCAGCCAAGTAACAATAAAAACATTTGTAAGCACTATTACACAGTTTGCTAGCTTCCAACCTCACTGATGGTGTTACCAAGGCATCAGGAACCCTCAAGCAGTTTCTTTTATGTTTACAGACATTTGCAGCCGTAAATCCTAGATATAGATAGTGTAGGAATAGAAATAAATACTATAATAGTTTACAGTCAGCTTTCAAAACATTTTACTGACGTCATTATCTAGGTTGGTTGATAAATGACCGCAAAAATGATGTCGTGTAAGTGGTTCTATTAGTATTATCGAGTGCTGTGTGTGTGATCGAAGATCATGGGATAAAAGTGATAGGTCATTTCTTGGGTAAAAAAAAGTGATGTTGGTTATTGTGATTCGCGTTTCTGTTTTCGACAATTGGTAATAAATAACAAATAACAATTTCTGTCGTAGCCTTTTATGCTCAAGCGTTGAGATATACTAATCTAAACAAAATAAGACTACCTGTATTTTTACCAAACGGATGCTGTTTGAAAATACTGTAGCTCAGTTGTTGAGGCATTGCTCTTACGCAAAGGGGTCGTGCATTCAATTCTTATTCTTGTCTACTACTGATGTGCAGTAATAACATAAACGTTAACAGAAATGCTACTAATTGTCTGAACTTAGTACCAACGAGATGGGTGTAAAAACTCAGGATTCAACCTCTTCGTTTTTATGTGACCTTGTGACCCAGGGCCCATATTCAAACTCGACCGAAGTATAACCCCAAGGTGTCTGCACACCAAGTTACAATTCAACCGTACCTACTGCTGGGCATGATGCCCACAGTTGGGCCTCATGTCCACTTTTGGGCATCTTGCTCACTGTTAGGCATTATACCAACTGTTAGGCATAATGCCCATTGTTGGGCATGTTGTGTTGCAAAACGCAGCACAGGACAAAACTCGACAGCAAACAGCAGCAACCAACTCGAATCAGCAAACCACCACTCTGCATATAAATGAAGCCATTTTGCCATTTAAAATACATGTGACCTTGTGAATCTTATATCTCGGGGGTCTTTGGTCCCACAGGGCCCATATTCAAATTCGACCGAGGGATAACCCCAAGGTGTCTGCACACCAAGTTACAGGTCAATCGGTTTAGTGGTTCCAGAGCTATGCCTGTTACTAACAGACAGACACACAGATCCACAAAGTGTTTTCTTTAACCTCTTCGAAGAAGACTCGGAGGTTAATAAATGTGTATAAGTACATAAATTGACACACGCTTATAAATCTTCGAAAGGTTAGGCAGAAATTCTATTACGGTTACATATCCCTAATTATGTTTTAGATGCAACCCTATTGCTGTCCAGCGGGCACATTGCCGTACTCCGTGCTGTCTATGACAATTTTATAACAGTGAAAGCCGGTAAATCTTTGCTCAACCCAGATGTCGAACCCAATATCTCACGATCGTACTCAAATCTAAATAAACAAACATACGCCACGGAGTCAATGGCCGTCATTAACTATCGTGACAGGAATTAAGCTATCGTATTAGAACAAACATAAAAAGCGCCTACCTTTATTTAAATACTTACAAGATTACTTCTTGCTATGATAAAACTGTGCGGCGCTTCGAATTAATCTTTCGTTCGGTCCACCTAAACTGTCGTTAAAATTCTTCATCAAGCTTTAAGCATCCAGACTCCTTGTAGTAAAGTTTAACTGGGACAACTTTCGAAAGTTTCTTATTGCTTTTTACCGAGGCAAACGCCACTTAGCTGAACAGTCTGTTGAAATAAAAACAAAAGCGTTGCGGAGTAATGGACGATTACGTTGTACAACATTGAAAAGCCTATTGTCTTATAATAGTTCTGTGTATTGTTATCACCTTTAAATAGAATTCTGAAAATAGGTTTCATAGAACAGCAATGATTAATTGATTGGTTTGTGAGGACGCGGACAGTAGCGTAGCTCGTAGGCATGCATGCCGACCGGGCGACCGTGACGTTCGGAGAAGTGTTGTTGAATTTATCTACAATTAATTGTAATTAATTGCCTACGAGCTACGAGATACCTCTAACGGAAATAGTAGGAGTACTTTACTTTTGATTAGAAGGTACCCTATGTCTTTTCCGTGCCCCCGTAAACGTGTATGCGAAATGACATATCGATCGGTCGAGTAGTTGAGGCATACAAGCGTAACAAATAAACAACAAACTCACGTTCACATTTATAATATTAATCAGGATTTTAAGAATTACCTACACAAATAGGATAAAGGTTGACAAACATATACGCACACAATCAAATTAATAGTAACACCGAACTACTTACACAAGCATACTTACGCAAATGCATTTAAATTCTGATGTTGGCACCTGATGTCTGTTTCCGACGATCTTACTCAGAACTGGCCACTCAGGTGGTCTACCAGCTAATAATATAACGTACTACGGCTTGGCAGTTGGCAGATATAGAGAATTAATATTGCATTGCTATTGGGAATTGTATGAGGATGTCGACTACTAAAGTGAATATCAAGATGCGCTTATATTCTGAAATTGTATCCTATTTATTAAAAGAAATTGGGGCAGTCTTTGGGGACTGCCGATAGAACAGCTACATTTCTACCATATTCCTTGGCATTCGTATTTATATTGGTGAAGAATCAACAAGTTCATGCAATTATTGATCTAAATCTCCGGCTGACCTTTTATTTTTTAGTAGGTAATTATCTACCAAAAAATCGGTAGATTCGAGACCACTGGTACTGAGTATGGAATATGCAAGTTTTTACAAGTAACAGTTCTTCACTATTGAAAGCAAATACATTTTCGTTCGCTTACGAATTGTGCACCCCCATTTTTTTGTTACGCGTAGACCCCCGTCGAATCTCCCGTCGACCCCTAGGGGTCCACCTGGACCACTTTGGGAACTAAGGCTCTAGTGCATGAAGAACATCTGGTTTACATTATTTATTTCTTTCTTATAAATTAATAATCTGAAGTGAAGTTACACTTCATGTTATTAAAATCTGTATATACATACCCCGTGTTTATATAACAACTTTTTAACAAATAATAAACCCATCTTTGGTCTCCCCACTGAGTTATCGCTGCTATTCTATATTGACTTCTTTAGTAAGTGAGCAAGTATATGTTGTAGTGGCCAGTTTGAAATCTTTTAATCCTAATTTGAATAAAATGTACTTAGAATCCTTCTTAAATGTAGCTTTGCATATTAGATTACATAAATATTTGTGTAGGGATCCAACTGAAACATTTGGGATTTATTTTTATAAAGGAGCGACTTAAATCTTTTGAAGCAAAACAATCACTTTCACGCTTATCACTTTTCCATGAGGTAGCTTAAGTAAGCTATTAAGTAACTATAACTTTGACGTCCATAAGTGTTACCTTGTGATCAAATGAATAAAAGATTTATATTCGACCACACATTTCTAAGTTTGACCTCAGAATAAACAAAGTCTAGCGCACATTTAGGTAGGTAGTTCTAGAAACATTAAGTGCCTAATAATTTACAACCAGATCTTAACTAATATTATATATGCGAATGTGAGTTTGTTTGTTCCGATTGATACTCGACGGATCATCAGAATCAATCTAGAATTATATAAAATAAAACTATTTTCTATGTAAAAGAGCGGTTAATTGTTATGTGAATATGCAAGCTCTAGTTTTCGTTCATTAAACATATCCAAAACTTTATCACACACTATGTATATCGAAAACCGAATACCGAAATATTCATCTCGGTACCGAATACAACTGAGCATTTACCTATTCATAGAGATCAATCATGTTTACCGATTTGCGATTACAATAAAAAGTATATCAAACTAGCTATTGCCCCCAGCTTCACTCGAGTGAAAGTAGGTTATTTATGTTGGTAAAATATTAAAAAATTAAATCAAAGTAAAGGTGAAATATAATTTATAAAATCGATTGATTAGTTTTGGGTTAAATCTTTACAAACAAACAAATAAAATATCAAATCTTTCTTTTTTATGACATTATAGATAATCATATCAAGTTTTTGAAAAAAGCATCGAATATGTAATACAGTCGTAATGTGCAATGTATTGCAGTGGATGGGTAAGGTGAACAATCACCCGGATAAACAGAGGGCGGGGTGAGCGACCGATGTGCATCGTTGTCTACGAGCGCGCCACCATGCTTCAGCGCATTTGTGGATAAGCGTCAAATCGGCCATATTGCTCCATTTGAAGAACATTCGAAACTGGTTGTGGATGGGTTTGAAACTATAATAATAATAATAATGGCCTGTATGTCTATGGCGACTATTCACGGGGCCCATATAGTGAGTCGGCGAGTCACCGTCTGCACTTCCGACTTTGTACTGGGACAGTATATCAGGCACACACCGTTTTTTAATTATAGTTTGCATTTTACCAAATCATCAAACACCCTTCCTTATAGACCAGAATAATTAAAATCCATATGTAGCAATAGTCTCTTACGGCTGCCGCGGCTAGTGTCTCGGTAAGTGTCTCATCTCACTTTAAACTAAAACTCTCGAAGGGCCTCTGCATGCTGGACCCATGTCCCTGTGTAAGACTCCCAACGGGCCGGGTATTTTCCTAACATATTAGAGAAATACCCGTTAAAGAGAAACAAATAATAATATCATATATAATATGTTTATCATCCCTAGTTACCAATATATCAGTCCATCAAACACCTATACCCATAGCCCATATATTAGAATCCGTACGTAGCAATAGTCCTACGCCTGCTGCGGCTAGTGCCGCTGTACGTGTTCCATCCCACCTTTGATTAAAACTCTCGAAGGGCCTCTACACGTTGGACCCATGTCTCCGTGTAAGCCTCCCAAAGGCCCAGGTATTTTCTAATATATGTTAGAATATACCTGTGATAAGAGAAACATATTAATATATAATATTATGTAAATAGCAGCGGTAGTCTATATGGAAACCGTCGGACTGCCACGCAGAGGTCTCCAGTTCGACCACTCTTGAGGTACGCACCACTATCTTCTCGAAATTATATGCGTATTAAATAGTTAATTATCGCTCGCTTTAACGGTGAAGGCAAACATCCCAATCAACATGTTAAAGTCTGTCAATCTGCAATGGGGCAGCGTGGTGGACTATGGCTTAGGCCATAGAGAAGGGTTAGCCCTTCTCACACTAAGAAGAGACCTATGGCGACCAGTAGAACAGTTTATAAGGTGGACTGATATTATATATACATATATAATATACAGGTCAGTTGTAGTGTATGCGATCGGTGTACAGGTCTCGGGTTCTTCAGTGTTCCTGTTAAGAGGTCCTCAGTAGCACCTTAGTGGCTGACACTGTGTCCGGTAAATGGTTATAGTACTTATGATGTAGGATAATACCATTGCTATCGAAATAATATAAGTGTACATCTCTACCTACTCCAAAAGGGACACACGCGTAGGAGTAGATATGTGTGTATGTTAAATAAGGAGTTTACTATTGCCTTAAAGGTCTTTGGTATCTTCTATAATATTGATAAACATAAGTAAATCCTACTAATATATGTAATTTATTCTCTAACTTTTTCCACTCTGTGTATGAACAATCAACATATGACCCTAATGCTTGGGAACCACCCCCATCTAACCCACAAAGTGATATTAACATAAGTAAACTTCACATCCCCTTGGACCAGGTATACAATGAACTTAAATCCCTTGACCCAACTAAAGGGCCTGGACCTGACGGTATACCTGCCATATTTTTAAGAAATACTTCCAAAACTTTATGCTATCCAATATTTATATTATTTAATAAATGTCTATCGCAGGGAGTCTTTCCAGATGAGTGGAAACGTGCTAATATTGTTCCAGTCCACAAATCTGGAAATAAGAGTGACGTAACAAATTATAGACCTATTTCTATATTATCAGCGTTATCTAAATTGTTTGAAAGGCTTGTTCATAATACAATATATCCTACTTTACATAGTGTTTTGATGGGGGAACAGCATGGTTTTGTACGAAATAGATCATGTATCAGTAATCTTTTAGTTTTTACCTCTTACTTGTTCGAAGGTATTGATAATAACCAACAAATTGACGCGGTATATACTGATTTCCAAAAAGCTTTTGATAAAGTGGATCATGAACTTCTTTTGAATAAGATTGCGTACAACGGCATTAGAGGTGACCTTCTCCGGTGGTTTATTTCATATATATCAAATAGGATACAGAAGGTCGTAATTAATGGCTTTGAATCTGCATACATTTCCGTTACTTCAGGAGTCCCGCAAGGCTCAATTCTGGGTCCTTTGTTATTTATTTTATTTATCAATGACATCAAAGATTGTTTTAAACATTCCAATATTCTTTTATATGCTGACGATTTGAAAATCTACAAGAAAATTAGTAATCTCTCAGACTGTATTGATTTTCAAAGTGATTTGGACCGTTTTTCATCATACTGCACGAAGAATAAACTACACCTTAGTTTGGCCAAATGTTCCAGTATAACCTTCACTAAAAAAGTTAATATCACACCATTTGTATACTATTTAGGTAATACCGCGTTAAGTAAAGTATCCTCTCTTCGTGATTTAGGCGTTCAATTAGATTCCAAACTTCATCTTGATATCCACGTTGAAAAAATAATAAATAAAGCTTATCAGATGTTTGGTTTCGTCATAAGATCGTCCAAAGAATTTAATAATTCAGCAACTTACTTATATTTATATAAATCAATAATTCGCCCTCAATTGGAGTATGCAGTATGCATTTGGAATCCCTATTACAAAAAGTATATCGAGCTTATTGAAGTAATTCAACGTAAATTCCTGCGTAGTATGCAGTTTCGATGTTGCCGTTATAAGAGTTCCTCTCAAAGCTTATTATCAAAGTACAATCTTTTAACATTACAGTCTAGGCGTACTTTACTGGAATTAATGACTCTGTACAATTTATGTCGTAATAAGTTTGACTGTCCTGAACTAGTTAATAGTTTGAGCTACCTGGTCCCTCGCACAACACACAGGCGAGAGGTTCGCACGAGGCATCTGTTCGTCGCCTCTCGATGTCGAACCAACTCTGGTTTACGCTCACCGCTACATCGTATGGTTGACGATTATAATAAGCGGTTTAGCACAATAGATATATTATATATAGCACAATTGAATAAGCACACATTCAGAAATGATGTTTTCAAGGTACTCCAAAAACAGCATTAGATTTTATTTATTGACTCTGGCAACGTAACTTTATGTACATTTTCTCTTTTTGTATTGATGTAGTAGATAGTCTAAAATTAAATTCTGTTTGATCCTTACAGTAAGCAAGTCTTTTATGTAATCTTTGGATAACGTTATGGGTAGTGTATTTTTTAGTTTTAAATGTATTTTTAGGCATCGATTGTTAATACATAATATACTACTGTTTGTTTTCCTTAATAAAATAAAATAAAATAAAATAAATTGTTTCACTGTCTCGTTTACTCAATGCGCAATAAATTTGGTATGATATTTCAAACACTATACAAGCGTATAACCTTAAACTGTACGCAATAAATGGTTAAAAGCTTGCCTATTGTTTGCAAAAAGCTTTTAGCAATTTTGCCTTTAATCCTTCAATAGCCAGAATCTGAATTGGATTGTCTCGGACCCCCGGAAGCCGAGCGACAGCCATTAGTTTACCATATACAAGCACTTTATGCCTGTAAATCCTCAAAGTCTAGGTAGATATACCACGTTTTTACCAGCTATGTTTATAAGCCCCAGGCAGTAAGGATCGAGCTCCTTGTCGTCTACTGGGCTCATTGTTAGATGCCAGTCGGCTCAAAATTACCTATACAAAAAGCCAATAACACGTCTTCTGCCGTCGTAAGGGAAAAAGACGTATCTAACAATTTTTATTTCGATATTACGATTTTACCTACTTGGAATCAGTACAAAAGACGCATCTGCTAGTATATAAAAGAAAAATGTATTGGCAAATATTTCTTTTTTATTATATATTATATATAATCGCGAAATCAATAAAGCAATGAATATCTTGAATCAGGATGTTAAATATTATTACCGAAATGCGTACTTATGCGATATATGTCTGTACGGATCATAATATAAGAAAATTAATATAACTAAGGAACCTTGTTTGTCGTGTCTCATTATACGACTTATAATCATATAAATATATTACATACGCGTCTCTGTATTAATTCCTGTACGCTATTGTGAAAAACAAGTGGAAATGGAAGGGCCATTTTCATTAGTCGATAAATATTTAACGTTATAATGAAGTACCCGCAATTTTGGTTAGGGATAATTAGAAATGGACCCAAATGTGGTAATATGGATAATAATATTTCTCTCTCTTGTATCCCCTGTATAGTTTTACTAGCAATTGCCCTCGGCTTCGCTCGCGTTAATTTAATTCAGGTTGTACTCTGCTTGTAATAATATAATTCAATCATGATTCGAAAAACACGTGGCGCCATCTATTATCATAAGAACGTTATTGATATTTTCTCGGAAACAGTAATTTTTTTCGGGATGGAAGGTAGCCTATGTCCGTTTCTGTACACCTGACAACGTATATGCAAAATTTCAGGATGATCGGTTCAGTGGTTTAGGCGTGATAAGGCAACAAACAAACAAACTCATTTTCGCTTTTATAATATTAGTTAGGATTAGGATAGGATAGGATTAACACGGTAACTAGTTACAATAGTAATATCCGTGACAACCATTGGGTGGAAGAGAGGCCAGATTAAACATGCCTCTTATTGTTCAGTTATTAAAACATAGGAGTCAGTTCTAGAAGCCATTTGAGATTTCGTTTATACAATGATGTTGCAAACTGGTTTATAGACTGAGTGATATTTAGAGAGCATACCAATCCATGATCACTTGCTACATACATTACATTGGGTGTCACTCGCGCGGAGTCGCGCGTTGCCAACCCTGTGAAAGAGGGATTAAAGTTACGATGGTAATAAAGGAATGGGATAAGTATATGAGCTTCTAAAATTATCTTAGTCCTTTTCAATAAATTTGTTACAATATATACCTATATAAAGTTTATAACATTTATATTTGTCGTAAAAATCCCCGAGTATTTTTGGAAATTACCCTATATCACCAGCCACGCACAAGCCAGCAAAATCAAAAAAATCAAAAATATGTTAATAATATTTGATTATAAATTTCTCATCTTCCATTTAATTATAATAATATTATTAGTATTTAAAAAAGCCACGTTTAATTTATACGTAATCCACTACGTATGTTAAAACGTATTATTAAATATTAAAATGACTATGCTTGTTTTTGCATGCCAGAACAACAGACACGCTGAACCTGGTCTTACTAATAATGGTTGGGATACAAACAACATCAGAATCATCAGTAAATACCTATATATCAAAATGCATAAAAGCATATTGGAAGCAACGGAATTGAAGAGTAATTTCAGTGATTTTGTTCCATTTATTTCCATTTTGCCGCAATCCTGCAGATTGAATATCTGAATTTTCACTTATGGTCACATGTACTCACGTTTTACAGTCTAGTACTAATAGGGCTGTAATATATTTATCCCTTGTCCAAACATGGTCACCGCACAATCCCGTGCCATTGATGCGCCGGAGCACGCACACATTGTATGGTAATTGCCGCGCATGCGTCGCCGCGTCGTTAGCGCGGAAGGGACGATTGTTTTCGTATTTCAACGAACGCCACATCGCGACTTGTGATATTAGCCGCGGCTTAGTACGACGTGTTAGTATTTATGTTCGCCAACATATTTATGCGTTGATACAACGATTAGCCATCTTGATATATCGGGATATTTATTTGCTAAAGGACTATGTTCCTTTTATTTCCTTTTTAGCCTGTAATACTATATCCATAGATTTAGCGGAGTGTTTGGTTAGTGGCCACGTAATGTTACTGATGTTGGAAAAGGAGGGTAGCTAGGGTTTAATCTCAGTAGCGCACTTTGGAACATGTTTATGTCAAGCGGTGTCGACTGACTGTCGCAAGCTGATCTTAGTTATATCATGTGGGGATTGTTTAAACACTATGGAAATTATGCTTGGTGACGTACCGGTAGCTAATGCTATCGCCGTAAGCACATTTAATTTTGGTCTTGGGCTTAATTCCTGTTAAAAGATTTCGGTATTTTTCTCAAGCATTACACAGTAGCAAAACGGAAACTGGAAATGTATCTGGTAGACGTTAATGGGCTCGCCTCTAATATTATGGGGACACATGATAATGTGGGACCTAAAATATAGCTGATTAAAAGGCGTAGTTTACCTCTGACAACCTAGAATATAGGGGTAAAATAATGTGTGTATGTAAATACCATTCACTTTACATGAATGACGCAATGGTTAAACTGGTCAATTCGCCGCTACGTCGCCGCGTCGCACCTAGTGTTGCGATTTCTGCAGATCCTCGTAGGGGACTACAATTCGTGTGGTTCACAAATAGTTGTACCGAGACTTCTTTATTTCCGTTATTTTATAGTTTTTAAAACAAACAACAGGCGAACATTGTAGTGCGGGACAAGAAAAAGTATTCTAAGCATATGACACTTCCAATTTTATTCGGATCTAGCCTGATATTCGACATAAGAACTTACATAAAATACTTCATTTCTGCACAAATACTTTAAAGTAAGGAAAAGGGTTTGTGAAGTGAAAACTTCTTTAACGGCGTTGTGCACTTTTTTGTGATGGGTAAAAAATTTTAAACTCGCGTCAGGACACGTGACCTGATCGAAAATTCGTAAGACGGAGGGAGAATTGTCATGTTTGTGTACGATAGCGCAATAAATGAATTTTGTATTTTACCACATAAATGATAGTACTTTTATACTGATAATTAAAGCAATTCGTGCAAAATTATTCCCTAACCATTCCAAAATAACAAAAATGTAGAAGTGAAAACTACTTTAATATTGAAGTTTTCACTTCTGCCGGCACTCTCGGAGTGCAACCCGTTGTTTTCTTAAATATATTATTTCCTTGCACTTTGACGAGTATATACAGATTATGACTATTAACGTCTTGAGCTGCAGCAGTCGCCGGCGGCCAGACACAATTGTTTTATAATTCCCCGGATTTATTTTAGTTTTAGTAATTAATTACATTTATATTCAGCTAGCCACTTCATCAGCTGTAAAGTAATCAAAAACCTAAACAGATGAAACATTTAATTTACATTCTGCAAATTTAATACAAAGATAGTAAAATGTTTTCTAGTTTAACAAAATGAGTTTGAACTTTAAAGACGCCGTCCGAATACTAAATAGATGACAATAAAGTTAAACTAATTAATAGTGAGTGGAAAGGCTACATGTAGACACATTTAACATACGCCACGCCACAAGCTTTTTATTAAAGTTTACAGACACATCTCTGTATACTTTGTGGTGTCTGGTGGCTTTTCAAATATTAGGTCATATGCTTCTTCTTAGTACCTCTAGTAGTTAGAGTGTACCTCTTGGTGGAGTGGTCGTGGTCATGAATTGTCTGAAAGGTTGGTTACGGCTATTAGACTTTTTAATCTCTATCTATTTGTGGCACTCCGTGAACATTCGATAAGGAAACACTTTGTACACGATTTAATGAGGCCTGTCCGTCTATCTTGCAGGCCGCAAGATGTTAAATCATATATTATGAATTATGATAGACACAAAAACGTCAAAATTGAAACAAATTCTACTATTAGTAAAGTTATATATTTTATCGTGTGCGAGAATGGAGCTCACATTGCATTACTGCCATTAATATGTAATAAAATAATAAAGTAAGAGATTAAATTACATCTGGGCATGTCCGCTTCTTATCATCATCATCATGTCAGCCAAAAGACGTCCACTGCTGGACATAGGCTTCCCCCAAGGTTTTCCACACAGACCGGTCTTTGGCTACCCGCATCTAACCGCTTCCCGTGACCCTTACCAGGTCGTCGGTCCACCTTGTAGGAGGCCTACCCTGCTGCGTGTTCCGGTGCGTGGCCGCCACTCTAGAACCTTTCTGCCCCAACGGCCATCGGTTCTGCGTGCTATGTGCCCTGCCCACTGCCACTTCATCTTGGCTATCCGAAGAGCTAGGTCGCCAACTTTAGTTTTCCTGCGAATCTCCTCATTTCTTATTCGATCCCGCAGGGAAACCCCGAGCATAGCTGACTCCATCGCCCTTTGCGTGACCTTGAACCTTCTGATAATATACGACATATTATTATGTTCTCGTCCAATATACCGCAGTATCTCAAGACGAAAGTCTTTGACCAGTGTGTGTTGCCAGTGATGAGTTACGGCTCAGAGACGTGGTCGCTCTGTCCGCTTATAATTAAGTAATAAATAATACAGTAGACTAGTCTAGTATATTATTAGTTTTATTATAAAGGTCATACCATCTAGAACATGACATATGTAACAGCTCTTGCTAATGTTCTAATTCTTCGTTCTGGTCCGAACGACCTTTAAATATATTGCAAGATAAAAAGCAACCTTAAGCATAGATCGGTGCAATCTTATATAGACTACTCAGGTTTTTCAAATATTATTATACGTAGAAATTATGTGATGTTTGCTTATTAATTGGTTGTACATTTATTTAAGACCCCTGTATATGTTACAAGAGATGTACAATCCATACAATAAAAACGAAATTGGTTTAAAAACTCAGTATTCAACCTCTTTGTCTTCTTGTGACATTGTGACCCCTATATCGCACGGGTCTTTTGACCCAAAGGGCCCGTATTCAAACTCGACCTAGGTATGACCCCAAGGTATCTGCATACCAAGTTACAAGTCAATTGGTCCTGTGGTTCCGAACCTATACCTGTCACTAATAGACAGAGACACAGACCCACAAAGTGTTGTCATTAACCTCTTCGAAGAAGACTCCGAGGTTAATAAAGGTGACGTAGGTAGTTCTGGTATCGTAAGCTAGATATAAACAAGCTTCATAAATCTTAATACGCGCGCTTCTTAACAAAATATGAGCATACATTTTTGCGAACTTTCTACATAATGACAAGCGTTCCTATTACTAAAATTAATTAATTTAATAATAATTCATCTGCCTTGTATTTAATTAGCCGCCATTTGTTATAATTATAATTAATCGTATCAGTTATCATTTATTTTTAAATAACTGTTTTTATATTGTCATACTTTCACAAAAAATATTAAATAGTGAGTTTCTTTTAATAAATTATATACCTATGTTTGTTTATGAGATTTGTTTTTGCAAATGATAGCCTAATTAATGGCCACGAGAAATATGAAATCGGAAATAAATTTAAAAGTTCATATTACTGATTGGGAGTTACGTGTATACTTAAAACGATAAAGGATGTTTGCTAACTGTAATAAATAACACTAATTGATAGAACTTATTGTAATAAATAATCTTTTTAAAAACTTAAAATACCGACTGAAACCGTATACCTACTTAACTTTGGCATTTTGATATCGACGTTAAAAGAAAGGCATGAAAATGTTCAGTATCAGACTTAGAGACATATAATTTGTGGATGATACAAATCACCGATTGTACTTGCAGCACTCATCCTTCAGGAATTATGCGAAATATTTTTCGCCAGAAATCCTCTTTAATCGTAATACCGAGACTTTGATCGAAGTGTTATTGAGTTCAGTCAGACAACTCAAGACTGAGAGGGTTACGGCGAGTGCTTCGGAGAGCACTCAACATCGACAATGCCGGCTGTCCTGAACATCTGTGACAATTGGACGACTTATTAGTGAAATTATTTGAAGACCAGTTCAATGTATTGGGGTGTTAATAGGACAAGGACATAGGCTACTTTTTATTGATGTAGGTTACCACACGGGCGAAGCCGCGTGCAAAAGCTAGTAACTAATAAATATACTGCACTACTTGTAGCACAGCGGTAATCACTAACTGAATGCAGGTGCATGACTCTTTTCGATTTCTGTGCCGAGCGAAATGTTACTGATTATGATTATTATAATATTTCAGACAAAACATTCTTAGTAGCGAGCACGTGATTTAGAACTGTACCCTACGTGCAGCCTTACACCTCTTTTACGTGGAACCTAAAACGTAGTGGACGAAATTAAATTGTCACACACCTCTGCTTACCCTGTCTAAGATAATCTTGAGACTATATTGTACATAAGCAATCGCTTACCAGTGTAATATAGCACTGAATTGAAGTGTAACTTAATTATATCTAATCCAAAAGAAAATTTTCCTTTTCATCATATTTTAATGACATAAAATAATTTGCGCCGAGCGTAAGACAGATAATGACAGAGCTCGTGCGGCGCATATTCAAATCGGCGCGCGGCCGGCATTGTAAAATTGTATGGAGGATTTCAAGTGCTTTTTTGATAAATATGTATCTTTATTGTCAACCAATAACTTAAATATTTGGGACGGACAAATTGTAATATAACTATTTATGTTTCGTTTAAGCTGTAAAATAGGATAGATTTCTAATGTTATAATCTAAAAATCACTACAATCAGTCTTAATAAGGGAAAGACACTGACTCCTGCAACACAATTTTTACGAGTGCACGGGTCAGAGAATTCTAAATTATTGTAGATTAATTTGTGTCAATAAAGAATAATAATTATTATTACTATTATGTTAATAATATTCTGCTGATTAGTCCGAGAAATTCACATGAGAAATTTAATACTGTCTCGTGATCGTTAAGCTTTTGTGTGACAAGAAAGGAGGCCATCAGGTTATATCCTTAGGCGGAAACCACAAAGCAGATATTTTGACAGATAGGTTTTATTAACCACTCGTGAGGAAAGCGGAGGATGTGCAAATTAATGTCAAATGAACATGTGTAGCGGTCACCATGTTTTTATTAGTTATTCTTTAAGGAGTATGCTAATTTATCAAAACTCAGAAAGGAAATATTTAGACCTAGTATTCCTGTACAAGATCATTCGAAACAAGATAGACTGTCCACAATTACTGGCTAGACTTAATTTTAGAGTTCCATATAAATACCCTCGGTCTCACATTACTCCTCTTTATCCACCACTCAGAAGAACAGCTTTTGGCACTGCTTCTCCTATTCCTCGATTGTGCAAGCTACTCAATCTCTGTAGTGATTCGGTCGACATATATGCAGATTCTCTTACTCACTTTCGCAAATTAGTAAGAAAAGTACTATACTAAATATTTCACTAGTTTATAACTTACACTAGTTTAGAAGTTTTAGTTGTAATTATTTAATAATAGGTATCTTTATTAGTGCATGTAGTGTTTGCTTGTAATTGGATGTAACTTTTTGTCTCAAACCTCAGTGTATATAGGTAATTGTGAAAATGTATTATTGTTACATTTGTTAGCAAACCAAAATAAATAAACAAATAAATTTATGTTTATAAAAGCTCTGATATTATACATTACTATTATGTTTCATTAATTAGTATTTAGAAAAGAATTAATTATCATCATAATATTGTAATTTATAAATATGAAAATTAAGTATTTTGTTTTAAGAATAGTTCTATGTTTTTCATTTATTTGTGTTCAGAATAAGAAGTATACTCTGTATTACTGTGGCGACAATCTAGACAAACACCTTGTATTGATCCGTCATATCTCATATTCTTAAATAACATCGTAACTAAAACACAACATTATATTTTTCAATCGGGTCTACCAACATTAGGACGACGAGAAAATGTGAAGCAAAATAAAATTAAAATCGTCTATTCATTAATTATGTAATTGATAAATGTCTAAAGTTAAACGGTCAGTGAGATTTTTATAGTTACAGAAGTAATACCTACATATTTTAGTAGAAACATTTAGACAAAGAGTTGATCCTATACTAAGGTTAAGCCTGTAAGAAATCACGACTATTAGTTTTTAATTGAATGCCTGGTCAAAGCGCCGTTCTATTCGGGTCCAAGTGTCCATTCTGTGTTAAAAAATTGGCAAAACGTTAGTAGGTACGTCGCTTCTCACAATCCAAGAGCCCTTACAGGAATGTTTGTTGTCACAAAAAGGTCCGTTCTTTGTGACAGTGATTAATTACGCTAATTAACGTGGCAATGTAGCAAATCATCTCGACCGGTCGACTACAAAACGGAGGGATATAATAAGACCCTTTATGATATTATTTCCATCAGTTATTTTCAGTGAAAGTTAAACTTTCTTTTGTGTACAAATGATTGTATATACCAAATACAGTCTCACATCTATATCCCCGAAAGGCTAAGCAGATTCCGCCAATTATGGTTTAAGGTAGCACGTAATAGGGAGCGAGCTTATGGCAGTTAACAGAGCACAATGCCAGACCCCGTACCGCTACTGAGAACTTGTTGACACGAAAACCCTATAACACTTCACCCAACTTGGTATTCGAACTCGGATAGTAATTAAGTAAAAATTTTTTGAGAAATGACCAATTGAGATCGACAAACGCGATCGATGCAAGTCGATCGAAACGTTAGACAATGAATAGGTAGGTACTTATTACCTTTAAATACTCAATCGCGATTAAGAATCGTCTAATATAATATTAGACGGGTTTAAATATGTGTACAACTTGCGACAGTCTTAAACATTGTATAGGAAATCTTTCTGATTCGTCAATTAGTGTTTTTACAAAATAAGACGACGATTGAATTATTTACTGATTTTCTATTTAGCGTCAAATATAATATGTATGTACCACATTCTTCTTAACAGAATACGCAAATGCTACAAGTTAGACTTTTTACCTAACTATAGTTTCAAATTGATTAACTGGGCCCCCGATATGTCCACATCAATGTATAATCAGAGGTTAATGTTTATAATTAAACAGCTTGTTTGACATCCGGCCGATTCGTTTCGAATATTAATAGCGGAGTCAAAGGGCGAGTGTACACTCTCGGGTGTCGGTTCGATCCGGTTCGGTTACATACTTATGATATTGTTGTTTCGAAACCTGTTTCAGAATGTCTAAGCAAAGTTTATCGAGATGATAAATATCGTGATATTACTTCTCTGTATGCAAAAGAAGAAATACGACATAACTTTCGTTTTCTACAAATCTGCCATGAACATTTTACCAAGAATTTACTAAAGAAGACCTTGTAAAAGTTCATTGGAATTTACCTCTTCATTTCTTTTCCTAGATATTATATAATTATGCCCATATCCCTTTTATAAACTCCTCATTTATTGCGAAAATGGGTAATTCAGATAACATATATATAAATTGGTCTCTCCATAATTCGCCTGAAGGCATACAATTTTACAGGTATCTTTACTGATTGTGCATTACTAGTAATCATATAAAATTAATAAATTAATTACAATAACAACTCCATTAAAAATAATAAGGCAAGGTTATTGTGGTACAAGTCAATTAAGAATATATATGTCAACGAATAATTAAAAATTAATAAATCTTCTAGATTTTAATTGATCGTCTATATTGATCGCAAGTATTGATATTTTCAATTGTCAATTGACAGAATTTCAAATGTTTAATACTTAAATGATTAATTATGAATTATTACTACATTATATTTATTACATACATTAATTGCGAGTCCCGCGACGCCCAACTAAACAACATCTATTACAAGTTGCTCGTCAAATTATTTTTAAATATTGAGTTTAAAGTGAGATATTGATCTATATGTGATAGTAACTATATGCATAAGACTGTTATAAGTGTATTCAACGATCTTCTCAGTGTTAAAAGCTTATCTAATTGCAATAAATCAACATTTTATAAACAACCGTTAAAAGCAATTCAGTGCAACTGTGATTCAAATAAATCGTTGACCGTAACGCGTAAGCGACGCGGATAGCACGGCGCTTACGACCTTTTCACCGAGACGCCGCACACAGGCTTCGCGCTTACACCAAACAGCGCTTTAAGTATTACATTGCATCATACTATTTTGTATTGCTAGACGCTACTGCTTTGCACGCCGCTGATAGCGCTTAATTCTCACCACGTTATATTTTAAAATATTGACTGTGGATTGATAAAATATGTCAACAAAGAACTGCGCTGGTTGTATGAACGCTTTTAAGAGCCGAGAATGTTTGCAATGCTGCATTTGTCACCTCTGGTTCGATCTGTTATGTGCGAATGTGCCTGAAAAGCGCTTCAAACTTATGGGTTTAGAACAAAGAGGGTCTTGGAAATGCCCTGGCTGCCGTATGAAACAATCCAAAGGCGACAACACGAACACACCCGTCCGCCCTATTCGACTTGAGAGTCCACCTAAAACTATGCAACGGTCGCCCCCGCCATCTGATAGCAACATTACACTCCGCACTAAACCATCCCGTACCATGTCGCCAGACCAAGCCAACGATGGCAACATTATACATTGTACAAGTGAAACCCTGCGAGAGATTATAAAACAGGAGATACAGAGTGCACTTAAGGATGCTGTATCGAAGCAGTTTCAACAAATAACTGAACTCGTAGATGATGTTAAGAAATCACTATCTTTCTTTAACGAGAAGTACGAAGAAATGAGGGCAACGCTAGAAGAAAAATCAAGTAAAATCCAACATCTTGAAAGGGACAATGTGACCTTACATGAAACGCTTCAACAGATGGGTAAGCGTCTTAACTTAGTAGAACAGGCCTCCAGGTCCACCAACATAGAAATACAATGTGTACCAGAAAATAAATCTGAAAACTTAGCTACTACTGTACTACAACTTGGTAAAGTTATCAACTGCGATATGAAAGACCACGACATACTACACTGCACAAGAATTGCTAAAATGGACACTCAAAGCAAAAGGCCTCGATCTATCCTTATCAAGCTTAGTAGTCCTCGTCTGCGTGACAGCTTCCTTGCCGCAGTAATTAAATACAACAGGAAAAATGCTCAGGAAAAACTAAACACTAGTCATCTGGGAATAGCAAGTGAAAATCCTCTACCTATATACATCAGCGAACATCTAACTGCCGAAAACAAAGCAATCCATGCAGCAGCCCGGATACGTGGTAAAGAATTGGTATACAAGTTCGTATGGGACCGAAACGGAAAAATCTTCATTAAGAGAAACGAGACCACGCAGAGTATCCTAATTAGCAGTTTAGATAAGTTAAAATCTTTAACATAAGCGTATTATATTTTTTTTTTGCACTCATTTTTATCATGTTCCTGTTGCCACTTCTAGTCACATTCAATTGTCCACTTCATATATATTACGAAAACGTACGAGGCTTGAAAACTAAAACTGTTAACTTGTATCAAAACATATCCATTAATAAATATGATATTGTAGTGCTCACAGAGACTTGGTTACATAGTGACGTTTATGACTCAGAGTTGTTTGATGATAGGTACGTTGTTTATAGACGCGATCGTGAAACAAGTATATATAATACTAGCAAAGACGGCGGTGGTGTTCTAATTGCTATTTCCAAGCATTTGAAATCATGCAGGCTATCACATCTCGAAAGCGAGATTGAAGATTTATGGGTTAGTATAGACATTCTCTCAAAAAATATTAAACGTAAACTCTATATTGGTGGAGTATATTTACCACCACCTGTCCACCATAATACACTAACAATATATACAAATAATGTGCAGAAAGTTATAAATAAAAATGATAATATGTTAATCTTGGGCGATTTTAATCTTAGCAATATATCTTGGCTACCAAAAAATAAAAAATTATACCCTGAATGCAGGAATACGGACATAAATGCAATATTTACTGAATTTATATCTCTGAACGCCTTAAATCAATATAATAACATACTAAATAGTCAACAAAAAATTTTAGACTTGATACTGTCTAATCAACCTATAGAAAACGTCGCGCGTAGTAATTTAAGTATATCAAAAGAGGATCCTTTGCACCCACCGCTTGAATTTTACCTACCATTACTAGCAGATTGTCAGCTGAAGGGGAAAGCCGCTACTAAGCCCAACTTCTTTCAGGCTGACTATGATGAAGTATTAAATATGTTATTGTCAGTAAAATGGGAAAGTTTATTCGAAACTTGCTTTACGGTTAACGAAATGCTAGATGTATTTTATGATAAGTTAAGATGTATAATACTAGCAACTATTCCTAAGAAAACATTAAACAACAAAAAATATCCTCCGTGGTATTCCCAAGATCTTAAACGTTTATTTAAAGAAAATATAAATACCATGTTCGTTTTAAAAAATATAATAATCCGCTAGATTTAGTTTACTTCGAGAAACTAAGAGAAGATTGCAAAATACTGACAGTGACTTGCTACAAAAAATACTTAGATAATATAGAGAACGGGATAACTAGAAATCCAAAATTATTCTGGTCATTTATTAAAAATAAGAGGAAGAGTAGCAGTTCATATCCAGCTCAAATGCAATACAACAATAAAATATCAAAAGATGGAGATGAAATTTGCAATATGTTTGGTGAAAATTTCGCGCAGGCTTTTAATCAACCATCAAACAGCTTTAATGTTACGAATACAATTTCTGTTATTACATCGACAGCGCTGTGTAATTTAGAATTCACAGACAAGGAAATATATAATGGTTTAAAAGCACTAGACGAAAATAAGGGAGCGGGCAATGATGGCATTCCTCCTGTTTTTATTAAGCGCTGTGCAAAAGCTCTAGCCTATCCTCTTCAATTTATTTTTAATAAATCCCTTTATGAAGGTACCTTTCCCACTAAGTGGAAAGAAGCTTTAGTAGTGCCTATATTTAAATCTGGTGAAAAGCATCTTGTGAATAACTACAGACCAATTTCAATACTGATTACATTTGGCAAAGTATTTGAAAAACTCGTTAGTAAACACCTAACGTGGCATCTAAAACAACATATAACTGAACATCAACATGGCTTCGTTAAATCTAGGTCCACTAACACTAACTTATTATGTTTCACGGCTGTTTTATCTGAGTGCCTAGATAGACGTATCCCAGTAGACGCAATCTACACAGATTTCAGTAAAGCATTTGATAAAGTGGACCATTGCCTTCTCATTGAAAAGCTTGCTCAGTTTGGCATCGATGGATCATTGATTAAGTGGTTTAAATCATACTTACAAGACAGAACTTCTAAAGTAGTTATAAATGGATATTCTTCATCTAGTTACAAAGCCACCTCTGGAATTCCTCAGGGATCTCATTTAGGTCCAATACTTTTTAACGTTTTTATTAATGACATAGTCAAATGCTTCAAACACTCACGTTTATTATTTGCCGATGATTTAAAGATTATTAAACCGATTCAAACTGAGAAAGAGGTTCAAATGCTACAGAATGATATAAACAGACTATCAAACTGGTGTAAAGATAATAAAATGCTGTTAAACACAAGTAAATGTCACTACATACAGTTCACCCGCAACAAACAATTAAAAAATAATAGCTACAACATAGAAGGAGTCCAACTAAACAAGATTCATGTCATTAGTGATTTAGGAGTTAAACAAGACAGTGCCCTCAAATTCGATGATCATATATTACATACCGTTGCAAGAGGTTTTAAAATACTTGGCTTTGTCTTGCGAAATTGCAAGGACTTCAAAAATTCGTTAACAAAAATAAAGCTGTTTAACTCACTTATACGCCCGATTCTAGAGTATGGCTCAGTCGTATGGAATCCACATTATGACGTATATACAAAGCGTTTAGAGAGCGTCCAGAGGCGTTTCCTCTACCACCTATGTTACGGAGACCGTTTAGCAAAACTAATTTCAAACTACACATTAAGGTTAAAACATTATAAACTAAAAACATTAGCAAGCCGCAGATTGAAACTAGATGCCATATTTCTGCATAAAATTCTGAACGGCATCACAGACTGTAGTGAACTGTTAGGCGCCTTACACATGAAAATACCTAACCGAATTCCAAGAAAAAGTAATTATAACCTATTGGATGTTCCATTCTCAAAAACCAACCTGGGCCATTACGCTGCTGTACCAAGGCTTTGTAGGCAATACAATAATTTATCAAAGTCTCACGATATTGATATTAGTCAACCCTTACCAAAATATAAAACACACTTAGAACGGGTTATTTAAGTTTTTCATATGTTTCACATTGTTTATTTCTTTTGTTAAGTTAATTCCTAACGTGTAGCTTATTTTAATTAATTAATTTTAAATTTTTCTATTTTATGCTTTGTTGTTATATGTATGTGCATGCTGTGGTCTCCTATAAGTAAAGGAGTACACTATACAAAACTAATGTCCATTTGTCTGTGCAATTTTGTGTATATTCTTTGTTGGAGATCCTTAATAAATAAATAAATAAATGAAATTATTGCACTATGTACCTATAATGGTAATTATAACTTATATAAATATTTGCATCTTGTAGTTTCATTATATAACTAGATCAACTTGTTGTTGTTATTGTCGGTATATTTATGTATGTTTACCACACGACTCTTCAACTTTTAGCGATCTTCTCCATGAGACAACATGCAAAGAATGATTTTGAACGGAAGTCACCAGTTCTGCCATCCAACATAAGTAGGTACTGTGACTAATATGTCATCGATCCGGAATTTAGCCAACCGTCTGCAAGCACCTTAACTTGCTTGGTCAAACGGATGAAAGTGTATGTTAATACCTTGTGTAATGAGCGCCAACCGCGAATTTGTTCGGTTCTAATTGGTTTTTATGATTCATGTTACAATGTCAAATGGAGTGCTTCAGAAATCACTTGTAATGGTAGATTAATTTGTGTACATATATAATATTCTATTATTATTTGAGGCTAAAATAGAAATTATATTGTTATTTGAGTTAAAAATATGCGGTTTAGAATTACATATTTATGTAGCTTTTAATTTCTTGAAAATCAGGAATCAATCCTGGCTTGGAATGGATTAATAAAACCTTTACTTTGATTTCAAGATAGACACAGCATGGTATCCGTCACCTGCATCTGCATATGTGCAGGATGAATGCGCGAGCGATACGCCCCGGTCATAGACCGTGTGAAGGAACACTGTGGTAATTTTAGTCGGTAGGACCCGGGACTTTTAATCTTTGCCCGTAATACCCGACATAACCCCTCCGCCCGCCTCCGCGGACTGGCACGCGTCGCAGCATTCTCCCACGTAAAAATAATAAAAAAGGGTATCCGTCACATCTATTGGTCACACACTTAAAAAAACTATACATATTGCACTCCTAATAAAACAGTGACTTATTAACTCGAAATTTCGAAGTAAAGCAACTTGAACTCTAATTGTGTGACTATAAATTATTATATTATACAAATTTGTATTGACTAATTGCAATAGAGTTTACATTTGTTTAATCCAAAATATTCAGAAAAGTTTCTGTTTTATTAAGAGTGCGATATTTTACTAAACAGAAGCTATGAGTTTACAGTCGGGACGTTTCTGAAAACCACAACGGCATTTTTTTACAAACCTATAAAAATGAAGACGTTGATGATGAAGATATATTTTTTATCGTCCATAAAATGCCGAGTCCAATATGCCAAGTGCCAAGGCTGTCGCAGCCTCATAGGTCGGTATACTTTCTAACGATTAAGTTGCTAGCCCAAGACTACATAATATACTACATCAATTGTGTGTTTTATTATTTATTTATAATTCTATCTAAAAGTAAAATATAAGTTTTCTACACTAAACTCGTCTAAAATGTTTCTAAATCTGTTAATTGCTGGAATTCTAGATTTAATTGAAATGTAATTGTGCCTGCCCGCCGGCAGGCTATTACAGTTTAAGGCGTTATCGTTATCTTTATTTAACTAACTAGTTGTCTTCGCAGTTTTATCCACGTTCATGATTACTACTCCGCTCCCATAGCTCGTAGCGTGATGTTATATAACATGTTACTTCTGAATAAATTCCCTTTTAATAGTGAGAGAATTTTAAAAAAACGTTCCTTTTGTTTTTAGTTTGTTCATTTCAAACAAAAATACAAATTTCTCCTCTTAATGTAGATTTCTTACAAAAAAAGGTATTACTTAGGTATCTTTTGAGATCAACAGTAAGTCTAATATTGCAATTTGCATGCAGGTGAATTCATAAGCCCAGTTTAGCTAGCTGATGCTTCCATGAGCCGTCAAGAGATTATGACTCCTGTGTCAATTACCACTCATCTTGATAGTCACTATAGAGACTTTATAGTGAGAGCCACCAATTCTATTGGTACTACAAAAATTGCCCTTTTACGACTTCGATAGAAACTCCCTCATGTTTCAGTTCAAGAACCTACAATCTACATATAAATCGGCAAACATAAAACAGTTCAGTAGGTACATTTTTCTCCTCTGTTTCAACCATTTTCCTTTTTTATTTTTTAATAGCTTTTGCGCGCGGCTCCGCCCGCGTGGTACCTACATCAATAAAAAGTAGCCTATGTTCTTCCCCAGGTTTTAAACTATATCTGTACCAAATTTCATCTAAATCGGTTAAATGGTTTAGCCGTGAAAGGGTAACAGACAGACAGATAGACAGACAGAGTCACTTTCAAATTTATAATATTAATATATAGTAAAGATTGACGAGCTTAAGGGTTATTAATACAAAAAAATAAATGGCATTAGCTAAACTTTTTATATAGATAGGTAAAGACAAAACAGTTCAATATCATATTCTAAAGAGTAAAAAACAATGCTAGAAGATTATAAAAGATTTCCTCAAATTTCCAATAATGTTTATGGACGAAATTCGACTATATAGTTTTAGGAAATATGTGTTGTAATAGTTACTTATATTATGTATGTATATGCTTATATAGCAGCAAGACGAGCAAAGGCTGTGACAGTATACATTGTTCTAAGTAAGGTTGACACTTTTGTTCAGTACGTGATGTTCTGGTTTGGTATCGAGTGAGAAGAATGTAGGTATTTCTGTATAATATTCTATCACATACACACAACACCATCTAGCCCAAACTAAGCAGAGCTTGTACTATGGGTACTAGACAATGTATAGACATACATATATAGTTTCTTTTTGTAAATACATACATATTATACATAGAAAGACCCAAAACAAACAAACATTTGTGTGCATGAACATTCATGCACACAAATGTTTGACTTGTGCGGGAATTGAACCCGCGACCTCAGGCGTGGCAGTCGGTTACACTAACCACTACGCCATAGAGGTCGACCAAGTAAATACTATAAGTATAGAGTTTGAAACAGTGCTAAGCATAGGTATAATAAATGGTTGCAGTACCTTACAGTCATGATTTGTAAACAAAATGTTATTGTAAACTTGGCGATTAAAAAGAGTGGCCATGAGTTTCTTGCCCCTTCTTCTCATGAGCCCTACACCCTTGCTTTGCTGAACGTGGCAGTAAATGTAAATTCACAGAATTTCTTTTGTATAACTTTGACATTCATAAGTGTTACCTTGTAACCTAACTTGAATAAATTTATTTTTGATTTTACCAATTGGTTCGACTGAAATTACGTAAAAACAAAACTTAGGTGAGATAGAGACTACACGAATATGTAGTGATTCTCTGCTCTATCTAACCGACAATGTAGCTTTCATTATAATTATTATATAAGGTAATTTATTCATAGGGTACGTTATATAATCCTCAGAGCTAATATGTGTAGCACGCCGGCGCCGTACTGTTTGCACAACGTGTATGAGTAATACCGAGCTGGGCTTCCAATTATCGTCCTGCTTCATTTTCCTTGTACTTGCTGGTATAGGGTGAAGGTTATAAAATAAAATATAAACCTCAGTTATATATTAACATCATTAATAATAATAATATTCTATCACACACACACAACACCATCTAGCCCAAACTAAGCAGAGCTTGTACTATGGGTATTCTTCTTTTCTTTCTTTCTTTCGTGTGGTTAGTGGCCAACCTGTTGTCAAGAGTTGTTCAAGCCGCCTGTAGGCCTCTGACATGGCTTAACGACTGCTGTCAATTTGACAACAACCGGGACCGACTTTTTACGTGCCCTCCGAAGCACGGAGACACTCAGATGAAATACCAGTAAGCGGTCACCCATCTCTAGACTGACCGCACCCAACGTTGCTTAACCTCGCTACCGATCAATGAGTGCAACTAGCTATGAGCGCCTCAATTATTGTATTAGACAATGGATAAACATATATAGGTATATACTTTTTTTTGTAAATACATACATATTATACATAGAAACACCCAGACCAAGTCAAATATCCATGTTCATACACACAAATGTTTGACTTGTGCGGGAATCGAACCCGCGACCTCAGGCGTGGCAGTCGATTACACTATCCACTACGCCATCGAGGCTGACACATAGTCTCACGTCTGTACCACCGAAGAGGTATAAATAGGTATATTATACACCACATCACCCATAGTTACGGTTTAAGGTCTCATGTTATAATCGGCAAGTCTATTGACATCTCCCGGACACGGTTCCAGACCCCGTACTGCTACTGAGCATTTATTGACAGTAAGTCCAATAAAACTTTGCTTGACTCGAACATCGAACCCGAGACTTCACGCGGTCGTATACATTACAGCTGCGTCAATGAGTCAGTCATACATTCACACACTTTAAAATTACAATTACCATTATTTATTTTTGTATATTGAAATGTCGTCGGCCTCGATGGCGTAGTAGTTAGTGTAACCTGCCGCGCCTGAGGTCGCGGGTTCGATTCCCGCACAAGTCAAACATTTATGTGCATGAACATGGATTTTTGTCTTGGTCTGGGTGTTTCTATGTATAATATGTAAGTATTAACAAAAAAATATTATGTATGTTTATCCATTGTCTAGTACCCATAGTACAAGCTCTGCTTAGTTTGGGTTAGATGGTGTTGTGTGTTTGTGATAGAATATTATATTATTATTATATTATAAATGCAAAAGGATGTTTGTTGGTTTGTCGTAATTTAACGCAGCTTCGGATGGACACATCACCATGATCTTTTGCAAAGAGATAGTTTTTAGAAAAAGGCACATCTAGTATTGAATAAGCCTTACTTTTATAAGATGGGGCTTGATCATAGGTAGGTGACAATCGTATGTGTAATATTTGTCTGCCAATCCCTTCAATAAATGACAGGCGTCACGGTATTAGTGTTGGATACAAAGGCGACAAATTAAACATCCTTATTTATGTTAATTAAGGTATTGTTAGATCTCATGCTTTAAGTTTCTGTGTTAGAGAACAAAGATCACATAAAGCACAGTTATGAGAGCTATTGCTTAGATTCAGTCAAGCGTGTGTTGCATCAATAAGTATTCTGCTAGATAATACATTCTGTATAAAAGGGTGACGTTTGTTCACCTCTTGGTTAAAATAGAGCGAGGCGAAGATTCCAGAAATAAAATATTAAGAAACCGTATAAAATTAAATCGCGAATCCTCTAAACCATTAGTTCCCAAAGTGGTCCAGGTGGACCCCCAGGGGTCCACGGGAGACTCGACGAGGGTCTACGTTGGCGTGACAAAAAAAATGGAGATCCATAATTCGTAAGCGGGGATTCGTATCCACGAGATAATTTATTTGCTTTCGTTAGAAGCTCAGCGACTTTACTTGTAAAAATTTGCATATTCCATGTTCAGCACCAGTGGTCTCGAAGGTCTGCCCGTAGAGATTTGATCAAATTTTTTAGAATATGGTATAAATGTAGCTGCAGGGGGTCCACCGGAACCAGCAAAATTTTGAAAGTGGTCTATGAGAAAAAAGTCTGGGAACCTCTGCTCTAAACGAATCATGGTTACCTGGAATCCATATTTCTAATATAATTTATATAGGAAATTTATAGATATTGGCGGTGGAATTTTTAGAATAGAATATCTTCTCATTTATATTTGTGTTTAGCAAATAGCACATTATTAGTATTTGAGCACATAGCACAAAACAATTAATAATACTGTTCGGTTTATTAACCTCACAAGTTGCCGCGTCAGCGACACACCGCGCACTTGACCGCGTCAGCGCATTACAATACTTATACATTTGTTTGTTTGAATTATTTACTTTACAATAAGTCATTAGCAAAATGAACTCGTGTATCAAGAAAATAAATATATTCCAAATCATCAAGGATTTTACATTGGGATTAAATATAATGACCACCAAAAATACTAATTGCGTAGCAAAATATGCTTACTAAAATATATCATAACGAGCACCTATACGCCTCAAACCCGCCTCTCGGCAACTGTTCCTTCTTAAACCCACCCAAAAATAGAAGCCCCACGAAGCGAGGTTTCGTCGACTTAGTTTGATCTCTGTAAATATATTTTCGTGTGCAATTAGTATTTTTGGTAAGCATATTTTGCTGTACAATTAGTATTTTTTTGCTGTGCAGTTAAATACTACCCTTTTACATTTAGCAAGATATATCAAGTGTGTCGTTCGGCAGCATCAAGGCAACCGCACGACAAACACATAAACATAAATTTCAGCCCGTACGGGGGATCATTTTTAACCGACTTCAAAAAAAGGAGGAGGTATTCAATTCGACTGTATTTTTTTTTTATGTTTGTTACCTCATTACTTTCGTCTCGGTGAACCGATTTTGATGATTATTTTTTTATTTGAAAGCTGGCGCTTCCCATGTGGTCCCATTTTTGATCAAGGTTTGACCATTCGTTTTCGAGTTATCCTTAATAATGCGTATTTGGCTACATTGATGATGTTCTAATTTTCTGCAAGGTTCACTAAAAACCGAGAAATAAACAAAATTTTAACAAAAATGAAAACCGACTTCAAATTCTAAAACTTAAAATGCACTAAAAAGTTAATAAATAATTGCATATTCTTGTGAATAATTAAATTATTTGTTTATCATAACATTGCATTGTCATTAGTAGTAGTGTTCGTATAATTTAAATATTTTTATGATACTACGAAGTTGGCACACGAGCATATGATCTGCCTGATCGTAAGCGGTTACCGTAACCCATGAAGACTTATAAAACCAGGTGAGTTACAAGCATGTTGCCAGCCTGTCCCCTTTCCCCCAAACGAGTCTGGATAACCTACTCACTGCTGGAACACAACGCAAGGTTGCTTGGCTGCGATCTTCTGGAGGGCCTAGGTATCTCACCAGTTGGGCTGCTCCAATTCGAGAGGAATCTAAGGTTCCTCTGTGCCCTACCTTTCTTGAAACCATCGCACTAGGTATTTGCGATTGCAGTGACTAAATGGCAATGAAATTGACTAGACATTCATAAATTAAACAGAAAGAAAAAAAAAACGAGGCTATTGGTTTCGTATATTTTTAGATGGGAATGGGCATTTTTACAGCTTCCTATTCATTTATTTATTGAATAAAATAATAATCATGCCTTTGTTCTTTGTTATTGCATCTCTTCACGTCACAGTAAAATAAAATATAAAACAACCGTAGTAGAGTTAAATATTTTAAAGAAATTCCAAGAAATAAGCAATACCTTCTAATGCTATGGGGTATTAAGGCGTGACATAACAAATGTCTCTACCGTTTAATTAATTACTTAGTACAACAACAGTTAAGAAATTCTAATTAATTGTACACATTAAGCTAAGGATGATGGAACTAATTTTATTAATGATCGTATCTTGCATACTTTGTACGCATAATCTCACGACATAATTTTTTATTACTAAGGGTTTACACTCACCGCGGCCATCGTAGAGCGAATCTTGCACGTTTAAACATCGTTACATAATATTATATGTATGCTCTAACGTCCACCTTATTAATATAATACAGAATAATGTACGAAATAGCATGCATAATGTAAACCCTTTTAGGCAACAGGTCGCGGCATCAGATCCCAGAGGGGAAACAATGCTATTTTCAGACGTTGTCTGAGATTAAAAGTTGTGTACTTTTCATATTAGTTAAAGTACTAAAAGGTTATTGAACATTAAACAAAGTTTTTATGAGTCTTCTTGTTGTCTAATTTATAATTTATCTTTTGTGTATTTGAGTTTCGCGTTGTAGGTTATGCTATGTATTTTCATAGTTTGACATAAAACATAAACGTAGTCCTCATTCAACCATTTTCCATATAATTGGTCAATGAAACAGGTTATAGTTCACAGTAAGGCGACAGAGAAAATGCACATAATTACAAAAAATCTCGCACTTGCTTTAAGTAAATATATTTAATTAAGTAGTTTAACAGTCTCACTAGAACGAAAAGTAGTGTAAAGTATTATGTTTGCAATATCGCTCAGCCGCGCGACTAGGCGGTAGTGCGGTGTCACTGTGTGCAGATAGCCTAAAACAAAGAAACATTTATTCATGCAGTACAAAAGTATAATACATTATTTTCTTTCCTCCAAGGATGAGTCACAGACCGCAAGTTCAAGGCCTTCATTTTATTTTCTTCTGTAATTAGACACAAAGGGTCCTTGTTTAACTTGCAATATCGGCCACAGATGCGAAGTAGATATTTTTGTTCTTCTTTTTACAACTTTTCAAGGACCGCCTTCGTTTGTTTAACCTTTTTAAACAGTTCTTTGTAGGGTGTGGCAAAATAAGCATGGCAATATTCTCCTTTTTTGTTTTTGTTTTTACTTGTAGGGAGGCAACGTTTTGCCTTAAAATTAAAATGAAATACAATATTTCAACATTCGTTTTACTTACACCTAAATATATTTTTATTACTTAGGATTACTTTGCTGCCATTTTAGCAAACTATTTGACTCAGTTATATAATGATATTATAATTGGTAATGTATAATTATTCTAAATTAAACAGATTGAAACGGTCTTTTAAAACGTAATCACTATGACTTGTGTATGCATATTACATAGTGTTGATATTTTATAAAACATATGATTTTAAAAGAAAATTACTGAATAAATATATATAATAAAAAAATTCATGATAAAATTAAATTTTAAAGAATCAGAAGCATAAATGTGTCTACGAAAGCAATTTTACCGCCACGGTCGACCGAGCTCGCTAAAACCTACAAAATTGTTCACACGTAGTTACTTCACGTAACAACCATCTTCCTCGAGTTCATTATAAGGCCTTCAACGTTATTATTATTTAAAATATTTCCATTATGTAATCTTAAAGTAAAATCATCCAAAACTAATTAATCAAGTCTACTCGACACATTTCCTTAGTCCTTCACCCCAAGCCTATCAGATGTCTACAAGGGCGTTTTAAAAAAAACGTAACATCAACAGCCGTATTCTATATCATATTTTAACATCTACATATCATGTGTACTCTTCTTTCTTTGTGAGTTAAAGAGAGAGGGAGATATAAAATGACTATTCGTATTGTCAGAATAAGGAAGTTATTCGGAACTCTGTGTTTTTTTATTGGCACGCAGTAATACTAGCCACTGTTACATGTAACATAAATCCTTAATGAATCACGATTACAATTAACAAGCTTACAGCGAGAAAGTTGATAATGAAACGTTTGTTTTTAACTTAAAGTGATAATCCACCTATATTATTAAAAAATAAATAAAGAATGTGGAGTGAATACATCGTTAGTTTATTACTTATTTAATAAATTAAACGAAGATCTTACGTCTTCGTTTTAAAAAAGACAACTTTCAACTTAAAGAATAATTCATGCGTCATGAAATCTTCTTCTCCCTAGCCTTTATTATTCCCAAGTCACTTTGTAGTCTAACCGGATTTGACTGGATATCAGTTTTTACACGGAGCGACTGCCATCTGACCTCCGCAACCCGAAGGCTAACGATACCCTAAGGATAGACCAGTGTCAAGATATTAGAGGGCACTTCTCAGACTTCCAATAACGACTGCCATAGATGTTCATGGCAGCCGGGACCGAGGGCTTAACGTGCTCTCCGAGACACGGAGTAGGCGATAATTGTCAATCAATACCCACATCATTTCGAAAAGTCATATAACTTCCGAAAGTCAGAGGTACGCGACGTGGGGTCGAACCCGAGATCCTTTGCATTGCTGTCTGTTGGTCACCCCACTGAGCTATTTGTAATAATTAATTTACATACTCAGTTTACAGACTGTTACGGGTAGTTTTGATTGATCGGTGTAAATAGTTTAATAGTTAGTTAGATCGTTTATGTAAACGTCGATGGAAAACACAGTGATAACTCGTTTCTAATAGATTCTAATGAAATAATATCGGATAATGAGGCTTTGACATGAAGTGCCCGAGGGAAATGAAGCCGCTTGTCAACTCTTTGATGTTGAGTGATACAGTAATGATAATTTGCTTTCAGTACCATGTCAAGATATAATAATATGTAAATATATCAACTGATTGGATGTATAAATATTTGTTGTTGTAAATGTATAACAACGGCCATCTTCTACATTTTAATAGGAGGACGTATATTTTCATTTAGTATGGAATCTTATTTTTTTTATAAATATTGTGATTTCATTTGATTTTTCTGTTATCTTACATTCATGCTTTGTTAAAAATAACTTCAATCTATGTAATATTATTTTCGAATTTAGAATAGAGAAATATATTTTTTTACTAATTTTATTTTAAAAGTAAATTTCCATCCTTTGTGTAGTTTCTGTTTCGCGGAAGATTTAATAGACATTCAATTGACACACACAAAGAACACCCCTTGGAACAACTACCACATATTTTTTCTGTCTCGTGTGGAGATCGAACCCACAAATGTGTCAGCGCTGACACTGCGCCGCCAGGCGACCACGTAACATAATTCGCCAATCGTGCACTCAACAATATCAAATATGTTTGCATTAATAATACAGGAATTAAAAAGAAGATACTTTTGATTTGGTTGCATTTGATAGTTCTAAATTAGACGTATGCATGTCGCATATTTCTACAAAATTAAACAGACATGAAGTAAAGCACACGAGCTCAAAACAACTATATTTATCTCACAGATGTTCTATATTGCTCATAGTACGAACCCTAAAATACAGAGTATTGGAAATGAAATATTTAATTTAACAACGGATTCGAAGAACACCGAACATCGAAACAGATGTAGTGTGTGTAGATGGGTTCATTAGCCGTGGGAAGATGAACCTCGTTACGTCCTTCGTGCCGTAGTGATTTTCTTCATGACTGCCACGCTATTAGAATATATACACAGCTTTATTTATAAAAATTACGGTAACTAATACATGATCCTCTGAATTGAATAGCTTAAGTTCTTGATCTACAACAGCGCCTTTTTACGTAACTATGATTCAACTAATACTCAACGTTAGATAATGATTAAAATTATTTTTCTAATTAGTTTCTAGTTAATACTCAGCCACTTCCTCGATATTTAAAAGTAGTTTAAAATAAGCGGTTGAATCGCTTTCGCTTGTTAATTATACCCTACACCCGTGTGACTCAAGTTTGCTTTAACTTTGCGCACGCGCCGCTCATGACAATTTCCTGCTGAAATTCGATAAGCCACGTTTCAACTTCCGTTCTTTCATCGTGTCAATACACTCGCTTTTAAAAGGCTTAATGTGATTGCTCGTTAATTTTATGCTTGCAATAATGGAAGATTAAATCAATAATTATAATTTTTATAAGCACGTTTAATCGGTCCAATACGATGTCGTATACGAATATAGAAGGTAGTTTAATTATTATATATTTTAAAACACAACTTCCGCCCTAGGTATACCTGTCTCTTAAGGGCATAATATAATTGTATAAATAAATTTTGGCTCAAAATAGTGATGTGCGGTCCTTGGCATTCGTGTTTCGATTTATGACTGTATTATTCGAAAGACTAGTGACGTACTAATTAGATAGACCGTTTTGAGAAGCTTTTTATGTTTTCATTCTCGTTAGAAACTTCTATCTTCGTACCTACTATGCTCTTGCACTGCGAGTCTCTATCGCATAACGACATGACTATTTGGCTTGCCGCACTAAAATTAGAGACTGTGAACGTATATGACATACATAATAGGTTTAGATGTTTCAATACAAATTTGAATCTTTAGAGTAGTAGAGCCTCGCAGATTTCAGCATGACTCGACATGGCTCGACTGGGGAAGGACTACCCTCTCACAGAATATCGCCGTGAAATAGCAGTATTCCTACTGTTGTGTTTCGTTGGGTGAGTGAGAGTGCCGGAGGCTCAATCTCCCTCTTTCTCCCTTCCTGCTTTTTCTCCTTCCCACTTCCTTTCCTAAAGGATCGGCAACGCGCAAGTGATGACTCTGGTATTGCAGGCGTCCATAGGCTACGGAGACCACTTACCCTCAGGTGGACCATATGCTTGCTTGTCACCATAGATGTATAAAAAAAAATCTAATGCATTTGAATAACTATTCGAATATATAAAATCACGTGGCGCTAGCTGGCGTGCTAGAGTAAAATACGTATTATTTATACGTATTTTACTCTAAAACGCCAACTTAAGCGTATTTCGTAAATAAGTTTGCTGGTATAGATATTCCTTCTTTAATATAGAACTAGCTTTGCTCGCGGATAATACCTATAGCTTTTTAATGGTAAAGCATTTTTAAATAGGTAATCGGTTAAATAGTTTTGGAATTAAACCTTTACAAACAAATAAACAAACGAATAAAAAGTCAAATCTTTTCTCTTTAATATTTTCTCTAATATTAGTATAGGTTATTTGATCTAACGAAAAATGTATGTAAATTTAACGGTTTAAATAGAAAGGAATATTTTTTTAATAAGACAAGCACGATTATTAACCATGTTTTTGCTATATTCAAATATAATATTTGATTGAGTGAAGCACATATTGTAAATTGGATATTTTCAAGTGTATAAAAATTACAACTAAAAGATAACTCGAAATTAATCTGGAACTATAATATTATGAAAACTTTTAACAGATCTTAGCGGGTAATCGAGACTAGAAAATAAACGTGAAGAAACCTTTAATCCAATATTTGAAAACAAAATAAAAATAGGTGCGTTATACCTTTTTGTTGTTTAATATATTAAAAAAACTACATCTTAAATGATTTTAAAACCAGTAGAAGTAAGTATTAACTAAACGACACCCTCTTAAATTACAATAAGTACAATTATTATTCGAACATATAATGCTCACATGAAATAAGATGAGAACGCGAAACAATATTCAACTGTCATTACCAAGTTGCGTAAACCTACCAGTTTACAAAGGTCTCTCTTGCCTTAGCAAATTTCTATCTTAAATAATAATATGCAAGAAGATGAGAGGTCTACTTACTTTGGTTAACAGTTCGTCACGCATCAAGATACTTCGTAATTGTTTATGAGGTGTCACGGAGCGATAACTCCGAGATTTGAATTTGAGTTTCGAATGTAATTTGAAAATGATGGCTTTCAAATTATTACTAAAAAAATAATTAGTTCAAATGTCTAACTCAAGAGGAAATGAGGTGGATTATTGTAGTATCCGTAGAGTACATTTTATTTTATTTTTATATTATAATCTATTCTTGATTACGTGATATGACAATATCTTTGTAAAATGTGAGCGGCGTATCCATACAATACACAAAGCATCTAAATCGTCTCATGTTCATATTAAATTCGTACATTAATCTGTATAAAAGTAGATTATGTAATTTTCATATGCCTCGGAAACAGTACTTTTTCTTGATGAAATACCTTTCATCAAGAAAAAGTACGGAAAAGGACATAAGGTACCCCTTATGTCCTTTTCCGTACCCCTGGCAACGTGTATTCGAAATTTCATGATGATCGGTCAAGTAATTTAGGAGTGACACCGTAACAAACAAACAAGGGCACATTCGCATTTATAATATTAGTTAGTTACTGGTAAAAAATAGTTTTATTGAATAAGCGGGAAATACCTTACCTACTGCTTTTTCCAACTTATTCGTGTCTAGCGTCTGGTTTAGCAATGATTTGTCTACACTACTTACTTTCGATTGATAATAACTGCTCGACCGCAATAATGATTGAAAGAAAGTTGTCTATGATATTATAAAGTTTGCAGCTGTTTCAATAGCATATTATAAGTCATCTTGGCCTAGTTTTAGTTCGCTCATATGCACACAGTCGAATAATATCTAATTTTGATACTTATATTTCTATTCTCTTAGTAAGTATAGTATAGTATTAGCAGCGATAGCTCAGTGGGGACACCAACAGACTGCAATGCAGAGGGTCTCGAGTTCGAACCCACGTCGCGCACCTCTGATTTTCGAAAGTTATGACTTTTCGAAATTATGTGCGTATTGATTGACAATTATCGCCTACTCCGTGCCTCGGAGAGCAAGTTATGCCGTCGGTCCCGGCTGCCATGAACATCTATGGCAGTCGTTATTGGGAAGTAAGTGCCCTCTAATATCCTAACACTGGTCTCGCCTTAGGGTGTCGTTAGCCTTCGTGTTGCGAAGTTCAGATGGCTGTCGTTCCGTGTAAAAACTGATATCCAGTCTAATCCAGTTAGACTAGAAAGCCGACCCTAAGTGACTTGGGAATAATAAAGGCTAGGGAGAAGAAGAGTAAGTATACTATAGTGTGCTAGTAGTAATTATTAGGAGTATTATTTGGTTGTTTTCTAATACAGTGACTAATCTTATTTATTTTCTCCGATACGCGAAGTGAACGTAACATAAAGAATACTATGACTTATTTATACACTGAGTTGCTTAATCTAGAACACACTACAACTTTTTAAACTCGGAAATCAAACTTGGATCCTCACGATGAGCAATCGCGTTTGCTCTAATACTACTGGACCAGGGAGGCGAAGTATACAGTTAGATCTCTGAAATAACCCTTTAATACCGACACAAAAATAGTGACAAACAGATAAACAGACTATCTAAACACAAGATGGCCGGCGTCCGTCAATAATCGGCTCAAAGCAATGGGTGTTGTTGAATGACGCATCCCGGAACAGAATGTTGATCCGTATGTGTTAGCGCTGGTGTTACTGAACCGTTTGTGTATTGAAACATTTCAGAGATATTATGGGTCTATAGACAACTAGCTGAAGCTCCTTGCGTCGTTTATAGTGTATTTAGAACATATTATTATGATTTAAAGCTATCGTATTTTATTTTATTTTGTATCTTTTTGCTTTATATTTACACTGGTTACATATTGTTCAATTAGTTAAGAAGAGCGGGACCTCCTAGCACAGGTATTTTTAATACTTAAAAGAAGACTTCTACATAAGACATACGTAGAAGTTGTATAATGTTTCTGAAATAAACCTTTTTATTATTTGTTTTGAAGTGAAAACTTCTTTAGGCGCGTTGAGCACTTCTTGGGTAAACAAAAATCATAGAACTCGTGTCATCGTCACGCTTCCACGATTTCCATTTTTGAATTATTTTAGTATATTAACAATATCTCAGAAATGGTGCGTCCTACGCAAAAAATAACGAAATTTTGACACCTTAATAACCCCTAAGAGAGTATCAGAGCAACCGACCTTTTTTATAAAGAAGTGTTTATGATCAAGGATTAAAGTTTTCACTTCTATCGGCAGTCCCCAAAGGCTGCCCCAATTTTTTTTATGTATCTGTCGTTTGGGTCAATATCCTTTTTATTTTTGAAGAGTTATTTTTGTGTGTTGGTGATAACTTCGACGGTTGCCATAGTAACATCTACTATTGCCATGGTTACTGTACTTAAGTTCCCAATAGATAAGGCTTTGGACTTGCGATCGGTAGGTCACGAGTTCGAATCCCACACATCCCACCCATTGC
Source organism: Catocala sponsa (assembly GCA_963564715.1). Classification (NCBI taxonomy): domain Eukaryota; kingdom Metazoa; phylum Arthropoda; class Insecta; order Lepidoptera; family Erebidae; genus Catocala; species Catocala sponsa. The sequence continues at coordinate 549,646 of OY751347.1, forward strand.
ACTGTTGACGTGAACCCACTCCTAATACAAGTATTCTAGCTTAACTGGAGAGGTAAATTAGAATACTAGTAAACTGAAACCCGAATAGCTAGTAATCTTAAAAAAAAAAAAAAAAATCTACCACATACACACAACACCATCTAGCCCAAACTAAGCAGAGCTTGTACTATGGGTACTAGACAATGGATAAACATACATATATACTTTTATTTTGTAAATCCATACATATTATACACATAAACACCCAGACCAAGTCAAACATCCAAGTTCATGCACACAAATGTTTGACTTGTGCGGGAATCGAACCCGCGACCTTAGGCGTGCCAGTCGGTTATACTAACCACTACGCCATCGAGGCCGACATAAATAAGCTCAAGTAAAGAGTTGGCCATATCTGCCAAAAGTTTGATGGTCATTGAAAAAGTCAGAAGTCATAGAGAATAGATTATGAATTGGTAAACGCAATGTAGGACGCTCCCCAATCAGATGAACTAATGAACGTAAAAAGGTGATTGGATGGAAACAGCAGTAGACCAGATGTTTTGGCGTATAATGGGAGAGGCTTGTGTTCAGCAGTTAGCAGCAATAGGCTGCTTCATTGATAGATATTACTCTTAAACTTTAATTGTCACTGCCGGCTCATAGGTGATCTTTATAGTCTCGTTGGTTCTGTGATGTAGCTTGAATCGTGGTCCCAGGTTTGATGCCCTGGTTCGAGGAGTTCCCAAACGTAGATGTAATATATGTACTTGTTACTAGAGATATACATTATGTCACACGCTTCATATCCTGTGCATATTAGAAAGCTTTGAGAGTAAAGGAATGAAAATAAATATAAGCAAGACGAAAGTAATGGTATTTGAAAAGGAAGAGTGCGTGACGATGTGTAATATTATGATTGATGGAGAAAAAGTGGAGCAAGTGAACGAGTTTATATATTTGGGTACTTTGTTTACAAGGGATGGTAAACATGAGGGAGATATTGAAAGGAGAACGATTGCTGGCAACAAAGTGAATGGAGCTCTACGCGCTTTTATGAACAGTCGGAATGTATCCGAAAAGGCACGTTTGACTGTTCATAGAGGACTATTAGTGCCCACACTTATGTATGGAAGTGAAAGCTGGGTATGGCAAAAGAAGCATGAGAGCAGAATAAATGCTATAGAAATGAGAGCGCTTAGAAGCATATGTGGTGTGACTCTGAAAGATAGAATAAGGAATAGTGTGATTAGAGAGACATGCGGCATGAGAGTGGATATAGTGACAAGAATAGAAAAGGGTATGTGAAGCTGGTTTGGACATGTAGAAAGAATGGACGAGGAAAGATTGACTAAGAAAGTTTATAAGGCTAGTGTGAATGGAACAGTCGCAAGAGGAAAACCTAAGCGAACGTTTCTAGATCAGATCGGAGGCGTTCTGGACAAAGGCCAGGTTAAGAGCACCTTGAACCGACGGGTGTGTATGAGGAATGTGATGAAAGTGAATGAAGCCAGAGAAGTGTGTCAGGATCGTAGCAAATGGAAATCCGTAGTCTCTGCCTACCCTTCTGGGAAACAGGCGTGAATCTATGTATGTATATATTAGAAAGCGATTGTGGGACATTGCTATATAAAACGATTGTGGGACATTCCTATATAAGTCGGCGTTCAGTTTAATTCGTTTAGGGACAAGTAGAGCCTGCTTCAGGGACTTATTGATCCCAGAAGTCCTCATTTGTAGAACTCATTCTTTTTCCGCTCAATTTAAGATCCGGAAAAAGTCTATTACGTTTATTTAGTACTTTAGGGAAGACATCAGTTGTATTATTAATGTCACTTAAATCGTGCACTTAAATATTATTTAATGTACTAGGTACTATACTAGTGTACTTGTGTCAGGAACAGGTTCACTTCGGTTGTGTGGTAGTGGGTGGGATTCGAACCCATGGATCCTCGATCGCAAGTCCACAGTTATATTAACTGGGATACCGCGTCTTATTATGTACATACTCGTTATGTTTTAATAATACGTCGTTTGATAAATGTAGGAGAAAAGCTATATCCAGAAAAATACATGTAGTTTTCTTTCTATGTAAGTATAAATACAATTTGATTGATTCAAATAATAGGATGCATATAGTTTACCAAAACCAAATAGCATTCTGCAAATTGATTTTTCACCATATTGTACAACACATTGTTTTGTCTATTGAACAGTCAAACTAAACTGGCTTTGATGAAAAAAGCTGTTGGAATAACTCAAAATCGTTTGCCTTTACATACGAAATTCAGTCCATATCAAGCCTTATTAAAATACAATGGCAAGTAAATTGAAATTTACGCGCATCAAAAGACTTTGGAATTAAACTGGCTTTCATCCATACAGTTGAAAAAAGGTGAAGACTGAATCGACCAAAATTTAGGCAAGCAACAAAATTTATTTTCTTCTGGGGCTTACTTAATATGTATTTTGCCAAAACGATCAGTTATTACTAACTAGCTTTTGCCCGCGGTTTCACTCGCGTTAATTTAGAATTTAACAATCAATTCGGGTTGTACTAATATAATTCAATCATGATTCGACAGACACGTGGCGCCATCTATTATCATGAGAACGTTATTGTTGTTCTTCTCGGGAACAGTAATTTTTTTTCGAGATGAAAGGTAGCCTATATCCGTTTCTGTACACCTGATAAAGTATATGCAAAATTTCAGAATGATCGGTTCAGTGGTTTAGGAGTGAAAAAGTAACAAACAAACAAACAAACTCATTTTCGCTTTTATAATATTAAATTAGGATTAGGATTAGGCTTTGTCAACGTGATGGATATTCGTAACATTTAACCAGCAAACCTTACTTAGTAGATTAAAGTAGCCCTGAGCAATATCACGCATGCATTACTATATTCACAATGACATAGGTACGCAACTCGTCTTCTTCCTAGCGATTGTTAATCCCAGCTTATGCCACGGTCCACTTATTTTACATACGTAACTAAAATCAATAAATATGTTTCGAATACATACATACATGCTTGATAATTCGTATATTAATATTATAAAGAGGAAAGTTGTAAAGGTTTACCTCAAAAAGTACTTGACCGATTTTTTTTTCATATATATAATTTTAATTTTAATATTTAATTTAATTTTTTTTAAATATTTAATATTCTATCACATAAGTACACACAACACTATCTAGCCCAAACTAAGCAGAGCTTGTACTATGGGTAATTCGCGGCGAATGCTAGCGCGAATCCCGTGACACCGACACTAGGTACTGGGTAACGTCGTCAGGGGTTTGGTGGGTATGGGGCCGGCCTCTCTGGCTCGAGACCACACACGCGCGCCAAGCCCGGGCGCAGACGGTGCGTAAACGCATTACCCAGACGTTAAAAAAAAAAAAAAACATAATACATACATATTATACATAGAAACACTCAGACCAAGACAAACATCTATGTTCATGCACACAAATGTTTGACTTGTGCGGGAATCGAACCCACAACACGGCACGGCAGTCGGTTACACTAACCACTACGCCATCGAGGCCGACAAATATTCTATATATCACCGAGTAACATAGGCAATATTCTCTTTTTTAAAGTATTGTTATTAACATAATGTATCCTACTTTTACGCGAGCGAAACCGCGAGCGTAAGCTAGTCTAATATACCTTCGGAAATAAACAGATACAAGTATTTTAAAAGTAGTTGTATAAATTTTGTCATGCAATATAGAACTTGTTATCAAGGAACTCTTACTCCTCTCGGCTTAGTATACCTTCAAAACCACCCGCGTTTATACTCGTTACGCAAGGTAAGACGGAGTGCGGAGTGGATGCAGAGGGTTAAAAGTTCAAATCTCACCTCAACGTGAATTTTAAACAGTGTGTGGCACTTGTCCTTTTGAGAGCTCAAAAGCTTCTGCTTCTGGTTGCTTAAAGTACACTTTATTGTTTAAACATTATTTATACATGTTATACGCTAATCTATATAAATAAACAAGATTTTACCTGCGGCTTCGCTCGCGTTTATCTAGATATTGTCACAAAATTTTAATCTCTCGGTTACAGTACTTTTTTGCTGGATAAAACCCTATGTCCTTTTCTGTACCCTTTACAACGGGAATGCTATTTAATGATCGATCAAGTAGTTGATGCTTGAAAACGTAACAAACAAACCGCTCACATTCGCTTTTATAATATTAGTTAGACAAGTATATAAAACAAACAATTCTGGCATCGTAAATAGGTATAATATATATAAAATGAAAACTGGCTCGTTAGCCAGTTTTTCAACGTACCTTTATTAATTCCGGCAATATTTTAGAACTACATGAGTCTGATGTATTCAATATAATAGATTGAAGAATAATGCTATTACTGGCAGATGTTTTTAGTTAAATAATTAACTACAATTAATGTGTCTGTTATCAATGTTTTACTAATGTAATCTTCTTTTTGTTACAGGTAATTTTGGAATTCAATATTATACTGCTGGACATTGGGACATGCAAAAGTGCTAGCTTATCATCTAAATTGGTAATGAAATCAAAACTTTTTTTATACAGCTGTAGGTATTCTGGCAGCATCTTAAACAAACAAACTCACATTCATAATTATAATATTAGTTAGGATCAGATAGTTTAATTATTATTAAGGTTTCGAATGAACTGACTCTATAGGCGTTTCACGTAGGAACACACTGTTACTGGTTTTCACCAAATGGGTATGACTTTTAATACCAGCCCTGTATTAGACTTTTCCACTGCTGCTCACGGACTTCTGGCGAGTGGTGAGCGGCTTTATTGCACCGGTACCTATCTGGACAATAGGTAGTGCCACTTGGGCACGAGGTAGCTTGCTTACGAGAACTGGGTCTCAGGATTTGAGGAAGACCTGTCTATAACTGCTCCCTGAAGGTGCTTTCGGGCACTGGAAGGTACAGCGGTTCTTAACTATATACCTAAACAAGTGGGAACGCTATATCATAAACTTGAGTAGTCTGTAGAGGGAAGGGTCTGTCTGTAGAGGGAAGGGTCTGTCTGTAGAGGGAAGGAGCCTCTTCTCAGTGTGAGAAGGGTTGGGCCATAGTCCACCACGCTGACCCAGAGCGGGTTGGCAGACTTCACATATCTTCAAGAACATTATGGAGTACTCTCAGACATGTAGGTTTCCTCACGATGTTTTCCTTCACCGTTAAAGCGAGCGATAATTAACTGTTTTTAATACACACATAACTTTGAAAAGTCAGAGATGCAAGTCTTGGGATCGCACTCAAGACCTCTGCGTGGCAGTCCAACGGTCTCCCACTAGTCTATCGCTGCTACTGTATGTCTGTAGGTGTAGTAAGACATACGGAGAGTCATATACGCTCCTATTACTTACTTTGAATCTCACTTTGAATTCCTTTTCCTTGTTTAATTCATTCGTTTCCTTGGTTCTACATAGGGTTATTGGGTTTTCTGTCAAGATTTTTGAAGTGAAAACTTCTTTAGGCGCGTTGAGCACTTCTTGGGTCAACAAAAATCATAGAACTCGCGTCATCGTCACGCTTCCACGCTTTCCATTTTTGAATTATTTGTGGTTTATAATTTGGTTTATAAAGAAGTGTTTATGATCAAGGATTAAAGTTTTCACTTCTATCGGCAGTCCCCAAAGAGCGCCCCAATTTTTTTTGTAGCAGCGTGCATTTTGAAACTGTTTCCAGTTGATCGCAGCTCGCTAGAATACACTAGACCTCAAGCGTATAGCGTATTACTACAGTATATGTCAATACGCTAAACTCCTAATACGTAAGACCTAAAAGCATGTCTGGAGAAGGATTCTATACTAGCTGACACGCGCAACTTCGTCTGCTTCACATAAAAGAATTTCCCCCGGTTTTGCAACATTTTTCATTGCTTCTCCGCTCCTATAGTTCGTAGCATGGTGATATATAGCCTATAGCCTTCCTCGACAAATGGGCTATCCAACACTAAAATAATTTTTCAATTCGAACCAGTAGTTCCTAAGATTAGCGCGTTCAAACAAACAAACAAACAAACCCTTCAGCTTTATAATATTAGTATAGATATTTATTACTCATCAAATGTATAAATATATAATTTTAGTGATTACCTTGTTGGTTCCTTCGAGGGATATGGACGAGATACTATGTATGTGCAGAGGAATGTATTCTACGTATTACACCATAATTAATGTATATTAAGTCTGCTTACTCTCATACATTAGAACTGGATTGCGTACACAGCAGGTCGCTCTGCGCATAAAACCTTTGGCCCTAATCTTAATCCTTCCTAACTAATATTATAAAAGCGAAAATGAGTTTGTTTGTTTGTTACTTTTTCACGCCTAAACCACTGAACCGATCATCCTGAAATTTTGCATATACGTTGACAGGTGTACAGAAACGGACATAGGCTACCATTCATCCCGAAGAAAATTACTGTTCTCGAGGAAAACAATAATAACGTTCTTATGATAATAGATAGCGCGACGTGTCTTTCGAATCATAATTGAATTATATTATTACAAGCAGAGTACAACCCGAATTGATTGTCAAATTCAAAATTAACGCGAGCGAAGCCGCGGGCAAAAGCTAGTAACTTATATTTACACGTAACATCGCATTCAATATGTATGAGGAACTGCATGCTTGCGTTTATTGCTTACATCATGTCCTGATTCGCATATGGTTCCTGTTCGCCATCGAGACATACTTAACGATGATGTGCCTTAGAACCTGATATGATTGCCATTAAAATATTACGAAATTATAATACTGTGCGCTTGCAATTTTTCTATGATTAAGTAATTTACAGTTCTCATTACCCTGTCTATTAGTGGTTTGACTGACTAACAATAGAAGTTATAACGACTACTCACAGATAGCATTATGATTATCACTCAAAGGAATCTCACAAACATGTTTTTTAACGGGCAATATTAGACTGCAAATGCTAACAATTATAGCCCAGCCAGCTTAAAACCTTTAGATGCATCGGCCATTAGAATGCGATATGCAAAATATTTACGTATCTTTACTAATATTATAAAGAAGATTTGATGAGATTTGATTTTTTGTTTGTTTGTAAGGATTTAACTCAAAAACTACTCAACCGATTTAAAAAATTCTTTCACCATTAGAAAGCTATATCATCACTGAGTAACATATTATTATGCTCTATATTTCTTTTTTAAAGTACTGATACTAACATAACCTACTTTTATGCGAGTGAAGCCATAAGCAAAAGTTATATTTTTTTTTATACAACTAATGTGGCAAACAATCATACGGCTCACCTGATGGTAAGTGGTCACCGTAGCCTATGGACGCCTGCAACACCAGAGGCATCACTTGCGCGTTGCCGACCCTTTAGGAAAGGAAGTGGGAAGGAGAAGGAGCGGGAAGGGGGAAAGAGGGTGATTGGGCCTCCGGCACTCTCACTCACCTAACGAAACACAACAATAGGAATACTGGTATTTTACGTCTATATTCTGTGAGAGGGTAGTCCTTCCCCGGTCGAGTCGACCCATTCATGCTGAACTCAGCGAGGCTCTACTACCTATAATGCTATTTTCTATAATATAGCTGTTATTGCTTACTAAAATGTTGCAATCACACATTGCAGTAAAAATAATATCGGGTTGGAAGTCCCTTAACAGAAAGTCGATCTTGTTGTCACCAAGCTTTTCAAAAACGACAGCGTTCACCACGTGTGGGATGTGACGTCATAACCGACTATATTTATTTTTAAATAATTGTGAGCGATAGAAATATTTTTCAGGTTTTTTATGTCTACTACCATATATTGATAGGATAATTAGATTATTGGAATTAAAATAATAGTGCGTTTATGTCGAATCTAATTAATCTCATTTACACCATAGTTTCATACAGCCTTTCGAATTGACGTTTCTGGAAAAATGGATTCACTGCCACAAAGGTCCTGCTGACAGCTGTTGTGATGTCTCCTTAAAAATCCCTATTCACTGTAGAAACATCATTGTCTGGCTATGGAGTCAAGCTATATACCAAATACTGCGTGTATTGCACAATTTGGGTGTTATTACTGCTTACGTTACTATACTCCAACCACACATTAAAGTAAATATAATAATAATAACAATAATATAATATTCTACCTCATACACACAACACCATCTAGCCCAAACTAAGCAGAGCTTGTACTATGAGTAGTAGACGACGGATAAACATACATATATACTTTTTTTTTTGTAAATACATACATATTATACATAGAAATACCCAGACCAAGACAAACATCCATGTTCATGCACACAAATGTTTGACTTGTGCGGGAATCGAACCCGCAACCTGAGGCGTGGCAGTCGGTTACACTAACCACTACGCCATCGAGGCCGTAATGTTCGTTTAGAATTTAGAAGCTCCTTCACGTTTATGCCTGCGTTAGTCGTTAACCCGATGACTACAATCTGCGCTGGTTGCTATACCTACTGTATATTATAAAAACTTTTGACGTGCCGTAATAGAACAAAATATCCTAAATTTTAAATAGCTTCTGTAGTTTCTAATACATACGTAAGACGAAAGAGGCCAGTCAATAAGTTAATCTATTACAGTCCACTGCTATATGTAGCAGTCGACTGTAATACAGTCTACTCGACATTACTCGGTTTGGTCTACATAGTTCGGTTTTAATTTTGGACTTCTTGACATCGACTGGTTCATCATGTGGCTTAAATACAAGTATACGGATGCACAGTGATTTAAGTGGTCCCATAGATATTACTTTCTGTGATCCAAATAAGTTATCAGATTGGATGTTTTGTCTACTATACTATGTCCGTTGTTTAAGAGATTGTAAAATTCCCTGTGACAGGAATTATTCGTAGTGCGTCGTTTTAAAACCGATGGGCGATTTTTGTTCACAGCCTTTAGTGACGGACGAACCAGAGCGGCCCACTTGAATTGTCACTTTATGGACATAACTTAGTTACCTTGTGCTGGTTACCGATCGTGATGTTCCCAGAACATTTTACTTCGTTTCAAATCTTGATAAATCTTGTAGTAAAAGGGAATCGTTCCCGTATATTTTAAGACCATAGTGGGTAATGATTTTGTCTAGACGTCTAGTTAATTATATTTACATTTACACGTATGTATATGTATACATATATTGTGATGTGACGCTTATATACGTCATATAGAAGGAAACCAAGGCTACACGCGTCATACTTATTATATTGTTTTGTGTGGTTTAAGACATAAGATGAGGTGTGTTGGATAATGATAATGTATTTTTAAGACGTTTGTCATGCGAGAGTATATTTTTGTTAACATTTTTAAACATTAGAACTTAAACCACACATTAATAATAGGCGCCTCAAGAATACTCACATTATATGAATTCATTTCCTTGCTGATATTATAAATGCGAACGTGAGTTTGTTTTTTACGTTTTCACGGCTTAACTACTTAACCAATCATAATAAAATTTCTCATACGTTTTCAAAGGTACAGAAAAAGACATGGGTTACCTTTCATCGAGGATAAATGTAGTTTGCGAGAGAAACAATTTTAGTAACTAAATGTATATTAACGCTATGATCTGTCTGAGAAACTTATGAGAGTGAATGTAGTAATACTGATGTCACTAATGCTACATTCACTCGAGTTTCGCGTAATTTTCATTAAATCCCGCCTACATCACCTCGTCTTTACTCTAAGCGTTCCTAGAGATCCTTCAGCTAAGTCTTTAAGTCCGATTCACATTTAATACATACATATATAACACTTATCGACGTGGCAAAGCTGCCACTTTTCTAGGTATTCTACCAGTCGACTGTGATGCAGAGGAATTCTATGACGTCTTTTAGACGGTTTTACTTTTACGATTTTACTCCTTTGTTTAATAGTAATAGATAAGTTTTAGGCGTAAGTTACTTACATTATTATTAGTATAATTTTAGTTGTATGTTATGATTATTACCTTTGTACATTATTTAATTCTCAAACAATAAACCACTGGCCGCGCCTCATCAATATTTTGTCGCAACAATCAAGACAGCTTGGTATCCAGTAACCATCACTTTTTACTGTTTTTGTATGTTTTTAATGTTTCCTTTCATGCCATAATATCCTCTTATTGCCATTTGATGCCATCGTCTATAAAACCATAACATTTTAAGATGAAAAGCTCAGTCACACACTTGGTTTTACTATATCAATTAAAAGGCAGTTGTTACAATTAGAAAAGGAACGATTGCAACAATTCTGTCCTAACTTATACTTTACATAACAAAATACATCATTTTAAATGCAAAATAACTTACAAAGTGAACCATTTCAAATTCAATTTAAGTCTTGTCGCATACGGTAACGGAATGTCTATTTGTGCCGCCCCGCCCGCGCCCTCGCCGCGCGGTGACAAAGGGCGGACGTCCACACGACACTAATATGAGTACGGTGGACAAACGGCTCCACAATCAACTTAAATACTTACAAAAGAACTGCTGAAACATACTCAACATGCTCTTTTGTGGTGTAGTGTAAGGTATAAGCAATAAGCAAATCGCTCAACTAGGTAAAATCGCTCATTAATCTTTATAAATAAGATGTTTCTTATTTTTTTAACATCTGTGGCACTAGAAATCATTCCTGTGTCGCGGGGGCCATTACATACATTCCAAAAACGAACACTAATAACACCCATACCCGGAACAAATACTATATATATATATATGTCGGAGTAGGTTCCTCCATTTATTAAAAAAATCACCAATGGTTCACCAAATTATGATTACTTTATTAACTTTGATTTTATAATTAATAAATCCCAATCATTTTTTAATAATTGATATTAATTATTACAGTATATGATTAAACAATTAAAACACAGCAAGTGTACCGAGCAACGTTCGCTCTAAGAATGACCGCTCCGCTGCGCATGCGGCGCCTTTTATAGAACTGTGGAGGGGAGAGTGACGTGTCCGTAGAACGATTGCACGCCGCACGTGTTGTTTACAAACTTGTAAAGGCGACGCCGTCATGTCGGAGTGGCAGCGTTTATCTCGTCCTTATCAGCCATTTTATAGGATCAAAGCACGTGGGCATGCAGTGGGAAATGTTGGTTTCAATCATTAGAAAACACGTAGGTAGTCAGCTTGTTTTCGAATTCAACATCACTATGAAACGCGAGATAGTTCCCACGAGGCGTGCACTGGTCGACGGTAACACGAAGACTGAGCTCTGTCCGCCCCTCGCACCGCCTTGCAGACTCCGTCCAGCGCCACTAGATGGCGCAGGCGTTCCGCCTTAATGCCTTTGTGTCACTAGATGGCGCTAGTGTCCCAACTAACAGTATTGCCGTTCCGACATATATACGAATTAATTTTTTTGAAAAATTAATGTCCTGTTTTCTCGTGAAATGGTTTCAGATAGTCATATATTAACCACACGAGGCAATTTTAATAATAATAATACTGATATTCTATCACATACACACAACACCACCTAGCCCAAACTAAGCAGAGCTTGCATATTATATATAGAAACACCCAGACCAAGACAAACATCCATGTTACTAATTAAAAAGAAATAACATATCTATAATTAATTAATGTCGTAAATAATAACAGGCGCTCCTTTTTATTGCCCCTTATTATTTACGACATCAGTTATTGTTGTAATTTTTTTTTAATTAGTGAAGTATTAAGATTGTTTCGGGTGGTTAACATATATTATGACTATCTGAAACCATTTCACGAAAAAAATCGGTACATTAATTTCTCCAAAAATACAATTCTAATAAAAAAAAATATGGTCAGGTTTTTTTTTATTATTCTATATCACCAGTAGAATGCGTGGCTAAAAGGAATTACACGATTTGTCTAGCGTGGGAATCGAAATGAAGATGTACTGTTTTTTTTTAAATTATAAGTATGTATACGTCAGTCAAGCACGTACTTGGGATGGTCATATATTTTTGTTCCATGTGAAAAGTTGTACAAGTCTTATACATATAAAAACGATAGTATTTAATCCGTGAAGAGAATAAACTTCCTGGAAATCCTACTAATATTCTGAATGTTAAAGTTTGCAAAACTCAATAAACTTTGTTCGTGGATAGGAGTGAAATAAAAAAATTGGGGCAGTCTTTAGGGACTGCCGATAAAAGTGAAAACTTTAATCCTTGATCATAAACACTTCTTTATCAAACAAAAGAAAAACAAAAAGAAAAGTGGCGGGTCGGATGCTAGATCCTGATACTCTCTTAGCGATTATTAAGGGGGTCAAAATTTCGTTATTTTTTACGTAAGACGCACCATTTCTGAGATATTGTTAATATTCTAAAAAAAATAATAAAGCGTAGAAGCGTGACGATGACGCGAGTTCCATGATTTTTGTTCACCCAAGAAGTGCTCAACGCGCCTAAAGAAGTTTTCACTTCAAAAATTAGTACACACATATAAAATGTCTTCGCTTAACACATAGGAGATTTTTCTGGTATGTGCTAAATCTGCTATATGGGTGATAGATGCGGGCGGTTCAAGATCGGTATGTGTGGAAAACTTTAGGGGAGGCCTATGAGCAGTGGACCTTTTGCCTGAGACGATGATGATAATGGAAACACATAACAGTGGGTTTTATGCCCCCGAAGTATGGGCAGGGCAGAGTTTTTATCTATTGTATATTGTAGTCATAATTCGGTAATTTTGGATGCGCAACAATTGTATTAATTTTAGGTATCTGTCATGAAATTGCCAAAGTACACAAGAATTTGTAACTCCGATAATTTTGTTGCGCCTGCTCTCGGTTATTTAAGGAGTAGCCATGAAATATTTGATATGTCGTTTTCGAATCGAATGAACATCAATAAGAATCGATATAAGGTGTCAATAACCTCAAAATATGTTGATAACTAGTTGTTGAAGACCAAATTATACCTCAATGCTATTAGCATTATAATGTTATAACAAACGACATGTAAAATGCAAATTCATTGTGATTTTCAAAGTATGGGTTAAGATGTAAGATAATGGCGAACATGTCTAGATTAATAATATTGTATAAATGGAAAGCGTGGAAGCGTGACGATGACGAAGCGTGACGATGACGCGATTTCTATGATTTTTGTTCACCCAAGAAGTAGGTGGTAAACGCGCCTAAAGAAGTCTTCACTTCAAAAAATTGGGGCAGTCTTTAGGGATTGCCGATAGAAGTGAAAACTTTAATCCTTGATCATAAACACTTCTTTATAAACAAAAATAAAATATTTGGGGCAGTCTTTGGGGACTGCTGATAGAAGTGAAAACTTTTCAGGTTCAAGTTCTTTATTTTGTCCTTTATTCAAAAATGGAAAGCGTGGACGCGTGACGATGACGAAGCGTGACAATGATGCGAGTTCTATGATTTTTGTTCACCCAAGAAGTGCTCAACGACCCTAAAGAAGTTTTCACTTTAAAAAAAATATTATAAACAGTCTCATTGCTGGGCACGGATTTCTACACAGTATGAGACTTCATCGAGAATATTATGTAAAACTCTTAAACATGTAGGTTTTCACACGATTTTCTTTTACCGTTAAAGCGAGCGACAATTCCCTATCTAATACGCACGTAACTTCCAAACGTCAGTGGTAGCCTTGAGATCAAACTCGAACCCTTTCCATGACAGTCATGGTCTCCTACTAGGCTTTTCTTACTACCTTTTTCGATGTGTTACTCTGAAAATCATTTTATCACTTTTGCCTAGCTTTCATATCATTCCTAACCGGTAATATTATAAGCTTATAACTTGCACCATGGAGTCAGCATTAGCACTGGAAGCGACGAGTAAATAGGTTTAGCGATTTGTAAAGAGATCCGCGCACTGTACGTGCTCTACCCGCAGTACACACGTAATGTGATTTTGATTCCACACAAGCCGCTTGTATGGATCCATACAAATCACTTTTGTTAAAAAGGAAAAACAAAAAGGATAAAACGGAATTTAATTGTTATGCCGGTATTACGGGCTTTTGTGGCTCGTGTTTTGGCACAGGTAAATGAAAATAGTGGGTTGCGTATTTACATATAGTTTATGAATAATATAGATTTAGTTGAACGTTGTTTGTTGTTTAGCAGTTTCGGCAGTTCTGTTGTATTTTTATTTAATTTAGGTACTTTATGTAGGGTTTTCCAGATTGGTTGTTTCCTACGTTATTAGTATGCAATGGAAATATGACCATCTAAGGCAAAAATAATTAAACAAATCAGTTTATTCGTTGCAAAAAAATCCGTAAGTATACATAACAGAATATATATGAGGCGAATTTAGAACGTTTACCATTTTAACTCGGTTAAGATATCCAACTGTACCGTTACCTTTAATTAACTGCAAGCAACTTTTTTTAAACAATTTAATATCTGAATGTAGGTGAGTACGGCAAATCCTCACAATGCAGTGTGATTGATACTTTTATATTATAATTTCTGTAGACAATTGTTAAAAATTCATACTGACATAGTCATGCCTGAATCCTCGAAAGGATAGAAAGTAGCATATTTTGCCGAGTGTGGTTTTAAATCCCATGTAAAAAGAGACACGTCTTCAGACTCGATTTCAGAGTCGTTTTTCAGACTCCGTGTCGCCACTGACAAATTATGAACTGAAAAACTGGACGTCCCGGGATCGAAACCTTGACTTCATGCACAGTAGTCGTATTCACACAAAGTCAGAATAGTCAAATAATTATTTGTTCCTTCTATCAAAAAATACTCAACAACAGTTCCTTCTTCAAACGAGGTTTAAAGAAAATTCTTCTTTTACGGTAGGCAGTGGCTTTGCTGTGTCCTGACATTGCTGAAGTCCATGAGCAGCAGTTACCATTTTCCATCAGGTGGGCCACTTGCTCGTCTGCCACCAACGGCACAAAAAATATCACAATTGGCAACTAGAAGAAAACTTATGTCGATTTATACGAAAAAATATGCTTTATGACACAGTCTCTACATACGTAACTTTCAATGAAAATTTTCTAATTAAACGGTCGTCTATTACAAAAGTTTGTAGTCACACTAATTGCGGCTAAATTTTCGGATAATTAGAAGCTAGGCGTTGAAAACAAATGTCCTTATTAACATAAGGCTTGTTTTTGCTGTGAGTTAAATTACGTAAATGCTCTATTGTTTAGTTAAAACTATTCACAATTATATTCAGACTTGTTAACGGAAAACTTTCTAACGTGATTACAATGGTTCACGGTGCGAATTTTTTGTTAAGCGGGTTTAATGGTCTTAGCGCAATTTTAAAGAGAACTGTGTTATATATTATACTAGCTTTTGCCCGCGGCTTCGCTCGTGTTAATTTAGAATTTGACAATCAATTTGGGTTGTACTCTGCTTCTAATAATATAATTCAATCATGATTCGAAAGACACGTGGCGCCATCTGTTATCATAAGAACGTTATTGTTGTTTTCCTCGGGAACAGTAATTTTTTTCGGAATGAAAGGTAGCCTATGTCTGTTTCTGTACACCTGACAACGTATATACAAAATTTCAGGATAATCGGTTCAGTGGTTTAGGCGTGAAAAGGTAACAAACAAACTCATTTTCTCTTTTATAATATTAGTTAGGATTAGGATTAGGATACGATTATGTGATATATTATATCTAAAAGATGGCAGATAAGTGAGATGTGGTAAAAACCCAACATAATATTACAATATTATGGTACTTTTATACAAAGCAAGTCGCTAGCGCGGACTTCATGCACTTGTTATTTGGTCGGGCTACATGCAAGCTACACGCGGGAACTATTTTCGCTACACGGCTGCATTTGCAAGATACTCACGCGAGCTGCATGCGCAAGCTCCTCCCGCTGATGGTTACATGCGCAAGCTCCTCACGCTGGTTACATGCGCAAGCTCTTCACACTGGTTACATACGCTAGCTCGTTACTCAGGTTTCATGAACAAGCTAATTGCTCTGCAGACTCGTGAGATAATGAACCATCGTAATACTATGTGGCGTTGACCACTTAAACAATTACACTAACTACGTACTTTATTAAATCTCAAGTCAAAGTCAAAGTTAAAAATTATTTATTCACTTAGGCCACAAAGTAACACTTATGAACGTCAAAGGGGTTAGTGAGTTTGTTACATTTACTGAATTTACATTTATGTTAGTTGCAAGGTTCAGACAAAAGGTTGAGCCTATGAGAAGATACCTGCCAGAAATTCAAGGTCACTCTTTCAAATCACCATAAAATCTTACTAAAATCCTTAATGTAAAGTTTGTTAAGTTGTTGACTTTTTGTAATTGAATGACAAGTACACACATGATTGAGGTAAACGGATTGAGACACAATTGGGCGCACAGACAGACCATGTCGTTTATTAAAACATAGGATACTATTTATCCCAGTACGTGTTTCTGTAAGAATTCACACGGGAAAAGTCGCGGGCAGTGGCTAGTGCTATACGAACAATCAATGCACATTTTTCAATTGCATATATAAACCCAGTAATTGTGAGTGTCCGTTAACGCGTGACGAAAAGCTTGTAATGCTACGAGTATGTAATTAAACTCTGTTTAGTCGTTCGAGCTGTTACACTGCCGCGCGGATATTCACCCAGCTACCATCAATTATACACTTCCGTGCAAAATAATTGGTTGTTACGAGACTATTATAATGTATATCTTCACGCTAGTTATTATGGAGGCTAGCGGCATTCTTTAATAACACGAGTGAGGGTAAAAAAGAGGATTTATTTTAATAACAGCGGGATTATGCGAGGGAAGTACCGCCTACGTTTTAACGTGAATGTTGGTACATTTTGTGTTTGATAAGCAACTGGTTTTCAATTAGGGCTTTGTAAGATCTACATTGTTTTACGCCTATATTTGTGAAAGGATAGGCAGAGGTGTACATATGACCTACCTTGCACAAGCTAATCGGTTTTGGTCCCACGTAATAAGAGGCGAGCCTATCCCCGTCTACCGGGTGAAGTATTATCTTACCGGTAATTAATTAGACTGTAAGTTTCTTGTCATGCATGCCTGTCATTTGTATGGTTACTGTTTTAATGTTATAATACGCACTTTATATAATATTTAAGAAGCATTTGTAATTGTATAGTTGGTGTGCTTAATAAAATAAAATAAAAATTCCGTGCTTGTACTAAAAATTTATTGACAGATAAATCCGATAATCCTTTGCCCGACCTAGAAATCGAACTCATGACCTCATACACTGTTGCACATCTGTTGATGCATTCAGTACCGCTAGCACCACCGAATCAGTGTCAATTAATTCACATAAAATTACGCCAGTACGTTTTTGAGAAGTTAACCAGCAGTATACTACAATTATAATTTCACCTTTTATGTTTAGACTAGATGTTCCCGCGGTTTCACCCGCGTTTATTGTTACTGCGCCGCCCCCGTGGGCCGTAACGTGATGTTATATAGCCTATAGCCTTTCTCCATAAATAGGCTATCCAACACTAAAATAGTTTTTCAAATCGGACCAATAGTTCTTGAGATTAGCGCGTTCAAACAAACAAACAAACTCTTCAGCTTTATAATATTAGTATAGATTTTCCATAACATTCGGATTTTCCTGTCGTAAGCTCGCGCTCTATAACGTGGGACCTCAAAACTACAGATGGCAAAACATGGATGTAATATTACTCAACAATCAAGGATATTAATAACAATTTAGTATACCGGTCCTGTATACAAGCAGTCCCACTGCTGGGCACGGGCCTCTTCTTAATTTTTGAGAATGGTTACGCCATAGTCCACCATCCAGTGCGAATTGGCAGACTTCACATATCTTCTAGAACATTATGGAGAACTCTCAGACATGCAAGTTTCCTTACTATATACCACCGAAGCGAGGAATAATTATCTATCTAATACGCATATAACTTCGAAAAATCGAAGTGCGTACCTTGAGGTCGAACTCCAAATCTTTGCGTGATCCAATTGTCTCCCAGTAGGATTAATGACGATTTTTTAATTGTTTATTATTTTTGACCATTAATTACATTATTATTATATCATTTAAATTAAAACTATTATGCTGCTTACACATAAATAGCTTTGGACCTGCTCAGATAATCGATTTGTGGTCTTTTGAACGGTAGAGCCACTTTTTTAGTCGGAATGCTTCAGGTTTAAGCGGAAATGCCTCTGTACCTAGCCTCTTCAAATCTTCTCGTTTATCATAAGTGGGTCAGTTCGCGTTCCGAACATACATTTACATACATAATATCACAATTACCTCACATCTTCTCGTCTTATCATTTAATTCTGTGTGACGAAAACTTGCTCCCGCGCATCCTAATTTCTAAATGACGCTGTCTCTTTTATCAGTGTGTGAACAAATAAAGATAACGATATTTATATTTAGATAGATGTCTCCGTTTTATTGTTTAATGTGTGATAGTAGATAGAACGGTTGGTTGGTTTAATTGTGAGGTTTTGGTTGGAGAGTTTGTTTGTTTTTGTAATATTTTACGATACAAGTGACTTGACTGCAGTTATGGTGCAATGGTTTAACTGACTATCTTGGCACTAATCTGTAGCTGAGTGCTGCAGATTTAATTGCAACATTGTTTTAAATAAAACAACCAACAGGTAAAACAGTTCAGATACAACACTTGATTTATTACATCATAATAATTATTTTAAATACAATTTGTGATAATAATCGAGTCAACCGTACAGCTTTGAGCTCTTTCCTTCGCAACAGCCAAGACCAAAGTGACTCAATCGCCCACGAGTACAAACTGTCATAAACAGTTTGACAAAATATGCTTACAATAAACAATAAAATTATCTTTAGATCTAATCGATTATAATTAATTAGGATTATAAAATGTTAACAATTGAAAGAGCGAAAAATTGTGTGGTCAACAGTTTGTTGTTTCAAGTGTGGATGTCCTTACTTTCGAACACTCCTACAACAAAGGCATAACAAAAGCCTAGCCTAGAAGTTTTAAAAAAAGCTTGGGTATCAAATTATTTAACTACGACGCATTTTTAAAACTGTGATTTGAATTTGTCAACATGAAAATATTGATGATCTCATATTTTCGATGTTAACCATCCTTTTCATTCAATAGTATATGTGTACTTCTCGCTATTACTACTGCTCGGCGTAAAGGCTTAAAATAACTTCACAACTTTGATGAGTCCACAGTTGCAGTTCTACATGAAGAAAAAGTCATAAAAGACCTTTCTTTCGTGTACGTTATTTCAATATTCGCATAAACGTCACGTCAAAGGCTGAGCATCTATTGCATTAGTTAAGTTAAGAGAGATTGTTGCTTAGAGTTTTAAACAAATAATTGTCATGCAAAACAGTATGAATCATCTTTAATGTTCGTATGTCGTGTGAACTCATTTAAATGTCGCTCAACACGTGTACACGTGGTACTGCTAATGTTTTTTGCTCCTAACTAAATTTTGAGTCACATTTGATGAATTGCGTCATCTCATCGCCTGTGAGATACATCTAAAATTGTATCAATTAACCGTTTGTATTAATATACTAAAAAAATGTATAATAAAATTCAAATTGAATCATAACAAGAAGTTGATATAATTATATATAACTAGATGTTCCCGCGGCTTCACCCGCGTTTATCGTTACTGCGATGCCCCGTGGGTCGTAGCGTGATGTTATAAAGCCTATAGCCTTCCTCGATAAATAGGCTATCTAACACTAAAATAATTTTCAAATCGAACCAGTAGTTCCTGAGATTAGCGCGTTCAAACAAACAAACAAACAAACAAACTCTTCAGCTTTATAATATTAGTATAGATAATATCAGTCTTGTATTACACCGTCCTACTGCTGGGTACTTGCCTCTTCTCAGTGTGAGAAGACATGCAGGCATCCATCTGCGTGGCAGTCCATCGGTCTACTAGGCTATCGTTGCTCAATATAATGATGTTTGGAATACTTTTTTAAGGGTAGTATTTAGCTGTTCCTCAATTTTTTGCCTTTGTTCCACCAAAAATACTAATTGCACAGCAAAATATGCTTACTAAAATATTTTAAACAGATCAAACTAAGTCGACGGAGCCATGCTTCGCGGGGCTCCTATTTTTGGGTGGGTTTAAAAAGGAATCTAACATAACCTAACCCTTCCGAGACGGAACGCAGTGATTTGAGGCGTATAGGTGCTCGTTATGATATATTTTAGTAAGCATATTTTGCTGCGCAATTAGTATTTTTGGTGGTCATTATATTTAATCCCCTTTTATAATACAACATCTCTAGGTGTCTCGCCTTGTATCGCGGGAGATTTTACGAACTTCTAATTAAAAGACACAAAGTGTTTAGGCAGACATAAAACATTAATTTGTAGGCCACTCAAATAATTGCCTCGTGATCGTTTCGAAGCCGCAATACGCAGCGCGGCGATAGCGACGAGGCGAAATTGTCGCCTCGCTACGCCATCCATGCAGCCAATAATAAGTCATTAATGTCAAACGTTTGACAAATCGGAACACCATAAGGGATTGTAAAACGCGACTATACGGGTGGCAAACAGTTGCGGTTAAAGAAGTCATTAGGTGCGCGCCGCGCCGTGTTGCGGGTTCAACCCACGCACCAGACAAAAAAATGTGTGGATCACAAATAGGTGTTCCGAGATATAGTATTTTTTGTGTCTTCATTGTGTGACACACAATTATTCCTAGAGCATTTTAAAAAGAAAAATGAATATCTTCTCCTTAGCCTTTATTGTTCCCAAGTCACTTGGGGTCGGCTTTCTAGTCTAACCGGATTTGACTGGATATCAGTTTTTACACGGAACGACTGTCATTTGACCTCCGCAACCCGAAGGCTAACGATACCCTAAAGCTAGACCAGTGCAGTTAGGATATTAGAGGGCACTGACTTCCCAATAACGACTGCCATAGATGTTCATGGCAGCTGGGACCGACGGCTTAACGTGCTCCCCGAGGCACGGATCAGGCGATAATTGTCAATAAATACGCACATAATTTCGAAAAGTCATATAACTTTCGAAAGTCAGAGGTACGCGACGTGGGTTCGAACCCAAGACCCTCTGCATTGCAGTCTGTTGGTCTCCTCACTGAGCTATCGCTGCTATAAATATAATAAAGTATAATAATTCTTATCTACTTTGCCTATGTCCAGAAAAAAATCGTAAAAGAATATAAATATTTTTTACTTGCAGAAGTATGCAATAAAAATATTTAAATTGAAATCATTCTTTAGAATGCTGCCGGCATGTTTGGTATGGTACAGGCAATACCGGGCATTTCACCAACACTGAAGAATTAATCGCGTGCCAGTACACAATTTTGTTTGTTATCTTTTGTCAGTAAACACTCCGGGATTGTACATTATGGCACGTTGAAAACTTAGTTCACATCACATCGCCTAGCACGTGTAACTCTAAGGGTGCGTTTCCACTGACGCGCAGCTGGACGGAGTAGAAGAGCAGTGAAAAGTAGCAAGTGTTTACATTGAAGCGGAGCGCAGACCAGACCTGCAATGATCTTGTAATCCGATGTCTTTAACTATGATTTCCCATGCCATATCTTTGGTTTCATTGCATTTGTGTGTTGTCATTCGTGTATCCCATGAATATGGAATTTATTGACACTTTTAATTAGTTTCTCATCCATTTTGAATCACATACAATGTCAATAACGTGGCCGCATGTTCATATATTTTATTTGAAAGTCCGCTCCGCTCCACTTGCACTGTTTCCACTGATGCGGAGTGGAGATATCGAGTACTGTGATTGGTCAGTTCACGGTCCGCTCCTCTCCACTCCGCCGAGCTCCGCGTCAGTGGAAATGCACCTTTATAGGTAACTCGCGCATGTAAACGCCTCGTGTATCTTGCGCATGTAGGTCGAACCACCTTACATCGCCGCGTCGCGCGTCGCGTACAAGTATGATTGTCACTTTAAGACAATAATAAAACAATAATACTCTAATCATTTGAATAAATTTAATACACAGTCAGCAATGTAAGCACACGAGGGACAAACATAATAATGTAGTCATCCATACAGCATATTTTAATATGCTCACAGAATTTGCAACTATAATTTAACCCAACAAGTTGGCTTTGGTCTAGTGAAATGTTAATGCGCTCAAATATTATATTAATAAGGTCATTTATAATTCATAGTCATCGATAATGACATTTTATCAATATTGGAATTCCCGATGCTAATGTTGATATTAATTTATTAATTAACTAGATGTGTCCGCGCTTTCATCCGCGTTTATGATTACTGCGTCGCCCCCGTGGATCGTAGTGTGATGTTATATAGCCTATACCCTTCCTGGATAAATAGGCTATCCAATACTAAATTAATTTTTCAAATCGAACCAGTAGTTCCTGAGATTAGCGCGTGCAAACAAACAAACAAACTCTTCAGCTATATATCTATAATATTAGTATAGATTAATAAGGTCATTTACAATTCATAGTCATCGATAATAACAGTTTTTCAATATTGGAATTCCCGATGCTAATGTTGATATTAATTTATTAATTAATTATGGAATTATCGAGTACCTACAAAATTATTTAACGGCTAACAATATTTTGTGTGCTTATTATTATTAACCTTTGAGCCTTTTTCGAAGAGGTTAATGAAAATGCTATGTGGGTCTGTGTGTCTGTCTGTTAGTGACCGGCATAACTCCGGAACCACTGGACCGATTTACTTGTAACTTGATGTGCAAACATCTTGGGGTCATACCTCGGTCGAGTTTGAATATGGGCCCTGTGGGTCAAACCCCCGAGATATAGGGGTCATTTCTTTTCATTACTTTAACATTTAAGACGATGAGATTGAATCCTGGGTTTGATTGAATCCTTTACACCCATCTCGTTTCAAATATGTTGGTTGCTAAATCCGTATCCGCTGTTGTCAAACATTTATTAAGTCAGTTCGTCCGAGGAAACTAACTAACCAAGTAACCTCTCTCTCTACCTAACTAACCAAGTAACCACTCTATTATAAAACACCGGAGGACATTGTTACTAAGTTTCATTCAAAATGATTCGATGTGTTGCGAGCGCTACAGATAAACACAACTTTACTCCTGCCGACTACACAACCTTACAACGTAGCAACGTCTACTTATCGTAGGAATACAACACAATGTTTTTTGGCTACGGTCTTCTATAGAACGGAGGGATATCCTTAGTCTAAGGCTTTAGTTCCCAAAGTGGTCCAGGTGGACCCCCAGGGGTCCACCGGAGGCTAAACGTGAGTCTCCGTTGGCGTGACAAAAAAATGGAGGTTAACAAGTCGTAAGCGGGGTCCACGAAAATATATTTAATGTTGGCTTGACTTCACCTATCAATGTAGGCAGATAATATTTTAAGAAGTTCAGCGACAGCTACTTGTACTAAAAAAAAGGTCATTCCGTCTACTGTGGTAGGTTCAGTCCCGAGAATAAAAAAAAAGAGAGAAGTTAGCCCGTAGAGATTTGTTCAAATGTCCACCGGAACCAGCTAAATTTTGAAAGTGGTCTATGAGAAAAAAGTCTGGGAACCTCTGGTCTAAGGTTTAGAAAAATATATTTTTGCTCCATACATTGTACTTAACATAACACATACAACTTTTGCGGGAATTAGCTTAAACAAACATTTATAAACTAACAACTATATCCGCGAAAAATTAGGTAGAGCCGTATTGCATCCAAATTCTGCCAGCAATGTTTTAAATGCCACGCAATCAATATTAAGCCTATTTCCGTCTAACCCATACATGAGAATATGCTAACATGAAAAATTTGAAAAAACTGGCCGAACTGGAAATCAAACTCGAGATCACCCGACTGACAATCATAGGCATCAACTTAAGCCAAGGGACCAACGAGGTAGGTTATCTTATATTATAATATGAATGGATTTATTTATATTTTTATCAACCATCTATGAACGATTTTTACTGATAACTGAATATAACCAAATAAAAACAAAGTAAACATCCTTCCTCTAAGATGGAGAGCTTTTTACGATTAAGATCTTAGCGGGATTCTCGACAATTAAGAGGCTTAATACAGGGACAGTGGGGCCGATCATGGTGTTGTCAAATGAAGCATCATTAGTCTCACAGGATCACTTTCTGACCCCTCCAAACAAAAAGGACAAAACATGTTTAATAAAGCTAGCTAGCTAGTTCCGCGCCTTTGGGGCCTAGTTTGTTGTGATGCTGTAACAAAACGTAATAATAATAATAATAATCTACCACATACACACAACACCATGTAGCCCAAACTAAGGAGAGCTTGTACTATGGGTACTAGACAATGGATAAACATACATTACAAACTTTTTTTATACATAGAAACACCCAGACTAAGACAAACATCCATGTCCATGCACACAAATGTTTGACTTGAGTGGTAAAAATAATTATGAAGGTCCTCCAGGTCGAATTTCGGTCATGGCGGCAAATCTAAACAGTGTCATCTGCACAGTCGTTGATCCGAGCCTGGGTGTCTTTATATCCGTTGTTTGAATGTTTGTAAAGTTCCCCGTGACACAAAATTTATTTCCAGTTGTCTTTTTGAAGTTATCTTAAAAAAAGAAAGAAATAGATAATACCAATTACTTTTCACTAACCCGACCCCAGATTCGAACCTGACACCTTATGCACAAACGTAGCATTCATTATCGCTGCGCCACCGAGACAGTAAAAGTGAATAAAAAGAATGCTAGTTCACTTCCTGAAAGTACAGTGCTTCTTGAAGGCATTTTATAATCAACTAGCTGACCCGCTTATTTGCAACATTTCTCATTGCTGCTCCGCTCCTATTGATAGGAGCGTGATGTTATATGGCATATATATAGCCTTCCTCGATAAATGGGCTATCCAACACTAAAATAATTTTCAATTCGAACCGGTAGTTCCTTATAGTAGCGCGTTCAAACAAACAAGTAAACTCTTCAGCTTTATAATATTAAGTATAGATAATGACCGTTAATAACACAACATAAGGTTACATTTTAATTGTTATTATAATAATTAATTAAATAACAAAACGACTGTAGCCCAATGGTTAAGACTAGCGATCGAGAGGTCATAGTTCGAATCCCACCCATCACTCATAGCACTATGTACGTAAGCCTACTACAGACACAAGCATACTAGCTTAGCTACAAGAGTTAATAAGTTATTTAGTCATACTATATATACATAACTAAGATATAATGCTTGTGTTACTATACTTGCGTCTTAAGAAAAAATACGTATCTGCCAGAATTTTATATTTAACTAGCTGTTACCTGCGACTTCGTCCACGTAGATTTTAACTAAAAAGTGTTAGTCTCCGCGGAACCCTATTTTTTTTCTAAAATCTATGTAACCTATGTTACTCCTTATAACATCAGCTATCTGCTAGTAAAAGTCCTATCAAAATAGGGACTGCCGTTTCGGAGATTACCCGGAACCAAACAGACAGAGACAAAAATTTTAAAATAGATGTTTTGGTATAGGTACCTTATATACTTTCATATGCATTAGATAAAAAGCTGTTATTTTGACATTCCAAACAGGCAATTCAATTTTGTTTATTTGTATAGATATATAAATACTGGCAGATGTATCTGGTTTTACTGATTCCATACATACATACATAGATTCACGCCTGTTTCTTAGAAGGGTAGGCAGAGACTACGGATTTCCATTTGCTACGATCCTGACACACTTCTCTGGCTTCATTCACTTTTATCACATTCCTCATACACGCCAGTCGGTTCAAGGAGTTCTTAACCTGGCCTTTGTCCAGAATGCCTCCGATCTGATCGAGAAACGTTCGCCTCTTGAGACTGTTACATTCACACTAGCCTTATAAACTTTCTCAGTCAGTCTTGTCTCGTCCATTCTTTCTACATATCCAAACCAGCTTAACAAACCCTTTTCTATTTTTGTCACTATATCCACTTTCATGCCGCATCTCTCTCTAATCATCACACTATTCCTTATTCTATCTTTCAGAGTCACACCACATATGTTTCTCAGCGCTCTCATTTCTACAGCATTTAATCTTAAGCTTCTTTTGCCATATCCATACTGATTATATATTTGATACCTATGTCTTTTTTCCTTATGACGGCAGTATATCAAATAATGAATGTTTTTCTTTATGGTGATTACTGTGTCATAAGCCTGACCAGTGACTTAGCCTTATTCCTTACTTCTTCTTAGATGTAATTAGATTTAAATTAGCGCTAGGTACAGCAGAATAGACACCAGAACTACAAAGTGGGTCCTTAAAGGACACTATCACGTAGGTAAAGTAATCTAAATTAAGCCCTTATCCTCCGTTTTTATCTTAATCTCTTATTAAGAGATCGTTCCCATTGATTACTTCACCTCAAGCCGCGTCGCTTACACACCAGCCCATAACATCGGGACCACCAATAAAATACATTAACCTTACGATTAAAAACCGTAAAAATTGCCGGCCTTGTTCACGAGTAGCGATTCGTGAACTAGTGATGTTATTTGTCGATATTCGGAAGGTTATCGATACGGCGCAGCGTACTGTTTACAACGAGACCCGTCGGGCCAGTCGGTTGGCTTCGATCGCGCGCGACGCACGTATGCTGCGTCTGCGCACGCCGTCCGTTAACCCCGCACGATCTGTCAAGCTGACGTTTCGTAACATCAATTGTAACACGATATTGGTGATATTTAGCGAAAGTTTTTCAGTGTTTTTATAAACATTTTTGTGGTACAAAAGTGGAAACTCAAATAGTGTTGTGCCTGGATGAATTGGTCAACTTCGCGGGCTTTTTTTTGTGATAGTGATGTGATTATTGTTGTGTGTGTTGTGTAGTTATGCTGTCATGTATTAATGTCGTTTGTTGCTGATATGTCTACTATAATAAGTGAACTACAATGGCTTCACGGCGACGATTTGTTTGCTCTATCGTGGCAAAACGGTATGTCTGGTTTGCATGTAAAACAATACGTTTACTAAATGAGTGTTTACATTTTCAATCTGGTTGGATTACCATTTTAACTGTAAAATATACGCGGGATTAGAATCAGCTGTTACGCTCTACAGCGCTGCGCTGGTTGAACGAAAATGTAAAGCCTTCAAATGTCTCTACACGTTTGTTAGCGGCTCTGCGTGACCTTGCTGTTAAGATGTATACAGCCTTTGAAAATCTAGAGAATACAACCTGCCTTCAAAGGCTTCATAATCAATAGTATGCAACCCTTTCAGTGGTATTTACGTTACTTACTTAATACATATCTCTATCGTGATAGGATTCTAGGCAGACCTGATGATCTGACTCTCCAAAAGTGCCGAATTCGAATCTAGCAATTCCAGCTATTTGAAATAACGTGTTTGTCAAAAATGTTTAATTATCGTAAGACTATAAAGACTGCCATCTAGCAGTTGATTAGCGGGATGCTGATGAACTATTCCAAACACACTAATTTAGTCTAACCTTTTTATAATAAGGTATGGGCCTTATAACGTCCTATTTTTTGCATGGAGTCCATTTGCAATCAAATAATGTAAAAATATTTTATATTTGTACTTTAATAATTAATTCGAAAATTCCGTCTATCATTAAATTTATCAGCACGCCAATTTATAAAAATAGTCTGCAAATAAAATTTACGATAAAATATTGCTTTACGTAATTTTATGAAATATTTGTTTAGAAAAAACCGTTATCGTAACTGTTAAAACATATCAAATAAAAATATAAGTATTAAGTAAATCTTCCAGAATTTCTACTAGCTGTAAATTTATTTAACACCAAACTTAGTTCTACTATTTCAAAGCAGTATGAAATTTACATTTATTAACTTGTTAAGCTAAGAATAAGCCACCTGGCTCTAACTTTTAGCTTAGTTAAGACTGTAAAACTCTACCAGTCTGAAATTAAATTATATTCTCTACATACAGCGACCTTGTGCAAAGTCGAATTCATTATTTCTCTATATTAAACATTTATACGAAAATATTTGAACAACTTTATTATTTGTCCTCTAAGTCTCCAGATAATACGAACCGGTTATAACAGCGACAGACTTTTTGTCTCTACCGGATATTTTTTACGTCTAACAAAAAGTATGATATTAGCAATGTTTAATGGAATTATAAATATCGATTACTTATTTAATAACTTACATAACATCATCGATTAGCTTCACGTCTGTCATCTCCAAAGGGTTAGGCAGAGATGTATCAAAAGAAAATTTCGCCAGCTATCATAATGTCTCAAATAAAATAATGCGAATCTATAATCATTTATGTCTGAGGTAAACTTCTGTTACCTTACTTGAGATTTGCAGTAACTATTTCCTTTTTATTTATTTAAGTTCATACAATTTTTTACTGCTAAGATGACAAACAAGTGACAGTAATTACTAAGCATGAGGCGAGCAATGTTAATTGACTACTGTGGCCGTAGCAAACCATATCACTTGCATGGTACTGACTCTACTCTATAAAAAAGAGAATTAACAGCGCTATCAGCGCAATGAACACAAGTCTCTTTTGATAGTCCAGTGTCTCTTCCAGAAGCTCTCATAAAGCTGGAAAACAAATTCACCCAGGATACGATAAGATAATATTTCGCATTTCGGTATGATATAAATATTTCTTTAGTTGAGCTATTCCTAGTTTAAGCGGATTGTAAGTTCTAGCAGTTTTCAAACCATTTATTCTTATAGGTCGACTTAATGTCAAACAAAATCTTCACTTGATGATGTAAGATGAAACTGAGTGGTATAAGGTTCACGATATCGACTATAATTATATTGATTCGATTCCTGGATGAATCAAAGTCTTACTGCGATATTCTATTAAAATATAAATACTTATTTCGTCACGTGTATTTTATATACACTTTTATTACACTTGAGAACGGCTTCGAACAAAACGCTACGGAGAACAACTACACCTTTATTTCACATATCTATAAAAATTTACCCGCTGAGACACCTTTATCTGTACCTCTTTGAAGACACCAAAGAGGTATTAGGTAAAGTGTCTTACTTACTTAAAATTATTTTTAAAACAATCTTCTAATTAAACGTTTATCTAAAAAGAAAAATAGAATTTGCAGTACATCAACCTAACATTTTGTTGCATTATACAATGTTATAGGTATATTACAAAAGCTTATCACGAGATAAATCTGACTAAATGAGCATGTAAACACAAATGCTATCAAACAAAGCATCAATATGTATTATTTATTCTACCAGAATATATCTAATTATAAATTTATATAATACTAGCTGTCCCGACAGAAGTTGTCCTGAACACACGAAAAAAAAACCAAATCTAAACCATTCTCGAATCCACTTGAACACACACAAAAAATTTCATCAAAATCGGTCCAGCCGTTTAGGAGGAGTTCAGTGATATACACACGTACAGTAAAATAATATATATAAAGATTTACAGATTTTCCTCAAAACTGCTTTAACCGCAAAAACCAAAAAAAGAATCACAATTTCTTACTCTCACTGTTGTACCCAAAATTGTTGACGGCACACTTAACACGACACCGCTAATAGAGCCTTACTTCGTTATCGATACGTCACTTCCGATTCCGACAAGGACCTTTTAGTGGTTTAAAAAGATTAAACGAAAGTAGATTCTGTTTGTTTTTAATTCTTAGTAAACAAACCTTAATGTTGTTATTGTGTTTTGATAGTAAATTAGGTTTGTACATTTTATCGTGATTCATTTAAATGTATTTACTGTGTAAATGATAAAAACGTGATCAACTGTGTAATATTTCTGTATAATGTATGGGAATTTAGGTTTCATGTATGTTAAAAGCTGATATCTTGCATTATAATAGTAAAAACAAACAAATATCACGCATAATCTTCTAAAATATATTTCTCATTCATATTCCGTCAGTTGCATGTAATAATCTACCGTAAGTGACGGTATTTACTTTTAGTATTTAGTTTAGGAATTTAAATCTAATTATTACGTAGTCTGACAATTCTACCAGTTTTAATTAAAAATATAATGTGCCTGGCCACCGGTGTGCCGCTACGACTCAATAGTTTAAAGAAATAATTATTTTAATTTAGGTTTCAATTCTTATCTTTTCTATACAAACACTTCGAGTTAAAAGTGTTTATATTGAAAATATATTCGTGTCATTAGTGTAATAGCTATTATTTTAAAAGCGTAAGACAAATATGAAAGATGGAACGACATAACAAGCTTTATGTTGATATTGTACAACCTCAAACATTATTAAACTTCGATACACAATACTGGAAAACAAGAAAAAAGTGTATAGCGGAATTCCTCTGCACAATTCCAAAAACCCCGTACTATGATACCTTTAACGAAATACCAATTTATCACAGATATTTTCTCTAAATTGTCTGCGTTTTTATCTATTTTTTTATTATATATCTGGAATGCACACACGAAACCTCTTAAATAATATTTCCGCTGGAATTTGGTGTATTTTGGATAATTTCAATTTATACTTTATGACATGGGTCGTACGCCGCTAGTTTAAAAAAGTTTTATTAATGTTTTTGCGAATATATAATATAGAAGTTTTTATATTTTATCATCATGGATTATTACATTACATTTTAAATTTACGTTTCAATATACTTTTAGCTACAAAATGCTATAACATACAATAATACATAACATTATTTACACTGTATTAATGATACTAATTTATAATCATATTTTATTAAACATATCTTATAATAGTATTAAAATTCGAATGGATATACATTTTTATATTACACTAGATGTTCCCGCGGTTTCACCTGCGTTTATCGTTACTGCATCGACCCCGTGGGTCGTAGCGTGATATTATATAGCCTATAGCCTTCCTCGATAAATGGGCTATCTAACAATGAAATAATTTTTCAAATCGGACCATTAATTCCTGAGATTAGCGCGTTCAAGCAAACAAACAAACTCTTCAGCTTTATAATATTAGTATAGATACATAATTATTTTAATATTATTGTAAATTTCATTTTGCATACAGCTAATGCCTATACAGTCTTTATGTGGTGTTTATATTTATTAATTCTGCCCGAGGGTTCATTAGTTCAATTTATGACGCTTAAATACCACTACACGGTCAATGTCACATGGCCAATAAATCATTTATCAATGAATGCCAAACTATAGGCGACGTAGATTTTAGCTAATTTACTCCTTAACCTTTAAAGTTCGTGATCTATTCATCTCGTGTTCGTAAATCATACGGAGTGCATTGGTAGGGGGGCGATCTCGCAGTAGTGGACAAGTAGGAAATAGCCAAGGCAAGCTGGATTCCAGCGACCGCCTGTTGGTTAAACCTTAACTAAATACTTCATTATGGAGACGATACAACCGCTAATTGCACGGTTTCGTAAACAGATAATATAAGGAAAAAAATTGTGTGTTGCTATGAGAAAAAACTAATGATATAGCTCATTATTAAGTGGTAAACAGTTTTTGTTGATTATGAAGGTAAATGATGGAAGTAATTCTAGTTGATGACTGCGAAATTGTTTTGTTTATATGTGTGTCTTTACCTTCATGTTTGTGTGTAGGTGTGTGCGTGTATGTATGCGAATACACATCAAGTACAACATTATTATTACAAGAATAAATGTTCGTAACATTGATATTTCATAGACGCGTATAATGTTTACCTAATACGACTTTCTATACTGTTAGAGTAACGATTATGAGCTACTTCTGATTCTAAAATTTTAAGACAAAGTTGAAAACATTTAGAACTGTTTTTTGCCCGAACAGAATATCTTTATTATATCTATACTAATATTATAAAGCTAAAGAGTTTGTTTGTTTGTTTGAACGCGCTAATCTCAGGAACTACTGGTTCGAATTGAAAAATTATTTTAGTGTTGGATAGCTCATTTATCGAGGAAGGCTATAGGCTATATAACATCACGCTACGACCCACGGGGGCGGTGCAGTAATCATAAGCGCGTGTGAAACCGCGGGCACATCTAGTTATTAATATGAGCATTAAAAAAATCCCGCACATGTGCGAGTAATTCTCCCGCCCTGAGGCTTACATGCCGTTACATTAAAAATAATTTATCCAGCTTAGATGTTCTTTGTACGTGCGACATAAAACCTTTGTGGTACTTTCAGGATTGAAAGCATACATTTTGTATATGTAGAGTCAAAACGCAAATATGAATCAAAATTGTTGCTTAAAGGACATATAATAGCATTTACTTAATAAATCTCTTCTCAGTATCATGTAGATACGGGCCTTATTAGTAAAATAATCACTATATTATTTAAGACTAGCGACCTGTAATACAAAACCTTAATAAATATTAGGTACATCTAAACCTTCCTCATGAATCATTTGCCTATTGGTAATGTACGAGCCGTTATGAATTCTCGCACTAGGATGTCAGAAATGTCAGAAACTATAGCATTATGTCACGGGAAGAGTTATGTGAACGATTAGTGAAAAATTCGTCAATACGGAACGAATGCCATTAATACACTGCAGGCACTGCTTTACAGACCACTACAAAATGTATTACATTCAAAATATGCCGATTGTGCATAATGACGCCGCTTCGACACAATATTAAAAATGGCTTGTACAGGTAAAAACCGCATGAAAATCCTTTCAGTAGGTTTTGAGTTTCTCGCGAACAGACAGACAGACGCGACGGGGCTTTGTTTTATAATATGTAGTGATATACAATACATATCTCACGGGTGACAACGGGTCTTTAAGTAGTCATTTACATCTAAGTAATTAAATAATGACTGCACGCATAGCGTAGTGGTTTAAATGGTCACCTCGCCACTTACATTACGTTCTGTATTGCGGGTTTGATGACAAGGAAAAATATTGGGTTGCATGAATAGTTGGATGTGTTGAATGAATGTTTATAAAAATCCCCGTGACATAGGAATTACTTTATATATTCTCTCTTTTTTATAATAAAAGGTGCCGTTTATATGTACGTTTAGACATTACCGAGTTATAGAAAATTTGATATGCTACACCATATTAAAAAAAAATGTAATACGAGCTTTTTTAAACATATTATCCTAAAATATGAGCAAAAAATTGTTTATAATGGGGTGGGTTAAAACTATTACCGTACCTTTAAATATTTAAAGGGTGAACAAAACTTTAGGGATCGGGTATACTTTATTTTTTAACCGTATGGTGAACTAATAGATCTCTTTTAAATACGATATTGAATATGGTCATAAATTTTAAAAGGACAGCTGATGTTGTAAAGGTCTATAATATAAATATTATGCCGCTTGTACCTAACTATGGTATAACATGTGCTTACGATTAAGACTATAAGGTCTGAAGTTGAAGCTGGAGTGAGGAAGGCATTTTTAGCTTTATCGTTTTTTGTTGGAAAATACTCCGTCTACTCCACAACGAATTTAGAGCTTGGACACATACATACACGCATCAAAAAAAGTCTGCGTTCACTTGGAAAAGTTGAGATATTTTTCTCGTGTCAAAATATAATTAATGAATGCATTATTTATTGCTTTAATATTTAAAAACACACCAATTCAATGTAGAAAACATAAAAAAAATGTCTTTTTATATAAAAATGAGGTGAATGATAAAGGACCCTCACTCTTGTTTCTGCCTAAAAGCTGTTTTAATCAATTTCTCCAAAATTTTTCATTTGAAAAATACTAATATGATTAATATGCATAATGTATATGCAGATTAATCATATTATCATAAGTATTTTTAAGATTACTGTCGCACTAAAGATAAACCTTTTGTCGCGGGGACTTCGCAAACATTCAAACAACGGACAAAAAGAACATCTAGTCTCAGTACAATTATTTGTGGATCACAAATATTTTTGTTTCATATGAGGTCGGAACCGGCGCAGAGGCCGTGGCGGGTCGGCCACTTAACCACTACGCCATCCGTGGGTCCCATTACGACGAAAGTATAACGACATTGCTTTAAAATATTACCATTTATATTTCCATTGGGAAATTCTCCCAACGTCGTTGTCGCGGCACAGTTGTTTAAATTCCATTGATAGAAACAGTTCCACCCACGGGACATTATGTGTCGTCGATACCGATGACATTTATAATATACATTTATTTGATACCGCCGCGTTAAAAACGAATCTACGCATTATGAAATTGTATCTAACAAATGTTATAATATTATAGACAGGATAAAATAAAAATGTGTTTTGCTACGATTTAGAATTGAACTGCCGAAAACAAGATTATATAATAATAATAATATTCTACCACATACACACAACACCATCTAGCCCTAACTAAGCAGAGCTTGTACTATGGGTACCAGACAATGGATAAACATACATATATACCTACTTTATTTTTTGTAAATACATACATATCATACATAGTAACACCCAGACCAAGACAAACATCCATGTTCATGCACACAAATGTTTGATTTGTGCGGGAATCGAACCCGCGACCTCAGGCGCGGCAGTCGGCTACACCAACCATTACGCCATCAAGTATGTGTTTGATTTTCATTCGGTGTATTTACCGGCGTCGATCTCATTAATAAAACACCAACAAACCCATTAGTGTATGAATTTCTTGGCAGAAAACCCAATAGGTACTTATTTCCCACCTGAGAATCAAATCAAAGACCTCACGCAATAATCGTAATTAACTACCACTGTGCCGCCGAGGAAAAGTGAAGACCAGCAGTAGCATTCGATTGCTGCATGATTCTTCAAAGCGTTGTGATTTATTGTTAACTGTTTTATTTTATAATGTTTTATGTTGACGGAACACACACACGTAGTGGTTAGTGTAACCGATTGCCACGCCTGAGGTCGCGGGTTCGATTCCCGCACAACTCAAACATTTGTTTGCATGAACATAGATGTTTGTCTTGATCTGGGTGTTTCTATGTATAATATGAATGTACTTACAAAAAAAAGTATATAATATGTATGTTTATCCATTGTCTAGTACCCATAGTACAAGTTCTGCTTAGTTTAGGCTAGATGGTGTTGTGTGTATGTGGTAGAATACTTTGAGTGTGACTAACAAAGCTGTTCTTATTTAAGTTTGTGGCACTTTCTGCCACTTTCTTCGTCCTCACTTTGCCGTGAGTTCATTAGTTTATTTCGCCTTTAGGAGATAAGTATCTTAATTAATCATATCAACCACACAGGCTTATTCAGGCGCTTTGACATTAGTAAAAACATGTGTTGAGGTATCTATTGCCACACATAAAATTGCCAAAAAAGCACTTAAATATGCCATAACAACATTTTGCAGTCCACCAATCAATTTTTAATTCAAGGCCGAGTCTCGCATAAAATGTAGTCAAAAACATATCTGCAGTTATGATCTAACACTACGCAATAAGTCTATATAAACAGCTAATTCATACAATCACGTCATTATTAGCAAACTGTGCTTACTTAATTTTTTACAAACCCGTTTGAAAATGGCCGTGACATTTCGCCAACATTGATTGATTAAGAGCACTATGCGCTTCTTAAAACTTTTATTATGTTTATACACGATGCAACACTCATGCAATAACTTGAAGTTTGACATGTGCTTTTAAAAAAGAAGTACTTGTTTTATATTTGTTTAAGGTCAATTAATATCCTTTAAATACATCATAGGTTGCCATGATTGCTTGATAGTTTTCTTCTAAAAAGGGCAGCTCCCCCATTAGACATACATAGTCCTATTTGGAGGCACTGGATAAGGATTCATATTCGGTAGGACACTTGTTTTTATTTTTATTGTATTTTATCTCTTATTTTATCTGTTTATTTGTCTGTGGTATGTGTGTGTAAATTGCTAACATAGTTTTAAGTTATCATATCCTATTGTACTACTAACACTCTCTGGACCGAATTAGTCTGAAAATAAATGTTTTGAATTGAATTGAATTAGAATCATTAGTGTGTTGCCACACACTTTACAATCATTCAAGCAGTTGACACAAAGAACATGCAGACTCAGAACACTGTTGATAGATGACACAATATTTGTCCGTAAGGAGATTGAACACACAGTACAAGCCGCGGCGACACGGGCGAGGCGACCACTCGCACCACTACGCACTCGGAGCTGTCATTTTTTTTCACATTTAGTTACTAGGAAGTTCTTTTATATGACTTTTCGAAATGATGTGCGTATTCATTAACAATTATCGCCTGCTCCGTGCCTCGGAAAGCACGTTAAGCCGTCGGTCCCGGCTGCCATGAACATCTATGGCAGTCGTTATTCGGAAGTCTGTGCGCTCTAATATCCTGACACTGGTCTAGCATTAGGGTATCGTTAGCCTTCGGGTTGCGGAGGTCAGATGGCAATTGCTCCGTATAAAAACTGATATCCAGTCAAATCCGGTTAGACTAGAAAGCCGACCCCAAGTGACTTGGGAATAATAAAGTCTAGGGAGAAGTTACTTGGAAGTTCCCTCTTACTGTAAGACTGAGAGTTAGACTTCCGATGACTCATATACATAACGCTCCGTTTTCTTTCTTTTCAGCATAGGTATATTTAATTAGAGTCCCCTAGTCCCAGCAACACACGATAGTATAGTTTTATTTTCGGAAGGTTACTGGCAATTTGAGTTTCAAATTACTAGTATTTTTGGTAACCAATCCAGCTAAGTTAGAATGCTAGTGATAGAAGTGTGTCACGTCACGTCGGTAGTCGATTTGAACCCACGATCTCTCTATGGCGACGTCAATACCTTATATCCATTGGGCAACCGTCTAATATATGATACAAACTACATTTATGAGTGTTACCTATTATATGCTTGTTTGCCATATGTTTTGTATAAAATAATATATCTATACTAATATTATAAAGCTGAAAAGTTTGTTTGTTTGTTTGTTTACTTGAACGCGCTAATCTCAAGAACTACTAGTTCGATTTGAAAACTTCTTTTAGTGTTGAATAGCATGTTTATCGAGGAAGACTATAGGCTATAATTATAACATCACGCTACGAATCACGGGGGCGGCGCAGTAACGATAAGCGCGAGTGAAACCGCGGGAACATCTAGTTATATATATAATTAAGTCTATACGTCCAAAAGAGAAAATATTTTACATTTTTATACCTCATATTTACACAAAATATTAAACCTTTAATAAGAACTCGTATTAGAAAGCATTTAAAACGAAAACTCGTCCAATTTCAATAAAATATACACATAAAAACTATAATAATAAAATAAACTGAGACAAAATGAAATTTTATCTTTTGATATCTATGATATGTCTGGAAATTAAATAATCGTCTGCGCCAACGACCTCGTGACTTTTAGTCAAAAAAAAAAGAATATGCAGAGTCTAAATATTTTGGCTATTCACCTACATAATGACGGGGCACGCCCATCGCGTGATGATGATGTCATCCATGAATAAAGTGTATGTATACCTACACACCATGCATAGTAAACAGTATTGTGTGACTAAAACACGTGCAAACAGGTTTCTAAGCTTTAAAATGATCATAAGCGATATTGATGTTATTCTGAGCACTTAGGTATAAGGTTTTGGAAGTCACATTCAAATGTTTTGTTGTTTTGCAATAATTTGCATGCATATAAAAATAAAGATGGCAATATTTTTTTATTATGAGGACTATATATGTTAGTTTTATGTAGATGAAGTACTTATAAGTTAAGTTGAAATAATATGCTTAGTGCTGTCGCAAGTATGGAGTGAGTGTCAATTTCTTGCCTGAATTAATTGTGTGGGGATGGTGTGCTGGTCGTTTTTGTGACTATAAACAATACTGCTTGTATACAAGGCAAGTAGGTAAAGCTGGTTACAAGCGCGAACTTTTCGTTCAGGTTATGTGTACCAAATAATTATTCGGGTTACTCGCACGGGTGGCCCGCAACGGTCGTTTACAAGTAAAATCCGCATCGCTCGTTTACAAATCGCGCAAGTGCTCGTTGTCCTCATCTTGTGCTCGTTAGGAACCTAAATGCTACTATAATCTGTGAAGTTGTATCGTGAGCATATTGTTAAGATAAATCTTGAATCCAGGTTTACCTGCGGGTTTCGTACTTATCTTTATTATCCTAGAAAAATAAAGACATCCCAGTGTTCCAGACCAATCAGATTCGTAATATCCGGACAGAGCGATAGCAACCACGCGACGCCCATCTCATCTTCAATAACACCTCGCTAGCACAGGTGTTGCATTTATGCTTATTCAGAGTTTTAACCGGCATTAATGTGCTAGGTTCAGGGAGTAACATTTGCGATTATGATTAGTTCAATACCCAAGTTTTGACAAAAATTAATTGAGGATATTTTGAATTGCAGCGCGGAGCGAGGAAGGCCGTAGGCAATAATAGACTGGCCCCTATTTACGTAAGACTTTAAAACATATCTGATAAAATTTAGGTGTAATACGCCAACCAAACGCTCCCTACATCTTTGGAAATTCAGGCGTTAGTCTATGTTCGATTTTGACCGTGGGAGAGCCACGCTTCGGCACGAATGGGCCGGCTCGACCGGAGTGATACCACGGCCTCACAGAAAACCGGCGTGATATAGCGCTTCCGTTGTGTTTCGTCGAGTCAGTCAGGGTACCGGAGTCCTATCCCTCCCCTCCTCTTCTGAGGGAGAGGGGGGCCAATTTAAAAGGCTGGCAACGCACTTGTGACCCCTCTGGTGTAGCGGGTGTCCATGGGCGGTGGTATTCGCTTACCATCAGGCGATCCGTCTGCTCGCTTGCGACCGACAACAAAAAAAAAACAATAATCGATTTAATGTTGCCTTTTGAAGCTAAGTATTGCATATCCAAAGAAGACCAACGTTTTCGTAATGGCTAAATTAAATTGTAGTTTATGTAGTTCATTACGTTGGTACATTCATTAAGATCAGTAATGGTTTTTAAAGCCTCGTGGACGCACATGTTACATTTAGCATTCATTACTCAGAACTTACGAGTATTACTGTACGACATAAGGGACCCGCACACATGGCGATTACGCGAGACCAGTGAGCAACCAATAACAGAAACATCTTTTAAGGAATCTGCCTGCGTTTATGATATGGAATGATTTTAATGTGTATAAAGACACCTACGTTGTCTAGTTGACTTTTAACATATTTTTCGTTTTAGTAGACGTTCAATTTATAGTAAATGACCTGATGATGAAGTCATGACATGAATACAAAGCGGTTATTAGGACAAAAATATACATAACACCACCATTTAATGACCGTTTTATAGCCAAATTAAACTATTTTATGAATAAAATTGCACTATTCCATTCCAGCATAAACAGTATTTTTTAATTTAGGGCGCATACGAGTAGCTTAAAAGTCTATCTGGATCATGAAAATCTATTCAGCAGTTTTAGCATGATTTTGTAAAAACATACAAACATTAAAACTTTCACGTATTTTATAATATTAATAGGGTTTCCTTAAGCAATCGCTCGTTTGTTTAGAAAGCTATTTCTACTGCTGCTAGCAGATATTTGTTCTATAGCAGATTTTGTACATAAACTTTTTTTTAAATATATATGTACGAGTATACCTAGCTTTTAATTTAGATAATCTATTTTTATTATTAAAGTAAATAAACAGACAACACATTTAGGTATTAAAGATTAAGTTATACCTTTATAATAAGATCATTTAACACATATTTAAGGTGATTAATTCCTCACTACGAAACGCGTATATTGGCCGTTAGCCGTAACAATCGTACAGTGTGCGCAACCCACTACATCGTACATACAGGTAATTAAATACGGTTGTGTGCGAATGTGAACGAACTGAAATTATTATAAATATCTGCTAAGCTGCGCGCGTCTAGTCTTGATGACTGCTCATATCTTGATCGTATTTGTTCAGCCGCCAGGAAAAATATTAAAGTTGCATTGTAAGGCATATAAGATTTTGAGTTAGGGAATAATATATTTTGTTTAAATTTAGGCAATCATCTTGTGAAACTGAGTCACAAGAATCCACTCTGCAAAATTTGTGAGAACGTAGGTTGCTGGGGTATGTTTGCATAGTCTTAAAGTAAGGAAGTGATTGAAGACACTGCTGCAATAAAACAACTAAAGAATAACGCAATTCTGTCTCGAGGATTAACAAACAAACAACTCACACTCATTCTCTTTTTACATATCACACTCTCACTCACTTTTCACATCAGTTATCACTCTACTTTCATAGTGAAGTCACTCGCTACTTCGTTCTTTCAAAAGTATTGTCACTGTAAACATTGCAATAGCTTGTCTTCCTTAATCACAGCCATCAATTTTTAATTCGGTTTAATAAAGATAAGTTCTGATAACTTGCCTTATTGTCAGTATAGTTAGAGCATTAACTTAAGAAGCAGCGATAGCTCAGTGGGGAGACCAACAGGTTGCAATGCGAAGGGTCTCGGGTTCGAATCCACGTCGCGCACCTCTGACTTTCGGAAGTTATATGATTTTTCGGAATTGTGTGCGTATTGACAATTATCGCCTGCTCCGTGCCTCGGAGAGCACGTTAAACCGTCGGTCCCGGCTGCCATGAATATCTATGGCAGTCGTTATTGGGAAGTCAGTGCCTTCTAATATCCTGACACTAGTCTAGCCTTAGGGTATCCTGACACTAGTCTAGCCTTTGGGTTGCGGAAGTCAGATGGAAGTCGCTCTGTGTAAAAACTGATATGCAGTCAAATCCGGTTAGACTAGAAAGCCGATCCCAAGTGACTTGGGAATAATAAAGGCTAGGCAGAATATCTCCTATATTATTACGAATGCTGTTTAAGCGATTGTACATATTAGTTCCGTAATAACATAGCTTAAACTACAAGGGCGATTTTAAACTATCTTGATGGCAAGATTGATGTAGACAAGCAATTTAAACTAACTACATGATTTAATGATTTAAACTTACATTCAAATTATGCAGTTTAGGATTTTTTTTTTCATATAGGTCCTAAGTGATGAGCTAATCTTTCGTCTCGGTTGCAATGTAGGTGTGAATGTTTGTTGTTATGTTTCTAAGTATGCCGACAACATTGTGACTCTCCCATACTGCACCGAGACCTCACACAGCACTGCTTTGACTACAATAAAGAAATTATTTAGCATAACAATGTGTACTTGAAGCGACAATGGCGCACGCTTGTTCAATTGCCAGCACATAACGTGGTTGAGGTAAAATTAAAAATAAGTACCGGTATTAAAATGTAAACGGATTTATTTTAACTGCCTAGTATTACCGATTTCGCCACTAATGACTGGTAATAACTGAATTGATGTTTCCAGTATTACGGTAAGATATGTGCATACGTAGTTACTTTAGAGACATGCTGTGAGGTCTAATAAATTATGCTTGTGGCCATTTCACTGTAATGTTCGTGGCCTTTTCCGTCGAGCTGGTTACGTGTAAAATGGTGGAATTTATTACTTGCATAACGGTGAATATTTATTTTAATCATGGCCAGTCCCAGTCTATAAACCTTGCCTGGCTGAACAAAAACAAATGGCTTACGACCAGTATCAGTATATAGAACTAAGATAAATTCTAAGCCCATATCATCCCACTCTTGGACTTGCTGTTCAATCAACGACATCTATCTCTGTTCAGTAAGTAAACGTATATGGTAATTTGGTTGTAACATCGATCTAATTGCTCAATTATTTTTACTACAAGTCATTAAATAAGAACACTTAAAGTAAAGAAACGGCAGGTATATATTCCTCTGTGATCCTTTTATAGTCATAAATGTTAAGAAATAATATGCCTGCAGTATAGTACATTTACCTTACAGGATAGGCTAAAGTACACATACTATTTTATACATTTTAAAGTTTTAAAAACCGTGCGAATGTCTATTGCTATTGACCGGCATAGATGCTGTTTTACAAAGCGTTTCGTATATTATCTTGTCGTTCTTGATTGAGAAAGAAATAAGAATTAAGTCACAAGAGCATAGAACAATTTTTTTTATTGTTAAACGTATTCAAATTATCTTATTTTGTTATTTTTATTCTGTAGTTATGAATTATAATTAAATAAAGTAATACACAAGCTACTTTAAAAACTAAGAAAACGATAATTATTGTGTATAATATAGCAATATAAAAACAACTGTCCATTATAGTTAATTAGGCTATGACGAAACTAACATGAACTAATAAATGATTTTTGACTTTGACTTTGACTAACTGCTCTAAAAGTTCTACATTAAAATAGAAGTAAAAATATATAGGAAGCATAACTTTTTTAAATGTTATCTAACGCTAATGTTATCTATCTAACGTTATCTGTCGCTGACTGTACATTTTATATGCCACTATAACATTTTATATAGGTACTATAAATGCATTCTGAAAATTGATCGATTGATTCTTATAAGATCTTTTTTTATTTATTTTTATAATTTGGTATTCATTTACCTTTGATATGAAATCTAGCTGAAATGAAATAAGACCTTATATTTATAATATTCAAGTGTTCATTCTCATGAGTCTAAAATATATAAGGTGCGCTGTTACATAGAGCAAACAAGCACAGCCTCGACTCGAACAAACACAAATATTTGTTCCGGGAACCTGTGACCTTTAACACCAAACGCAAACGTTTCGCTACTGTGTCATCTATGTGTGTCGCATATATTGTACCGGCGGTGCACGGTGTGAGCAGCTCTGATAACTTAAGTAGATATGTTATTTGTAATCGAGTTGCGCTACTGGTTATAGGATCTTCGAATAACACGGAGGTGGGTATTCTATTACGTTTGCTTGCAATATCTACGGCTCAGTCGCAGAATTACCACTTCTCAAAATGACTACAGGTAGCAAAATATCCCTTTCACAAAATGTCCCTTTCGCAAAATGTGCCTTTCGCAAAATGTCCCTCTAGCAAAATGTCCCTTTCGCAAGATGTCCCTTTCGCAAAATGTCCCTTACGCAAAATGTCTCTTTCGCAAAATGTCCCTTTCGCAAAATATCACTTTCGCAAAATGTCCCTTTCGCAAAATGTCCCTTTCGCAAAATGTCCCTTTCGCAAAATGTCCCTTTCGCAAAATGTCCCTTTCGCAAAATGTCGCTTTTGCAAAATGTCCCTTTTGCGTCAGTAAAAAAATACTGGTCAAAAGCCAGTAGGTGTAGAAGGCTCGGTCGCAGATATAATCATAATCATAACTTTATTTGCAAGAATATGGTCAAGTATACAGGGTGGTCGTTTTATAAAAATGTACAGCATATTCTGCCACATGTGGCGTGCAAAATACATAATAATATACAATAATTGTTTGTTATATTATTACATGTCTAATATTATAATAAAAAACAAAAAGAAAGAAAATAGCTGGTCCATTAAATTAACAATACATGGAAATGTCAAGTAATGCTTCATGCTTATGCCCATATACCTTGAAAATGTCATTTATTTGATACCAATAAATAGTACTAATTATATAATTATAAAACATGTCATTTAGATTAAATGGATCCAGATAAGAATGTCGTACCTATTGTTAATATTACATACATAAGAAGTGTCACGATAATTGCAATAAATAAGATTAATATAAATTTAAATAAAAATAATGATCGAATTTAAGTAATTGAAATTAAATATTTTATAATTACATTGCAAATGTGATTTTGTCCTCAAAATATTTGTTTATAGAATAATATTGTTTCCCTATTAATATATTAAACAGTCTGCGTTGGAATACCGAAGTAGGCAATGCATATGCCTGTATGTTCCCGAAGGAATAGGCAGAGGTCTATGACACCCACTCGTCGTTAGCTATACTTTAGGTCACACGTGGTAGGAGCAGAGGAGAGTCAATTGTAATCACGGGCACGTTTTCAAAGTCCGTGCTGTAACTAAATACTTTTTATACAATAGTCCTTTGCATCTTAGCTTGATTTGGGAATTGAACAAGACCCCTCACAACTCCAACAAGAGAGTCTATTAATGCATACTACCTATATAATTATGTAAATAACTCCAATTAAAGAAAACCTTGTGCTAAAATAGTTTAGTAGTAGTTGAACTAAAAGGGTTTTACAGAAGACAACATTTTATCTAAAGTCTGAGCATTGTCTTAACATTGGGCTAAATTTTATCTTCACTCGTATTGTGGTATTTTTAATGACCTTTCATCGCCATCTTTTATTTTAACTTTTTCATATTTTATATAGACAATAATTTTCTATCAGTCTTGTCTGGTAACCTAAAGACCTCTTTGGCTGGCCCTCTACGTCATTTCACTTCTATATAAGTCGTGTATTTGTAACTTACACGCCGCGTCCAATTGTAAAAGCGCTGATGAATATTTTTTACAGTTACACTGTACTCACAATATCTACCGACATTTATTATAGTGACAGTCTTTTTACACGGCTGGTTTAGCGTGTATGCAAGTTTTTGCTTGCTCTATTCGTCATACGCGGTGTAATTTGACTTTAGTTTTTCATACATCCATTGTAAGGCTGTCTTCCCCTAGCCTTTATTATTCCCAAGTCACTTGCACTTGGCTAGACCAGTGTCAGGATATTAGAGGGCACTGACTTCCCAATAACGACTGCCATAGATGTTCATAGTAGCCGGGACCGACGGCTTAACAGTTAACGTGCTCTCCGAGGCACGGAGCAGGCGATAATTGTCAATCAATACGCACATAATTTCGAAAAGTCATATAACTTCCGAAAGTCAGAGGTGCGCGACGTTGGTTCGAACCCGAGACCCTCTGCATTGCAGTCTGTTGGTCTCCCCACTGAGCTATCACAATCTATAATCCTAATTAATATTATAA
The DNA here is from genome assembly GCA_963564715.1 of Catocala sponsa. Taxonomy (NCBI): domain Eukaryota; kingdom Metazoa; phylum Arthropoda; class Insecta; order Lepidoptera; family Erebidae; genus Catocala; species Catocala sponsa. The sequence continues at coordinate 594,406 of OY751347.1, forward strand.
AAGCGAAATTGAGTTTGTTTGTTTGTTACCTTTTCACGCCTAAACCACTGAACCGATCATCCTGAAATTTTGCATATACGTTGTCAGGTGTACAGAATCGGACTCAGGCTACCTTTCATCCCGAAAAAATTACTGTTTCCGAGGAAAACAACAATAACGTTCTTATGATAATAAATGGCGCCACGTGTCTTTCGAATCAATCAAAAGCTAGTAATAATATAAAGAGGAAACATTTTCTTGCTTGTAATCGATTAACTCTGAAACTACTGAATCAACTTTTATACTTAATTGTTTCACCATTATTAGCTACTTCCTCCTGAAATAACACAGGCCTTATAACATTACGCTATGAGTAACAGGAGGGGCGCATTAATTATAAACATGAATAAAACCGCTGGGCACAGCTAGTATACAATAATTGTTTGCTCTAAAATGATACAGATCGAACAAGATAACTTCAAAAGTTAGTTAAGTTAGCTGCGTACAAGTCGTACATGTTAAATACACACCTTAATTTGAATGTCTACAAATTTTGACATTAACGTAAGCAACCAGCAATTAGTTGTTCGTGTAATTGCCAGCTTCGACCAAACGAGGAAGTGATATCATACAAACGCCAGTTTTTGCATGACTTGTATGACTTTGTTGATGATCGGTCTGTTTTAGTAGACTCTAATTATTACCTTGGAAAGACTCCATTACTTCCCATTAGATAACATGAGTTAAGTACACCTTACAATGTAGTATAAAATACCTATTAAATTTATCTTGCGGATAACAATCTTAAACTGCAGTCTTAGTAACGGCCCTAAACCCTATCGTTCAATGTAGTTGCCGGACTGATTTTACTTTCATGCGGTTTATGGCACGAGCTTTTTAATTGAGCCGTTGTATGTACTTGGACCTCTCCCATCAGATGTGTATAAGGTCCTTACAAATATATTTTTTTAAAGTCGACACTCTAGGAATAATTACGGTATCGCGGGGACTTTAAAAACATTCGAACAACGGACACAAAGAACATCCAGACACGGAAAAAATTAGTTCAGGATCACATAAATGTTGTCCCGTGTGGGACTCGAACTTGGCACCGCGGCCACGAGGCGACCGCCACCACACGACGCGTGCAGTCCTTGGATATTACGGAGTTACACTCAGAAGCGACATCACACTCGCTGTTTACGTTAGTAGGGTCGGCAACGCATTAGTGATATCCTTGGAATTACAAGCGGACATAGGCTTCATGCTTGTTTGACAAACAAGTATACATTACCACAAATGACGATAAAAAATCAGACATTGAAATAGTAAAGTGTTTGGCACACACATACCTTGTTTTTAATGTACATTAGTAAATATCGAAGATGAGTGTATGTATAATGTATATTATAAAGAGTCATATAAAGAATTTAGTAATACTAGCGGTCGCCTAGTGGTCAAAATTCGACCAAAATTCCTAAGCTTGCTACTTTGTTTTATTTATTACATATAAATAAGGTATAGGTAACCATAGTTACAAAGAATTGTACGACGTCTGACGAACAATGTCGAAATACTACGAACGCGATTCGACTGCGTGTGTCAAATGCATAGATGTGTGGGTGTAGTGTTTTTTCATTAATTTAATATATTTCTAATGCATATTTTATAAAAATATTATTATTCGCCCCTCCTTCTTCATATAAACTTTAACTGTGCCAAATTTCATATTCCTCCGTCCGCGCAATTTTCGTAAAAAGGTGCAGGTACAACGATTTTGGTTCACGTATTAATATAAAGATTCTTTTCTACGATCACGAGTTAATTTGATTATTCGACTGGAAAACCCATTAACTGTTTGCCTGAACCGGGAATCGAAATTGAATTGTCATGCATAGCAGCCGCATACACTACAGCTAAACCACTGAGGCAGTTTATAGTATTAAGAAAATATGATCAGTATAATTACTATGTATTTGTTTTTAATTAAAGTTTTATATCATACAGCTGATCCGCGCAACTTCGTCTGCTTCACATAAGAAAATTTTCCCCTTTTATGCAACATTTTTCATTGATATTCCGCTCCTATTGATAATAGCGTAATGTTATAACGCCTATAGCCTTCCTACATAAATGGGCTATCCAACAATTAACAAATTTGGGGCAGTCTTTGGGGACTGCCGATAGAAGTGAAAACTTTAATCCTTGATCATAAACACTTCTTAATAAACAAAAAAAAAAGGGCGGGTCGGATTCCTGATACTCTCTTAGGGGTTATTAAGAAGGTCAACATTTCGTTATTTTTTGCGTAGGATGCACCATTTCTGAGATATTGTTAATATTCTAAAATAATTAAAAGATGGAAAGCGTGGAAGCGTGACGATGAGGCGAGTTCTATGATTTTTGTTCACCCAAGACGACAACGCGCCTAAAGAAGTTTCCACTTCAAAAATTTTAATATTCGGAACCTGAGATTAGCGCGTTCAACTATAAAATAAAAACAAACAAAGAAAATTGTATTATTAGTATAGATAATACACATGTTTATTCTTTTGAACATGACCACACATTTCTGTGACACACTGTAGGGCCTTTCTAAGCGGAAGGCGCGGATCTTAAGTCAGTTAGACATTACGAAAGCGGTTATCAATCAAGCTCCTCGCGGAGGAATGCGACCCGCTGATAAAGTATTGTGTTGTGTGCATCTGCTTGCTCCAGTTCGTGACTGCTGTACCTACTGCGTGTGATTATGTGATAGCTGATAACTTGGTTTGTTATTCTATTAATTATCTATTGTCTTTGACGTCCCTTGGTGTAAATAACTCATACGCCATGTGCATAAAAATATATAACAAAATCCCTAATAATAGAAAAATATTACCACAAAATAAATTCACTACAAAATTACGTTGGTGGCTCATGCAGAACAATTTCTACTGTCTTAAAGAATTTTTTAAAAATATCTAGGTAATATAATTGATTCGTAATTGACCTTATATAATAATTTTATTCATAATTATTGTAAACGTGAAATTTAATATGTTCGTATAGATGATATGACCTATAATATATTACATTTGCATGACATTTGGCTAAATGGGCCTGTACTTTAAATAAAGACTTCTAAACTTCTAAACTTGTCTTTGACATCCCTTGGTGTAAGTATTTGTGAGCTCCATTACTGATTGTGTTGCAGCGCCAATTAAATAAAAAATAAAGTCCTACAGACCGAATTTCGGTCACCGCGGCCAGTCTTAACGGAGACTGGCCATCAGCGCAGGAGATATTATAGTGCACAAGTGTGTGTGCAAACACAAGTGCACTCTCTGTTCCCTAACTCTCATGATCCGATTGGACGGTAATCCGACAAGACCAGAGAGAGATCAGGCGCAGGACCAACGGCTTTATTGAATGTGCAAGCCTCTTTACTGCAGTGTAGAACTTAAAAGAAGATATACTTATTACATTTTATTATAACGTACTTTAAATTTGTTTCATTGTAAGTTATTTTTATTTATGTATAAGGTATACATAATCTGACAAATATGTTGTAATGTGTTATATTTTAACTAGCTGGCCCGACAGTCATTGTCCTGTCAATCTATACAAAAAATACATTGTACGTAATTTATTCAAAACGTCAATCAATTTGTTTTTTCATATAACAATACTAATTAAATTTATGACATTTCCCGCGGATTTTCGCAAATTTTAGTTCATACAAACCTTGTTCTGACATAACACAAACACAACAAAAAATAAACAGCCAAATCGGTCGAGCCGTTCTTACGTGATGATCCGTTATACACGTGGCAATAGATTTTTATTTATATAGATAGAGTAACAATTCATATTTTTTTAATAAAATTATTACTAGGAATTTCAGGCTACAGGTTCAGGCTACAAATTATATTGTAGTATTTCTGTGAACCGCTCCAGCAAATGTTCATTTTATGAATAGGTTTGCTTCGATAGTATAATGGGTAGAGATCCTAGGCAAAACCATTTGATCAAGGGCACCTCGCGGCTTTACTTAGAAATTATTTACTTTTCCTTAAAACTCTTGAAAATTTTTCTTAACGTTTAACTGCTTTAAATACTTTTTCTGTAATTCTATTAAATTTAAAACAGTTTAAGTTCATCTTCAAGTTTATTATTATAGTTGACTAGGTGTGCCCGCGGTTTCACCCGCGTTTATGATTATTGCGCCGCCCTCGTGGGTCGTAGCGTGATGTTATATAGCCTTCCTCGATAAATAAGCTTTCCAACAAAAAAATATATTTCTTTTCGAACCAGTAGTTCTTGAGATTAGCGCGTTCAACCATCCAACCAAGCAAACAAATAAACCCATCAGCTTTATAATATTAGTATAGATTTGCCTCAAACGTTTCGATAATGTGATTATTACGCAAGAAAATATCAATCCCAAAAAACATCTTTATTATTGATCTAAATGTTTTTATTTCCAAATAACAATTAATTATCATCAGTGATCGGAGTAGGTAGATTGATTTTTGGTACTTGTATCATAAATGCACACAGAAAGAATAACATGGATAAGCCATTTTCCCGGAAAGTAATTCCGGTATTTCCGGATTCAATTAAATATTGTTAATGTTGGTAGTGATATTATTCCTACTCAATTCAAAATTTAAAGGAAGGTATCAAAACTAAATTAATTCATTATTTATCTGTTGAATAATAAAAACAATCGAATTCCGATCGAAGCTTTAATTTTTATTTTTTTATTTTTAGCCTTTTATGGCTAGAACTTTTATAGATAGACATAAATTGTTGCACTTAAATTTAAATATTTTCATAGGGGTCATGGTAATTTGCATTAAGGGTAGAATAAATGACGGGGCCCCATAGAGGGCCAATGCCTGCTGGGGTCGTGAGACTGTTCTAAGGATGCACCACGACTCTGAAACGTAAAGGGCATACGAAGGAACAGGTTGATTTTAGTCAGATTTTAGGACCAAAAAAAAAGGGGTAGAATAAAGAAAAAAGATAAAAATCAACATTGTTTATTGTTAAATATGTACATTTTACATTTATTCACATTTTTAATCTTCATCGATTACAATGTCAGCATCCTGGTAATCCTGATCTTTACAATTAAAATATATAACTATGAGTTTCTCTATATTTTCTATTTTCAACCTATTTCTTTTAACATCTAAAGTCCATTTATAAATGGAAAAAGACCGTTCTACATCTGACGATGTCAAAGGAGCAAATTTTAAAAAAGGTATTAAATTATGTGCTTCATTTTTTTCAATGGCCTCACTATATTCTCTAAGTGTGTCTAAATCTGGGTTTCGTTCCATAACACGTTCTATTTTATTTTTTATATTTTCTGAATTGCACTGATTTATAGCATATCTGACGTTGTCAAATGCTAAAAGTGAATCTGTCAATGATAAATTATGCTTTTGCAATTCTTTTAAAGACAAATGAATTATAAAATAATTGTCTTTAATGTAATTTAAATCTTCTTTTAAATTTTCTTTTTCTATAATATTTTTTGCCTCTCGAATAGATACCGCATCAGAGCTGCTTAAACAAGATAATACTTCTTTTATTTTTCAAAGTTTGAGCGTAATAAAATGCTGCCTCTAACCAAGTGCCCCATCTTGTAACAACTGGTTGGGGAGGTAGCGGCAAATCTGGATATTTTTCTTTTAAAATTTTGACTCTACTTGGGGCTTTCAAAAATACCTTTGTAACATTTGCTATTAAAATGTTAACATCGTGATATTCTAACCTAATTTGCTCAGATACGCGATGAAGAGAGTGCGCCAAACATGTTACGTGCTTCATTTCAGGTAAGTATTGTTTTAAATTTCGTCCTGCAGACAGCATATATGCAACGCTATCAGTGCAGAGGACAAGAATGTTACCTACCTTCGATTCAAAAGAATCTTCCCAAAAGTTTTCCAAACATTCTAACACAAATTGCGTGATTGTTTGTCCATTAACTACAGTTAGCATTTTACATGCTACCAAATAAGGTCTAGTCAAATTGCTAGGATGTAATGGTTTTATTAAAAAATTGACTATATAGCGACCTAAAAAGTCTGTCGTTTCATCTAATGATATCCATAGTTTCTCATTTTTATAATTTTGCCGAATCGAATTGATTTTATTCTTAAAAAACTTGTCCAAGTAAACTTTCCGTAACTGTGATTCATCTGGCAGAGTACGATTAGTACACGTACAACAACAGGTACTACACATATATTTTTTAAAGAAATCTTGAAAAATAGTATTTTTCATCTGAGACCACGGAATATTGCACAAAATGAGAAATTTTATAAGATCGAAATAAAATTCCTCTTCGGGCCGCTTAAACTTTGCCTGGTGTACTGCTCCTTCGATATGTCTTTTAACGTTTCCTTTATTTATGGTTTTCAAATGGCTTTCACATTTTGAACAGTATATTGTACCACTAGCGTGATCGTAAAGTAGTTCGGGATGACCGGATATCCATTTTTCTACAGTTTCAGCCTTGACGTTTGCCATATCTGAACTTTGTTTTAGAGATGGAACCTCGTATATATCACCTAAAACAAAGACATGAAAAAATTACATTTTATTTAGTTTATTTAGCTTACTCCGTTTGTTTTATTTTTCGTGGATCAAATTTAGTCATTGAAATTTCACCCTCTTCCTGTCAACCGATTGATCTAAAATTTGGTATTCGCCTTTGATTCTGGTGACAATACAATTATGTATATTCAATATTATTGTCAATCCAAAATGGCTGCCGCTACAAGATGGCGGACAACTTATTATTTTTTTCAATCCCATCAATATGGGTATCAAATGAAAGGGCTTGTTACGTAGAATATTTTGTAGAGAAGTAGATAAGGCCTATAGTAATTTATTTTACCAATACATTGCAAGAGGACACAGGGCATTCAAATTATATAGGTACGGATTCCAGTAAAATGTCGGTTAATAGTGGAGTTAGCTGAATTGCGACTACATTACTAGAATATCATAATTTTGTTTCGCACTAAGCTCACTGGTTCATACTCTATTAAAGATTTAACAATATTAAGACTCATGGTATGTTCAGCAGGTTAAGCGAACAAACACAATACTAAAAATATTCTTATAGTACATCCAAACATGCTTTATACTCCTTGTAACTAGTAAAATATTACTTACCAAAGCTTGGTTTAAATATGTAGATCCAATTCAATAGTGAAAAATCTGAGTCCGTATATTCGAGCCAAATCGTGGTTTAGAGCAGATTCCAGAAGTCAGTATGTACACAAGCCAGGGTCAAGTAACGTTTTCACAACACAGTAACAAACAAAGATGCGCACTCTACGAACCGAAGTAAACGAGTGAGCTACCTGGCATGTCGTCGGCGGGCGTACGCATTGTTCTGATAACCGGTTATTGTACCACCCATGATCCTTTGTTCTGATTGGTCGTTGGGTTTTGTCAAATCGTGACTGTGTGCCGTTAAAAAAAATATGAAGAATAATAAAGAATAATATTGCTCATTTTATTACAATTCCTACCTTTTTTTTGAGGATGGCAAATCATCAAATGACTCCTTCCACTCTGGCAGATTAAAATTCCTACATAAGTTCCGGTTTTTTTTTAATAATCCACCAATTCCGGAGGAATGTCCATATTAATATATACGTTTCGGATCAATGACCCCATTTCAATCTACCTACTCCGATCACTGATTATCATTAAGTATGAGCACGTATTTAGTAACACGTTACCTCACGTTGTTAACGTATTCAAAGAAGGCTACATTGTCGAATACACAACAACCGTTTTCCGTACTTATTCGAATCGCGTGTAACCCTTATCGTCTTATTTAGTTTTATCATCGTAACAATGTACACTTTCATTTATTAACCGAGCGTTGACCCGTGTTAATTAGATAACTTATTCTGTTCGTTAAAATGTAAGCGATACTCCAGTTTTTATGGCTCTTGTTACATGAAGGCGGCTTTGGTAATGTGTTTGATTATATCTATGTTTTGAGTTTATATAAAGGAGGTATTTTAGGTTAAAATATAATGATTCGACGATTAAGTCTCCTATTCAAGTTTCGATTCATTCGCTATCGGGCATAGTATACAATCGAATATTTGAATGAAAGCGCCATGCCTACTTTTGACTACTGTTTATGAGGATACATCGCGTGCAATCGGTTAAATAATTAAAGTTGTAAGAGCCAGTTAGTTTTCCTATACTCGAAGATATATGTAAGTTGTTGGAGTACATAGAAAGAACCACAAGTTACGTTTAAAAGTTAAAGTAAAATGTTTACAAGTTAATTAATAAGTGTGATCTTTCTCACGGCAAGTGTATAGTTTTATAGTTATAAATGTACTCTAATGTTATTATGAATTACATCATTATTATTATATATCACAGCAATATGAGGTAAATTGCAAGGCTCGTGTGTGCCCATTTTAGTATTGCTGCGTTGACAGAATAAGTATGTACGGTAACGAAACCGTACAAAAGTAGTTATACGTATGAAATCGAATAATATGCAGCGATAGTTGGATTGTTACGGAGAGGTCTCGAGTTCAATCCTACGACACACGCTGACTTTTTTAGTTATGTGCGTATTAAAAAGTTAAATATCGCTGGTTTCATGACGAAAGTAAACAGGCAGAGTTATACATAACGTTATCAAAATAGTGTGACCTCTGCCAACCAGTATTTGGCCAGCAGGCCTCTTCGCGTCATGCAAAGAATTAGGCCATATTCAGCGGCATAATTCTCAAAAAAATCCGTACTGAGTAAACCCTCTGCTCATCACTAAGAAAGCTTTGGTTTGATATTATTATTCGAATAATTGGCAAATTCGAATGATTTTAGTTATAATTATGCATCGCTAACATAAAGGTAGTTCTCGTCAAGGCTAAACCTGTACGCAGTGCCGTTATTTACATGTATTTCCACCGTGTCTGGTGTTTCATACGTCATGTGCGAACCAACTGTTGCCAGCATAAGCGTGTCGTAGTTTGTCTTAAGACCGTTTCACTGATACTAACGTACGTTTGGTGTTTGTCTTTTCATATTCTATGGGTCAGTGGTAGGGTTGGCGAAGCTATGCATATCATAGTATACGCTTCTTCTTAGTCGTTCATTCTTAACAGAATGGTCGTGGTCATCATGTTGTCTAGGTGTCCAAAAGAGTCGACGTCACACGCCTCACGATGTTCTGCCATTTCTTCCGGTTAGCGGCATGTCTTGTACACTCATGCAATGGACCGCCCACGCCTGACTTAACTTGGTCAGTCCATCTCATGGGTCATCTTCCGCGCGCTCTCCTGCCTTTCACCTTTCCTTACGCTAGTGTAGCTTTGAAAGTTTTGAGAAAAGTTTAAGGTATTTACAGTTTGCTCCTTTTGTTTAGATCTCACGTAACAACAGCAAAATGCTTGAATCATAGAAATTGGATATTCGTAGTCTTTGCCTAACTCTTCGAGAAACAAGCGAGAATATATTTATCTAAACTAATATTATAAAGCTGAAGAGTTTGTTTGTTTGAACGTGCTAATCTCAGGAACTACTGGTCCGAATTGAAAAATTATTTAAGTGTTGGATAGCTCATTTATCGAGGAAGGCTGTGGGCTATATAACATCACACTACGACCCATGGGGGCGGCGCAGTAATCATAAACGCGGGTGGAAATGCGGGCACATCTAGTGCATAATAAGAATGAGCCTATAGGTATCGCTAGCTAGGGACTGCACTGTGTTGCTTGCTACTACAAAATATCTTTATTTCTATTTAGGTCACAAAGTAACACTTATGAACGTCAGTATTTCTGAGTAAAATTAATAATGTTGCCTAACTCGGCTATCGAACCCATGACCTTCTCGACCGTAGCGGCAGATATCAAACTTTATTATTATTCACTGTCTCATAGACTACAATGTTCTGTAGCATGTAGGTCAGATTATGTAGTTATGAATGATATTCATCCTTATAATTAACGAGATGGCTGTAAAAACCCAGGATTCAACCCCTATATCTCGGAGGTCTTTTGACCCACAGGGCTCATATTCGTCAAACTTGATCGAGGGATGACCCCAAAGTGTCTGCACACCAAGTTACAAGTCAATCGGTCCAGTGGTTCCGGAGTTATGCCTGTCACTAACAAACTGTCACTAACAGACAGACACACAGACCCACATAGTTTTAATTAACCTCTTCGAAGAAGACTCAGAGGTTAATAATAAAGAATTGTAAAGAAATTTTCAGTAGCTGCACGGAGTCTAGAACTAGGACCGGGAGACCCTATTACGTGTGACCTCAAATCAATATTTGATACAATATTTATGTAGAACATCTCTGGCTACACCATCGCAGGTATAGGCGTGAGACTCCATATAGATACTAAAAAGTTGTGAAATATTCAATGGCTGTATTTAACATAATTCTAATTCAACTGTTTAACAAAGATAACTATGTAAAATATGTTTATTATCTAGTAGAACAGGTTTCATTGAAGAATTTTAACACAACCCGTTTTTTGGATGTGACATAAATAAGACATGTTTTACTTACTATCTAGTCATCTCATAGAAGAGGAAAGTTTGTTTGTATGTGAAGTGTTTACTTAGAAACTGCTTATCTGATTGTTGTGAAACTTTTACTATAATATAGTGCGTACTCCTAGTTGTCATATGGTGGTGTAATTTGAATACATGATGTACCGGTGTCTTTGTAGTGTGATTTATGACATACACCTATGGAAAATATAGAAAACGTATAGACTTGCACGTATACTAGCAAGAGATAGGCAGAGATGTATAATAAGCATATTTTGCCAGCTATGTGTTTACGAGCCTATTGCCATTTGGTGGGCAATATCTCTATTCTCAGTTTTGCTACTCAGTACCCAGACTTCTCCTATTTGTTACTCTTCTTTAGAGCAGCGATAGCTCAGTGGGAGACCAACAGACTGCAATGCAGAGGGTCTCGGGTTCGAACCCACGTCGCGCACCTCTGACTTTCGGAAGTTATATGACTTTTCGAAATTATGTGCGTATTGATCGACAATTATCGCCTGCTCCGTGCCTCGGAAAGCACGTTAAGCCGTTGGTCCCGGCTGCCATGAACATCTATGGCAGTCGTTATGGGAGAGTGTCGACACAAAAGATTCCACTGGGTCGAAGTGTCGCCGGTCTGCATTGACTGGCGCCACATAAGATAAAATAAGATACTCTTCTTTAATTTCTTTAGAACAACTCTAGAGCAGTGATTGATGGGACTCTAACTTCTGTACTTCTGATCCATCCTTGTAACATTGTAAATTATGCCTTTTTGTCGGAGAGGGGCAGAAAAGTATTAGATTCACATTTCGCTAGCTGTGATCTAAGGAATCACGGACACGTGCGTATCACGAATAGAAAATCTTCATAACACATCAACTGACTCGTGAATCGATCTTAAGGCCATCATGCATAGCATTCTGGAGCGATTACGTGCTGACTATCTATAAAAAAATGTAAGTAGTAAAGTGACAGACCTTTTTTGTACTCTACAAACGTATTCAATTTGCATTTTACTTAAAGATTACTATCGTCAAAAATTTATGAGAGAATAATCATATAATAATATTCTATCACATACACACAACACCATCTAGCCCAAACTAAGCAGAGCTTGTACTATGGGTACTAGACAATGGATAAACATACATATATACTTTTTTCGTAAATACATACATATTATACATAGAAACACCTAGACCAAGACAAACATCCATGTTCATGCACACAAATGTTTGACTTGTGCGGAAATCGAGCCCGCGACCTCAGGCGTGGCAGTCGGTTACACTAACCACTACGCCATCGAGGTCATCACTAATATTGTAAAGTTGAAGAGACTATTTGTTAGTTTGAACGCACTTATCTTTGGAACTACCAATCCGATTTGTAAATCTCTTTTTACATTAGGTAGTACGTATATTTTAGAAGGAAAAAGGATATATAACATCATGCTTACTAGACACACGAGCACAGCAATAGTCATAGACATAAGTGATGTCGCGATATACAGCTGGTATATTATAAAGAGACTGCAGAATACTTACCTACTAATCTCAAAAAGATCTGTGGGAAACCCGATACCTTCTAAATTCAAGATCTTGTTTCCACTGATTCTGATGTCACCATGCAGTGATATCATCACACACAATATATCTTCAAAGAGTAAGATAGAGGTTTGTTATACCCACGTTACAAAGTATAGTTTAATAACACAGATCAATGTTCACATACGTCGCAATAGGAAACTACATATTATTATTTGAGCTTACTTTCATTCAATTTTGTGTAACCTATGTTTTGTACCATTTAAAAATGTCTACCAATTTTGGCATATGATCAAATGTGTGTGGATCAAACCGTAATTCAATCTGTTAAATGCTTAAATTACTACTGTTAGTAGTACTACTAGGTAGAGTTTACTACAACTAACGAATAATTAATAGATCAAGAAAAATATTGAGATAAATACTTTAATTTTATGGTTGAGCTGTTGGATAGTCATGCTCTGCTCATGGAAAGAATACCGAATATTATTTCAGAATTAAATTTATATTTCGTTATTCGAATGAATGTGCAACACAACATCTGATTTATATAATTTTTTAAGGGATTAAATATAATGACCACAAAAAATAGTAATTGCGCAGCAAAATATGCTTACTAAAATATATCATAACGAGCACCTATACGCCTCAAATCACTGCATTCCGTCTCGGAAGTGTTAGGTTATGTTAGGTTCCCAAAAATAGGAGCCCTGAGAAGCGGTGCTCCGTCGACTTATTTTGATCTCTTTAAATATATTTTGCTGTGCAATTTGGTGATCATTTACTATTTTTGACTGTTATATTTTACTATATCTGGTGATAAGTTAAACATAAGCCTTTTTTTAATAGACTACTAACAATACTTGTGTTAGCAGTAGGTTCATGTCGGTACTGCAACGGCTGCGATTCGAACACAAGACCTCTCACACACAAGACCGATGCCTTATCCATTTGGCTACCGCCACCACTCATTAACAAGCTATCCCACGAAATGGGTGTCTTTATATATATCCTCAGGCATATAACAAACATATTAGCAGATGGCAATAAGAAAACAGAAGATAAAACTTCATTTACGACCAACAATCATGCGCCACAATACCACAATAATAGTAAAAAAAGTAATAGAACGTACATTATGATTGATTTATACTTTTATTCGAACAGTTTAGATCGGCGAGTGTCTTCAGAAAAAAGATCAACATTAAACTGAAGAAGGACAATAAATTGTATCATAAACAGAAACTAAGTCCTCTCAGAGGATTGTTTTAACGGCTCTCGTAAAAAATTTTACATACAATGGATTTTACTTAAGACGAGACGATCACGACACGTCGTCGACCACTATTATAAAGACGCATCATATAAATGGCTGCACCGATGCGTACTACGTCAAGTGGTGCCTACTGCCGCTGCGCCGAGTGTTGTGGGTTCGCTCCCCATGTGTCCAATAATTGTGTGATCCACAAATAATTCAGAACAGCTATTTGTGGATCACACAGTCTGGGTGCTTTTTTAATTTATATTAATATTAGTAAGTTCATAAGAAAATGTCTTGGCTATAGGTGGTTTGTTTTCAAACAATGTTTTTTTTTATACTACTAAGGTGGCAAACAAGCATACGGCCCACCTGATGGTAAGTGGTCACCGTAGCCTATGGACGCCTGCAATACTAGAGGCATCACTTGCGCGTTGCCGACCCTTTAGGAAAGAAAGTGGGAATGAGAAGGAGCGGGAAGGGGGTAAGGTGGTGATTGGGCCTGCGACACTCTCACTCACCGAACGAAACACAACAGTAGGAATACCGTTATTTCACGTCGATATTCTGTGAGAGGGTAGTCCTTTCCCGGTCGAGCCATCCCATTCATGCTGAAATCAGCGAGGCTCTACTACTCTATATATATATGTATATAAATTACCGACTATACAAGTCATACTTTATCGTGTAGTGTAAAAATACTTAAGCCTTTCAATGTTGTATCATTGATATATCCGAGTCGTGTCTTTTACGTAATTATCTCCTTAAAAGCCTTTGAATGGCGACACAGGCTTCTGATTGGCTGGTAAATAATACGTAGTCGTTATCAGTATTTTTATTGGTCGTCACGGAACACACTTAAGTTGTCACAATATTCTTTAATTGGGATTTCACGTTTTTAGTTAATGAGCAATATTGAACCAAATACGTCAGATAATTTGATGTTAATGTACAGTTACGCCTTCGTTTTTATGTTCGGTGCAATTCCTACATACTATAATAATAGAAGCGAAGGCTATTTATGTAGTATTAATGAGAATTTGTAACAGAAAAACCTATATACCAAACATTTTGTTTAAGTCTGGAATCGAACCCTGACGCTTGGTAAAACTTTTTATTTTTTATACGACTATGGTGGCAAACAAGCATACAGCCCACCTGATGGTAAGTGGTCACCGTAGCCTATGGACCCCTACAACACCAGAGGCATCACTTGCGCGTTGCCGACCCTTTAGGAAAGGAAGTGCGAAGGAGAAGGAGCGGCAACGGGGAAAGAAGGTGATTGGGCCTCCGGCACTCTCACTGACCGATCGAAACACAACAATAGGAATACTGCTATTTTACGTCGATATTCTGTGAGAGGGTAGTCCTTCCCCGGTCGAGCCGGCCCATTCATGCTTAAATCAGCGAGGCTCTACTACTCATACAATAAACACATGCCACAGAAGCAATAATTCCTTACTGTGGTGAAGTCCTTCTATATAAAATTTACTTTTGTATTTTTGTGTCCGGAAAACTGGAAAAGTAATTGTTATAAGTTGCAGTTTGCACGACGTTGCATTTTTGTATTGGAGTGTTTTTAAATACTTTTATCCCGATGTTTCCACGTGAATGGAAAACTAATTATCAAACCGAGCCACAGACAAGCTTGAGCCGGTTTACCTAGTAAAATATAATAATAACGAAACATATGCCAACCCAGAGGGGTAGGCAGAGACTACGGATTTCCATTTGCTACGATCCTGACACACTTCTCTGGCTTCATTCACTTTCATCACATTCCTCATACACGCCCGTCGTTTCATGGTGCTCTTAACCTGGCCTTTGTCCAGAACGCCTCCGATTTGATAGAGAAACGTTCGCCTAGGTTTTCCTCTTGCGACTGTTCCATTCACACTAGCCTTATAAACTTTCTTAGTCAGTATTTCCTCGTCCATTCTTTCTACATGTCCAAACCAGCATAACATACCCTCATATCCTCTCTGGGAAACAGGCGTGAATCTATGTATGTATGTATGATAACCAAACCAAAAATTTTGTCAAGACAAACGTTTACTAGTCTAGTCAAACATCGAGGTTTGTGACCAACAAAGACTATTAATGTACCTAACAACTGTTGTCATGAGAACGTCTAATAACGCCAGAATATTATTAAATAGTAAAACTGATTACTACAATATTTGACCTCAATACAGATACTATTATCTAAGGTCGAGTTAAACTGACAGGCCTATGAATGAGTGGAGTAACTGGTTAAGTATGTTTCATTTAGATTTTATGTCATAATCTGATGCAAACATACACACATGATTGTATAAGCATTGCTCAATCATTACTAGCACTGATTTCAACTGAATTTATTACTAATTATCATTACTTAATTAGCTATTAACAAAATCTCATAGAGAAAAATTGTTTCTTAAGCTTAACACACAAAGCGCTGTACTGTGTGTGCGCATGTATAACTTCAAGGGAATAGACAGAGATGTATTTGCATTTAAATTTTATCAGTTATTTTAAGGTTACACTTAATATAGAGCAAACATATTGTTGTCTACTGAGGAGATTTTCAAGCTACGAGCTGCTTCTGAGAATTTTAACAGAAATATCCAAATTTTTATTTGCCTATCTTCGAAAACAACCGCGGAGCAGACATATGCACAAACATTTATCTCACCCCATACCTACAAAATTGTTTCATTTAAATCTTTTCTGCTACTGATGCCATTTTAATACCCGCCTGTAAACTTATGCCAAATATCAGATCCAAATAACACGATCGCCTCAAATATACTAAAGACATCCAACAAATATCGAACTCGTGACCTGCGGTACCTTAGCATCTGTTTACAGATATATAAACACGCCGCGGTCAAAGGGGACCTAACAGTAACTACTGTTAAGGCATAAGTGTATTGTTTACCAAGAAATCATTGGATATGGATAAAATCTGCAGATTTATCGAGCGACTGGTTTACCGACCGTATTAGCTCAGCTTATAAGGTACTACCCTAAAAGGTAAAACCTTAAAAGGAATTCAGAATGGTCCGGATGGGTTTTGAATGTTCATGCATAAGAAAATTGAGTACACAGCTGCTATGGGATTTAACCTCTCGCGGTATATTATGTAGGATGCAATAGGGACTGCTGACCGTAGAGTCTCAAGTTTGGGTCTTAGATTTCATTGTGCAGAATAATAGCAGTAATCTTAACTTAATTTAATTATAAAACAATAAGATTATTCTATTCGAAACAAGACGTCTGAGAATAACGGTACGTTCATAAATATTATTCTACAGGTTTAATAGGTATGTTATATTTTGAAGTGAAAACTTCTTTAGGCGCGTTGAGCACTTCTTGGGTGAACAAAAATCATAGAACTTGCGTCATCGTCACGCTTCCATGCTTTGCATTTTTTTACTATTTTAGAATATTAACAATATCTCAGAAATGGTGCGTCCTACGCAAATAATAACGAAATTTTGACACCCTTAACAACCCCTAAGAAAGTATCAGAAACCAGCATCCGACCCGCCACACTTTTTCTTTATTTTGGAGAGAAATCTTTTTTATGCTCGTTGAGCACTTCTTGAGTGAACAAAAATCATGGAACTCGCGTCATCGTCATCGAACGCTTTCCATTTTTGAATTATTTCAGGTTTATAATTTGGTTTATAAAGAAATGTTTATGATCAAGGATTATAGTTTTCACTTCTATCAGCAGTCCCCAAAGACTGCCCCAATTTTTTTTTAAGGTAGGCTCGTCACAGAATTTCCCAGCTGTTATAAGCTGAGACAAGTTGCGAAGATTTTAAAGCTCTCTTGACTCTCCATATCAAAAGGCATACCATGTATTTATGACAATAGGGGCCACTTTAATGAGATCTCCAAGATACAATGAGGATACTGTTATATAAAGCCACGTAAGTACTATACTAATATTTCTGTCATACAAAATACTCCCGACCCTCTTGGGTATATAAGTATCTCTCCGAGGATTAATGTCCATAAATTATTTTATACTGCAACACTTATTTAATACACATAGCTAGAAGGTCCATAACGTTCACACAAATTGGTGTAATTTGAAGTAATGTCTTTATTTATTAGATACTAGGTACATATCTTTGGAAACCATCGCCCAAAGCGAATATGAAACTGTTAAAGTAGCAATTTAATACATTGAGTAACAAAATATCATTACAAACAAGCAATTTGACTCATCAAAAAATATCTAATCTATGATTTATACAAATTATACAACTCCATTATAACAGCATACTTTTTGTATAGAGATACTGTTAAGCAATAGTTTATGTCGACCTTCAAACCTGTTTTAATACCGAACTCAAAGACTTATTACGTAGCACAGTGTTCTATAATGATGGAAAATATGTAAGCCACACCGAACACAGTGTCTCGTGTTTCATACAGTTGGAAAACGATGTAATGAATGCGACATATTCGCAAGTTTTGCAATTCAAATTCGGAATTCTTTGGACGGAATGTGGAAATGGCTTGTGTCTGTTATTTGCACAGTTTTTATGTTCTGTGTACGTATAGTTCAAAGGACTCTGTTCAATGATTTTGTCACAAATGTTGTATTTAATATTTCTTTGTCTTAAGTAAGGATTTCAAAAATAAAATATAATAATTTTGATTGACAATAATTATTTAAGTAGTCAATCGTGAAAGCTACTTTTGATTAAACGTTACATGCCATAAATTTTGGTCTTTCGTAAATAAACACTCCCTAACCGTGAGCAAGGCATCGGCCCCGTTTTTATTAACACATTTCATTAACCTTCTGTTGAATCAGTATTCAGTACTAATATAAAATATTCTCTGAACTAGCTAACTTGCCTCAGGGGTCCAGTAACAGAGACAGAATCGAAAGCCGAAGCATTTTTGATCAGCTTGAGAGCTGTTTGTTACACCATATCAGCTAATACGAAAATGATGACATCGATAAATTTACCTAATATCCAAGTAGCTGGACAACTTTGGGAGTACTAAATGATATCTTCTATCTCTTGCCTACAGACATAATAAAAGGGAGACGTAGCTTTGTTGTTTGTAACAACAGAGGTTCTTATCTAAGGTCGTCTTAGAGCTGGTTTCCAGCCAATTCAAATTATGCACTTAGAAGATAATATCGTATAATGTTTATACAGCGGACGCACATGATCGTGGAATGCTTACCTTATTAAAGAGTTGAATAATACGGTGCCATTGTTTTATTTGGTTAATTGTAAAAGTGCATTCAGCGTATGTAAATATTTGGGTTGATTCAGTTAGTTAAGGGACAGTAGCTCGGTGTCAAAAGCACTGTACTTGCAATCGTGAGTTCGTGCATTGTTGATGTGATCACATTTATAATACAAGCGTTTTACTTATTTGATAATATTAATAACTAGTGGACGCTCAGATATCAAAATTCGACTGTGAAAACTGTTAGAAAAGGTAACAAATTTTTCTCTTTACTTATAAACTCATATACAAATTACGAGTGCATTTTATAAACAAAAAAAGCTCCGATCCTATTGGTTGTAGCGTGATGTTATATAGCCTATAGCCTTCCTCGATAAATGGGCTATGCAACACTAAATAAATTTTTCAATTCGAACCAGTAGTTCCTGAGATTAGCGCGTTCAAACAAACAAACAAACAAACTCTTCAGCTTTATAATATTAGTATAGATTGTGTGTACCGAGCCCAGGTCATCGAGGTGACCACTCAAACAGTTGCGCCACCAGGACAGTCACACTTCTTTCAGCACGCCACGCGCACTTCCCTTAAGTACCCCGCCCGCACAAGTGAAGGTTAAATATTACAAAATTTGTTTAACCAAATTACATACACGTTGTCGTTTGGCAAAACTACTGAATATATTATATGTTTTTTATACTACTAAAGGGGATTAAATATAATGACCACCAAAAATAGTAATTGCGCAGCAAAATATGCTTACTAAAATATATCATAACGAGCACCTATACGCCTCAAATCACTGCATTCCGTCTCGGAAGGGTTAGGTTATGCTAGGTTCCTTCTTAAACCCACCCATAAATAGGAGCCCCGCGAGGCGGGGTTCCGTTGACTTATTTTGATCTCTTTAAATATATTTTGCTGTGCAATTTGGTGATCTTTTACTATATCTGGTGATAAGTTGAACATAAGCTCTACTAAAGTGGCAAACAAGCGTATGCTTGCCGTATGGCTCACCTGGTGGTAAGTGGTCACCGTTGCCTATGATCAAGCTTTTCATATTGTATTCAAAAGTTGTACCACATTTGAACTTAAGTATAGCTAAAATAAGCTCTAAAATAAGCGCGTTTACTCAATCGCTGCCTACATCGTACTGAATCCGTTTTTATATGCATGTTGTATAAGTATAACTAAACTAAGTCCGCGACTTGGCTTATGTTGATTTACATAATATTTTCTTCTGTTTACGCGAATGTTATTTATTGAAGTTAAACTACTATATACGGATATTATCGCGTTGTTTATTTGACACTTATTATACATACAATTTTTAAACTGTTTCACAACTATTACTATTAAAATGTTAAATGTGTATTAAAACTAATTTTTAAGCTAATTAAATTATTGAAACTATTAAAACTATTTATACTATTAATATTAAAGTTTTAATAGTCTCAATAATTTTCAATAATTTTGCCCAGCAGTGGGACAGTTTAATACAGAGCTGATATTATTATCTATATATTTTTACGAAAATTGCGCGGACGGAGGAGTATGAAATTTGGCACAGTTAAAGTTTATAATTATGGAGAAGGTAGGGCGAATCTTTATATTTATATAAAAATATGCATTAGAAATACATAAAATTAATGAAAAAACACTATACGCACACAACCATGCATTTGACACACGCAGTACTACGCGTACGCACTAGTACGCGTGGAACTATGGTTACATATATCAATATATTATGACATATATCAGCAATATCTTACAGGCAAACTTTGGTCGTATTTCGAGCACTAGGCGACCGCTAGTTATTATTATTATGTCTTCTGGACAATGACGCTACAAAACTACCACATACATGTGTCTATATTAATCAGATTAAATATTCTACATATTTATAGATCAAACCAAATTTTATTGAATTTAGTCCGTTTTATCAGCACGAACTAACAAACATACACACATTTACTATGTTAAGGTTCGGACCATAATATTTGCATATTTCCTTATGCATAGCGATGACGTCACATAACACGAAACCGAGACACACACCGCAACAGTAAAGTACGTATGTAGGTGTTAAACAAACTAAAAATGAAAACTATTTTTCACACGTCCAAGAATTTCACCGGTTTTGTTTTCTATGTAATGTTTGAATGGTGTGGACGAGGTCCCATAGCCAGCGGGCATCGAAACCGTTTTACTTCAAGTGTCTAAGCCCCAAGGAGTACTCTGATGATATGAGTGCTCGTTTTTGAGGTTATAAATAAAGTTTAACTGGTTCGTCTTTTAAAAGGTTATCACAGCGAATGCTATAGATTAGATGTCTTTACGAAATTATTATTATGTTTTTTTAGTCTCTAATTATTTAGAACTAGATGTTCCCACTATTTCACCTGCGTTTATCGTTACTGCGCCGCGCCCGTGGGTCGTAGCGTGATGTTATATAGCCTACAGCCTTCCTCGATAAATAGGCTACCCAACACTAAAATAATATTTTAAATCGAACCAGTAGTTCCTGAGATTAGCGCGTTCAAACAAACAAACAAACTCTTCAGCATAATATTGTCTTCTGTTTACGCGAATGTTATTCATTGAAATTAAACTACTATATACGGATTTTATCGCGTTGTTTATTTGACACTGTTACGATTCCTGCCAAGGATGCTTCGCGAGGCTATTGAAATCAAGAAACATCCTAATTTCAATAGAGAAGATGGTTGGAGTGTACCACCAGCTTGGGATCCAGTAATTCAAATAGTCAAACCCAAGAAGAAGCAAACCACAGCTAGACTTCATGATACTTTGAGCTCATTCTGCGTAAATAGAAACACCCATGATTAAATTATGTTCGGGTACTTTGAAATAACTACACTGGAACATTGAGACAACTACCATCTTAGTCTCCCCGTGACCATGGCTGCTGAAAAGCAACCGAAACGTCGGGGAAAGTGTAAAAATAAATCTAAATAGTATAATAGTATAGTAATAGTATAAATAGTTTTAATAGTTTCAATAATTTAATTAGCTTAAAAATTTGTAAAGTTTAATAGTGATTATAGTAGTGTAACAGTTTTTCAAAAAATTTTGTAACAGTGTCAAATAAACAACGCGATAAAATCCGTATATAGTAGTTTAATTTCAATAAACTCTTCAGCTTTATAATATTAGTATAGATTTAAATATAATCTAATTAAAGAAATAAAACATGCTGTTAGTATACGATCCAGGATCTTGTAGTTAGGGGTTCTCCAGAAACTACAAATTGCTCAGATGCATGTGTATGAGAAGTACTGATTTCGTTATTAGACCCCTGACCTAACTGACTACTATAGCCTCTTAAGATGGTTATCAAGGTTCTTGGCTACCTGTCTGCAAATCATTTTGTTCGTTTGTATTTTCATCCCAATACATTCCTCATTAGGATTAATGACATATATAATGAATTAGCGGCGGCACTCTAATTGTTCTATGACCACAACATTAGGCAGTATTATTATTATTTAAATAATCATGTATTTTATTCATATATTTATACATAATTTAAATTAATAAATTTATTTGTTTAACTATCAAACAAAAGTAAGATTTTATATACTAAGAAAAAAAATTGCGACTAATTTCTAATAGCGATTCGTCACGTTCAGTACCTATTTATGTATTTGCCCTACTTATGAATCATAGTTATGTTTGCCAATATGTATAGCTAAATTGTAGAACAGATGAGGCAAGGTCTCAAATAAAATCCATTTACGGATTTTATATTTCGTCCTTGCCTTATTGGGTTAAAACATAATCAAAACAAATTATATCCGAAACTTTCAATATGATAGTCTGAGGTCGTTCTGTGAACACTATTATATGTTGCCTTAAATAGAGTTCATTTCATTAACTGTTTTTGAGGTTAATGTAACATAATTTGCATCTAATTGTTTAATTACAATCATCAGCAGTATATCTTTAACGGTAAATATTTAAATAATTTATTTCTTCAGAATTAATTTATATCTAGGTGAGATTGTCTGATTGATCCAGTGGCAAACTGTGCTTACGTTTAGATACTCTAGGTTGTTAGATCTCTTACCTGAGTCCCAAATCGATATAAGTTGAAGCAAGCAAGGAACCAACACTTAGTGGACGGTAATAGGGTCCCTCCGAACATAACTGGGTTTCACTTGTACCTAATACTTCGGAGATTATTGTATGACATAATTATAAACAGAAAAAATTACACGAAGAATTTGTAAATATCATCTATTACATGCATGCCTACATTGGTTTAGAATGATAAATACTAAACTATAAGTAAATAATAATAATAATATTCTACCACATACACACAACACCATCTAGCCCAAACTAAGCAGAGCTTGTACTATGGGTACTAGACAATGGATAAACATACATACTTTTTTTTGTAAATACATACAATATATTATACATAGAAACACCCAGAACAAGACAAACATCCATGTACATGCACACAAATGTTTGACTTGTGCGGGAATCGATAATAATAATGTTTGCTCTCAACGAATGAGTGACGTATCTCTACAAAATTTTCTCCAGCAGTAACACCTCGGCTTTACGTCGTGTTTGCTCAAAGAAAGTACAGCCGGTATGGACATAATTTGATTATGTTCATGTGCGAACATTAGAAAGTGAGAATTTCGCTACCGTCTTTATTTATATTGTCTCGGTATGACGCTAACGGGTGTGAACTAAACGGTTGGTTCGACGACATTTCGCAATTCTGTGAGAATCAGATGTAAAAGTTGAATTGGATAATTTCCTAACTTTTTCTTAAAATAAATTCTCACAATGTGGTATAATCTCAAGAGGCTTTGAATCTATGGGCGGACAGGCAGACTCGGAACAACTTTCTGTGGATGTGACGTACGTGGATATCCGGTACATCGCAACTTGTACAAGTTGTTCCTGTCTCATGTTGTCACCAGTAATGATCGGCTTCATTACTGGTCACAGCGTGCATTTTGTGTGGTCTTATTCAAGTGGCTGAAAGTATACAACATTACCTAAAAACACAAAAGAAAATGGTTCAAAAATTTTTATTTTCTGAACAGATACACAGTTTCTAACATTTGAAAGACATAATGCACTGAATCTTGGATTATTCAAGTTTATTCATTCTTGCAATTTTTTGAAAGGAAATCCATGACTTTTAGTTTCTTCTTCTTTCACGTAGAAAGGAGGCAACGGGTTAACATAATTTTTTGCACGTAGGTATATTTTAAGTACCTACCTTGTGACCAAAGCCGTGGGTAAAAGCTAAATATTTACTTGATTTATGACAAACGTCTTTTAAACAAACCTATATCCGCTACAGCATTTTCAATAGTAAAAGTCATAGAATTAAATTGATTTCTAGGATTTCCACAGAATACTACTCCTAAAAGCGACATATTGTTGTTAGCCTGTCATAAAACATTTTCATCTAAAGAGGAGAGTCTAAAGAGGTACTTTATCAATCGCTTAAAGCCTATTACAGCATAGACAATGAACATCGGTATTTTGTCGTGACTTAGCAAACAGTTTCGCATCACTACGACAATACACCGATGTTTGATTATCGAGTCACGAATAACAAACGGCACTATTGTGAGGTACGTGACATTGAAAATGCTATAACGTACTCTACGTTAGCTAATTAAAGATAATAGCTGTATAGGCCTATTATGTATGTGATGTATTAACTGTAGTAATGGGGTCTTAAGGAAAAGCTTTTGAGTTGATCGTGAATCTTTTCGAATACGATATAGAAGATTCATTTGCAGAGTGTAGGCAAGCATACAAATTGCTTTAGTGTTGTTCAACATAAGTGCCAGATTTGAGTCTCGATTTATACAAGGTCCAACAATCCTAACTAATATTATAAAAGCGAAAATGAGTTTGTTTGTTACCTTTTCAAGCCTAAGCCACTGAACCGATCATCCTGAAATTTTGCATATACGTTGTCAGGTGTACAGAAACGGACATAGGCTATATTTAATCCCGAAAAAAATTACTGTTCCCGAGGAAAACAACAATAACGTTCTTATGATAATAGATGACGCCATGTGTCTTTCGAATCATGATTTATTTATATTATTACAAGCAGAGTCCAACCCGAAGTGATTGCAAAATTCTAAATTAACGCGAGCGGAGCCGCGGGCAAAAGCTAGTTAATAATAATTATGGATTTTAATCCATCCAGTGAGCAAGCCTATAGGCTTGCTCAAGAAAGAAATCCAAGGTCAGGCATTATGTGGTTTGCCTTCAGGTCATTATCAGTACCAGCACTATGTTCCAGGCTTAGTCTTGCTGTGTATACTAAGCTCAGCACTACATGGAAAGTAAACATAGTAAGCAAAACGTTATCTTCGACATCTTTGAAATAATCAGATGTCCAGCTAAATAATAAGTGACTAATCATAAATAACAAGGATTAAAGAAATAAAGCAAACCAACAGCGATCTCCAAACAAGTATCTTGATGTATTTTATCCCACGAACCCTCCTCACGAAGTAACACGTTACCAAAGGTTTCCAAGAAAACCGATCTTACCTTTGCCCCCAATCACAGCGTTAAGAAAATATCACGTTGAGTTTCATATAATAAGTTCATAAACACTATCTGCTTAAGTAGCTCGTTGACGCCATCAAAAAACCAGTTTCCCATAGTTAACGTAGAACATATACTCTCACCGAGATAAGAGGCTTACTGGTGTCACATTTTTTTAACTTTTAATTTTCGGATCCAATTCCAAATTGTGGTAAGATTAATATTAAGTTTGTAAAGCGCTAGTATATTTTCTGGTAATTAACTTTGATGTTAAGCCGAATGTTAATTTGTAAGGCGATGTCGGTTTATGTTGTACACGAACTTATTCTAAATAGAATTATAGTTAAACATCGTTGATAGATGATGTGTGTACCAGTTTATTAAGTAGTCTGTCGGTACTTTTCTTGGTCGTTTTATTTCATAATCTCCGACTTGACTACTATAGCGCAATTGGTACCAGACTATCACCCGGTTTCTTAAAAGCAGATCTACATATAAATATTGAGCAAGCGATCAAACACATGGCACCGACTGTGACTGCCTGGATTTTTTTAGGTAAACTGTGTTACTCTCCTTTATTAAAATATCAATGATGACATCTTGCAAATGACATAATTATCTAGCATGTAATAGAAAGGCTTGGTCACAACGATGAATCCTAATGTCTTAATAAAATACAGCCTAATAAAAATTAATGATCATACGTTTAGGCTTATAAATCTTAAAAAAGTGTGTTTCTTTTCTATGACTATTTCAATAGGTACATAACTTTCGTTTTTCATTATTGACCGTATATGGATAATATATTGGACCTGCCGGATATGAGCACCGTCGCCTATAACTTAATATTAATTAATACGAGTCACTTGAAAAGATATACTTTGTGTGTCGAGGTAACTAATAAGTTGATTATTTTTAATAAATCATAAATCTGTAAGTTATTTTCGAGCTTTGACATGCTCATATACGATTCTTACTTATGACACTTTTCTATTACACGCTGTATTATATTTTATGTTTTTGCGTTTAACGAAATCAGCACTGCAGTTGCACATAAAACTAATCTCACGTAAACTACCACATTCCAAACGAATCTTATTTGTATTAGTTATGGAATGTGGAGCCGCGCTCACGCGAGATATGAGACAGTTCAACCATTCCTTTATCGTTAAAGTTTTAGCTTGTCTAGGAATTCTGTGCAGGAGCTGCATTCTCCAATATTGAGAGGATTGTCTATACGGTTACCAATACCTAGCTATTGATATTCAATCAGCTTAAAAGATCCTGTACGTCTTATTCAGTGAGCTGATGCCGACATTACTGAGTAAATTATAAAGCCCTCGTTTATACAGGTTCACAAACAAGCACTTACCTTTATTACATTCAAGTAATCACAACATGAATCATTCGATAATTTTTTATCAAAAACAAGTTCACAGATTATGCAAATCAGAAGCGCAACAAGGAAGAATTAATGTCAATCGAGATGTTATTAACCATTCACTATATTAATGCTTTCATGTTTTAATATACCAACATGTATATGCTGAAAACACGCCAATTTTGAACCTAATGATATTGATAATAAGGCTGTTGATGAAAAATTAAGACGCATATGGACATCACCGTGACTGACTATAAAGTCAATCATGATACACTCAACTGTTTGCTGATATCTTGATTTCAAGATCTCCGCAGTGAAATCTGAATCTTATATGTAAGAGAACAGATATTAAATTCAATACATCAAATATTTTATGGGAATACCACCACAGGAGTTATTTTGATGACTCTCTACTTATATTTGCAAATCCTTTAAGTCTTACAAAAAGTCCTTTTGTCTTCTTGATTTAACGAAGCGTGTAATGATATGAGCAAAAAATTTTGGAGCCAAACAATAAGCTTATGGACACACAAACAGTATTAGGAACATGCTTATATGGTCATCTGCGTGCGATTCATTAGGATCATTTCAGATTTTCCGATTAAGGTCATGCATTGTATATGTTTTTAAATCATATTTGTGTGACTTTTTGAGATTAGCCAAAGATTTGTAGTGAACGATTCCGTGAATTATAATCCTTAAAGAGCAGCTAGTCCATCATCTATGGACGTTAATTAGACAGTCGCCATTTATCTAAGCTTCAAATAAATTGTGAGTGTTTTTGTTCCTTCAGAATCTAATTTAAAAAGCGATCTCCAAAAAATTCGTTACAGAAACAATCAGTTTTTAGAGCTGTAACTAATACAAGCAGTAAAATTAGTAAAACGAATTGTATAGCATTTTGTTTCAGTTTTGGAATTTGCAATGTTTCAAATATTTCATAGTTGACGGGCACATGGTGACTAAATTCAAGCAAAAACTGGACCTCAGAATCAAAATGTTTTAGACCATAATGTTAAAATGTTGAAATTATTTTTCATTTAACTGGTGGTGATATTTTATACAAAATATGGTTATGAGAAAATCAGATCTCATATACTACAGAAAACTAAAGATGAGAAGATATTTTATACCTAATTAATTTGTCATAGCAACTGTTTTAATTTAAGGGTTTGCAACGCGCCAGTATCTGTCCTGTTATTTAAAGCGTCTGCTTGTAGGTTATGGCTACCACTTACTATCACCAATTATGCTTAAGCCACACTCAGTAAAAAGTCATTTTTAACTCATGACTCTTCCATTATAATATTAGCATATAACAAAAAAGTGTTATAATGCCAATATTTTTCAACAAACGTTCATTCGCGGAGACAATATACGGTTTTGATTGATTTCCTTTCCAAAGGCCTACTTGGTTTTGCACTTACGCCCGTTCGTCTTGCCGCCTTCATAATGAATGTCGCTTTCGATTCCACGGTCTCAGATGTAAGTGCCTGGTACAATAACGATGTTACTTCATTTTCATACTTCCATATTGATTGGGAAATTGAATGAGGATACGGACTTATCTCTTCGAATGTAAAAGTCCAAGAATATTTGAATTTTGTTAGCAATAGATAAAAACAGAAGAAACTTGGTATATTCAAGATTAAATCGAGTAGATTTGTATAATATTTAATTCGATTTTATATAATTATGTTTATCATAGAACATCATTGTACAGTACACACACCAGTGTATATCAATATAAGGAAAGATTTTGGTAGTCTTCCAGTGAATGAGATTATGACTAAACGAGCAAGATAGAAATAAATCTTAACAAGAAAATTTTTGACATCGATTAATTATACTATTACACAGGATAACTAACTAACAGTTTCCTGTTAATTTTAATTTGTACTTGATGAGAATCTTATGGAACATTGCTGCAATGGTCATTGTCTCGCCATTTATAGAGTATCAGTGTTTTCCTCGGTGACTTCTTAGAAATAATGTTGATCGAGTTAATGTGGTTTAGTACTAAGTTGACTCATGGAACTTGGGCCTGTGTGGTGATGTTGAATGAAGGTATTGCGTTTAGTTATTCTTGGCAACAGTGGAAACGTTATTGTATTTACGTTTGTCACATCACGTTCGATGGATAGTATAACCGTTGACCGTTAGACCAAAGGATAACCGTTGGACTGCCAAATCTATTCAACCTGCGTGATACTATTAAGTACTGAGTTTATAGTAAATACGTGCCTATTGGATATTATATAAAGCGAAAATATGGTAGAATTCCTTGTATATCAAAGTCCATCATTCTGAACATGTAATGAATTCCGTGGTTTCATATTATTATACATAATTAGATATGTGTGAGACATTAACCTGTTATTATTTGATCAGACTAATAATATAATATACCTCGCATAGATAGAAATTTAAAATGTTTAGTTTAATTAACCTAGTGAGTGGAACTAGCCCGCCGGTGACCACACACAAAAGGTTTTCAATAATGTCTGGCATTCCACAATTAAGAGGTTAAAATACATTATTTAATAACACAACACAGAACAAGCTGTGTGATTTCGTATCTTAGCATTTTTAAATATCTTGTTATTTATCATAACTGTTAAAGTTTGCAAAACATCAGCATTCCGATAGCATTCCCTACGAAATACGAAAACAATGCCAACACAGTTATTTTGTAGACCTTGTTTTACTACGACATACCGACTGGCTATTGAAGTTCGAAGCGACAAAACAACTAGATGTTAATATCAAGGATAGGATCATCTATTGCTGTTATTGCAGAGGTTAACAACGTATTGTTTGAATGTATGAATTTGACTATATTACGTATTGTATGCCGTTGTGGTATTTTTGGAATAGTTTATCATCCGTTGACGAGGGTAATAAAAGATTTTTTAAATTAGCTCTTTCAAATCAATGTGCAGTGAAATATTTTGTGTCTTCAACTGTACTTTGCTACAGCTTTTTTTTTCGACTTTTCCCTCCATGACACCTTACATAAGTAATAGGTACTTTGAAATTGTGGTATTTTAAGTTTAATCTGTCGAGTCTTAGAATAGCAGACATAATTAAAAATCGATTGTGCCTGGCTACCGGTGTGCCGCAACGAGTCAATAGGTTAAGTCCTTATAACATTGACACTATGCAGCAGTTATAACAAAAATCTTGTTTCTCGAGATAAATAATGACTTAAACAGTGTTATATAAATAGTAATTAATTAGTTGATACTTAAGTAATGTACAGACCTAATGTGCAAAGAGCTTGCTAGGCACTATACTGGGCCCTAGATTAAAAACGATATGAGTCTTTTAATATTTTAAAGATCACTAAAGCAAATGTTGCTAGTATATTATACTAGCTTTTGCCCGCGACTTCGCTCGCGTTAATTTAGAATTTGACAATCAATTCAGGTTGTACTCTGCTTGTAATAATATAATTCAATCATGATTCGAAAGAAACGTGCCGCCATCTATTATCATAAGAACGTTTTTGTTTTTTTCTTCGGGAACAGTAATTTTTTTGGGATGAAACCTATGTCCGTTTCTGTACACCTGACAACGTATATGCAAAATTTCAGGATGATCGGTTCAGTGGTTTAGGCGTGAAAAGGTAACAAACAAACAAACTCATTTTGGCTTTTATAATATTAGTTAGGAAGGATTAGGATTAGGATAGAAAACAGTATACATGTGGCATAACATGAATTATTACAACATTGTACTAAAGATAGCTGTTTCACACGTGTTTATGTCTTCTGGCAATGTGTAAAAGGGTTAATATGTTTTGAAATAAATAGACACATCTTACTGCTTACATAAATAGAAAGGAAAATTGTGTATGTTTTCACATCTATGCATACTATTCAATATTATTATGTTTATTATGGAGTGACGCCTATCTTTGAACAATGTGTTAATATCTATGAATGGATTTCACGAATGTTCTGACGTGACGTGACACCCATATAACAAAATTGATATAATTTATTATTATCGTATCAAACATCTTTCGCATAAGGACAATTGTTAACACAACTTTGGTTTGTGTAAAATACCACATATGAAGAATCAATTGGTTGATGCCGAATCGTTTTGTACTTTTTTGGTAAAAACATTTTTTACAACACCCACAGGAGATGATGAGGTGGTCCTAAATAAGACCACACGTGACAAAACAAATTATGATTGAAACGGTATCAGCTTTTTTAAACCAAAAATTTTCTCAATTATCCGGCACTCCGTGTCATTGACTCTTTGAATATAAACAAAACTTGTGTCTTCAAAATGACAAGATTCCGGCACACGCAATAATTGCATACAGGACTGTGCGGGCGCATGCTGACTCATTGACTTGTTCAACAGAACGCAAGTAAAGAGGTTATGAATTTTGCATGTGTTTATGCAATACAAGGAATGTTATTATGAGAGTTAAACTTCAAGTGGGTCATGATCATCGTCAGCACGGACGTAATGTAAGAATGTAACCATAACGACCGGCATTGTTGGATATAGAGCTCTTTATACGACGAAGCAAGTTCAAGGTCCTTGAGCCGTATTGTGCTTCGTTTACCAAGGCCATTGTACACATAAAGATCCTGCTGAGAAAGTTGTTAAACCACCAATCCGATAAATTGTCGAAATATTATTGATTTCTGCAGTACGGTGCTCTAAATACTTAGTCATTCTTTGATTTCCGTAGTAACTGGCAAGTTATCTGTGGTTGACATCATGAATGACTTTTTCGATGGGAAACCGGCTGCTACTCAGAAATTAAAAACTTTATGTGAACGTGTCGAACAAAAAATTCCATTCACAAATGTTTACTTTGGAAAAATATCAAACCGCATTTTTTTGTCCTGCAGTCAAATTGGACCCTTGATACGTAGAAATTTAACGGCACCGTGAAAAGCGGCGCGTACGCATGACTCACGGTTACTTGTTGTTTTGTTTTGATATAAAAGTCAGTTCCGTGTTTAATGTTATGATGCAGGTGTTTGAACTGCACACAGTGTTAGTCAACGTTGTAAATATAATTAAGGTTGTCATTTGTAAATGTCTTAATAATAATAACTTAATTAACCATTTTTAGTACAGATTACACTCATCGTTTGTCAATTCTATATTGTAGCTGGGCATTTGCCGTTTGTCAGGTGCCTAGGTTCGTGCCACTATTAATAATTTCTTGACACTAAGGCATATTTAGAACAACTCTCACGCGAACATAAGTGATTTTCAATTACGCTTATAACCCAACTTTGTAATGTCTTTAATCCTATTTATATAATATGCACTTTAATGTTCTTACACAATTCGAGATAATGAGGCAATCCTTCGCTTTGGACGTTGTATGTAATCAGATCAGATGTATTAGTCGAATTTTCTGACGCCACTGCGCCGGATCTCAGGAAAGCGGTCATCACTTACATTTAGTACACAAACCAGCGCGAGGTTACACGTGTGGCCGCTTTTTAGCGATTGGCATCGGAGTATTTACGAAAATGGAGATTGACTGAGGTAATACTACACTAAATGAAAGAGAAAATACTGTTTTGAGTTATAGGGGATCTAGTCCCACTGTAGAGTCAGAAATATCGGGTTTCAATGTACTCTATCTGATTAGAAACCTGTACAAAACTTACTGCATTTGAATCTAAATAGGCTAGTAAGCCAAGATTTAACCATAATTTGATAATTTTGCATTTGCTGGCATCATTTTGATTAGGTCAACCTATTGGTTACTATTACAGTACAGTCACAAAAATAATATTTCAATAAAAAAGATAGATCTTGAAAAGATATGGAAATAGGCTAGCTTAGGGAATCTACTAATACAATTTACTGAAAGGAAAGTAAATTTGGTATAATAAGAACACAGAATGAAACAATTTAGTCTCTGCCTACACTTTCTTGGAAAATACGTGATAATGTTACAACTTACGCAATTTACTGAATGTGTCGAAACGGTACACATTACTGCTAATAGGATTCTAATATATTTCTGTAATATTTTGTGGCTTTAACCTCGATAATGCTTTCGTGTAATTTCCCAAGGGTGTTGTACGAACTACGTTAGGAATTATACCAAAATAAGAATTGATAGAAGTCTATTTATCTTTGTAGAGTTATATAAATTGGTCGTAAAATTTGGGAGTAATTAAATTTAAATTGGTTGGTGTAGTATTTATTTGCGGTGTTGCTCACGTGATCTGTTGACCTGCATTATTTCTTTAAATTTCTTTTCATACTTGATATATTTTTGTAGGCTTTATCGGTTTACTTTACATGTCTTTATGTAACTCCCTTTAATATTTTTCTTGCTGTATGCAAAAAGACAAACACTGTAACAGAATTTCTAAATTATAATATCAGGATATGTTTGTCTATCTTAGTATATACATACCAAGATAACCTCGTTTGTTCCGTGGCTTTTTGCGCTCGTGCTTGCGTGCGGTTGTGTTGTCTTTGGTGTGATACCCGTGCTGAGTAAAATTCAATTATATTTTTTTTGTGAGGAAATACTGGTAGTAATTGATAATGTAGCAATAAGTGCTCGTAAAAGCAGTGACATATTTTTAGCAGTTAATATAAATAAGTTTTAAATCGACTTAAAAAGGAGGAGGTTCTTTAGCTTTATGTTTATGTAATTCAATTAGTTACATAACATGATCGTGCTGTAAAACGAACAAATTTATTAATACCAATTTACAAGCGAATTCTTGAATTATTTATGATTATTTTATGAATGTGGTTTAACTGTTACGTTGATGGTTTAGTTCCCATAGTAATAGAAATGTTAAGCATCTACTTAAACTGTAATAACATCGGATATTCTAGAAAGCTTTATTATCGAAAGTTAAGTAATATCTGTAATATTATTGAAACTCTCTCATTTAACGATCGACTTAATGAAACCATTTTTGCGGTGTAAGTATTTTATTCTTATTGAAGTTCTAGTTGTAATTTTTTGTATTTAAGAGACGAGATATTACTTATCAAACAGCGGTCGCTAAAGTGATTTAAATGGAAAGCACAAAAACGTCAAATATTACACAAGACAGACCAAAAGAAAACAATATAACAATAGAGCTACACCTAAAGCAAATCGGTTTCTGTGTCAACCATGTTAGGTGGTTATTAAGTGACATAAAAAATCACCAAACTCTTCAACAAAGATTAAATCGCCGATAATGCACCAAGCTCAGAAGCCTTTCACCCCGATAAGGTCAATACAGAGCTAACGTCGGTTCACAGAGCACTGCAGGATGCTGCCCACGCGCAACTCAAGGCGATCTCGAACCAATGGCCCCATTGTACTGCCGTTATAGAGCACATATTCATTCAATAACGGAGTTGCGTAATTACTGAGTTTTGGCGAAATAATACACAAGTAAATGTGGTATTGTTTATTCTGTTCTATATTTTTCATTGACCAATTTGACACTCAAATCTAAAGCAATGCCGCTTTAAAAGCATATGCTTCTTAATGATGAACGTTATTATTCTTCATTACGCTCGTTCGATAGGAGTAGAAGAGGCTTAGGATTATTGCTAGTTGAAACCCCATTACCTTTTTAACTTAAGGAAGATACATGTCTGTTTCTCGTCTTTATAAAGAAGCAGACGGGAGTCTATGATACGACGCAATAAACAACTACATTTAAAGAACTTGGGACAATATAAAAATATTTCTAATTTTCCTAGAAATCAAAGATAGAAATCTATATATTAATACGTGAAGCAAAAACTTTGTACCTCTTTTTACGAAAATTGCGCGGACGGAGGAGTATGAAATTTGGCACAGTTAAAGTTTATATGGAGAAGGAGGTGCGAATCCTAATATTTATATAAAATATGCATTAAAATACATTAAATTAATGAAAAAACACTACACGCACACAACCATGCATTTGACACACGCAGTCGAAGCGCGTAACTACATACATAAATAAATAATGACATATGTCAGCAATATCTTACAGGCAAACTTTGGTCGAATTTCAAGCACTAGGCGACCGCTAGTTAAAATAAAAGAGCCTTATTCCTCTGACAAACAGACCACAGTTTCATTCAGATTATAAACCGCAGTAGCGTCCGCCTGTATACTTTTCAAATTGCGTAATATGGCCTGCCTGCACTTAACTAGAGGCTTAAGAACAAAGGCTACCTCCGAAGTGCTGTTAAAAAAGATGTTTCCCTTCCACCTGCGATCAAACGATCGCGCAATGTGTAATCACCCAGTATTATTAGTTAGGTTCGTATACGTACGCGCAGACACGCCTATAAAGTGCGCATGGCTTTGGAACGTGAGAAACGATTTGTTAAGGCCTGCAGTGCACATATTAAAGGCTACCAAAACGGAAACTAATAGTTAAGGTACGTTTAAAATAGTTTTATAAGTAGTCAGGCGAATGATTGGAGATAAAATGACGAACATCATTTTGGTTTATGTCTCTCACACCAGTAGTGCAATGTATCTAAACCCATGTCCTCTCTATCGCAGTACCTTATCCATTTGGCAAATGCCGCATAAAAAGAAAGCTATTATAGATTTCTCGTATGTTATTATTTGACTACTCACTCTTTCACTAATCAGATAGAAGTTTAAGCTGAGGTGAAGATCTGAACTGATTTTTGCTGAACTCATTCAAGTCATCACAGCAACATATAGATGTTGGCCATAGCTCCAAAAGTCAAGGTCATGGGATCTTGATCCTCGGATATCTGCTGAACTCATCTCCATGTTTTCCAGCGACTTCTGAGATCTATTCCAGTTCTATTTACCAAACACAAATTAGGTATGTCTCCATTAAGCTAAGTACATTTTAGTTGGGCGTCGGCAGCAACTTCAATTTACACCAAGTTGAACATGCTGATCAAACCAAGAGTAGCTTAAAAGATGATGTTGTTATGTTCATATTAGTTGGGTTTCTTAAGATTATGTTCAACGTTTCCGTCAAGATCTCCACGTGCGGTGTCAGCCTAAGTATAGGATGTCTCATCACTTCCTGTCTGTCAGACATTTCTTGGACGAGGACAATAACATTTTATAATTATGGAGAAGCGATATAATCATATTACTATGGCGACATTTTTCTGGTATTGTTATTTGTAGGCGAGTTATAGTTGGATTTAGAAGCTTTATCTTTTATAGTTAAACCGAGAACGGTTCAGCATTTGCTTGTATTTGCTCATGTGCCATTATACCCAAGTTAAAGGTGACACAGTCCGGTAAGGAATCATTGGCACGTGATAAAAGTACCAGTTAATCAAAAAACCACCGAGAGCTGGTACTGACCTCTTCGAATTTACCCCGCAATCTTCCGCACGATTGCTTTTGTGCAGAACGCTGTAAGTATTCGTTTCTATTTGATATCAAAAATATAAGATGTTTGATCTGCAGTTTTCCGTGTTTTCACCACAGTAACTTGAGACTTTAAAACTTTAAAATATAAAATTATATGAAAATCTATTTCACCACGAACTCTTCTTTTTTTCTTCTTCTTCACGAACTTTCGAACGAATTAACAACTAATCCACGATCCGATCAGTCTATCTATGTTAAATACGTCTTTAAAACTAAAGAATATGTTAATAGAGTTTTCTATTCATATCACACATGTTCGGTATGTGTTCAAATAACTTCACTGTAGTATCCACCAAAAGTAACCGCCTTTTCCAACAGATACACCTGAATATGCCTTAACAGTATACAAATTATTGACACAAGTGAATTAATGGTTGATCCTCGTTAAGTCGGTATTAGTCCGTAAATGTTAAGACTTTAATTAGCGCGTGGGTGTGTCTATTATTGTTTTAGGCTCGTAGGATGCTAGGTAGGTCAGAGCTAACAGTGCTCTGTGAATGTGATTGATTCTGCAGGAGTTTGTTGATCGAACGTTTGAGTGTTTTGGTGATACAGCTTACAGCTTAATAAACATTTATAATAAGTCTGTAAGTACAGAAGATTTTTAAAGAACAGTTACCTATAGTTGACAGCTTAGGTGACACTTGTTTACAAAAGGAAATTATTTAAAGATTAGGTACCTGTTGTTTGTACCTGTTGTTTGTACCTGTTGTTTGGGCAACAAATGACTAGTATTCTTGTTGATGCTGTCCGAGCTAACAATGTATGTTAAATAATTTAGTCGCGTCAGGTACCCACAGGCAGGCTTGCCTAGTGTGGGGCCACAGGATATTGTTAATATTTTTTGGCCATAAACAAATTTTATGTTTTATTTTTATTTGAACCTCTGCAGCTAAGCTGATGTGCTGGCGTCAGGAGTGAGTTCACGTCAGTAGTGCGATGGATGGCATTCAATATTATGATATCTATTGAAATTCTAATGGTAATAACCCATAATTTTACATACATACATAGCTCATGTGTAAATATCTTCAACAGGGTAAGCAAAGGTGTGTGACGTCCCCATTTTATTAGCTACTAGATGTGCTCGCGGTTTTACCCGCGTTTATGATTACTGCGCCGACCCCGTGAATCGTAGCGTGATGTTATGTCGCCTATAATCTTCCACGGTAAATAGGCTATCCAACACAATTTTTCTTTTTTAAATAATGTAATTATGTAATTTGTAATTCTTGAGATTAGCGCGTTCAAACAAACAAACGCTTCAGCTTTATAAAATTAGTATAGATAGTTTAGGTCCTGAATAATAAAGCTAGCTTACGATTAAATGTATTAAGCCTTTTTTCAGACACAGTGTTGCTACTGCTAAAATTTGCATAAGACTGCCTGACCGGGGAATCAAACTGGGTTTCGGTTGCAAAAATATACCACGGTAGCAATAAAGCAAGCGCTATTGTCAGTGACCCCATTATTTTTTATTGGGATTTTGGCTGCTGTAATAATATAATCATACATTTTTGCCACGTGTAGGAATCGAACCCTTCAATCGGTATAATATCAATTTCTATAACTCTTAACTAATTATTTTACATTCTGAATCATCCTAATTAATTCCAAAAAACTTTAATTTGTATAACTTTTGTTCAAACAAACAAAGTTCTTGCCGTATCTTTAAAACATTGTCTTCGTATCACGGACCCTTCAATTACGGGCATAAGCAGTAATGAAGGCAGTGGGCGATAAGTGCGAAGTACCAGCAATAACACCCACGTACACTCGAGAGGGCTGGCAGACGATGAAGATATTGAAGCCTTCCTGCCCACTGACTTGACTTGAATCACTTGTTTTATATTGTATTACGTTTATTCCAATGTTTTACATTAAGTTAAAACTACTTTATACGGATTTTATTGCGACTTACTTTTAAGGAACCGAAACGTTGGGAACTCATTGGATAATTGGATATTAATATTATGAAGCTGAAGAGTTTGCTTGTTTGTTTGAACGCGCTAATCTCAGGAACTATTAGTTCGATTAGAAAAATTATTTTAGTGTTGGATAGCCTATTTATCGAGGAAGGCTAAAGGCTATATAACATTACGCTACGACTCACGGGGGCGGCGCAGTAACGATAAACGCGGGTGAAACCGCGAGAACATCTAATTAGGTTATAAAGCGTTACACGTTATATATTTAGAGGTTAATTTGTATCGCCGATAAATAAGTTACAGTCAAAGAGTAATGATAGGGTTGCGCGAAATTTCCAGTGGAATAATTGCATTTAGATATGGAAAATACTATTGAGGTGGGCCCGAAATTTAACTGACAGGGAGCAACCCTTTGTAGCAGTACGGAGGCTGTCACGGTGTTCGGTAAATGATATTAGACTCAACTTATAAAATGGAACTTAAACAACTGGTGCAATGAAGGTATAATACTGTATTATACCTTCATTGCACCAGATGTTTTAAGTCCCATTTTTAGGGGCATTAATATAATAATTAATAATAATAATTTAATAATTTATTTATTTTAGTATAAATTCTTAGTTTTACAATTGCATCTTAACAATAACATAAAGTGCACTTATAGATATTTGCCCGAACTAGGTTAAACCTGTGTTTCGAGCGACAAACTATTACCAGTATTTAATAAATAAATTTACATTATAATATCTTTTATAATAAACTAAAGGTAAAAGTACAAACAATTAAAATAAGTTTAATATTCTACTTTAAAACTAAATTAGCAAAATTTTATTTACAGATTGAAAGTAACTGGTCGGTCCAACCTAGAATCTATGGTATATCAAAGACGTTTTATTGAGTCCGGACTATTAGTGCCTATCAGATATTTATTGAGGAAATACCTACCTATATTTAAATCGCTAAATGGACCCGGAATTCGAACTTAGAATTGGCGGTACTAAATTAAACCGTAAACGTCATTGAACAAACCGTTACAAATCGAAGTATCGCGAAAATCGATTTCAATACGTACCACATTCGATTCGAATAATGCCCATTTAACATTACTTCAAGGATGTATAATTCTCGATACTACGGTTTTTATTCAGTACAACACCTATTAACGGTTGTCTGTGTCTGAGTGCCTCTGCACATTTGCAAGTAAAATTATGTTTTTACTACAAGCAGCTACTTACAACTTTATCAAAACATTTTTAAACAAATTGTCTTTGAAATTTAGGTCTTATTTTTAAAGGAGTAAGGTTGTCAGAATGTTTTTGTGGTTGCACTTATAAATCGGTTACGTAGATATATTGATTATAAATGGCCAGTTACGCGCGCGAAAACGTATTCCAAAGGATTCTAAATTCGAAATTTTAAACGTGTAGTGTGCATGCAGGAATCGTAACCAGGGTGGGTATGAACACGGAACGATTATATCGATTCCGAGTAAAACGATACTCGATATTGATCACGTATTCGATATATTGACTACTATGTATTTATATTTCGAAATATGAAATTGAATAAGTGTTATTTTTCTTCCGTCTGCGTATTATTCCTATTGCGTCGTGGACCTTGCGAGTATTTATTCGTGTCAATAAATTCAGTGGCTCAATAGTTGTCAAACTTGATCATTCGATCAACAGCTATAATTTACGATCAGGTTGGACTTATTAAGACGATTTCTTTCATGAATATTGCGGAGAGTAGTACAGGGCGCAGTAGCTGAAGTGGTTGGCTAGTTTATAGAGTATCGTCGGTTCAATTACTGCAAAAAATAATTGTATAGAGTTTATGAGCAATGAATTTGTTGTTTCAAGGTTTGTAAAGTATTGCAGAATTTATATCTGGTATGGTCTATGAATATTATAATAAATATATGTATATAGTTAAATAGTATTACTTGCCAGATTATATATTAGTTATTTGAGAAAATAATTATTTAAGAAATAACATATTTATTTAATTATATTCATATATTGGCAATAATAAGCCTGATATTTAAATAAAAACTATTTGAGGCAGTTGTTCTGATATCCACTGCAAATGTCAAAATGTTAGTTTAAGTAAACAATGTAAATTTTACGTAATAATAATCTATTAATCATTATTACTTCGCAAAAACAAATATATGCAGCAATCCGATAATCAAAACATAAAAAAACAATCTATATTTATAAATCTACGTACAAGCGCCGCCAGCATTCGATCCGACGTGATCGATCACCATTTTTAGACCAATTAGTCGAGTTTCACACCGGAAATCGCAACCTTACTAATCACAAATACTCGAACATCACAAAAATTATAGCATTAATATGAATTTCAGTTTTATTAGCTCATAAATAACTAATGTATCGTATGTGACCTAAATACTTAGGGCAATTGACACTTGCCTCATAAAATTTATTCACACAAACTAGTCCCAATGCCGAGCAGCGGGCACCACTATTCATAATTATTGTCATTAATTAATAAACACACGTTTAAAAGGGAGATTAATGTGCATATCATTTTGAACTCTATCTTTCCAATTATAGAATTGAAGATAGAGTGCTGGGATAATGAAAATAGGGTCAATAAGAACTTAATGGAATTTACGTTTAAACTTTAAATTATAACGAAGCCGTTCTTCTAAATTTAAATTACTGCGTCATTGCTGCGTTTAATTTATCAAAATAAATGTTCGTTTTCTATTTTTAAATTAAACAATAACTGAAATGTGTTCTTAATTTCAATCGAAATGGATTTAGTTACAATCGTATATTAAATGTTGAATCGGTATTAAAGCATAAATCAATTGAGAGTTTAATTAAAAATGTTTAATTCTTATTTCATTGCTGAAACCAATTAAAATGATTATTTATGCAGTTAATTATATTTTTAAACTATTACAATTAACTAATAAATTGTTATATTATTTTGGTAAGATAGATAAGTGCAGTGTCATAGCGATCACCTGTCCCATCCTGAATTGAGTTAATTGTTCCATGTCTGGATATTGTTGGCCTTGTTATAACAATTGATTAACTAATGTCTTCTCGCTAGCCTTTATTATTTCCAAGTCACTTGGGGTCGGCTTTCTAGTCTAACCGGATTTGACTGGATATCAGTTTTTCACGGAGCGACTGCCATCTGACCTCCGCTACCCGAAGGTTAACGATACCCTAAG
Source organism: Catocala sponsa (assembly GCA_963564715.1). Lineage (NCBI taxonomy): Eukaryota > Metazoa > Arthropoda > Insecta > Lepidoptera > Erebidae > Catocala > Catocala sponsa. Next base: position 635,427 of record OY751347.1, read on the forward strand.
GCTAGACCAGTGGTATCAGAATATATTAGAGGGCACTAACTTCCCAATAACGACTGCCATAGATGTTCATGGCAGTCGGGACCGACGCGACGGCTTAACGTGCTCTCCGAGACACGGAGCAGGCGATAATTGTCAATCAATACGCACATAATTTCGAGAAGTCATATAACTTCCGAAAGTCAGAGGTGCGCGACGTGGGTTCGAACCCCAGACCCTCTGCATTGCAGTCTGTTGGTCTCCACATTGAGCTATCACTGATTAACTAATGTGATTATTAATTAATTGTTTTTGGTTTTTTATTTAGTCAGCATCGTGTACTAATAAGGGTCATTACCTCTTTAATATAAAAATTAAAATGGCCTTGTTTACTATAGTAAATTGCTCGTTTTTTTACTTATTTTATTGCAGCTAATGTTGATTGTACTGAATAATATACGTATATTTTCCCGTACGGGTAGAAAAAAGGCATATTACACCATCATTCTGCCAGTCATGTTTTAGGTCCCATGTAATAGAGGTCGAGCTTTATGTTGTCTGGCATCAGCTTTTTGCTGGCATCCTTTTTAGAGGTAGTAGAGCCTCGCTGATTTCAGCATGAACGGGTCCGCTCGACCGGGGAAGGACTACCCTCTCACAGAATATCGACGTGAAATAGCAGTATTCCTACTGTTGTGTTTCGTTCGGTGAATGAGAGTGCCAGTGGCACAATCACCCTATTTCCACCTTCCCGCTCCTTCTCCTTCAAAATTCCTTTTTCTCTTCTTCCTTTCCTAAAGGGCAACGCGCAAGTGATGCCTCTGGTGTTGCAGGCGTCCATAGGCTGCGGTGACCACTTACCATCAGGCCGTATTCTTGTTTGCCACCTTAGTTGGATAAAAAAAAAAACAAAAATCTTTACTATTTGCATTTCTTATCTCCAAAATCAGCTAATGAATGTCATAAACGTATAAATGAATTCCGGAGACAGTGCTGATTGGCCACTTCGTTAGTTAATGAGGAACATCGTCTGATAGCATGTTAATCATTATGTGTAAAATGTTGTAATCTATCGCCGCTATCACACACGACGATTTAGTATGGCTACTCATTTCTTTACAGATTTGAGGTCAATCTTTTGATCTTAGTAATATCTATGCGGTCTATATCAATACGTAAAAATAAAACGTCGTCGAAGGGGTAGGTCCTCCACAAGGTGGACTGACGACCTGGCAAGGGTCGCGGGAAGTGGCTGGATGCGAGTGGCCCAAGACCGGTCTATGTGAAAAACCTTGGGGAAGGCCTATGTCCAGCAGTGGACGTCCTTCAGCTGAGATGATGATGATGACAACAACTTTGTACCCCTTTTGAAGCTTATTGCGCGCACGGAGAAATGTGAGATTTGTCATAGTTAAAGTTTATATGGAAGAGGTGCAGAAAGCTAAAATTAATCAAAGTAATATTGGGTCAAATTTTGACCACTGGGTGACCACATGTATTAATGCCTCCGTGGCGCAGCGGTAGTGAATGCGACTGCTGTGCATGAGGTCACGGGTTCGAATCCCGGGTCGGGCCAACAAAAACGAATTGGGTTTTTCTGTTAAGAAATCTCAATACGAGCTCGGAGTTAGGAAGTTGGCGGTGTTAGACATCCCCGTGCCTCAGAAAGCACCTGTTACCTTTTCACGCCTTAACCACTGAACCGATCATCCTGAAATTTTGCATGTACGTAATTGTCAAGTGCACAAAAACAGACATAGGCTACCTTTCATCCAGACAAAAATTGCTGTTACCGAAGAAAACAACAATAACGTTCTTATGGTATAGATAGCGCCACGTGTCTTTCGAATAATGATAGAATTATATTATTGCAAGCAGAGTACAACCCGAATTGATTGTCAAATTCTAAATTAACACGAGCGAAGCCGCGGGCAAAAGCTAGTCAATAATAATATAATTATCTATTAAATACTTAAGCAGATCTTATCAGATTTAGTACGTGTTCATTCATTGAAACGCAGTCATGAAACAACAATCAATAATAAATATAATTTAGTTATTAGTTTATTAATAACTCTGGTGTACTTATAAATATTAATGTTAATATATTATACGAATGTAGGCCTTGTTAGTACCATGGCCTAAATATGCGCTTGTGTTGTTTGCTTGTGAGGTCCTAGGATTAAATCCCGCGAGCGTCATTAAGGTTTCCTGTTCAAAAATTCTTAGTATCCCTATCACATAGGAAATAACAACAAAGTCAATAATTAGGTGTCATAGGTACATCTCTGCCTAGTTGTCTTCCAGCTATAGTTATATTCCAGCTATAGTATAGGTTATTCTTTAATTAATCAATCGAAATATTTTTTCCTTATTATATACTTATAGTACACCTCTATTTACTTGTTTAGGTATATCTATATAAGCGCAAATAAACATGTGTAGAGTAGTCATCCTGTCTCAATATTATAAATGCGAAGTTTTTGTTTTAGTTTGTTTGTTACGCTTTCACGCCTTAACTACTCGACTGATCATTATGAGATTTTGCATACACGTGGTCAGGGGTACATAATAGAACATAGGGTACTTTTAATTTAGAAAAAAAATACTGTTAATAAATAAATACTGTTAATAAAAAATATAAATAGTATATTAGTATAGTAATAGTATAAATAGTTTTAATAGTTTCAATAATTTAATTAGCTTAAAATTAGTAAAGTTTAATAGTAATAGAAGTGTAACAGTTTTCAAAATGTTGTAATAAAGTGTTAAATAAACAACGCGATAAAATCCGTATATAGTAGTTTAAATTCAATGAATAACATTCGCGTAAACAGAAGACAATATTATATAAAAAAATACTGGTAATAAAATCTAACCTAACCGACATTTACGCTAGCGAAGCCGCAGGAAAAGTCTAGTTTACAACAAATAACTTGACCATAGTGTCATATTTTTACAAGTTTGCAGTGTTGCGGTTATAATGCTTATTACGTATTGCATCATAACTGCTTGTGTTAATATTTAATTTTATTATCGTTTACTCTGCGCTTGTGTTTGAAACTCATGCCGAGTTGTTTGTTTTTAAGCAAATGGTAGATATTTTACACGTGTAATACATTTTATGGTTGATGACACTTTTACTTGTGGTTTATTAAATAAAGCATAAAAATATAAGGATACAAGCTTATGCGCTCGGCTCAGCCCGCGTCGTACTTACATCGATAAAAAGTATAGCCTATGTCTTTTCCCTGGTTTTAAACTATCTCTGTGCCAAATTTCATTCATATCGGTTGAATGGTTAACCGTGAAAAGGTAACAAAGACAGACAGACTGAGTTACTATCGAATTTATCAAATTAAGTATAACAACAGGAAAGCTGACTGCCTCCGTGGCGCAGCGGGAGTATGAGCGACTGTTGTGCATGACGTCTCGGATTAGAACGCCGGGTCGGGGAAAGTGTTATTGGGGTTATTGTCATGCAAATCTCAATAAAATGAGAGTATGGAACTGTGCCTGGTAAAAGGTAATACGTTTGTCCCTATTACGTGGTACCTGTAACATTAGCTGAGAAAATGTGGGTGCACTACAGACAACTACTTCAGAGATATAAACGTGAGGTTATGTAAGTGTATCCGCCATCATGCCATCCTACTGTCTATTTTAGATTTATATTAAAAATATATCTTAGCTCAAATTATTTCATCTCTATAATATTATTAAGTTATTATTGTTATTATCTTTAGTTTTTTATAGTCAGTAGTATATGGCATAATGGCTGTAAAACGTTGTTAATCTGAGTTGTAAAATACTGAAATTTGATTTGATTGGCGATTTAAAAGAGTGGCCGTGAGTTTCTTGCAGGTTTCTTCTCATAGGCTCTACCGTTTGCCTGAACCTAGCAACTAACCTAAATGTAGCTTCAGTAACTTAGTAAACTCACTCACCTATATACTTTGACGTTCATAAGTGTTACTTTGTGACCTAAATGAATAAATGATTTTTGACTTTGACTTGACTATGATTGAAAAATAGAATATATAATAATATATCAGATTTATTTTCATAATAAACATGTTTCATTATCATCACATTATTTATATATTATAATCTGTTAATATCAATGAAGTTCTAACGAAAAGCTTAAATAAAATTTATTTTATAAAATAAATTAACAATATTTTTACAGCATCTCAATTTATTCTTTGGCTGCAACCCACAGTGATACAAAGAAATAAAGATGTATGAAGGTTCGAACCTCCCACTGAAAAGAAAAATAAAAAAGACGCTTTATCAAATAATACAAAGACTCAACCCAAGGTTATGTTTAAGAAAATCCATTTAAAACGTTAAATTAATTTAGGGGCTAATACATTCGCGAATTAAAAATAAAACCACGACCATTTCTAAGTAAGTGAAGATTAATGTTTGAAGAAAAAAAGACGAACAAAGTGCGAGCAGGACTTGCGATTGGGTTCCGAACCTACTTTAAAATTACTATTAAACGATGTTTTTTTTTATTTATTCCATATAAAAGACATGCGATGTGTTATTTAAAATAGCCGTTCAATGCGTCGTATTTAATATATTTGGAGGAGTCATAGGTTCAACTCCCACCTATTGCATTACCTACTTAAACTCACTCCTTACACAAACATATTACTTTAGGTTTACAAGTAATTTGTAAACCAAATAGACAGTAACTTAAAACAAGAAAGCAGGGACTTTGATTTCTTTTTGCTGTTGTGGTAAATCTTTTTGCTCTAGGCTATAAAGATGTAGCCATACCTTAATCCTAATCCTAACCCTATCCTAACTAATATTATAAAAGCGAAAATGAGTTTGTTTGTTTGTTACCTTTTCACGCCTAAACCACTGAACCGATCATCCTGAAATTTTGCATATACGTTGACAGGTGTACAGAAACGGACATAGACTACCTTTCATCCCGAAAAAAATTACTGTTCCCGAGTCAAAAAATAATAACGTTCTTATGATAATAGATGGCGCCATGTGTCTTTCGAATCATTATTGAATTATATTATTACAAGCAGAGTACAACCCGAATTGATTGTCAAATTCTAAATTAACGCGAGCGAAGCCGCGGGTAAAAGCTAGTATTTAATATGAATTGCAGCTAGATTTATCTACTTTAAGAAAAGAAAAATATTTTAACAGACACACAAGCAAAGTAGCTTGGTGAAGGTTCGTAATAAAGAGATACGTAGCTCTAAAAGAAAAAAAAAATGGCGTGACGTCCAAAGAGATATTACTTTGCAGAACCGCGAACGGTTTTATTATAATGTATCTTTCTTTCTTTATAAATTACTAGCTTTTGCCCGCGGCTTCGCTCGCGTCAATTTAGAATTTGACAATCAACTCGGGTCGTACTCTGCTTGTGTAATAATATAATTCGTGCCATGAACATCTATGGCAGTCGTTATTAAGAAATTAGTGCCCTCTAATATCCTGACACTGGTCTAGTCTTAGAGTATCGTTAGCCTTCGGGTTGCGGAGGTCAGATGCCAGCTGTAAAAACTGATATCTAGTCAAATCTGGTTAGACCAGGAAAGCCGACCCCAAGAGACTTTGGAATAAAAAGGCCATGGAAGAAGAAGTTGGGGTGGGCACTGCGATCTAAGGGTGCGTGGCGAGCTCCTCGCTGCCCAATAGTTTGATTCGTATTTCAAAGGCTGTCGATCACTCGACATTGTCCCTAGTATTGTCCCTAGTAGTAATACTACCAAGTGAGTCATACGTTCATCCTAACTTCCTAATCCTTCCTAACTAATATTATAAAAGCGGAAATGAGTTTGTTTGTTTGTTACCTTTTCATGCCTAAACCACTGAACCGATCATCCTGAAATGTTGCATATACGTTGTCAGGTGTACAGAAACGGACATAGGCTACCTCTCATCCCAAAAAAAATTACTGTTCCCGAGGAAAACAACAATAACGTTCTTATGATAATAGATGGCGCCACGTTTCTTTCGAATCATGATTGAATTATATTATTATACAAGCAGAGTACAACCCGAATTGATGGTCAAATTCTAAATTAATGCTAGCGAAGCCGCGGGCAAAAGCTAGTTGTTATTAAATAAAATACTATTTACAAATACACATTCCTTAACAATACCATCACCATACCATACACCAGATATTACAAACATTACCATAACTTCTGGCCCAATACAGACACACAAACACACAAACACACACATACGAATAGCGGCTAATAACGTCACAGGTGTTGGCACAGTTGGTCTATACCCAAGGCCTTTTGCTGTGCTATTGAATTGAATAATCATGAGAGTGTTAAGTCATTAACTTGTGATTTAGTGATGACTCTATTATTAATGTTTAGTCGATATACTCTATTCGATAGCAGCGCCGTTGATAGTTGACACGATAGGATCGACTTAGACTATTAAATCCAAAGTTTTGTTAAGAAAAAGTATTTACTTCATCTTGCTCGCTCTATTCTCTATTCGACATTCTTCTTCTCCCTAGCCTTTATTATTTCCAAGTCACTTGGGGTTGGCTTTCTAGTCTAACCGGATGTGACTGGATATCAGTTTTTACACGGAGCGACTGCCATCTGACCTCCGCAACCCAAAGGCTAACGATACCCTAAGGCTAGACCAGTGTCAGGATATTAGAGGGCTCTGACTTCCCAATAACGACTGCCATAGATGTTCATGGCAGCCGGGACCGACGGCTTAACGTGCTCTCCGAGGCACGGAGCAGGCGATAATAATTGTCAGTCAATACGCACATAATTTCGAGAAGTCATATAACTTCCGAAAGTCAGAGGTGCGCGACGTGGGTTCGAACCCCAGACCGTCTGCATTGCAGTCTGTTGGTCTCCCCACTAAGCTATCGCTGCGCTGGTTAGATCTTTACTCCCGACCAAAAATTATGTGATCTACAAATTGTTGTGCCGAATCTGTGTGTCCATAGTTTTTATGTTAGTCCCGTAAAACCCTTTTGCGAGACATGAGGTAAACAAATAGTTTTTCAAGAATGGAGACTCAATACTCTTAGACTAGCAAACCCTTCAAACAGTTATATATTAACAAAAATATCTGTGAAATTACAGCCAAGTAGGTTTATTTCTTCTTAAGCTAATCCTAGAGAGATATAAGCAACGATAAGCCGTATTGTTAATGTATGTCTTCACTGGTGACAGACCAAAGAAACTCGCTAAAGCTTGACATGAATGCATTAACGGTGCTGAACATTTAGTGCTGATATTCATTCTGCTATGTTATTAGTTATAATAATAACTAACGGGTTGCCATGCTTAAACACAGAAGTAACTGCCTATAAGCCAGTCGTCTAAAAACATCAGATCAGTGCCTGGTCACCATAAGCAATAGTAGACCTGGTTATTATAACCTATAAGCTGTGAATATTTTTAAGTAAACAAGCAAACTCGCTTTATGGTAAGCGGCTATCGTGCTCGCAATCCTAGAAAAATCATTTACAACGTGTAAATGATTTTTCCACCATCGCTTCGATTGTTAGAGCAGCGATAGCTCAGTGTGGAGACCAACAGACTGCAATGCAGAGGGTCTCGGGTTCGAATCCACATCGCGCACCTCTGACTTTCGGAAGTTATATGACTTTTCGAAATTATGTGCGTATTGATTGACAATTATCGCCTGCTCCGTGCCTTGGAGAGCACGTTAAACCGTCGGTCCCGGCTGCCATGAACATCTATGGCAGTCGTTATTGGGAAGTCAGTGCCCTCTAATATCCTGACACTGGTCTAGCCTTAGGGTATCGTTAGCCTTCGGGTTGCGGTCAGATGGCAGTCGCTCCGTATAAAAACTGATATCCAGTCAAATCCGGTTAGACTAGAAAGCCGACCCCAAGTGACTTGGGAATAATAAAGGCTAAAGAGAAGAAGCTATCAACGATCACACTAATAGCAGTGTTTATGGTGCCTGAAAATTTTAGTCGCCGTAGGAACACAACACCATGTAGCTTGGCTACGGTCTTCTGTGCGGTCTAGACTGGCTTCATGAGCGAATTATACCACATACCTTGTACACTATTCCTGATATTGTTGGCCAATTTTTTTCCCTCCTGTCCTGTCACTGGTAACATGGTTTAATATGAGCTCTCCAATGTCATGAACACTTTATCATCCATCATCTTGTTTTACCCATAAAGCTGATTTTCGCTTCGACTGCAGAGAAACAACTATAGCTAAACCTCTTACCTCGTCATTGTCAATAAGTGGCAGTTGTCGCTTACCATCGGGTGAGCTAACACATCTGTCACCAACAGCAATAAAAATCACACCATTATAACAAAGCAAATACACAATAAACATTACCAAAATAATAATTAAGTGTTGAGTCACAGTGACATTGAGGTCAAGACTATATTCTAGTGAAGGCCACGGAGACCACAGGTCTGAGACCGTGAACTGCGTTTTGTGCTTCACGCTTTGATGGGGTCAGCAGTGTGGCTTGATGATGAAAGAGTTCATCAACATTGCATAGAAGGTTGCACTCGCTTCATATTTTCAGTACATACTTATCATTACATTATCTCCTTAAAGAGTTAGGTCTACCTTACAAGATAAATTATAAACCCTTAGGTTTATCACATCTACATATCGCAAATTGTATTTACTGCTAAAGAATAAAAGGCAATCATACGCTATCGAAAGAGAAATAAATATCAATAACATTGCCCAAACCGATCATTGAAACCTGCCACTTTAAGCTCCGTAGTTAAACAATAAGTTTCTCTGACAACCAAATATGAGATAACAGATCCTCAATGGAAAAACTGTTAGATATTATCAGGTCATAACTGATTAAATAAGTCCAGGGTGATTAATATTAAACAATTTGACTTTCCCACATAAAATACGTGGGTGTATCAGAGCTGATATAATCACTGGGATGTTGAGAATACTAATTGACAGTTCCAGGTCTACGGCACTCCGGGCAGAAGCCATAATTCACGCGAGTTTCCAAATCAAAAGATAAAGCCCTCTAATTAAATACAAATAAATTATTAGCATATCCACTCCTACGTAACATTGATGGATTTACATAAACAGCTGTGGAGAATTTCCAAATGTTCAGCTAAAGTCACCTTCTTAAGTGGCAGACTATTAAATCTTTATTCATTTAGGTCATACACATCATGACCGATCGTGATGTTCGTCTGACGCAGTATATAATCAAATCAAAGGTCACACCTAAGAGAGATATCCAAATCAGCCTAAAGCAAGCAGCTATTAACTCTGTTTTGAATAACATAATTTTGTAACGCAAAAGAACACAGCGAAATTTGTACTCAAACCTAAATCAACATTATATAGTAAGATTTTTTATTGTTAATAATAATAATGTCCTCCAGACCGAATTTCGGTCACGGCGGCCAATCTTAACGGAGACTGGCCCTCTGCGCAGGAGATATTATAGTGCACAAGCGTGTGCGCAAACACAAGTGCACTCTCTGTTCCCTAACCCTCAACATCCGATGGGACGATAATCCGACACGACCGGAGAGAGATCAGGCGCAGGACCAACGGCTTTACGTGCTTTCCGAGGCACGGGGGTGTATAACACCGCCAACTTCCTAACTCCGGGCTGCTATTGAGATTTAAACCCAATAACTTTTTGTTGGCCCGACCTGAGACTCGAACCCGAGACCTCATGCACAGCAGTCGCATTCACTACCGCTGCGCCACGGAGGCAATTAGTTACCAAAGCCATAAACTAGCAATAAGCGGGCCTTGAGCTTAACTGACAGTCAGCGCCCACCGTAGCTTACGATTATTGCAATACCAGGGATATCACACGACCATTGCCAAAACTGGGGAACAGTCGTGCTGTTCTGCAAAAAATCTCATCACGAAATTCGATTGCCGCTTCGTCAGTACAGTACCTGGCCACTAATCAACGGTTATTGTCATGGATACTGTAGAAAACTTAACTTATAACAGGTGACTCGGATATGAGACAACACGAATAAAATTTTGGAAAAAGAAAAAGATTTAGAGAGTGGTCATCAGGCGAAACGCAGTCCTAGTGTTTCTATCCTTACATTGATTTCATGTAAGAAGGCGGTAATTGTATATATTTTATCATCAAATAATTTTGACATTGGTCGGCTCTTCTACTCTTCGATTTTTGAGATAATATACTATACTATCTACGAGCAATATAAAAAGCTATTGAAAACCATGATATTCCAAATGAGCTATTATATTATATTCATAGGAATATTTAGGTAAACTCAATTATGCAGACACAGAGAATTTGTTATAAATATTAAAATGATGTAATTATACTTTAGGTACCTAAGCATTTTATTGTGTGACACAATTGCTTGTATTAGTGTAGTTACTGCGCCGCCCGTGTGGGTCGTAGCGTGATGTTATATAGCCTATAGCCTTCCTCGATAAATAGGCTATCCAACATTAAAATAATTTTTCAAATCGAACCAATAGTTCCTGAGATTAGCGCGTTAAAACAAACAAACAAACTCTTCAGCTTTATAATATTAGTATAGATAAGGACGGTAGCCCAAATGTTGGACACATCACCGACCCCGACTCACTCCTTTGTAAAGTATTTAACGGACCTGTAGGCTTAACAAGAATAGTGTATGCAATTTAAAACCTACTACGCTAGTAATCATTTTTTCAAAACATATAGCATCTGAGCACTAATATTTCACAATATGGGACTAAAACAGTTTTATAAGTTGCGAACAGCTAATAAACACGCACACAAAACATAATTGAAACGTGTTTCAACACATGTGTTCCAATTAAACTTGGCCAAAACACAACATTTGTTATTTGTTCCACTTTGTTTGGTGTTTTGTTTTACTGGGCTGTTTAACGTACTTTAACTTAAAAGGCTGGGTAAAGTCAATCCTAACTTCCTAACTAATATTATAAAAGCGAAGATGAGTTTGTTTGTTTGTTACCTTTTCACGCCTAAACCACTGAAACGATCATCCTGAAGTTTTGCATATACATTGTCAGGTGTACAGAAACGGACATAGGCTACCTTTCATCCCGAAAAAAATTACTGTTCCCGAGGAAAACAACAATAACGTTCTTATGATAATAGATGGCGCCACGTGTCTTTCGAATCATGTTTGAATTATATTATTACAAGCAAAGTACAACCCGAATTGATTGTCAAATTCTAAATTAACGCGAGCGAAGCCGCGGGCAAAAGCTAGTTACGATTCTAAATGCTCAATTACATAAATTAGGATAAACTTAAATTTAACCTTAATGAAATAACTTATGATTGTGTTTCAAACAACAATCGGTTTTCTGGTACCGTGATAATTATACTAAAAAGCTACTACCGCATTCCTGTGTCTCATGGGGCTCTTTAAAAACACTTACACCGGTGGATAACTAGATGATGAATGAAACCTTTAGTTTTTAACTTAGCGGAATGCTTCTACGTATCCTTTTCCGCCGAAAAAGGGGATCGAAGAGAGTATGTCGGGCTCACTTAGGAGAAGATGGAAAGATCCGTGTCTTACTGACTAAACCTACGATGGTTTGCCAACTCGCTGTCTTGAATGGTGGATGGGTCCCTGGAACTGAATTACATCAGCGAAATATCTATATATTAATACGTGAAGCAAAAATTTGTACCCCTTTTTAAGAAAATTGCGCTGACGAAGGAGTATGAAATTTGGCGCAGTTAAAGTTTATATGGAGAAGGAGCGGCGAATCCTAATATTTTTATAGAATATGCGTTAGAAAAACATTAAATTAATGAAAAAACACTACACGCACACAACCATGCATTTGGCACACGCAGTCGAAGCGCGTAACTATGATATAATTACATAATATATCAGCAATATCTTACAGGAAAACTTTGGTCGAATTTCGAGCACTAGGCAACCGGTAGTATATATAGATACATTGGCAATATAGATACGGTCTCTATACCACTACGCGATCTCATTGGATTTTAAAGGATATTTTGTAACATTAATAATAGTAAGAAAATAATTTATACCCAAGTTTCCCACTGTACTATTGATGTTATATGTAGAACTATGTAAAATGTATACTCATTGATCGACTCCAGTCACAATGAATAAGCCGAAGCAATATTTAAATAAGCTTGAACAGTTCTCAATTTTATATTAAAATAATAAAAGACTTTGTATGAAAAGCATTGAATAAAATTCACACTCATCTGAATTTTATATTAATTGGAGCGTAAACGCGTGTTTGTTTTTTATCACATAACGCAAAATATTGGTGATTCAGAATATATTTGACTAACATTTATTATTTAAAATATAACAAAGATAGGACTTTACTGCTGTGACTATGGCCTATCAGTTACCATTACTGAAAGATAAAGGTTCAATTTCTATGTACCAGACATTTCAAAGTATTATCTTGTTTAATTAACAAATACATAAAGCAGTATAATTAAAGTCACAATCATATTATAAAAAAGCAAGATTTTTATCTTTGATTGTAATTGATAAACTGAAAAAATAATGAGAGAAAATCTATAGATTTTGAAAAGTCTTTCATCAATAGATTCTACTTTACCCAGAAGTGTTATAGGCTAGACAACATCAAGCTACAAAATACGGGAGCGGAGCAGTAATGATTAACATGGATAAAACCGAGCTGGTCTGTTAGTCATTAATAAAAGTCACATAAACATTAAAGAAAATCCAAATTCAAAAACCGACAAATAGTGATGGGAAGTGACGTTCGTCTCTCAAAAAATACCAAACAACGGCCCCGTGTCCTCAATTAATAATTTTCCGGCACCGAACTCCGTCAAAGCCGTCATTGTTCGGCTAAACAATGAATGCTGAGGCAATGTTACAAAGAAAAATTAGGTAAACCAACGTAACGCCGCTCTAAATCTCTGTCGATGGCTAGAGTGATGCAATTCGTTGCGGTTAGTGACGTGCTTTGGTATCGATGAATTGATTTGATTGATTAACCCGCTCAGACGCAGTCAGCTGTCGCATTTAATATACAATACGCAATGGCTTAAATAAACTTTTATGTTAATTTCAAAAGGTATCGCTGAATGGTTGCTTTGCTTATATTGTATTTGTCGTCATGTTATGATATAATGAAATGAAGTAGGATTTATTTGTAGAACAATGATTGAAAAGAGAAACTTAACACCGTTTTCGATTGCAAATTGGTATTGCCACATATTTCCAATGCGGACGTTATGGTTAATGAACAAACGAGTGTGATGAACTCTTCTTAAGTAACAATTAGTACTTTAAAATTATAATTTCAAGTGTCTAACATATTTTTATTATTTGTTCACAGGTAAATATCCGGAATAAAGCCCTGATGCTCAATAAAGCCTTAAGTACTGACCTCACAGCTAAGTAAAGTTTATAATAACCGGGTATTGTGTTCAGAGCATGGATATTTTAATTAACCTCAGCTATGTTAATGAAATTAAAAGCTTTCAAGCTCTTGTATAGAATTTGAGGTAACTTATTCAATATCGACAACCAAGTACCCGGTTCTATCGATACCCTCTCCTCCCTAAAAGCCAAAGTTGACCCATATCGTCGAAAAACACGCTTCCTCGTTGATTCACAATCAGCCTACTGTTCTGTAGTGCTGCAACACACGGTATTTGGGTCGATGACATCGACAGTTCTCGGACGAACATCGAACGGACGAACCACTCAGATTATGTAAAGTAAACATTTTTCTCTTAAAAGTATTCAGTAGATAAAAAAGGTAATAAAAAGTTATTATGAACTTTTGTAATAGTTATCGGTTGCGAGTTCTTTTTTGTGAAAATGTTGTTTTGTAACACTTGGGTATTGTGTCGTTATGTTAAAAATCTTCCAACAGCTGCTCTTTGTTGCAGAGTGTGACATAACCACAACGAATAACTAAGAATAAGTAGGTAACATTATTTGCAGTGACAATAAGACAGATTTGTTGCTCTTTGTCTAATGTTGTCAACCATTACTCATTGCCAAGTGAAACATTTGGACCTTTAAAATAATTTTAATTACCAGTTAAAATGAAGGCAGGTATGCATAATTAAATTTAGATAATATATGATCTATTTAATTGAATCTCTATTTAATAGTTATGGCGAAACATTCGACATTGTCAATTAATTTTTATCAATGTAGTTATATTGATCAAATATGTTTTATTTAATCAACTTAGTTATATTGCTCAAGGTTGGTTGTATCTATGGTCTGTTTGTCCGTAATTAATTTAATTTAATTTTAAAAAAGATAACTCACGTTCTAGGAATTCCTGTGTCGTGCAGGACTTTACAAACATTCAAACAACGGACACAAAGAACACTCAGACTCGGAACAGCCATTTGTGGATCGCACAAAATTTGTGTGGGATTCGAACCCACAACACTCGCCGCAGTATCAGTGGCGAGGCGACCACTTAAGCCACTACGCCATCCGTGTAGTCGAAAAAAGCTGTAAATCTAGTTATAACGAGATGGGTGTAAAAACCCAGGATTCAACCTCTTCGTAAATGTAAAAGTAATGAAAAGAAATGACCCCTATATCTCGGGGGACTTTTGACTCACAGTGCCCATATTCAAACTCGACCGAGGTATGACCCCAAGGTGTCTGCACACCAAGTTACTAGTAAATCCAGTCCAGTGGTTCCGGAGTTACGCCGGTCACTAACAGACAGACACACAGACCCACATAGTGTTTTCATTAACCTCTTCGAAGAAAACTCAGCAGTTAATTAAAGGATCTATTTCTGTAGCATAATAGGTATTGTCTTAAAATGTGTTCGCCATCTATTCGCACTACATATTTATAGTACATATAATAGTAGTTTTTGGTAGCAAGTTCTCAGCAGTTTTATAACACTTATAAATTACTCATTCTAACTATCAATGACTCGTCAAGAGTTTAATTTGACAGGCCCTCCGCTACTCACCGCAATTAATAGCGCTTATTCATACAATTTGGCAGATAGACATCCATGGAATGTCCCACATAAGTCCGGCGCTCATAAAGTAAGGAAAAGCATTTATTTATCACTTATGATCAGTGGTACTAATGAGTGAGTTTTCAAGCTTATCTACAAAAGGGTAGATACATATTTTATATTACACTTACATTTCAGAATTCCAAGTATCGGTTAGATTTCACTTGATAGAGAGCAAGTCTTTTGCCGACTACCCATATTGCCAGGTGGCGTGGTTACAAATAAGAATATCTTTTGAGAATAACGTGATAACCTTTTTGCCAACCTAGAAATCAAACCCGAGACCACTTGCACAGCGATCGTATTCACTACCACTGCGTCTTTGAAGCAGTCTAGTTTCACAATGTTAATTTTGGCGTGGAAACAGAATTACTTTCAGAATTATAATATTATATGTATGTAAATATAGATTACATACAACTTGCTATTGCTTTAGTCTCTCAAACATTCAGTGCAGTGAGCATTCGCCGATTACTTCACCGATCTACAATCAGCTCATGTTATCCAAGGCAAGACATAGAACAATTGAATCACAGTTATTTAATCTCAATATGATTGCCTTTGTCTCGTATCCCATTCACAAGTTGCTCAACACAAAAGATCTAAGGCTTTTGAATAATACGACTTTCAGTGAATTATACAACGAATATTGAAATAATCATAATGCTGTACCGGAGGTAGAATTGAAATAATGCCTTTAAAATCATTTCATTGAAAAGATGTCTGAACAAATACGACTCAGATAGATCAATTCCTGAAAAAGATAACCCCTGCTCTATATAGAATCATGTAAATCACAAACTTTTTACGTTCTGTAAAGTCATTTAAGTTAGATTATACCTACAGCAGACCATTCAAAGTTGTCTTGTGTTGTAATTGAACCCACAATACTCTGTATTACAATTTAAAAGATCGCCATCTATATTTGGAAATATGGCTAACATATGTCAGTAGTGATGTACAAAATTCCTTAAAGTCTACGACCAATTAGTTCTGCCATAATTGATGAAAAGTGCTACAACTCTAATTAAGGAATGGACTGCTTCTATGGCGCAGCAGTAATGAACGGAGCTGTCGTGCGTGAGGGCTTCGAAATTCGAATTAAGCAAAGTTTTAATGAATGAATTTTCAGTTTTCATTTTCCATAGCAGCATAGATTCTGTTAAGATAAGATAACAACAGACTCGCTTCCTGTTACGTGGGACTTAAAAATATAGCTCGAAAAAGTGGGCTTGGTACAAGGTGTATATGTTGTCAAGGTGACAACCTCTTCGGAGATGTAGGCAAGAAAGAAAGAAAAGAAAGAAAATTAATTTATTTGACAAAAAAAAAACGAAATAAATATAAACAAGCTAAATATAAAATAATTAAATTTTTCCAAATGGGACCTACATAGTTCAGCATATGCAAGGCTAAGGCTGTGGTTGTATGTTATAATATCTGTGTTAATTGTGTATGAGTGTTTCATAGAAAACGGTAACATCATCATTTATAAACTATCCACTGCTAGATACAAATTATAATTTCAAAAAGACCGTGTCCCAATGTAAATGTCCACTTCTAAGCACGTTCATGTAGCAAAATCAAAATCAAATCAAAAATAAATTTATTCATGTTAGGTTACAAGGTAACACTTATGAATGTCAAAGTTACACTACATTTTTCTGTGAATTTACATTTACTGCCACGTTCAGCAAAGGAAGGGTGTAGGGCTCATGAGAAGAACGGGCAAGAAACTCATGGCAACTCTTTTTAATCGCCAAGTTTACAATAAAATTTTGTTTACAAATCATAACCGTAAGGTGCTGCAACCATTTCTCCATGAAGGACTACTGAACATACTCAAGCAGTTAATAAAATCTGATGGTAGCCTCTAAAGCAGCAGTATGGTAAACAGGAGCTTAGCTTCTAAAGGACCAAACCATAGTCCAAAAATCTATCCTAAGTAATATTATAAATGCGACTGTGAGTTTGTTTCTTCGTTACGGTTCACGCCTTAACTACTCGACCAATCATCGTAAAATTTAGCACACACGTTCTCAGGGGTACAGCAAAGGACATAGAGTACCTTGCATCCAGAAAAATTACTGTTTACGTGAGCGAAGCCGCGGGCAAAATCTAGTGAATAATATAAGTTGCATACATTTTTCTACGCACCATTACAAGCGGCTCTCATGTTAGCAAATTATATCGGGTGTCATGTCCAACGATTTAACACTTTTGGCGTGTAGAGCGCCTCCAGGCGTCACTACTTGTAGTCGTGCACCTTGTAATCATATATTTATGTATTGGAAGCCGTTTATGCAGACGTGTTTCTAACGAGCCATGATTTTAGATAATTGGGTGCCTACACATGATTGGTGAAAGTGCTGTCTTCTTTTAGATGTAAGGATCAAATTGTAACATGTAGAGATGTAGTTATTAAAATTATTTTAATGAGTTAAACGTGAAGGTGGAATCAATTTGAGTTTGCGGTTAGTGTAGGTAGAATCAGTTCCCGTCCCGGACATAACATTCTGTGATCGTGTTACTTTCCTAAGCTTACAACAATCTATTTGATTCAGGTACAGATTACGAATAGAGTAGACATCTGAAAAAAAAATCTTGTTGTCTCGGATTTGGTTTCCGGATTGGGCAAATAATTGTTCATCAGCAGTTTGGTATGAGTAACTAAGTATTTTTTTAAGAAAACAATGAACAGTAAACTAATTATAAATGTTAATATTGTTAAGTACTTATATAATATGACAATAAAAATATTTACAATACATAATAATTATATATATATATATATTTTTAAGTCCACAAGCAGCAGCCAGACTTGAAACAACGATTTGTTAAGCGCACAAATTTTATTCTTTTTTTTTATTCTTTTCTGGATATCGAAGGTACACCTGGCGCATTAAAAATGGTAAGACAGGATCACCGTATAAAATATTATGCCAACTATTTCTTTATTTTCTTTTTAAAAAAGGTCTCTCTCGCGCTAAGAATAATTCCTGTATCGCAGGGGACTTAAACATATTCAAACAACGGACACAAATAATATCCAGACTCGGAACAACCATTTGTGGATCACACAATTTTC
The DNA here is from genome assembly GCA_963564715.1 of Catocala sponsa. Taxonomy (NCBI): domain Eukaryota; kingdom Metazoa; phylum Arthropoda; class Insecta; order Lepidoptera; family Erebidae; genus Catocala; species Catocala sponsa. Next base: position 653,496 of record OY751347.1, read on the forward strand.
GACCCGTGTGGGATTCAAACCCACCGAATATTATATACCGAAATGTTTCCACTGCCAAAACTTCATGCCTAGCAAGTTAATAATCTTTACTATAATTATAAATTTGAAAGTAACTCTGTCTGTCTATCTGTCTGTCTGTCTATTACCTTTTTACGGCTAAACTACTCAACCGATTTAAATGAAATTTGGTACAGATATAGTTTAAAACCTGGTGAAGGACATAGGCTACTTTTTATTGATTTAAGCACCACGCGGGCGGAGCCGCGCGCATAAGCTACTATATTATAGACACTTATATCATATTTGGTGTGACAGGCAATTTCTCTAATCTTCAATATAATGACCTCATGTCATGTTACGTCACTTGTTAACACACAATATGCTAATACACCCATCAACTGTATTAATATGATAAACCTGACAACTGAGTTGTCTAATCAAGTTTTCAATGTAATTAAGTTAATTGTACGACTTAAGACAATGATTTAATTGCACGAATGGCGCAACGGTCGCGTTGCCATTGCCTTTGCAAAGACCTGTGGATTCGACAGGCGACAAAAATATGTGTGATAAATAAATCTCTTTCCTTTTATCTTTAAAACAATTGTTGGTCTGAAGATTTATTTTCTTGGTGTCTTTTCAATGTTTATAAGAGCTCTAGCAACACTGCACGCTGGAGCAATTTAGGGCGAAAAGAATTATTCAATGCAGATCAAATCAAATCAAATCAAACATTCATTTGCATATATTTAGGTGCATGCAACATCAAAATCATAATTGTCTAATCCAGCTTCAAATAATAAATATAGGCATTGTAATAGGTATAGAAACTTATAAATAACAAACATAGTGGGCATATAAAATTGGCAGATTTGATATAATATATAATATAATATAATATTCTACCACATACACACAACACCATCTAGCCCAAACTAAGCAGAGCTTGTACTATGAGTACTAGACAATGGATAAACTTACATATATACTTTATTTTTGTAAATACATACATATTATACATAGAAACACCCAGACCAAGACAAACATCCATGTTCATGCACACAAATGTTTGAATTGTGCGGGAATCGAACCCGCGACCTCAGGCGCGGCAGTCGGTTATACCAATCACTACGCCATCGAGGCCGAGGATAAAGATATAATTTCTATATAATTATAAAGATACTTTAAATAATTGTCTTGTGTGCTGATGTGGACGCCTCAGTAAAGATCTACTGCTCTATTTTTAACGATCGATATCCGGATTCCTATTACATGAATTATTTTATAGCGCTGTTGAATATGTTCTTATAGAAAGTACCAGAGTGCGGGGTTTCGAAGTGAGTTTGGAGATGATATTTACAGAATAGCATTGCTGGTCCTATTACTGATCCCATTATTTTATTTTGTGACACTAAAGTATGCTGTGCCATAAAAATACTGTAACGTTTGTATTAACTAAAATCAATAATTAATGCACACCATTGCTAAAAACTACTTAATGCTTATTCTTATTACTAGATGTTCCGGCGGTTTCACCCGCGTTTATCGTTACTGCGCCGCCCCCGTGGGCCGTAGCGTGATGTTATATAGCTTATAGCCTTACTCGATAAATAGGCTATCCAACACTAAAGAATTTTTCAAATCGAACCAGTAGTTCCTGAGATTAGCGCGTTTAAACAAACAAACAAACAAACTCTTCAGCTTTATAATATTAGTATAGATATGTAATTTTGTACAACTTTGGTACAAGCAATATTCCGAGGAATAAAAACATAATTAATTATTTAATGCTGACTACAATTTCATTATGAATAATATATGTTGCGCTGAATACACAATAAAAAATTCAACTTATAAAATATTTAATGTTTGAATAAATATTAGAATTTGAAATATTACTATTGCGGGCTTATTTTTGTTACATAGCCAACAAAAGTTAATTCTATGCGAGTTACGCATCACTTCGTTTGCGTTTTAAAGTAGCGTTTGTTATTTTATGCAATGTTTCAAATTACTGCCATATCAAATATCATACAAATAGGTCCAGTAGTTGTCGAGGACACGTAACAAACATTATCCTGCATTTTTAACCTTAGTATTTTATACCTACTAATAAGCTTAATAACTTTTGAAATGAAAACTTCTTTAGCGGCGTTGTGCACTTTTTTGTGATGGGTAAAAAATGTTAAACTTGCGTCAGGACACGTGACCTGATCGAAAATTTGTAAGACGGAGGGAGAATTGTCATGTTTGTGGACGATAGCGCAATAAATGAATATTGTATTTTACCGCATAAATGATAGTACTTTTATACTGATAATTAAAGCAATTCGTGCAAAATTATTCCCTAACTATTCCAAAATATCAAAAATGCACAACGTTAATATTCAAGTTTTCACTTCTGCCGGCACTCCCGGAGTGCCACCCGTTGATTTTTTTTATTATCATTATAAGCAAAAAGCGAATGCAATGATGATTCAACACTAGTTGATACAACTAATACATGAACGTTTAACATTACGAATCGCTTCGTATTGACCTGTCAAACTGGACGTGTCGAATTTGACATCGATAAAACGTTTTGACGCATTGTAAAGTTATCTGTTGTCAATTATTGAGTTTCTGACAAGTCTATGGTGTATTTAGAGGGTATTTTAATAGTCGAGAATACAATCGAGAATCGAGACAATGTGGACAATGGCGGGAACAAATTTCTCCGTGCCATTCACAATTTTAAAATACTTTTATCATTCTTACTCGATTTTTGTTTGAGTTTATATCATTATTATTACTTTACTTTGGAACTTTGCCCAATCTTGATATTTTAAGAACGTTTTCTATGAATTTTCATATATTAGATTAAAAAATAGATATTTATTTTAGATGTTTTAGTGTGGTTAGTCGTATTTATTTATATATAAGATTAAGTACCGTGCAAAGCTTAGACCTTGAAAGTATGGATTCCAAGTATTCTCAGATTTGGTAAAACTCTTAGTAAATAGCAATTCATACGTATATTAGTGAATATTGTAAATTAAAGAAAATAGATATACTAGGATAGTAACAAGTGAAATCTATTTCTGCGTGAAACAAGCATAAGCCTATGTATTTTTTACCTTCTTCCCCCTAGACTTTATTATTCCCAAGTCACTTGCGGTCAGCTTTATAGTCTAACTGGATTTGACAGGATATCAGTTTTTACCTGGAGCGACTGCCATCTGACCTCCGCAACCCGAAGGCTAACGATACCGTTAAGCTAGACCAGTGTCAGGATATTAGAGGGTACTGACTTCCCAATAACGACTGCTATAGATATACATAGCAGCCGGGACCGACAGCTTAACGTGCTCTCCGAGGCACGGAGCAGGCGATTAATTGTCAATCAATACGCACATAATTTCGAAAAGTCGTATAACTGCCGAAAGTCAGAGGTGCGCGGCGTGGGTTCGAACCCGAGACCCTCTGCATTGCAGTCTGTTGGTTTCCCCACTGAGCTACCGTTGCTGCTTCTATGTATTTTTTACCATGACACTTTATTGTTTTTCGTAGGTTTTCTTTTACATATTTATACTCACATATTTTATTTATTACATTAACTTGCTCAAGCAGGTTTGCGAAAACATCGATTACACTTAAATTTTTCTGTTTGCTTTGTATTTGTTCACATTATCCTATCCTAATCCTAATTAAATGTATTTCTAATGCATATTTTATAAAAATATTAGGATTCGCCCCTTCTTCTCCATATAACGTTAACTGTGCCAAATTTCATACTCCTCCGTCCGCGCAATTTTCGTAAAAAGGGGTACAAAGTTTTTGCTTCACGTTTTAATATATACAGATTGGTCATAGATATTTTATATAAACCTATTTTATAAGTCACATAACGCTTTGTAATAAAATTAATGGCCAGATCAATAAACCGTCTAAAAGTTCATATTACATAAAAATTCTACTTTATTTTGATTAATTTGTGTTGATTTACGACAGGAATCAATTTTTATATTTAACAATATAAGACATGTGTTATAGATAAAAAACTGATGCTGGGTCAATCGTTGCGTTGTCTTTTATATACCTATACATTGTAAATATAAATTATAACATAGATAATTAAATATAAATTATGGCCAGTATTTACTGTTATATATTGTATAATAATCGCAGAATGACTCCCAGTCTCGTGCGTAGGCGTCGGAGATATATAATTTTGTATAATAAATTATCGATTTTCATCTATTGATATATAATAGAATATACTAATGAGTTTTGTACAATATCTCATAGTAAATATGATGTTAATTGTACCTGTAAATCATATAGTAAACAAAGGCAGCATTATAATTAAATCTTAATAGAAAATATTATTATACTCTCTTAGAAAAACAGACCTCGTTATTCATTACGTTTCTCTTTTTTCTGTAGGCATCTATCAAACCTAATCATGGAACAGGTGAACCTAATAATGTTTGTCGTGGCTGGCTGCCGCGTTATACATTGTAGACTACCTCGGTTGCGCAGCGGTAGTGTATGCGACTGCAACGTACAACATCTCGGGTTTGATTCTCGAGTTAAGCGTAGTGTTTTTGGACTTTCTGTCAATAAATTTTCAGAAGCAGAATGTTGTCTGGAAATGTGCCCCGTGGGTGGCATAGACTCGCCTACTATTTTGTATGACCCTAAAAAGAATACTTGGCGAATAGTGGATGTATTAAACCTCTGTTTGCCTCTAAGATATATATGGGAGAATATGTACTAATGTATGTAAATGTACTTTAAATATAAAAGCAGCAATTAAAAGAAATTTTTAAATAAAGCGACGCAGTAAACATGTCCAACCCACTCAACACTATAATATATTGAAACAAAAACTGGAAAACATGAGAACACTTAACACCGAAAGACAATTCCAAATTACTTAAGTACCCACAAATAGTGTTTTAACCTACTTACCTTAAATACTTCTTTACGTGTCGACAACTCGATCTCGATCACGAGATGGTGGACCGCTCATATAAACTTAAGTACATACTGCGACCTCCAAATTGTATGACAGCTTAGAAATTTTTAGACGTATATTTATCTTTATAATTCTTATGTACGCGTGTATCTACATGTATCATTGAACACCTCCTAAATGCCTTTTAACAGGTTCATTGCCGAAGCCCAAATTATAATAATAATGTCCTCCAGACCGAATTTCGGCCACGGCGGCCAGTCTTAACCGAGACTAGCCATCTGCGCAGGAGATATTATAGTGTACAAGTGAGTGCGCTAACACAAGTGCACTCTCTGTTCCCTAACTCTCATGAGCCGATGGGACGGTAACCCGACACAACCGGAGAGAGATCAGGCGTAGGACCAACGGCTTTACGTGCTTTCTGAGGCACGGGGGTGTCTAACACCGCCAACTTCCTAACTCAGGGCTGCTATTAAGATTTCTTAACAGAAAAACCCAATAACTTTTTGTTGGCCCGAGCCGGGATTCAAACCCGAGACCTCACGCACAGCAGTCACATTCACTACCACTGCGCCACGGAGGCAGATGCAATTTCAAATTATTTAACTATTCAAATCAAAAATTGTCACTCAGGATCCAGTTTCTTTTTTGTGATATGTTTGTGTGTTTATATAGTTTTTTAGTGCTTTCGTATATTTTAGGTTAGATAGATTCCCCTACCCCCTTCAAATTAATAATACCCGCGGGGAGTTAGCGGCACCGTTTTGAAATAACCGCTTGACTCCGCGCGATAACCGTCCGACTCCGCGCGGAGTTTTCGTCAATGAACCTGTTAATAAATTATTTTGTGAATTCTTTAGGTTGGTCACTAGATGGCTTAGAGTCACAACTGGACTCGGTAGCAGTGCTATGGGACTCTAGAATATTTTAGTTTTGTAATTTGTCCTCGTTCAGACAGGATGATGTCTGGTTCACTAGTAGTAAGATGGAACAATAATCTTATTACTACTTCTACGGAGTTTTTTTAAGTTACAACTAACGGACAGTGAGTATTTTGTATCATAGTACTAAATTCATTGCAAACGGAGCACCAACGACTTCCTGTGCAGATTGAGATTGGCACAATTCGATCTGCAGAGCCTGTGGTGAACAGGACGAGTCCATATCGCACCTACTGTGTGAATGTGACGCGTTGGCTGGCCTGAGGATGGGTCTGATGGGATTGGCATATCCAAACCCTGAAGACTTCAGGCTTCTCCCTCTGAATTGTACATTGCGGCTAATGCAGTACATTCATAAGGAAATAGCTAAGGGATAAATCTTGGGGCTGACACAAAAGATCCCACGGTGTCGAAGTGTCGCCAGTCTGTATTGACTGGCCCCTACACAAGATAAGATAAGATCATAGTACTACGCGTTTTTAATTTTTGTTCGGGTTAATTGCCAACTATCTGTAACAGATAACAGTTATCAACGTTCAAAATACGTAGTACTCTTTGCTGTTAGCACACGCACGCCTTTTAAGTCCAATAAGCCAATCTTACTCGTTGCAAAGCACAAATCGAGGTTGGTTGGTTTGGTTGATACTTTCTGTAGGAAGGGTCATCATTATCCACGGCTTTTAGCAGGTGAGAAATCTCACTATACCCTACCTGTCTTGAAACTGTTGTCAGAAATCAGAGACGATCTCATGTGCTCTTGTAATTCCATTTAGTAACGTAGTTCGATTTGTTTTTAAACAGCATATGAAGTTTGTAATATGTATTCATATCATCATCTTTGTGTACATTCTTTATTCACAGCAGACTGAACGCATGTGCCGTGAGCATGCTAATGCTGGATTATAGAAGATTTGGTTGTTAAGCTTTTATGAACATACACTTATTCTAAAAGATATCTATCACTAGTTAAATTATGTATTTTAATTCGGTGCCTGTAAGAGGTCTTGCTCTGGATTCCAAAGCACGCATCTCTGACTTTTCAAAGTTATGTGCGTATTGAATAGAGTATAGGCGAACGTTTCTCGATCAGATCGGAGGCGTTCTCGACAAAGGCCAGGTTAAGATCTCCTTGAACCGATCGACGGGCGTGTATGAGGAATGTGATGAAAATGAATGAAGCCAGAGAAGTGTGTCAGGATCGTAGCAAATGGAAATTCGTAGTCTCTGCCTACCCCTCTGAGAAACAGGCATGAATCTATGTATGTATGTATGAATACAGTAATTATAGCTTGCTTAAACGGTAAACGAAAACTTAGTGGGGAAACCTGCATGTTTGAGAGTTCTCGATAATGTTCTCGAAGATATAGGTAGGTATTTAGAAGTCTACCAACTCACACTGGACCAGCGTAGTGGATTATGACCTTACCTTTGTATGTAAAGAGGCCCGCGCCCAGCAGTGGGACTGTTTAATACGAGGCTGATATTATTATAACTGTATAGTTGATAGCTGTCAGTTACAAAATGATGGCAAATGAATGGCGGCTCCATAAGTTAATTTTAAAAGCAAACAAATTATTCGAGTGCCCAATTGCACGGCCATTATGACATCAAGCTGTCACATCGGTTATGAAAGTACAATCAGTTGTTAAGTTGTTAAACGTATTACGTTTTGTAGATTACAGGGCTTAACGTGTGAAAGTTATTGCTCAATTTTAAAACTATATTATAGCCTTTATTCATATTTTAGAGTTTGAGAGTTCATGAGGTTGAAAGATGCTGTAGATTTTGAGGTATGATTAAAATTATTATACTTTCTGAATTTGCACTTCTGTTAAAACACAAGGGAATGCTTCCAGCATTTGGGAGAGGAGAGGGCCGTAATCAATAATAGCAAGGAACGTCAATGTAATTACTTATAAGCAAAAATTACGTGAAATGAACCTATGCAATTCGGATTTAACGATTGAAATAAAACTAAAGATATGATAAAAAATAGTGATGAATCATTTTAAAATTGAGGGTACTCTATTTTAGATATAATGCTGATAATCCTAGAGTTAGGAATCATTATATATTTTCTAGAAACACCGCACTTCTTCTCCCTAGCCTTTATTGTTCCCAAGTCACTTGGGGTCGGCTTTCTAGTCCAACCGGATTTGACTGGATATCAGTTTTTACACGGAGCGACTGCCATCGGACCTCCGCAACCCGAAGGCTAACGATACCCTAAAGCTAGACTAGTGTCAGGATATTAGAGGGCACTGAGTTCCCAATAATGACTGCCATAGATGTTTATAGCAGCCGGGACCGACGGCTTAACGTGCCCTCCGAGGCACGGAGCAGGCGATAATTGTCAATCAATACGCACATAATTTCGAAAAGTCATATAACTTCCGAAAGTCAGTGGTGCGCGACGTGGGTTTGAACCCGAGACCGTCTGCATTGCAGTCTGTTGGTCTCCCCCTAAGCTATCGCTGCTGCTTACCGCCATTATAAAAGATATTTCTTTAAATCTTACCGTTAAACACCAACATATACTTAAAACAACGTCGCCGCGTCGTTTTAAAATAAATAACTACTAAACCAAATTTAAAACTACCCATTGAACAGATGATAACAAGAATAACATAACAGCAATAACATCAAACAAGATAACTAACAAGCAACATGTCGCATCGTTGTCTTTATCATAAATTAAACGAAAATTACATTTTTATGCATATGTAGACTGTTATGGGACCCAGTTTGAGCTCACTTTGGACCCAGTTTAAGGTCATTAGAGCAAGGTTGGGCCCATGGAGCGCGAAACGAAATGGCTCTATCGTAATCGATAAAATTGTAATGAGAACGATTACAGGAATGGGTGTAATAATAGTTGTGATATATTATATGTCACTGATATCAATCTATACTAATATTATAAAGCTGAAGAGTTTGTTTGTTTGTTTGAACGCGCTAATCTCAGGAACTACTGGTTCGATTTCAAAATTCTTTTAGTGTTGGATAGCCTATTTTCGAGGAAGGCTATAACATCACACTACAACCCACGGGGGCGGCGCAGTATCGATAAACGCGGGTGAAACCGCGGGAACTTCTAGTTTTCTTATAAACAAACCACCTAGTTTCACTGTAATTCGACACAGTCAATTACTGACAGGTACATCAAAAGGTTTTATAATCGGCGTAATATCTGTAAAAGTGATGTTAAAAATATGAACCACAAAATTCATAAAATCATATTTTTCGAACAATAGCGGTGTGTCTGAAATAAAGAGCAGTTTGTTAACGTCGGTACAAGGTTCTAGTCGAAGTAACGAAGCGAGAAATCGACTTGACAAAACAGAATTACCCTCACGAGATTTTATGGCTTTTATCCACATTTTGTTTATAAGTGTATGTGGTGGCACTGTCGAGAAAAACTCTGCAAAGTAAAATCAACCCTATTAATAATGGTTAATATACAGTTGGAATTTGACTGCAAATAGTGTTAAATATCGTTACAACTAATGTCTCGCTAGGATAATACACTGTTACTAAGTTTCGCTCCATATATAAGAGTTCTGGATGCTCACACACCTAAGTACTCATTCATTCCTTTTCTTTCATTTTTAATTTATTTTCAAATGAGTCGCTGCAACGGAAGTTATTTCACTGGTATTGCAAACACTAAAATTCTACGATAATCATTTATCATCAGGCTTTAAGCTTACTCGCTACCTTATTGTACAAAAAATGACATTGAATATTCAAAATTAAACTCGAAAAATATAAAATTATTTAATTATATCCACTTAATCTTCGACTCGGCTCGTTTTCCATTTTCCAAATCAGCGCTACAATAACAGCGGTAATTCGCGGGCCGTCGTTACAAGGTTATAGCTTACGCCGCGAAGGCGACGATGCGAGAAATCGACTCAATAAAACACCTTGTCGGCGCGCATATCTTGCATTTTAACGTTACTTACAAAATACCTTTGAAGTTTTAAGGGTTAAAGCACGTTTGGAAATGGAATGAGGAATTTGAATTATTTTTATGTTCTATTATAAGCGGTTGTCTTTGATTTTAGAATATTTTAAACTGCGAGTATTATGTCTGTAATGATGTTGATTGTTAGAAACACGTCTAGAATTCAAGTAGTAGTCTAGAAATACTTAAGATTAATATATTCAATCAGACAGAGACAACTGTTCAGACAATTCTTAAATTGCCTAATATTCACATTAACGCTACTTAATTTTCACGATTGAGTGTACCACAAGTAATGCATATTCACTAAATATGTTGTCTTCTAACTTGATTCTTTAGACGCACCTGCCTAAAAATTTACAACGCCGCCATTTTTGTACTCGTGTGTGTACAAGTCGTGTCTTACTTTATTAATTAAACAGAACATTTTCTCTTTTTGCTGCTGCGCTTGTTTGAACATAATATGACATAGAAATGCCAACAGAATATTAATAATAATGTTGAGTGATTACAAAAGTGGAATCAACAAGATGGCTCGATGTCGTTAAAACTAAATTGCTGACACAATATTTACAAGACTCGTAACCATTATTTACGTTTCCTTATACAGATTTTACCTTAACACATCCTTAAACAGTATTCTCAAACCGAAGGTCAAATTCCCACTTATTTTTTCTTTTTAATTTTTACTACCACATCTCGCGGTTAACAAACCCGTGGTATTATTCAATTACGTTTTATGATTCGCAAATGGCAACAACTTGGAATTGCCAAGTGATTTATTGCTCGACTTATTCTTGGATTTTATTGTGGCAACCCTAACGGTAGGTCATATGCAAAAATAATTACGTCAACAGTGGTTGTCACACTGTCTGTTTTAGTAATAAGAATGATTTGATTTATGTAGCATGTGGTTTTAAGATCGTTTGAACATGGAATGTTGGTTGAATGATTTGACTGTTAATGGCTTTTTTAAATGGAATCATTTAGTAGAATTCAATCGATGCACTGATTGAATCGTTTCGATTCTAAGTGAAGACGTTATTCTTGAAATGGGAGTATAAAATCTGTATACCCTTTAATAGGAAATTACGCAGAGCATTGCTTCACCCATTACTATGGTGAACAAATGAATTGAAAACGACTGTGTTCTTTTATCGAGGGTAATTGGAAATAATATAGAATCAGAATCAGAATATTTATTTGTAAATATAGGTTACAGTCGTGTGAGACATTTTGAGTCAATCGGGTATCCATAATATTAAACAATTTTTTTTACTGTTCATCAAATAAGCATTAGACATCTGAGATGTGTCTTAGTTGAGCAACTACAGTTACTTTCCCAGTTTAATTTTAGTATGGCAAAAAATTATTATCTTCTTAAAAAAATATCACTAAATATATCAAACCAATCAATTATAATAGTCCACTGCTGTATGGTGTATGTAACCTTGATAAATAGTTTTTCTTTTAAAGACTCCTCCCGCTCTACGAATAATTCCTGTCTTGCGGAAGACTACATATTATATTCAAACAACGGACACAAATACGTACTTACCCGTACAAAATAACTATTCATGGATCACACAAATTTTTGTCCCGTGTGGGCATCGAACCAACATCACTCGGCACAGTAATTGTAATCCTTAATACTTATAGCACATGAACCGTTTTAAAAACAATATTTAAAATCGAAATTCGAATTACGAAAAACTGCTTCTCTTTGTGAACCAATTAAGTTCGATTAGTTAGCCAAACTTTTTTAAAAACGTTATTAAAGAGCGCAGAAATGGCGGGCGTGTGTTCGACAACGTTGTTATAAGTTTTTAAAAGCTTTTTATTTTTGTACGCACGTGAAAAATGGTGTGTTCCTCTGTTGCATAAATTCGTTTTGTTCTTTACAGAATGCCGCTGGTTCTTGTTTTTGTTCATTTTCAACAAAACAATTTTTTACTGTTGAAATTTTAATTGCTCTTGATGGTGTCTGTAAAGTTCTTCGATCTTGTTTATGGTATAAGCAGCTTTTTTAATACGGTAATAATTTGGTTCTGCTTTAAATGCAATACTTTTTAAATTAAAACTAAAATAGATCGATCCGTAATCAGTTCGTTTTCAAAAGTGTAACAATGTGTTACTTTTAGTGAAAAAAGATGTATGACGTCACAGTATCCCTTATAAGCTGATTAGAAAAGTTTATACCGATCTATAGAAAATATTTTCTTTACAAAATATCATCGCCCGGCTTGATGCTCAAGTGTAACTGAATGGGTTTTCTATAAAAAGAAATACTCAACGCTTTGAATAAAATTTCCTGAACGGACAAGAGATTCGTCTTAGTTATGTTAGACATTAAATATAGCCTAAAAAATGTAGATCTTGACTTTGACTTTTGGCTTAGGTACCTTTAAGCCCTTCGGGACAGACAAACGCGAGTCTTTATATAATATGTATGTATAATATTTAAAATAAAAGTAGCACGCTAGAAGCCATGTAGCAACAACTTAACTGGTATTATTTATGTAATAATAACATTACAATACTCGCTTCAAACACAAAAACGTTGCGCAACAATTAACAAATCAATTCCAAACTCAAATTCAAATTGACAGCTGTCAAAATGTCAAACATCGTCAACCTTCGGCCGTGTCCGTGTTGCCGAGGTGCATTCGAAAAATGCAGCTGCTAAGACAAACAGTGATTTCAACACTTCGCCATCTGGCGTGCGTACGCCTACGACGTGTCGCAACCGCGACCGCGCGCGGTCCGAGCCTTATTTTTACCGCCGCAAGTTTGGACAGTGGACTATTATGTTGGTTAATGATTGTGTATCTAATTTTAAGTTCATGCAGTGTACGGTTGCGGTAATTTGCTTCTGCCCACTGGTTACTGCCATGGTTGTTAAATATCGTGTCTTCTAACGAGACTTTGTAATTTATGTTTTAAGTGCTGAGTCGTATTACTTACTAAACTACTTATTAATCTTATTCTAGTTGAATTAAGCGGGTCAATTATTCCAAGAGTATTAATTTAAAGTAAATAATACAAATTTGGTCACAAAGTAAATTAAATTTACTTAAGTGGTGAATAAGAGTAGGTATAGCGATCTTATGATAATTTGTCGCAAATTGAAGCTTGCAAAACCAGGCTTACAACTTACAAAGTATATAGACTCAATTTTTGAAACTTCCGCAGTGTAGCAGTACCAACAAGACATTTTTTTAAATTTATTTTATGACAGTTACTCTCTGCACTAACAGGTTACTTTCCCAACACGTGCAGAGATTCAGGTTTAACAATTACACATTGTTACATATATAAGAAAATAAATATATACATTATAATTAATATCAAATAATAACAAAATCAATAAATATATTAATGACAATTCATTAAATAAAACTAATTAAAATTAAAGATATACTTTAAAATTGACACGTTCGATTAATTAAAATTAGCACACATCCTACGTAGTCCTTTGCCTCTCTCTTAAGGTGTAGTTCCAAAAATACTATAATGAACACGATGTTCTTGGGATTGTCCGTGAAGCATATTAAATACTGTGTAACTTACCATAGATCTATTGGTTTTAACTCCAACGATAAGAATTCAAGCAACACAACCATTTGTCAATATTATAGCTAAATAAAATGTCATAAGTGACTTAAAGAGTCGACATTAGAGCGACCTATTTGCCTTGATTTGCATTGAGCACTACATTTCTGTCAGCTTATGCCTACATAATGCGATCCAGCGCGATCGTGCCGGGAATCAGACCACAGATATATCACTGAGACCCGATTTGAACTCACGATTCCCATTCAAGAATTCATAACATCGCTTTTAGCTATAACTGCATCTGTGTTACGGGCACTGCAGACGGTCAGCTCACGGTTACCTACTGATGTTCAATGGTCAACATCATTGTATAGATTACTCTCGTTTTCCTTATTTTTGAACTAACGGTCACATTTCGCTCGCTTTATGGTTGACTTTAGTGTCTGTCTATTTATTGCATAGTAATCATTTTGTCTCAGAAATGTTTCTTTTTTATTTCTTTTAAGATATATTTCCTTACTAGTAATACTGCCTGTAACTATACCTATAAGTCCATAGACAAGTTACACATAATTATGTAGATTATGATATAATAAAAAAACATAGATACATGACATACTGAAAATTGTCAAAATCGTCGTATATATCAATCCTTTTTATTCATAAACTTCGGATTTCTGCACTCCTTCTCAGTAAAAATTACTTCTTAATAAAACTTTAGGTAACTACCTCTTTTACCGCGAATGTTATTGTTAAATATGCCTAGAATTGCATTTTGATTTATTACTTACTTACTCCGTTGGCTCAACGACCCAAAATGTGTCTTGGCCTCCGACACTAGAGGGCGCCACTTTGCCCGATCTTTGGCCACTTCTCGCCAATCACCAGCTTGAAGCTCCCTCAGATCCAACTCCACAACATCTTTCCAGCATTACCGACAGGGCGACATCCTGTTGGTCGACCCAAATACGCTCTCTTTACGCCACGGTCTTCTCCCATTCTTTCTTCATTTTGATTTATTAAGTAACCTTATATGTTATGTTTTGAGTAGGTTGAACACGAGTAACATTTGGAATGTGAAGTTTCAATTATTATGTGTCCGTCATTGGGAGTCTTCCACGTCGGACGTAACATCATCTATTGCGCGATTGGGTTACAAAAAGTAGATCATGTGCGGGGGCCGTTACAAATATCTAAACATTGATTTATAGCACCAATCGCCACATTAAGAACATCTTAATTTGTAAAAATGTCGGTGAGAAATTCGTTTGATTTATAAAACTTGATGGAAAATTGTTATCGGATAAAATAACTTTTGATTCGAGATTTGTACTAATCGAGCAGAAACTTTATAAATTGGTTTATCGATTTTATTATTAAATTCGTTTCTTTTGTTATCCATTTCTTCATGTAAATGTTGGCGAATTAGAGTCAATTAATTTCAAAATGAATATGGATCTGAATTTGTCTCTTTTTGTCAAAGATTATAAACGGCAACTAGTTCATCAAAAATTGCATTTTGAAATTGGAACAAATTCAATTTTATGGTTTTCTTATTTGTTAAATAGTCGTTATGCATTTCTAGAATATTATGATTAGGTATAGAAAGCTTAAGTTTCTATGCAGGTAGTTGTTTATTTACTTTCACAAAAATATTTCACTTCGGGTCATTGTAGTGTTGTAATACAAATATAATTAGTAAAATTTACAAAAATGGTAACTGGCTTTTCCCAGCAGCTTTGCTCGCTCGGGAATAGTACTTTTTTTGGATGAAAGGTCCTTTTTTGTACACCCGTCAACGCGTATGCGAAATTGCATGATGATCGGTCTAACAAATATGGCGCGCAAGCGTAAAAACAAATAAACACACAAACAAATACACATACGCATTTATAATATTAGTTTGAAATGTTTCAATATACATTATGCCGAAACGATTAAATGCACTTAAGAGTAGCAATTAGATTCTTTTACTGAATTATATTTGTTAATATCGGTTAAACCCGTACAATACAGAGAGATCAAATGATTTACGGACGCGAGCACTGCTACTCCGTAAGATCTCATAATTGAACTCACTTCTGAATACCTACCTAGTGGAAAGTATATTAAGTATTACTATATTTGCTATAAAATTACTTGTGCTTAAGATTAGTGTTAAACCCAGTGCCATCTCTCGGCATTGTGGGGAAGACTAGGCAGTTCCGCCTAATAGTTTATTTCAGCGCCATCTATTGAAGTCTTACGGAACTACGTAGTTCGTTGGTACAAGAGGAGTAGAGAGAACGCTGGCACATTCTCGAATCTTCGTACTGTTTACATACCGGGTATGACGTTTCTAGAAATCTCCGGAAACGCTTTAACCACTTATAAAAGGGGAAGACCAAGTATTCATCGAAGCGAACGGAAGCGAAAATACTACGGAGTTTGAAGCAGTCGCAGTGGAAAAGTGTAGTAGGTATAGCGTTTGTTGTGTTTTAAATTTAATTGTGTGCTAGAATAAAACGTGTTTTAGTCGGTAATATTGTTTACATTCTTATTCCTTGAACCCAGCACGTAACATTATATTTCACAGAATAATGCAGTAGGTACAAGGTTATTTTCTATGTATTGGATGACAACTTGACTTGACACTTAAATAATTGTAATATAATAATTCATAATTTTTAAAATTATATTTCAGTTGAATCTTTTCAAATGATTTAACTTTGTGAATTAATCGTGAGGTTATGTACACATTTATTTCTGAGAAATTCGTCAAAAGCCGAACATGGTTGTATGAATAGGGCCCATTCAAACAAAGTCATTTACACAAAACCGTGATTACTGTAACATTGTTTGTCTAACATTGTAACCTTGTGTGTTACCATATGGAGATTTGACATAAGGCAGGCCACGAACGGTAATATGAGCTGCTACTGGGTAATTGCTGGATAACTACATACTTATATACACTTGCATACATATTATTATAAAAAAATATTGAAATAAAGTAGTTTCTAATTTGAAATTCTGAATTTGATTGGTTCCATTTGATAGACAACTGGCACCAGTCCATTTACCTACTGTTTTCCACCACAAGGCGTAAAAAAACAGAAACTACTAAAGGTACCCGCGAAAGATGGATAATTAAAAAAAAAATTTTTGTTTTGCTTTCCTGTTTCAATAAACCAAATACATACATTTTATCAGAAAAGGATTAGCAGGTGTATGTAACGTACAGAACGGAGAAAGTTACTATTGCATAAATGCATAAATAATATTCTTGGCAGTATAATAATGATTTTGTAATACCTTAATATATTATATTGTAATATCTAGGTATATATAGACCGCTAGACAGCTTATCTATAAAAATAGATATATTTAAATATCGTCACTACCTAAGTAAATATTACGAACAAAGGAGCAGAAACGAAGAGCAATAATAAAAACGTCAAACAAAATGAATTAATGAATGAATTTAATTATCCTCTTACATTTACATTGTAAATATATAAAGCATTTTGTAATAAACCTTATAAATAATAATTATAATGTCCGATTTCCTTTGCAATGGTAATCCGGTTTTACTTTGTACATTACATCTCAATCTCAATTATATTAATTAGCTTTTGAAGTTTCAAATTAATTGTTTCATTTATAAATAAATATTGGACGACTTTATTCAACACAGTAAATACCTACATTTACTCTGTTGAATACAGTCATCCAATATTCGAAGGATTTCCTGCCTCATATCTGTAAAAACATAACATACATGATTATTGTTGTAGATGGATATAAAACCTGCGCATTGGCTGTAATAGGTGGCCAATAAAGGTGAAAATATAAACTTAATATATTATGTCTCTAATATTACCTTATGTTTACGCGAATGTTATACATTGTAATTAAACTAGGTACTATATATGGTTATCATCACGGTTTCTTGTGTATAACACTACTTTCATACTTATATGAAACTGTTTAAATAATTTAACTTTGTTCCCGATTCTGCGTGACCATAGCTTAAGAAAAATTAATAAAACCGGAACGTCGAGGAAAATTAATAAAACCACGGTAAAACTGGAAAAGTTTAATTTTAATTTATTAGATTAAAATTAAACTTTTTCCTAGGCATATTAGATTAAAATTAAACAGTTTTATTGTCTTTTTTGTATTCTAAACTTGAAACGATACCACAAACAATCGCTTGAACATGTCGCAGTCTGTGGCAGGTCTAACTGTGACGTGAACAATATGGCCGTCTCTGACGTCACGCATTCATAACGCACATGTTTTGTGTATTCAAGAATACTGGATCGCACTTGTGCGTATGTTAACTTGTTTTAAATTTGTGTCTGATATTTGCGTTATAAAGGTGGTTTCTACGCATTTTATTTTAACAAAAGTGTCATGTGGAACAGTTGGTGACTAGAATTTAAACATTTGCGATTTCCGTGTATTATTTAGAGGTTGGCAATTCATTACGTCAGATGAATTAGATATTCATCTTGAGGTGGTCTAGCGAAAGTTTAAGGTTGAGGTTGTAGTGTTAATCGTTGAGTATTTCTTCTTTAAAACTTGAACTGCAGTCAAACAACGGTATTTTTGTAATAAACCCTGATATACTTAACCTTCAAGTTCACGTTCTGAAATATGGTTAATCTTTAGAATTCAATTATAAAGAAAATAGTTAAAAAAAACTGTTGAATGGTAGGTAAATAAAGTAAATTAGATTGATGTTCTTATTTTTAATTTAGTTCTGTATTTAAAATAGATGATGTCATATATTATGTCAGGATGCGGATGTCTACGCGGAAAACGTACTTCGAGATAATTGTAGGTTTTCGAACGACTCGAATGCAAGATATCCGTCATCATTCGTGTATCGGTCAATCGTCTAATTAGCTACGATTTACGATTGCTGTCGATGCTAACTGTCCGGGTTTGATTGCCGGTTAGGGCAAATAGTTAATTATTTTTCTTGTAAAGGCAACTCTTACACTAGTAATAGATAATATCCGTGTGTAACGGACATAAAGAACACACACACGGGACATTTGGTCCACAATATTTTTTGTCACGTATGGGGGCGAACTTCTTACACTGGACTCAGTATCAGAAGCGAGGCGACACACAGAGCAGTAGGTAAGTTATCCGTGCTGTGTTAAGGTCTATTCAAATCTGAGCGGTATTCGCTGCCGCTGTGGGTAGAGGTATATACCGCGCGGGTTTCGCTCAGGTATTTAGTACCAAGTTCCGCGGCTAGAGTGACCTGAGCGGTATTCGCTGCCGCTGTGGATAGAAGTGCCTGCCGCGCGGGTTTCGCTCAGGTATTTAGTATCAACTCTACCCACAAGGATAGCGAAATCCGCTTTGCTGTGAACAGTAATATTACCGCATACCCACTCGGTTTTCTCTACCGCAGACGGTAGCGAATACCGCTTGGGTTTGAACAGGCCTTTACTGAAGTTTTGGACCACTATCACTGAAATATGTCGAAATGTCGTTGACTGCACGGATGTTTTAACGGTTTAGCAATCACCTAGCCATTGCCGTCGCGCTGAGTGTTGTGGGTTCTATCCCCACTCGGGACAAAATTTGTGTGATCCGCAAGTGGTTGTCCCGAGTCTGCGTGTTCTTTGTGTCCGTTGTTTGAATGTTTGTAAAGTCTCCCGCGACACAGGAATGATTCCAAGGTCGGGAATGGTCTTTAAAATGTAAAACAAGAAAGATACATAGCTGGCAAACACTCCGGGTATATATTTTGGTCACGGTGGCTTGTGTCGTCAAGTCATAACTTTTAAAGGACGGCTGAGATAAACAGTGCAGTATTTTAAAAAGGAAACTTGTATTCTGTTAACAACTTCTGCCGATTTACGTGATAAGCTGCGGTCAGTTGATGTACATATATGTATGTTTTATTTAATTATACTTTGTTACATTGGCTATGGTATTGTGATATATAGGTATACTTACCCCGTTAAGCTACAAAAGCTTTAAAAAAATTACAAGCAATAAAAATTTATCACAGATTTTTAACAGTAGTAGAGCCTCGCTAATTTCAGCATGAATGGGCCGGCTCGACCGGGGAAGGACAACCCTCTCACAGGATATCGACGTGAAATAGCAGATTCCTACTGTTGTTATTCGTTCGGTGAGTGAGAGTGCCGGAGGCCCAATCACCCCTTTTCCCCCATTCCGCTCCTTCCCACTTCCTTTCCTAAAGGGTCGGCAATGCGCATGTGATACCTCTGGTGTCGCAGGCGTCCATAGGCTACGGCGACCACTTACCATCAGGTGGGCCGAATGCATGTTTGCCACCTCAGATGAATAAAAAAAAAATTAAAGCCTATGACCAAACTTCGTAAAAAAATGGTATTGGTAGCTTTAGGAGAACTCATTAAAGCGAGATAGATTTGACTGTTATGTATGTAGAAATGGTGCAGTGGTTTCATTGGTTAATGATTTGATCCCCAAATGGTATCATAATTTAAGTGAATGAAAATGAAATAGTACGAAGTAGACGTTCCCTATGTAGGTACTGTATATGTTTAGCAATTTGTTAAGTTACACGCGAATAAAGGATAAAAGCCACGCTATTTAAAAAAAAATAATGACCTTTTTCTAAATAAAATTAAACAGGTCCCTATATTTTTAATTTAAGTGAAATTTAGTTTAAATTTTTGGTATTGCCTTTTTTATTAGTTGCGATCGCAACCACTAATAAAAAAATCTTCCTATCTATGCCTAGTAACTACCCGGGGCATCCGGTAACATATTTAGCAACAATACCGTTGAACTTCACAAAAAGAATCCCGCTGATTCATATCCTAATATTTTTAAATCCTAAAGTTCCATCCATAGACATTTTAACTTTTTCTTCTAAAGGAATGCGCGCGAGTTTTGAATGTCAATTTTACGTTCCATAAGGTCAAGCCACATCGTCGGCGCTTCTGTTCTCAGTAAAGAGGCTATAAAATGAAGTGACGAGCCACGCATAAATATGGCTGTTTAAAATAGTTGAGTATATGTTTTATAGCTTATTAGTTTTGCTTTGTTGAATGCTTTGTTGATAGATCATTTCTAAGCATTGGAATGTAATAATATAATCTACGCTGCAAAATTTAAATGACGCGGTAAAAGAAATGGATATGTTCATGTTCCTTACAGTAGGTAATCATTATAACGCTGACTTCGGAACAGAATTTACGGAAATTAAAGTCGGAATTAAACCGAAATCACGTATTTGATAAGTTATCTTTGAATTTAGATACATTCATAGTCTTACACTGATATCCCCGAGTCAGAAATATTGTACATCTAGATTTTGCCAAATATATGTAGATTTAGATCCTACATTATAGAAGGCAAGTCTATTGCAATTCATCTAGCACATTTCTGAACTCCGTGCCGCTACAGAGAACTTATCGACAAAAAACGACAATATTTTCTCCGTTCATTAAGCAATTTTAACCATTAGTAAAACGGCAATTAGCAACCAACCCCCTTTTTGTCGGCAAATCAATTCGTGATACATAATGATACGAACAAGTACAAATGTCTCAATAGCTTAAGGAAATATATGAAAAACATTGTTAATACCTATAACATTTGAGGGTTGTCCTAGATTTCCCTGGGATTCCATCATTAGATCCTGACTTGGTGCCAATGGGACCACCTCAGGAGTATACTCTTTCAAATAAAAATAGAATTTTGAGAATGGCTTCATAAACGACGAAGTTATCCGCGAACACACATAAAAATATATATATAAAACGTGTAACATATTAAACGCACTTCCTGAAAGTACTTTTTAATATAGGTATTTTTTTGTCCTAAAATAATTAAAACAACGTAAATTATAGTCATTCTTTTCTTTGAACAGTCGATATAAACGAAAATGTATAATAATTCTAGGCAATAAGGTTATTGATGCAATAAAGGCAATAATGTTAGATTTATTATATCCATACTATCCGCGCACAATAAGGAGTACTAATTCGTTAAATTAAAATATTTAAGTACATAAAAGTCACATTTTAATGATTATATTATTATTACGATTTAATAATTTAATTGGGGTTTTTGAGGTTGTGCGTTATATCTATGACACGTTGTATATACGGTCGAATTGCGAAACCTCCTTCGTTTTTGAAGTCGGTTAAAAACAGCAGTAGGTACTAACGATAATTTTCCACATTATATTGTCAACAATGTAATATTTCCAAGCCTTTCCCACGTCTAGTATTGTGGTGTACATTCACAATGTTGTTTCAACTGCTCCTTAAAAGGTCAATTGTCAATCACCACCCGCGGTGACATTCCGATGGTTTGAGTTGCACGCGTTTGTACCATTTTAGTGGCAACAAGTGTACAGTGTTATGGTGCATTTGTGAGTCATTTTCGTGACCTTCAGTGTAATTCTGTGTTTATGGACGTGCTGTAGCTTCGTCGTACTCTTGTTCAATATAAAATATACTTATAAGAAATAACCAATGAACGATTGAACCATTGATAAAGTATTTATTAGTATCATATTATACGAACCCTTCAACAAATTATTTTAAAGATTTAGGTATTTAAAACATCCTCTACCGTAGAATTGTAATTCAAAATTAATTTTATACAAATGACGAAAAATAGGACCATGGACGTATTAGGAAAATAGTGATAATGCTGAATATAGTTTATTTTGACGGCCTTGTTAGCGCAGCAATAGTGAATGCGACTGCTTTGCATAATGTCTCAGATTCCATACCCGGGCCGTGCAAAGTGTTATTGGGATTTACTGTAAAAAATTCTCAGTAGCAACAAGTCTGAATGTGTGCTCGGTGGACGGCAATAGGCTCCTTCTATATAACTTAGGACTAAAAACCATACTTGACGAAATGTGGGAGTATTACACCTTTCTATATTTTATATTTTCTCAAAGGCCTCCCCCTTTGAGAAAATATAGACGTGACCCTAGGTATTTATATAGATTATTTTAAAATATTCTCAAACTGATCCCGCAGTCGTAACAAAATGTTAACATAATATAAATATTTAATATCAGAGCTTTTTTCCAACATGGATATAGGACAAACAAATGTATAAAATACTAATATTATAAAGCTAAAGAGTTTGTTTGTTTGAACGCGCTAATCTCAATCAAACTGATTCGAATTGAAAAATATTTTTTTTGTTGGATAGCTTATTTATCGAGGAAGCTTATAAGCTATATAACATCACGGTACGACCCACGGGAGCGGCGCAGTAATCATAAACGCGGGTGAAACCACGGGCTCATCTAGTTCATTATAGAATAAGTTGGACAAAACGTTTGTTTACATTGTAAAATATGGTGTATTTATGTTATAGTTAGTGGCAAACATTAAACGATTGTGGTGGGACAGGGCGGAGCGGTTGATGTAGGACTTGTTATGTGATCCATGGATAGTTGTTTCAGGACTGGGAAGTTTATGACGCATAACAAAATACTCTCAAAACCCTACTTAAAATAGTTTAAGTCTTACTAAGGTAAATCCCGGTCTGTGTGGAAAACCTTGGGGGAGGCCTATGTCCAGCAGTGGACATCTTTTGGCTGACACGATGATGATGATGATGAAGGTAAATCCCAATCAATCACCCTCTTTCCCTCTTCCCGCTCCTTCTCCTTCCCACTTCCTTTCCTCAAGGGTCGGCAACGCGCAAGTGATGCCTTTGGTGTCGCAGGCGTCCATAGACTACGGTGACGACTTACCATCAGGTGGGCCGTATGCTTGTTTGCCACCTTAGTCGTATAAAAAAAAAGAAAATGCTATGCAGAAAATGTTAAATGGAAAGGGTAAAAATTTTTATTGTCCATTTACAAACATTTAAATATTGCTTGCAGAGCATAATAATTATATATTTACACCTGTGTTTCTTCGAAAGTAGAAGTAGTTTACATTCATATGACGCTAATTATGTTTTAGGTTCCACATAATAATAAATCTACTGCCGTTCACTGGACACATCATTCCTGACTCAAAATTACTAGTAAGAATTTCCTAAAAAAATACACCGTTTCTTCGCAACCCGGAATCGACTGCAAAATCTTACGATAGTACGCAAACTTATACCACGAGATAGACAAACATCCTTTATAATATAGTTTAAAAGTGAAGTTATAAAATAGTTCGTCACTCGAATGAATGAAATATTCGTTGCATGTGAGTATAGTTTGCAAAATACTCGAGTTATTGGCAATTTTGCAGTAGAGAAGCTACTATATAAGCTTGGCTGTTTAGAGCCAGTTATTGATTTAGCTTTTTTTGCACAAGTTGGTAAGTTATTAGATTTGGTATTCTACAACGCATTCGATTGCAAAAGCAGCGATAGCTCAGTGGGGAGACCAACAGACTGCAATGCAGAGGGTCTCGGGTTCGAACCCACGTCGCGCACCTCTGACTTTCGGAAGTTTGATTGTGCGTGTGATGTGCGTATTGATTGACAATTAACGCCTGCTCCGTGCCTCGTAGAGCACGTTAAGCCATCGGTCCCGGCTGCCATGAACATCTATGGCAGTCGTTATTGGGAAGTCAGTGCCCTCTAATATTCTGACACTAGTCTAGCCTTAGGGTATCGTTAGCCTTCGGGTTGCGGAGGTCAGATGGCAGTCGCTTCGTGTAAAAACTCATACCCAATCAAATCCGGTTAGACTAGAAAGCCGACCCCAAGTGACTTGGAAATAATAAAGGCTAGGAAGAAGAGAAGAGATTCTACAACGCATTGAAAATGAAACCTAAGTAGCCTATTCCATTGAATCAGAACCTATCCATAGCTAATTACGGCAATAGCGCATCATCTCTCGATTATGCCATTAAAATGAGGAAATTACGCCACTAATCTGTATAATTTCATCTGTACGAAGTTGTACGAGACGATCTCTAAACTATTAAGTACTTACAGCTATGAGGTATTATGAACAAAGTGTTGTTGCGTTCCCGTATAAGTCAAGTTGGGTAGGTAGCGTGTAAATTCCTTAATGGCGCAGCGCTAGTGAGTCTCAGGTTCGATTGCCGGTAGAGCAAAGTTGTGCTTTGCTGCTAAGAAATTCTGATTAGCAGCATGGAATTTTGAACTATGCCCGGTAAAAGCTCAATAAGTATGTCTTACTATTATGTGACTAAAAACCGTAGTTGTCAAAATGTGGATGTTTAGTCAATTTCAACATTCAAAATCTCACTACTATGAAGGTTGGATGCGAGGTCTGGGTACACGAATGTTTTTTAACATATGGCGTGTGCTGGACACTAAAAGGGTAAAGCTTACTCGTTTCCGAGAGTTGTCGGTGGTGTAGGTTTGTTAACCACGAAAGACTGGTGCATGTGGTGTTGCAATCATTCATAGACTGAGGTAACTGCTTACGAGAAGGTTATATAAAAAAAATTGGGACAGTCTTTGGGGACTGCCGATAGAAGTGAAATCTTTAATCCTTCATCATAAACACTTCTTTATAAAAAAAAGCCTCGTTTCGGATGCTAGTTTCTGATACTCTCTTGGCGGTTATTAACGGTAGGACGCACCATTTCTGAGATATTGTTAATATTCTAAAATAATTCAAAAATTATGATGTTTACCCAAGAAGTGCTTAACGCGCCTAAAGAAGTTTTCACTTCAAAAATATATAGTTAAATCTATATATTGCGTAAGTGGGTAATTATATAATTTGCACACTCAATGCTTATTATTTTTAGCAGCTCAACATCTCACATATATAATAACTTTGCATCGCGGGGGGCATTGTTGGAACAAGATGATGAGATTTTAAAATATTTGTCGTGCTACGTAACAAGCTCTGCTGGGGGCTTTATGAACACATCAAGAACACGTGGGCAGTGATTCTTGACGCGATAGAGTTTCTCCATCTGACCTAACTTCCGTCTTATCTTGAGTATTTGATTAGATATTAGCATTTAGCAATATTTTGTAGATTCTGAATCTGTATAATATGAACTATCGTTATATTAATTCTATTAATCTATGCTAATATTATAAAGCTGAAGAGTTTGTTTGTTTGAACGCGCTAATCTCAGGAACTACTAGTTCGATTTGAAAAATTCTTTAAGTGTTGGATAGCCTATTTATCGAGGAAGGTTATAAGCTATATAACATCACGCTACGACCCACGGGGACGTCGCAGTAACGATAAACGCGGGTGAAACCTCGGGAACATCTAGTATAGGATAAATTGTAAATTTATAACACATCGTGCAGATTCTTTATACAGGTCCTGTGCTTGTGCTATAGCCAACCATTAGATCCTCAAATTGGATGTCCAGATCAGACAAATGATTTACAATTATTGTAATTCTTTTTTTCTATACGCCTGTTTCTTATTACTATTCTCTGTTTTATTAAATGTATTTGTACGCACGAGTACGTCGTGTAATTTAATCAAATATTTAGTCATTATATGTCGAAGCTCGTTATAAGCAATCTTCTTTTTACTACGCTTTATATATTAATATTAGTCTGCAAGCATTAAATAATATCTTTATATATTATTATATAATTCTACTGTACGTGTATATGCCACTAAACTCCTCCTAAACGGCTGGACCGATTTTGATGAAACTTTTTGTGTGTGTTCAAGTGGATTCGATAATGGTTTAGATATGTTTTTTTTCTTGTGTGCTGGACATCGTCTGTTGGGACAGCTAGTAATAATATAATATTCTACCACATACACACAACACCATCTAGCCTAAACTAAGCAGAGCTTGTACCTATGGGTACTAGAAAATGGATAAACATACATATATACTTCTTTTTTGTAAATACATACATATTATATATACATAGAAACACCCAGACCAAGACAAACATCAATGTTCATGCACACAAATGTTTGACTTGTGCGGGAATAGAACCCGCGACCTCAGGCGTGGCAGTCGGTTACACTAACCACTACGCCATCGAGGTCGTAAATAGATACATTTCAAGCAAAACAGTAGCAGTAAAATGGGCGATACTTATGTCCAGCTGTGGACTACGATAGACTGATTGATTGAAACAGCAATACGCTCACGTCATACCACGAGGATAAATAGGCCTCATGCTTCATTACCGCAACGGGATTCGGAAAGACCAGTCTCCGAGCAGCCGCTGAATAGAGTACGAGCACATCAATCTCCAAAGATATATCGTGCCGTGGGAGGCTTTGATACGCCGCGGCTGAAGAGATGCTCACCTAACAAAGAGGCTGCGCATAGTACCGATGGCAAAAAATCTTGCGTAATGTGAAGTGTACCGTTAGTCGGTTAGGTTGAGTACGTAAAGGTGTTTCAGACGTAGAGCGGGCGTGCGGTTTTTGTTGATGGTGGTAAGTTTAGTAGAGGAGCTATTGGTTGTGTTTTGTTGGTGTGTACCTATGTCTGGTGGTTTAATGTATTGTAATTGTTTAAAATACTTTTTTGTTGGATAGCTTATTTATCGAAGAAGGTTATAGGCTATATAACATCACGTTACAACCCATGGGGGCGGCGCAGTAATCATAAACGCGGGTGAAACCGCGGGCATATCTAGTTTGTTAATAATGTGAAGTAGCACAAAAATTACGATTTCATTAGAAAGATTATAAATAAGTCAATAAAGTTAATTATTAATTTACCTGGTTTAAATTATTTGCATGATGACATGATATTAGGTCATCAATTATTAAATGAATATAAATTAATGTAATTTAATATATCCATAGTATCAATAAACGTCGTTAGAGATGTTTATATCATTATTTGCCTAATTATTTTAAAATGACATGGCAGCTATATTGAGACGACATACCCCTAATATAACAAACATATTAAATGTAATTATAAGGATATATTAAAGTAATATTGATTATAAGAAATACGTATTTCAACTGTCAAGAACACCGAAAATATCTAATACTAATATCCGTCTGATATCGATAACTTCAGATTATATTCATTAAGACACATCTTTCCTGTGAAATATGATGAATCGCCGGAGATTGCTGAGAAAATACGTAAATAACGTATATGTTTTAATATCGGTAGCTTCAGATGATACCATGAATGACATTCCCCTTTTCTCTACGACTAGTCCAGTTTATGATATAGCGTTCCCCTACAACACATTCAGTGACAGTCGTGTTTATGTCATCATTATTCAACAATTGTCACATGTATGAATCATATTGTCTTAACTAAACTCAGAATCGAACCACAAGTAACGCTACTCTTCGGTTTATAAAAACGCAACGTTTTCCCTCCGAGTGATCTGAAAGACCTTATCTAGTCCATCGGCCTCGCCCATTGGGCAACAAAACCTCGAGTACAATGCGTTGACATGCACAGTTACATGAGAAAAATGAGTGTCAACTGACCTTAGCCAGCCCAACTAACGTGCTGCGTAAACATACATTATGAGCCGCAATGATAATGCTTTAAACATATTGGTAAAAGTGTAACGGGACGCAGTTGCGCTCGATAATCTACTAAATGTAACTAAAAAGTGCGGCCGTGATAAGGAAAATACATGTACTTTGTAATTTAATGATTGTTTCGTTGACGCGCAGGGTTGGTGAATGTGTTTCAGTTCCAGCGATCCAATCACCATACCAAGCAGCGAGTTCGCTCACCGTGGTTATTTTAGTCGGTAGTCTCGGGAGAGCCCGACATAACCCTCTCGCCTCCTTGTGACGAGAGAGTTGCAATGGGAGCATTTCCTCACGGTAGAAAAAGAAAAAAGCGGTAGTGATTGCGATCGATGTGTATCAGGTCTTGCGTATGATTCGAAGTCAAAGAAAGTGTTCAAACAAATTCTCAGTGGGACACAGAGTCTAGAACTGTGCCTTAGACGGCGATAGCCTCGTTGTCTAATACGTTTTAGCTGGCAAAAAGTGTGATACACTTCTGAGAACAGCTCGGGAGATATAGGCATAAATTATACTACACTTGTAAGTCCAGACGCATAAGTTTGCGATAGATATTATAGTTCTGGATTCGATCAGCAGGTCGGTCTCGTTTTACGTGGGACTTGGAACTTTAGCTGGCGAAATGCGTGTAAAACACCTCGTCTATCCTTTCAGGAAGGAATGAGTGACTATGTATGTATATTAAATCTTTATATTGAATTCCATTATATATTTAGTTAGTTATTTCTCTTCCAACGCTAGTAACGGGGTTCACATTTCTGTCACAATGTGCATTGAAGGTGTGGTTATAAAGAAGCTTAGCGATTTTACAGACTATAAACAGCCACACTCAATGGCGACGGGATATATGAATGGCCCGCCATTAAAGTCTGTTAATAAATAAAATGCTATATTAAAACGATATATCATATCTACGCATTACATAAAGTACTCAGACTGCAAGTAATATATTATATTGTCAACACACAACAGTAAAACATAATCAATGTATCATTAAACATGATTACAAAAGGAATTGTAATTTTCTAACTTTCCTTTAACGTTTAAGGTGTGCAGTAGGTGGTGCTGCGTATCTTTTTAAAGTTAAAAAGCATCTATTCGTATAATAAACATTTATTGACTCACGCCGGGTAGGCAGTCACTGAGATCCTGACAAACCACTAGTTCTTTAATTACTGTCAACACACTATTAATTTACACTCGTCATTTCTTCAAAAGGCAATGTTGATCAGAGAACGATATCTTATTGTACCTTTACGAAATTATCTCTTTCCTAATTATACATATATATTTTACTCTCTTTAGTCGCCATTCTCTATTCATAGGTAAACCAGCAAAGCATAATAATAGATATTTTGTAAGGCCTTTTCTTATCAAATCCTATGGACTTAAAAGCTTACGTAAGCAATCAGCAACTATGACTGTATAGTAGGTATTCATAACTCTTATGTGCATAAACTATTTCTGTTTCCATTTCCTTTTTATTCGTTACTCGTAGCGTCGCTACCGCCTTCTAAAGCAATTCCATCAACTAACAAACAACACGCCCCATTTTTCAATGTACACAATGCAGAAAAAGTAAAGATAAAATCAAAAATACTAGGAGCTCATAGTTGTAATGGAGCTCTCCATAAGTCAAGCTGACCTCACAACAAACACTTGGATGTCCGCCCACGCGCTTCTAAATTAATTGTGCTACTGCAACCTTATACAGAATCATTAGTATATGTTGAACCATACTAATTAACCTATGGGTACAGCTGTTATGAAGCCATAATAATTCACTTATGGTGTAACTTCCAAGTTGTGAGTCCGACTATAAACATTATAATCTTATATAATTATCATTTAATGAGAAGCTGGGCTGAGCACGAGTTCTAGTGAAATTAACCCATTCGCTGTCCCGCGATAGACACAATAGAAAATCTATTGTTATGTGTCATATGAGATTCATCGTACAAGGAACCTGTTAAGGCAGAAAATCTTGCAGAAGTGCAATCAGGCGGTAGTGAATAGAACATTGATTGTACAAAAATCACTCAAACTTTAGCCCAACATTATTGAAAGTGTAACGGTTTTTCTGTCCGTGAGTCGCGATGTAATACCTACTGGTAAATAAACAACTAAAAGCCTTAGGACCTGCATTAAATACCCAATATCAATGAATAAATAAGCCTCTGATTACACATTTGCGGACAGGCACCTCTGTGTATGAGGCGCTCATAGCCAGTTCCACTCACTGATCGGTTAACGATTAGCGAGGTTAAACAACATAGGGTGCGGTCAGTCTATAGAAGGGTGACCGCTTAGTGCTATTTCATCTGAGCATCTCCGTGGTTTGGAGGGCACGTAAAAAGTCGGTCCCGGTTGTTGTCAAATTGACAGCAGTCGTTTAGCCATGTCAGAGGCCTACGGGCGGCTTGAACAACTCTTGACAACAGGTTGGCCACTAACCACACGAAAAGAAGACCTCTGTGTATGGATGACATTTCGTTTTAAATCCATTCCAGTCTTTAGCTGTCTACCGGACGAAGTTCCGTACTCCAAGCTGCTAGTAAGAATTTAGTGACAGAAAAGCCAAACAACATTTTGTCAAACCAACCCAAGAACATACATCTGTCTCATTCACTACCTCTGTGCTTTTGAGCAGCACTTTACCACCAGCATCTTTTATGCATTCACAAACATAATTTACGACAGCTTAACCACAAAGATATTAATTCTTGAACAAAGAAAAATCCGCCATTTTAAATCCAATACGTTTCGCGTGTGTGCTCACAATAAATAAATCTAGCATGCATTAGCGGCCGGCAGCTGTACGAGACACCCTATGGCTATCTTAAAAGCCTCTACGGGGGATACATTGGTAAATTACAACGGCCAGTAATAATATTAAGAGAATCGCTAAGAAACTGTTCAACTATTACTCATAATGGATAAGTAGTTGTGTTTGATTGCTAGGGACTTCTTTGCTAGTGTGAGTGAATCAGTGTGTATTTATTTTCATGGTTTTGTATGTGTGCGTGTGTTCTTTTTATTTGTTCTTTTTAAGTTAATTTGTTTTCTCTGTTGTTTTGAACAAAGTGAATGTATTTTTATTTCTTTAAATTTATTTTGTACTAGCTTTTGCGCGCGGCTCCGCCCGCGTGGTACCTACATCAATAAAAAGTAGCATATGTCCTTCCCCAGGTTTTAAACTATATCTGTACCAAATTTCATCTAAATCGGTTGAGTGGTTTAGCCGTGAAAAGGTAACAGACAGACAGACAGATAGACAGACAGAGTTACTTTCGAATTTATAATATTAGTAAGGATATGAGGGATACCTACTTAATTTTTAAAAGAGTGAGTCAGAAAAAAAATAGCTAAGAGAAGAAGAGAAAGTACTTTCCGAATTTGACAACAGAAATTTAGAAAAATCTCTATATATTTAAAGTGCAATCTAACAAAAGAATCAGTAAGAGACGATCTTGAGCCACGTTTCTTCTGTTAGACAATCAACCACAGTGCTTTAACCGCTATGTTACTGAAGATTTCTTAACACATGGGCGTAAAAACAGTTTACCTAACCCAAGAACTGAATCCTAGACCGCAGTCTACTATCAATAGCTGCGCATACTCACAACACTAAGCTATTCAGACAGATCGAAGATTATATCGGTACTAAAATAAAATTGTCACACACATAGCACATGCAGTAATTCTTTGCTTCGTACATTAAACTTGAATTTAATACGATTTACTCGCACATATTTTCTTTACTTTAGTACGAAATGTGAACAAACCCAGGGGATGTTATTATGCTACAAGGAGACAGTAAATAATTGTCTACAACGACGCTAAGGTACGCCTAATGGTCGATAAAGAACACAAATTAGATGGCCCCGGGACTAGACATGGCATTTTTGTTGTTTTTATCGTAATGCCCACTAACTACTAAACTTGACGTTTCTAAGTGTTTGTGTGTACTTTGTGACATAAAGTAATATAGTATTTTTGATTTTGTATGAATTGAGATGAAGGCTGTTTTCATTAAAAGTAATAAATAAAAAAAAATGGGGCAGTGTTTGGGGACTGCCGATAGAAGTGAAAACTTTCATCCTTGATCATAAACACTTCTTTATAAACAAATAAAAAAGTGTCGGGTCGGATGCTAGTTCCTGATACTCTCTTAGGAGTTATTAAGGGGGTCAAAATTTCGTTATTTTTGCGTAGGATGCACCAATTCTGAGATAATTTTAATATTCTAAAAAAATAAAGCGTGGAAGCGTGATTTTTCATGATTTTTGAAGTGAAAACTTCTTTAACGGCGTTGTGCACTTTTTGTGATGGATAAAAAATGTTAAATTCGCGTCAGGACACGTGACCTGATCGAAAATTCGTAAGACAGAGGGAGAATTGTCATTTTTGTGTACGATAGTGCAAGAAGTGCTCAACGCACCTAAAGAAGTTTTCACTTCAATAATATTCTATCACATACAACTCCATCTAGCCCAAACTAAGCAGAGCTTGTACTATGGGTACTAGACAATGGACAGACATACATATTTTATATAGGTACTTCTTTTTTTGTAAATACTTACCTACATATTATACATAGAAATACCCAGACCAAGTCAAACATCCATGTTCATGCACAAATGTTTGACTTGTGCGGGAATCGAACCCGCGAGCTCAGGCGTGGCAGTCGGTTACCCTAACCACTACGCCATCGAGGCCATTACAAGAAGGTAGTGGAAAGGAAGGATATACTATAGACTGATCTGTATTTCCCAAAGCTGCTTGCTCTTATTACACCTATAGGTATTTCGCTGTCTATGTTTTAGGTAACACGTAAGAGAGTGACTTTATTACCAAGCCAAACATTTCGCAACTCAAAGCTGTTCATCTACTTCTTTTCGTGTGTTTAGTGGCCAGCCTGTTGTCAAGAGTTGTTCAAGCTGCCCGTAGGCCTTTGACATGGCTTAACTGCTGTCAATTTGGCAACAACCGGGACCGACTTTTTACGTGCCCTCTGAAACACGGAGACGCTCAGATGAAATACTACTAAGCGGTCACCCCTCTATAGACTGACCGCACCCAATGTTGCTTAACCTCGCTAATCGTTTACCGATCAGTGAGTGCTGAGACTGGCTATGAGCGCCTCAAAGCTGTTAAAAAATGCTTATTATAAAACTACTACTAGGAAAATATTTTGCCCAAGGTGACCATATTACCAGGTCATCTCTTTCTCGATGCCGCATTGTTACTGTAAATATTTTAACTGATAAAAACAAAAACATGTCAGCTCAACCGTAAATCGAACCCTGGATACCGTGACCGACCGCTAATGTAAATAAAACTTATATCACAGAACCGATGAGTCTCCTATTCCTCTAAGCTACATAATGTAATTTTTTACGAAATCAATCTCGTTGTCGTTTAGATAATTACTACTTTAATATTTGGATGCCATAAATACTTCAGAAAGCCTCTTAGCGCGGAGTCATCCGCCCCCATACAATTAAACTCATCAATACTCAATTTAGAATGTATACAACACAATAAAATTTATGATTTATATAAAATCGTAAGTCAAGACTCATTTTAACAATCAAATCAACAGAAAGAAATTAGTAGTATTTTAGAGCACTTTTACAAACTCTTACGAAGTGACATCGTCAATGATTTTGACGACAGTTTGAAATGGAGAGCAGAACTAAAAAAGGCTTACACCTTCACTATGGATGGGATACCTAGCTAGAAAGTGAGCGAGAGTACAACTAATATACATAATCGTTTCTTCCAAGCTGCTTTCATACTTTGGTGACATGACTGCGAGTTTTATGTACCCTTCAATACTTAAGCTGACACGGGGCTAGCTCTAAGACCTAAGACCATATATTATGGTTGGCAATTGGCTATTGTCTAGGTGGCGAATGCTATACATAAGGTTTCGAATGCGATAACCAAGTATGACAAAATATATCATTCAGACTTAGATTTCCAACTTTGAAGATTTCTATCAAGAAATTTATTAATGAAAAGATGTTCCCGCGATTTCACCCGTATTTATCAATACTGCGCCGCCCCGTAGCGTGACTTTATATAGCCTATAGCCTTCCTCGATAAAGAGGCTATCCAACACTAAAAGAATTTTTCAAATCGAACCAGTAGTTCCTGAGATTAGCGCGTTCAAAAAAACAAACTCTTCAGCTTTATAATATTAGTATAGATTTCTAGATACAAATTTTCAAAGTTGGGTACTGTGCCCGGTATACAACAATAGGCTCGCTTTTTATTCCGTAGAATTATAAACCATAGCTGGCCAAATGTAATAGGCCCCTGCTTACTGCTTACTTACTTACTTATTACGATATAAGCGCGAGACTATATATTATTTCTTCAACCCATATTTTGCAAGATGATCCTCTAAACAATTTGACATCAATCACTTCAACAACAATAAATCAATAAGCACCCATTCACTTTCTGTTAATCTATACAAAAACAAATTCCACACAGATCCTCGTATATATTACTTAAACAAACAAGCACAGGTCTGTTTATTTAATTATTCTCCGCGTGGCTTGCAGTGGTATAAAAATAATACACGACATGCGGCGCAACTGTCGTCTCCCGTGTGGTCGGTCGCCCTTACAGAATTAGATATTATTTTCTTGCTCCATTCTCGTAATAGTTTGCGTTCAAGAAGAATGTTTTTGTTGGAGTATAAGGAAAATAAATGTAATAAGTTGAGTGTAATTAATTAATAGGTAAGATTGTGCGTTTTGGTTTGTCGGACATGTTTCCTGTAACGTTTGGGGAGGTATTAGTAGTTCAGAGTTGATGTTTGTTTGGAACAATAAGCTGTGCGTGAGAGAAATAGTTGTTTCTGGCAAACAGGGCGTTTTGTTGCTGGCAAAGATTGGTAATCTCTGTGGTAAATGCTTCACTTGTCACGTGAATATGCATTTATTTTGTCGCAAGATAAAAAAGTCTTAAAGTGCATATAATGTCAGTCGTGTAATTGAAATAGTTTGTTTTTGCTTTAGATTCGAAGCCTTTGATTAGATGCATTTTAGGTAATATTATTACTTACATATAAATTCACCTCTGTATATCGTTGAAGGGATTGAAAAAGTGCATTGATCCCACGATTTCACATAATTTTTTAGGTTTCGCATAAAATGGAGAGAGTCTTGCTGTCTACATTCCAGATTGGAGCTAAAGAAAACACAGACATCCAACAAAAAAATCCTGTTTTACCGAACAAAGAATACAGATTCCACACTGAGCCAATATTCAATAAATTAATAATAAATATTATGAACACCGTCGAGTCCCAACATTAGCCGCCGACTATTGCACAACAGAACGCAACTACCCAGCAACTGACGGGACAATTAAACGTGTTATTAAATTAGCCGTCGCCTGAACACGGCGTAATGTTAAGGCTCCATGTTATGGTGTTGTCATAGGGCTAAGGCACCGCGGGGAATATACGGCTAAGTATTAGTTTACAGTGGGTTCAGTGCCCGGAATGATAGCCAGCATGTTGTGCAACAAGCTTGACGGATGATCAACATTTATAATAACATGTTTATTACGTTTTCTTTTCTAAACTGCTGAATCGATTTTGATGATATTTTGTATGAGGATATTTGACAAGTCCTATTGTTGGGCTATGATCTCTTTCCTACTTTTGCACTGAGCGGCTGTCTTCATAAATACGGCTTCAATTTATTGTACCAAAGTTTTATAGTAGATTATGTCGATCTACATTTTTTTAATAATGCAATAAAATCTGTACTGCTGGCCAATTATTTACTACGATTTTCTTAGGTCAGTGGATTAAAAATCTGTCTGGACTTATTCTCAAGCGAATTGAGGTCGATATTTAGTCTAACTAGCAGACCGAATCACAACTTTTAGATAACTAACCGAATCCGCACGACTACGTTTATTTTTCAAATTTTATGGTACTAGTTTCTGCCGACAACTTTGTTCGCCTAAGTCCTACGAAAACACTTATTGGGATAAAATATGTATATGGATCTATGTCCTTTCCTAAGACATGGCCTATCTCTTTGCTAAATTTTGTTTTCGCAAATTTCATACGGAAGACTTTCACTGCCTACCTCAAGGTTTTCCACATACATCGGTCTTAATACGAGTAGTTACTGACCAGTGACTTTCTGCAATGCCCTTTGAAAGAAACAAGTGAAAAAGAGACAAGCCGGTTTTGTATATAAAATCTTAGTTTAGAGACTTTATTAGAAACGTTATAAAATAAAACGAAATTAATTGATTACTTTATATAGTGCCATTATAAATTACTAGATTTTGCTCGCGGCTTCGCTCGCATAAATTTAGGATAGGTTAGATTAAATTTTCAAAAGTACTTTTTCTGGATAAAAGGTATCCTATGTCCTATTCTGAACATCCGAGAACGTGTATGCGAAATTTTATGATGATCGGTCGCATAGTTAAGGCGTGAAGGCGTGACAAACAAACAAACAAATAAACAAACTCACTTTCGCATTTATAATATCATTTATAATAAGATTGGCTATTGTAGTCATATGTGAGCACACCAACGACAACTATCTGGACGGAGTTGAGGCAGTCGCCGTGACCGAAACCAGTCTGGAGTCATCATCATCAGTTAGGATTAGAACATAACTAATTCTTGAGTGTGAACACATTCCAGTTTGTAGCAGTCGAGATTGTACGTCCTTCCCGTCCGTATGTCCGCGATAATCTATAGAAATGTGCTCATATTTCTAAGTTTACAATGCTTGCCTGTGATATTAATTATCGAGTAAGTGTAAGTAATAACTAACAATTATTGAAACGATATTTCTATATAGCCGAGAAAGCTTTTACAATCATTTAGTGGATTCATCAGTGCAATCATTTAGAAAGTGAAAATTGCATATATGTATGTAATAACACAAGATGTTCGTTTTAATTGGATTTCACATAGATCTGCATAGCTCAATTGGAATTAAGAGAAAGGATTTAAGAAATTACTTCAGAGTCGAGAATTCACACATAAATATAATTTCGTATATCCTAATCCTATCTAGGTATCTAATATTGTAAATGTGAATGTGAGTTTGTTTGTTTGTTACGTTTCACAATCGATCATCGTGAAATTTTGGATAGACGTTGTCAGGGTACAGAAAAGAACATAGAGTACCTTTCATCCGCAATAAAAGTACTGTAAAAATGTATTAACAAAATTTATACTGTCGCAAGCGAAGCCGAGGGTATACTTAATCTAAGTTGCTTTGTCTTTGTCTCTATTATTAAAGCGATGATAGGTGGAGAGGCAAGATGTTTTATAAATAATATAGAATATAAACATTCCCACATGATCATCATGATCGCTTAGGTTTGTAGTGGCTGTGCTGACACATCAAATTGTATAGTATGAAGTTGTTATAACTTGTCCCGCCAGTCGTTCCGTACCGCGCACTACTGACACACGCGACATACGCGATATTTGTATTATAGTAACTACTTAACGTAATATATACATTTTCAGTCAATCGGCCTTGTAACTTTAATTTATCTCCCAGCACACAACCCTGGACATTTGAACACGCATAAATAACACATAGTCACCAACAGGTTCATTGGACCCAGTTCTTTTTTAAATCTTTATTTCTTTAAAGGACTTGGTTCACAATAAAGAAGCGACCAGATCCAGTTCAAGCAAAGAGGAGATCTCTCTTTCATTTTGAGCGAATGCTAAATAGACTTGTTTATAACGTCAATTATGTAGGTTCAGACCCATCGTCGGATCTCTACGCCATCTATCTTGCGTTTGATTTTTAACCAAAAACAATTGAGCATGCTCACACAAACTTGACTTACAATCAAAAATCTCTAACGCTGATGCGGCTCAAACGAAATAAAAAAGCATGTGATTGTAAAACTGTAAACATATTAATAATTACTCATAATGAGTATCATAACAGAATTTACAATTGTAATTAAATAAATTTTACAATTATAATCATCATTTACTTTATAAGGCGGGTGACACACTCAGCGGGTGTCGTTATATTCGTCATTAATAAATGTTATTAATTTTTTTTGTATAATTTATTACTTATTAAGTTCTGTTTACCTGTTGTTTGTTGTCTGACAAGCGTGTTAAGACTTAATCAACATTTATCAAAAAACTTGATGGTGATAAAAAATAATTTTGTAGTTCTATTAATTTAATAGCTCGTAGTGAATGCCATATTACACTATGGCTATGATTTGAGTATTCCCATTCTATTACTTAAAATTACATATATATTTTTTTAGTCAAATAAACCATAAAAAGCCTTTATTCATTGAAGTAACAAAGTGAGACTTATGAACGTCAAAGTTCATGAGTTCGTGAGTTTTGTGAAGTGACATTTAGGATATTTGTATTAGGATTGACCCTATGAAAAAATTCTCGTAAGAAATTAACGGTCACTCTTTTAAATTGCCATTTAATTATAATTTCAGTAATTAAAACTCATATGTACAAGGTGTTGCAGTCATCATGCCATTTATAAGTGACTATTAAAATCGAAGAAATAATCATATTTAGTACCTATAATATAAAAAATTAATGCACGGTTCACCTAGTGACTTTAGTCGCCTTGCCAGTAATAAAGTGCCGATGGGTAGAGTTTTAGACATGACAATTTACAAAAACAAGCATCTACTTGTTGCCGTTATCAATATCGAGCAAAAACAAGAAAAAAAAAGACGTGTGGCACTCGGAGACTGCCGCGGTAAAGCTATTGCATAGCATTTTTTATCAACTTATGCAATTATAATTATTTATTTATTTTATTTATGCAGTATTTTTTTTCCTTTGTTTTTTTGTTTTTGATATTAATTCAAGTTACACTTTTTGAGCATGGTAACCGATAAGAAAACCATTTTTTTTCTTTTATTAAATAAATGAGAAGTTAATATTGTTCAAAATATTTTTATTATCTTACAATACATGTAGGTTCTTCAGGAATATTTATCATTGAAACTATAGGTTTATGGTAACTGAAATAAAAAACATAAGTTTGAAACTTGATATCTTCTAAATATCTGGAAAATACCGCGTCAATGGTGGTCCCATATTTTTTAGAATTGATTATTAATATGAATAATATATTTCATATTAAATGGTATCGAATTTGAAAATAACAACGTTTCGTTGGATACTTTGCAACTAGCCTGTATATGAGTTAACTTATAGTCATTTAAAAAAATATATACTTTTAATTCTATTCTGTGGCCAACTTCAACATGTAGCATTTGTGTCACAGTGATGCGCGCGCATCTTAAAATTTCACTCTCATCATTTTTTCATAACGCGCCTAAAGAAGTATAACTTCAAAAAGTATCACCGCTGTGCCGGTCGGAGTGGGGGGTGTTAGGTTATTTTCGTTACGGAATTTCTGGATTCGGTCTCCACGCTCAAGGCCCGCGATAGAAGCTAAGCAATAGCTTAAAAAAATCACGTTTGTTGTATGGAAGGCCCCCTTGAATATTTGTTTTATTTTAATTTAATTATTCATTTTTAAAGTGAATATATAACTAAATATTCTGTGAATATTTCAATCGTCTATCTGTTGCCGTTATCAATATCGAGCAAAAACGAGCAAAAAGTCACGTTTGTTGTATGAGAGCCCCCTTAAATATTTATTTTATTCTGTTTTTTAGTTTTTGTTATAGCGGCAACAGAAATACATCATCTGTAAAAATTTAAACTGACTAACTATCACGGTTCATGAGATACAGTCTGGTGACAGGCGGACAGACAGACGGACAGATAGCGGAGTCTTAGTAATAAAAAATTGTGTTCCCCAGCTTGTTATTCACGCGACAAGGATGATCCCTAGTGCAACAGTTGCTCATTACATCCACATTTCACCAG
Source organism: Catocala sponsa (assembly GCA_963564715.1). Lineage (NCBI taxonomy): Eukaryota > Metazoa > Arthropoda > Insecta > Lepidoptera > Erebidae > Catocala > Catocala sponsa. The sequence continues at coordinate 693,243 of OY751347.1, forward strand.
CTCGTAAGTGGGGCTGAGTCTATTGTCATCTCTCATTTAGACGCAGATCCAGATTCCGAGCTGCTGCCGAGAATTTATTGTCAGAAAAGACATAATAACACTGCCCTGTACCCGATGAGGCAGTCAGGGCAGGGTCCTCGCAGTGTCCCAGTGTCCTCTTGAGACGATGGCGCAGCGGTAGTAAATGTGACGGCTATGCATAAGGTCTCAGGTTACCTGAAAATCGGTACAGAAATATTACATTCTGTCAAGAAATTCGAATAAGCAGTTTGCAACTGTGCTCGGTATACGACAAATAGCTCTCCCGTTATTATGTAGACGTCATGTCTAGTTACCCCCTTAGGGGATATGATCATAAGACTGTATATGTACCTATACATACATACATAGATTCACGCCTGTTACCCAGAGGGGAAGGCAGGGACTACGGATTTCCATTTGCTACGATCCTGACACACTTCTCTGGCTTCATTCGCTTTCATCACATTCCCCATACACGCCCGTCGGTTCAAGGAGCTCTTAACCTGGCCTTTGTCCAGAACGCCTCCGATCTGATCGAGAAACGTTCGCCTAGGATTTAAATATTTTTTTAAGTACATATGTACCAATGTACTTAAAAAAATCTTAATTAAAAAAACTTAAATTACTAGTTTAAATTGCATTTCTTACCTGTAAATCGTTTAATAGAACTAGTCACACAACCAAGCGTCGCCTGCAATTGTAATCTTGTAATATTAATTTAACGATCCTCAATTAATTTTAATGTTAATATTTATGATCATAATATTAGATAAAATAAAGTTATTTTTATCATAACGACTTGTCGATGACCATTGGTAGTATCTGATATACATAAAATGAGAGGTGCCCCTGACCAAGCCACATATAACCAGAATAATTAAACACTAAATGTTCCCGCGGTTTCACCCGCGTTTATCGTTACTGCGCCGCCCCCGTGGGTCGTAGCGTGATGTTATATAGCCTATAGCCTTCCTCGATGAATAGGCTATCCAACACCAAAATATTTTTTTAAATCGAACCCGAAGTTCCTGAGATTAGTGCGTTCAAACAAACAAACTCTTCAGCTTTATAATATTAGTATAGATTGATAATCCTAACTAATATTATAAATGCGAATATGAGTTTGTTTGTTTGTTACGCTTTTACGCCTTAACTACTCGACTGATCATCATGTTCGCATACACAGGGGAACAGAAAAGGAGAGAAGGTACCTAAAAAAAAGTATTGTTACTAATTTCACGTAACCTACAAATAAGCGAGCGAAGCCGCGGGCAAGATTTAGTAATATTATAAAAGCGGATCTTTTTTCTGTTTTTTACATTGTCGCATAACAGATTTTAATGAAAATTCGTTAACTTATGGTTTAAATATCGACTCACCGAACCTAACAACTACCAGGCTCTTTTCTTTATTATGTGTGGCCATGGCCAATTTGCTAATAGAAAAATTCAATAAAATATTACTCGATCCGAGTATCAAACCTGTGCCTGACGTTTGGGCGTAAAGATAATCGCAAAGTGCTACAATACCAATAGCACTTAGCACTTCAAAACATATACGAAGCATGTCACCTACATCGCGATGTCGGATTATATCGCCATCGACATTCGACCATCAATCGCTAAGCTAATTCCTTTACACTTTACATCACCTTTCGAAGTCCATTAGATAATATTTAAACACCAAAATTTGCATAAGTAATAGACTCTCCGTCACTTCATCTATTGGTTATAACAGGTATAATAAAATTGGCATAAACAATATTTATTGGTCGAAGTTGCGCAACGTAGTAAAACAATTTCTTAAATGTTCGAATAACTTCAATTTACATATAATTAACAAGCAATTATTGTCTAATTTATTGCAATTTGGTGTAATAAAATTTCTAGAAATTAGTGTTCATTAGAAAAAATATTTGGAACCTGTTTCAAATTGTAAATCTTTGCTATTTTTACACGAATATCGCATTGATTGAAGTGATGCTTGCTACTACAAGTAATCTATTCGAAATAGTTTTAATTAACTTAAAAACTTAACCTTAGACTTATAAAGTGTCAAAGCTACTACAAGCCTTACTATGTGTGTAGGTATACATATTTACATTGTCAAACAAAACTGACCATTTTTGTGTCTCCTAACATAAGTGAACGCTTAACAAGTGTACCAGGGCTCTACTATTGGTGTGTAATCGATACTAATATTATAAAGCTGAAGAGTTTGTTTGTTTGTTTGAACGCGCTAATCTTAGGAACTACTGGTTCGATTTGAAAAATTATTTTAGTATTGGATAGCACATTTATCGAGGAAGGCTACAGGCTATATAACATCACGCTACGACGCACGGGGACGGCGCAGTAACGATAAACGTGAGTGAAACCGCGGGAACATCTAGTCATTGAAATCGACAATGTGAAACAAATTGTTATGTTTAATAATTGTATCCTTCTAAACCAAAATAGAGTTATTTAAGTAGGACTTTTAAATAACTTACCCTATTTATCTTTGTTTTTTTATTTATCGTAGGTTAGTATTTATACTAATATTATATAACTAGATGTCGCCGCGGTTTCCGACACTAAAAGAATTTTTGAAATCGAAGCAGTAGTTCCTGAGATTAGTGCGTTCAAACAAACAAACTCTTCAGCTTTATAATATTAGTATAGATAAAGCCAAAGAGTTTGTTAGTTTGTTGGTTGACCGCGTCAATCTTCAAAACTACCAGTTGGCTTTTAAAAATCTTGTGGCATTTGATAATTGCCTATGAGCGGAGGTTATAGGCATACCTATAACATCACGCTGCGGGCCACGAGAGCGGAGCAGTGATCATAAATGTGAGTGAAACCGCGGGGGACAGCTGGTTGGATTATATAAGTAGTCGGCCAAAGTCTGTTTCGATTATATTCTCGTTAAAAATATAAATTCGCCACCATTTTGCAATAAATCACTAAACTTTCCCTTGATTAATAATGGTTTATAAATATAATATGTTTAACGTATAAGCTATCTAAAGTAATAAATATTGCTTCTTAACATTTTAGACATACTATTAATTTAGTTATAATTAATAAAACTAGCTGACGCCCGCGGTTTTGATTTCGGACACTGGTTTTTTCTTTTCTAGGTAGATTACTAGCTATTAGGGTTTTAAGTTACTAGTATACTTGTTAAGCCCTCAAGCTAAGCTAGAAGATTTCTATTAGGAGTGGGTACACGTCGGTAGTGCAATGTGTGGAATTCGAACCCGCTACCTCTCGACCGCAAGCCCGATGCCTTATCCATTGGGCTACCATCGCTTACTTTATCTATACTAATATTATAAAGCTGAAGAATTTTTGTGTTTGTTTGAACGCGCTAATCGCAGGAAGTACTGGTTCGAATTGAAAAATTTTTTTTTGTTGGGTACCCTGTTTATTTTGGAAGGCTATAGGCTATATAACATCACGCTACGACCAACAGGGGCGGCGCAGTAATCATAAGCGCAGGTAAAACCGCGGGCACATTTAGTTGTGTATAAAGATGTTCATACATTTTCGATGTTATTCTTTTAGGTACCGTAGATAATTTTCACAAATATCGCTATGGCAACACGCTGTCGGACTGTGGATTCGATTCCCATACGAAACAAATGTGTAGCTGTCTCAAGTCCAGGTGTTTTTACTACGTGTTATGTATTTGGTATAAATGTGACTGCCGTGTATAAGGTTTCGGGCTTCAATCCCGAAACGGGCAAATTTTTGTTTGATCCGGGTCAATTGCCGAATCAAACCCGCAACATCATACAAAGTAATTGCATCCACCCAGCCAGTCACACAAACAAAGTGATTTCAATTTCACTATAAATAGTATTAATATCCTCGCAAACAAAGTTTTTTTGTAAGCTTCTAAAGATTTTGAATATATAAAGAGAGATTTGAATAATTAATTCATCCGGCTCTTTAATAAAATTGTATATGTTGTGTTTTACTGACATTCAATTTATATAATAGATAGTGTTAATAGCCTCAGTAATATCTTGTTTGAAGGATAAACATATGAGTGATAAATTGATACTGATGGGATTAATATTGTGTTTATAATAAACAACTTTTTAATTTGAAAGTATAATATGGTGCTCTTTTGGGGACATACGAATTAAAAGGTTATTTGATGTTGTTTTCCTTACTTCTTCTGCTTTGTTGGTCATTTATGCTAATGTTCCGGTTATTGTGCGGTCCTGGCTTCGATTTCCAGGTCGGACAAAGTGTTATAATGTTTGTTAGGAACGTTTAATCACGGCGTTATAAAATGTGTTCAAAAAAGTAGTAGAAAAGGTAGCCCTTTTTAGGATTCCGTACCCAAAGGGTAAAACGGGACCCTATTACTAAGACTCCGCTGTCCGTCTGTCTGTCCGTCTGTCACCAGGCTGTATCTTATGAACCGTGATAGTTAGACATTTGAAATTTTCACAGATGATGTATTTCTGTTGCGGCTATAACAACAAATACCAAGAAACAGAATAAAATAAATATTTAAGGGGGCTCTCATACAACAAACGTGATTTTATTGCTCGTTTTTGCTCGATATTGATAACGGCAACCAACGGGTAGACGCTTGAAATATTCACAGAATATTTAGTTATATATTCACTTTAAATATAAATAATTAAAATAAAATAAAACAAACATTTAAGGGGGGCTCCCATACAACAGACATGATTTTTATAGATAATGGTACGGAACCCTTCGTGCGCGAGTCCGACTCGCACTTGGCCGGTTTTTTTTTTTTAAACAAGATAAAGCATCGTGGGAGACTTCACAAACATTCAAACAACGGCCACAAAGAATACCCAGTCTCGGAAAAACCTTTTGTGGATCACACAAATATATTTTTGTCATGTGTGGGGATCGAACCTTAACATTCGGCGCGGCAGTAGGGCCGAGTCGACCACTTAAACCACTGCCCCAACCGTGTAGTCGAAAATATGGAGTCTGGCAATGTGTACGAATAACTTAGTAGTTTTGCGCCATACTACATAAAATGTAAAACATAGTTTGCTAAATGTAGCTATGATACATATTTACTTACCCCTTAGGGAATTTGGAGAAGTAACTTAAGGTAACAAGAATAGAAAAGGGTATGTTAAGCTGGTTTGGACATGTAGAAAGAATGGACGAGACAAGACTGACTAATAAAGTTTGTAAGGCTAGTGTGAATGGAACAGTCGCAAGAGGAAAACCTAGGCGAACGTTTCTCGATCAGATCGGAGGCGTTCTGGACAAAGGCCAGGTTAAGAGCACCTTGAACCGACAGGCATGTACGAGGAATGTGATGAAAATGAATGAAGCCAGAGAAGTGTGTCAGGATCGTTGCAAATGGAAATCCGTAGTCTCTGCCTACCCCTCTGGGAAACAGCCGTGAATCTATGTATGTATGTACTTAAGGTTATGTCGTCCTTACTCTTGAGACTATATTGGCTCATTTAATTTTACCGCAAAATCTATAGAAAGAAAGAATGTTAGACAGCTTTCGTATTCATGAGACCCGATACTAACTATAACTTCACGGAAGCACACTTGACACTTTTTATCCACAAACTGATCTCAGCATGTTGTCTCTGTCATTCAAGTGCAATATCTATATTTATCTCATTCCTTCCTGCACGGATATAAACTTCCTATACGAATGGATAATGTAAGATCTGAACGTGTGGAATATTTTTTTTATTGAGTTTATAACGTGTCCACCGCGCGTGTCAATCGCCGAGGTGCTAGACCGTTAAAAAGGTTTTGGACTTACTTTTGTGAGGGGTGTTTAGGTCTCTCGTTTCAAGTTGACAAGCTTATTAGACACAGTTTAAGAGTACATGCGGCTACTGAGATCGCAAAATCAAATTTAATTTTGCGTTGACCGAATATTAGTATTTCTTTAACTACGCAGGGCAGGCTGGGCAGCGATGAATTTTCATTGAATAATAACCATCTAAATATCCAAAGACCTTTAGAAACTTTCACGTAAATATATAATTTTAATATGATAATATATATTAATTTATAGACCCAAAATGTATTAAAAAGCTTTTAAAAATTCCCTTCCAGGCGTATTCTAATTTAAGGTATTAAATCATAACGTAAACTGGTCTATTATCTTCTTAGATAAACACACACTAAATCACTCTATCCATAGATAAATACACATTAAATCGTTGACCATAGCCAAAGGCAACGATACTCAATTGCGCTTAAATTAGACTTTCCCATATTGCCGAATTATCATCATAATTGCCAAAACTTAAAAAGTAAAAGTATATTTTTCTAATCGCTGCTTCAATTAAAAATACCGGCACCATGTTTAATTGAACACCAATTAGTTGAATCATCGACAACTACATTTTCTTTTGAACGAGTTATGTGATGACGCTCTCATAATACAATTTAGAAGTGGGTACTGTGTGTGTACGGTAACCAAGAATAATTTGAATGCATTAAGAATTGTTACAGCGAGATGGTTTAGGGGCATTCGCTAAATCTCGCTGCCAAATAAATCAAGGTTGTGTTGTCGTTGCTTCTTTGGTTGGTAATACAGATACACTTTTGCTTCGATGGCGTAGTGGTTAGTATAACCGACTGCCACGTCTGAGGTCGCGGGTCTGATTCCCGCACAAGTCAAACATTTGTGTGCATGAACATGGATGTTTGTCTTGATCTGGGTGTTTCTATGTATAATATGTAGGCATTTACAAAATAAACATTATATAAGTATGTTTATCCATTGTCTAGTACCCATAGTACAAGCTCTGCTTAGTTTGGGCAAGATGGTGCTGTGTGTATGTGGTAGAATATTATATTATATTATTATTATTAGTTACGTGAAGTTCGTCAAGGAGGCGCTCGCGCAGACGCAGGCTAGGTTAGGTTAGTAACAGCACTTTTCGGGATGAAAGGTACCCTATGTCCTTTTCTGTTTCCATGACAAAATGTATGCGAAATTTCATGATGATCGGTTAAGTAGTTATGGCGTGAAAGCGTAAACGTCAAGGCCAGGTCCAGAATTCGAATTCAGTGTTAAGTAGTATTACTAGATTATTCAGAAATTTATCAGCAACCACATGTAATTAAACACCTATTTTATTTTTTATTTTTGTACATCTAAGGTGGTAAACAAGCATACGGTCCACCTGATGGTAAGTGGTCACCGCAGCCTATGGACGCCTGCGACACCAGAGGCATCACTTGCGCGTTGCCGACCCTTTAGGAAAGGACGTAGAAGGAGAAGTAGCGAGATGAGGGAAAGAGGGTGATTGGGCCTCCGGCACTCTCACTCACCGAACGAAACACAACAGTAGGATACTGCTATTTCACGTCGATATTCTGTGAGAGGCAGTCCTTCCCCAGTCGAGCCGGCCTATTCATGCTGAAATCAGCGATGCTCTACTACTCGAAAAACTACACTGCATATTATAAAACAAAGTCCCCCGCTGCGTTTGTCTTTCTGTCCGTCTGTTTGCGATAAACTCAAAAACTACTGAACGGATTTTTATGCGATTTTCACGAATAGACAGTGATTCATGAGGAAAGCTTAGGAGTATAATTTGTTAAGGTTGTACTATCCGTTCATCAGGTGGTTGCCTCGCCACTGCTAGTGCATTGAGTGTTGTCGGTTCCTAAACGAAACAAAAATGTGTGCAGTCCACAAATTGTCCAATTCTCAGCGATATAGATACCATTTTTAGTGCGAGAATCATCTTTTTAACACTTTAAACGCCACAAAACAGGTTCAATAGAAAATCTATTGTCCACGGATGTGTATCCGCGGACAATAGAATAGATTTTCTATTGAACCATTGAGCGCGTACCATGTGGTGCGCAATTTTCTTTCCTTTAAGTGATCGACATAGTACAGAAAAGTTAAGAAACACATCTGGAACTAAACACGATAAATAACAATCGACTTTTCTTATAACATGGCGTCTAAAGCATAGCTGTCATATTAGCTGTTATTAAACAATTTTACATAATGCTTATAATTACATTAATTAAGTTTTAATAAGGTACTTTTTTCAAGGCGCCATTGCCGACCGCATAAAAAAATGGACGCCTTTAACACAATAGACTAATTAAAATACAGTTTTAATAGATGTATAATCTTTTAAAACCCATACTTTACTAAAACTGTAACGAAGATTATCTGCGTCATACTAATATTATAAAAACGACAGGATGTTAGGATACTTGCTAAGGTACTTCTGAATAGTAGGTACCTATTATTTTATGGCAATATGTGGCTGCAATATTCTCAACTATATTCAAGTCTTTTCAACAACACTTTAATACGTCAGCTATTGCTTACTTAACTGTCTCGCTATATAGTAAACTAGCTGTCCCGCGCAACTTCGTTTGCGTCACATAAGAGAATATTTCCCATTTTTGCAACATTTTTCATTGCTGCTGCGCTCCTAGTAGTTGTAGCGTGATGTTATATAGCACGTAGCCTTTCTCGATAAATAGGCTATCCCACACTAAAATAATTTTTCAAACCGAACCAGTAGTTCCTGAGATTAGCGCGTTCAAACAAACAAACAAACTCTTCAGCTTTATAATATTAGAATAGATACGTAAAATATGTCTTCGCCTTGAACAGTAGATAGCGTGTTATCGCTGGCAACGTTGCCAGTGATTATATAAACTATATCGCACATATTGCAGTTATCTATAGCCTATTAGAAGCCCCTTTACTTAATCATGAGTTCTAAATATAGGTACATTAGGAAGCTTTTGTGTCGCAATGTCAAGTCTTGCAAACATATAAACAACGGACACACAGAACACTTTTGTAACAGCCATCTGTGGATCAAACAATTTTTTTTCCATGTGGGCAAAGACATTAGAAGTAATGTCAACTAATGTGGTATTCGAATCTACTACACTCTACGCCATAAATGCAGTCATATCTACATTAATTAACTCTGTCTCCGTGGCGCAGCGGTAGTGAATGCGACTGCTGTGCATGAGGTCTCGGGTTCCAATCCCGGGTCGGGCCAACAAAAAGTTATTGGGTTTTACAGTTAATAAACCTCAATTGTAGCCCTGAGTTAGGAAGTTGGCGGTGTAAGACACCCACCTGGCTCGGAAAGCACGTAAAGCCGTTGGTCCTGCGCCTGATCTCTCTCCGGTCGTGTCGGATTACCGTCCCATCGGATCATGAGAGTTAGGGAACAGAGAGTGCACTTGTGATTGCGCACACACTTGTGCACTATAATATCTCCTGCGTAGTTGTATGTTTATCCATTGTCTAGTACCCATAGTACAAGCTCTGCTTAGTTTGGGCTAGATAGTGTTGTGTGTATGTATTATAAAATTATATAATATGTAAATTTAGGTTGAGATATTTATCTATGGGCCTATGCAGCCCGAAATAAATGATTTGATTTTTGATTTGAATACACATAATACCTAGGCATACATTAAGGCAGAAACCAGTTTACTTTATAAATGAAACTTTAATATGTATTCCAAACACATCCCAGAAACAATTAAGGCTTCAGCCCCTTCAGTAGTTAGATCTATAAGCTTTACGACCTCGCTGTGCCATACACTAATAGATTAGACCGTATCTCTTAAACAGCCTCCACACTGACAGATTGCCTTCCCTTTGTCTTTGAGCTTGACGCAACATATCCCTTACGACAATCTCCGTGTTTGTCTTCTTAATCGCCGATCCAATATCGTGCGAGAATATTAATTAGTTTCTCGAATGAACACCTCTATTAATATAGACTGGCCTTTGCCCGTGACTTAGTCTGCGTGATCTAACATTCACCCTTGACGTTTATGACCTGGATCATAATGCATCATATCTCATATGAATTAGGTGAATCCTTGCCTAGATATTAAGTTGAACCTCAAGCTTAAAATACTATCTCTTTTTTTACTTAGGTAAATCTGGAAAACCGCCCATGTTCGCACATAAATCTGCACTAAATAAATCCTTAACGAATAACTTTTCAATAACATCGTTACTCATCCATATTTTTTTCTATTCCAGGTAAGGCTAAGGAAAACTGCAGGCAGGCCCGGCTCTACACCAAACATCTGCAAGGCAAGCTCATGATACAGATTGACCCACAAATTAAACACCTTTAGCGGTACACCAGTGACCTTGTCGAAAAAAAAAACGGTTGAAAACGAACCCCGGCCGGTCCCGAATTCACCGTATTCGCATACGCACCGTGTTAAAAAGATTTAAATCCTACGTATTGACAATAAAATTTGGTCTTTATGTAGTTTGACGTAAGGTGGGATTCAGGTTATTTTTGTGTAGTATTTGGGTCGTCAGGAAGTGTTTAGTTTGAGAATGACAGTACCTCAGGCACGTGGATAAAATAACAATGCAAACACAGGACAGAAGGTACACTACTATTAATTTGTATTACACTAATTCATACAATAAATTCTAACTTGCATTGTAAGAGTTTGAATACTTAAAATGGGTGACAATAATAATGTAATAAGTGATTTAAAGGAGATAAGTGATAGTAGCAAAGTACCTCTACAAAGTCGTTAGCCAATTTCCAAATAATTAATTTAAATAGAGTTATCGCTTTTTGTGTATTTTAGAATTTAACACTTTATTTGCATCTTTTTCTAATAAAAACAATAAATATTTCAAGAAACTATCATATTATATTATTAGACATAACTTGGTATAGATTTGAATAAATAAAAATATAGATGCTATGTTTTTATTAAAATAGAAATAACTTTTTTCGCATACGCCCTAATAAGCCTAACATAGATATAATACTTAGCTCTACGACTGCTAATAAAAAAGAGGTAGCTTATAAATATATTAATTACTAGCTTTTTCCCGCGGCTTCGCTCTCGTTAATTTAGAATTTGACAATCAATTCGGGTTGCACTCTGCTTGTAATAATACAATTCAATCATGATTCGAAAGAAACGTGGCGCCATCTATTTATCATGAGAACGTTTTTTTTTTCGGGATGAAACGTAGCCTTTATCCGTTTCTGTACACCTGACAACGTATATGCAAAATTTCAGGATGATTGGTTCAGTGATTTAGGCGTGAAAAGGTAACAAACAAACAAATAAACTCATTTTCGCTTTTATAATATTAGTTAGGAAGTTAGGATATTGTTACTACAAAACGGAGCTAATGTGGCGGTACATGTACGTAAAACCTCAAAAGGTTTCATCGTAACATAGTTTACGCAATATAATTTGATAGCCATTTATTTTATACATTACTTAAGCCAAAATAATTATTTTAAACACATGTACACAACTAAAAGCGTTATCATTAAACTGATTACATATTTACACAAAGAAAAGGCGTTACAAAACACAAACAGACCACCCAGAAGTCCACTTTATTTTTGAACACTTTCATTAAACATCGAATATATAACGGCAAAGAATAAAAACGGCAGACACTGTAAAATTTAACTTCTGTGTATGCTGTCTCGTGGCATATCAAACCATCTGCCGTCCATTTAGGGACGTATTTTGCGGTTTTTTTTCTTTATTTGTAGTTTATTATACTCTGAATAGGGTAAAGGAATGTTATAAAGATATACATCGGGCGTATGTAGTAGTGTTTTGCGATAGTAGTATCAGCTGCCGGCGACAGCTGGGTCGCGCGGTGTAATGATATTTGTAATTAGTAAGTTATTTATAATATGGGGTAATATCAGCTGGCGTTTTGTATGTTAATATTGTGATATTGTAATATACCTCGAGTAGATCATTAGTAGTGGTTGTTTCTTGGCACCGCTAATCGTTAGTTGAGGTGTAGTAAGTTTGTCTTTTGCAGGCAGAAAAGTTAACTATAAAGCCTTTATAGAATCTATATAAATTCAAAATATTGTAATGCATTGCAGAGTATACTATCATATGATGAGCGGTCTATAAGTAAATGAGTTTGGTACAAAGCAATATAAATTAAACCAATGTGAATACCAAAATATATAAATATATATATAATGAATCGTAAGTTCCATAGAAATAGTATAAAATTAACCTTTAAAGTTGCCGCTAAATTAAAAAAGATTTAAAAAAAAACCTTTAAAGTTCGTTCAGGATACCAGCAGCGGCAGGGTATCAATGAATATTCAGTATTTTATAAAATAGCTAAACGACTGGTAGACCGAATCTTTAGATAGGGTTCGTTGGAGTATGTAGGGGAGCAACAGCCCAAGAACGCGATAGTTATAGGCTACGAAAATTAAATAACTCTGAATTGTGATGATGAATGATATTAAAGATGGTGCAAAACATTTACTTAAATAAAAATACATAAACAAGTGGTTCATTCATCTATAATATACAGTATAACTAGTATTTCGCGTGGTGCGAGGGGGGAAGAAAAATAATAATTATAAAACTAATTTTAGATTCGGATTTAGGGACATTGAAAACCCCCGAAGCCAAAAATTACCGATGACCCCCGGTGACCTTGAAAATTACCTCTTCTGGAAAGATCTTGCCGACCTCTATGACATTTGTTCGAACATACCCGCCTATCTCTAACCATTTCGGAGATATTACAGGTCAAAGTTTGTATGGCACCCATGTTTTTTTGTATGGATGCTATGGTTTTTTTCGCCCTCCTTTAGTTTAAGTTGTCAGGGTTTTAGAAAGATTTGTTTCGAGAACGGCTCCCGTAGATATCACCGTTTCCGAGATCCGATGGGGTGTCACCACCAAGAGCTGACCTTTCGAAGGTCAGACATTTTTCCCGGGCCTCTGAACGATTCTCTATACAACGCTATATTATTATTATATTATTTCCTACGACTCCCCCTTGTATGACTTCTATTTCTCTAAGTGAGTGAGAGAGTGGTAATTTAAGTTTATATAATATAGAAATAAATAATGAAGCGGTACAATTCATTATGAACCTCAACATCTCTAAGAGAATTTAATTAAACATACATTAATCCCTAAAGAACGAGGCATAACCGTGTCGACAGAACCAGACCCGCCCACACTATTGTCCCAACAACATGTCCCAACATGAGCTCAATATGTCGGACATGTTACGTTCGCATGTTGGACAGAACGCGGGATTATACACAAATGAGCTTTGTCCTCAACACGCCCAAATAATTGAAGGACATCACAAAATGACGGGTGAATATTTTGAATAGAATGTATTGAGGTATTGAATGTTTTGTGTTTTCGTAGCGACTTGAAACATATTATACGACAACAAAATATTAAATATTTACATCGATTCGGTATCCACATTAAGTCAATTATAATTTGTTTTTTTCACGGCTGTACGTGCAAGTTTGCAGACTCTATAACCTCAGCGTCACTTCAAAAATATGCAATGAATGGACACAAAGTACAACCAGATACGGCATTACTATAATATGCAATGAATGGACACAAAGTACAACCAGATACGGCATTACTATAATATGCAATGAATGGACACAAAGTACAACCAGATACGGCATTACTATAATTATTATTATCGCTTCGTCTGTTGCTTCTAACACGCTTTTATTAGCTTGGTATGTATTTATGTAGATATCTATGAATCTATGTAGCGGAATCTTTGAACGTGATTTTCACCCCTTTCAAACCGACGCGACGGATTGAATTGAAACTTTGCACACTTATCGAGGACCGATGACAATACCATAATTTAGAAAATATAAAAAAAATATAATAAATTAAACAATAGTTTGAAAAACTAAAAAACACGGTTTAAAAAGTAGAAAATAATTTAATTATTTTAATGTAAAAAAGCGTGGGGTGCTTTCTAAGATATTTTGATAACCCCACGCTTTTTTACATTAAAATTATTAAATTATTTTCTACACTCTCAAGTGTTATTTTTAATTTTTTTAAACGACTATAATTTTTTTAATACTTATTTTTTAAAATTCTTTTCCTAAGTAAAGATTAAGTCGCCGTCGCAAAGCAACTTACAAGCATTTAAATAAATAATATATAGCGTACCTACACTAGGAACATCAAATGGACGACATTTTTGTACCAGATCAAACTTATAACACTCGGTACACTGGCACTGCAGAGCGGACTACTTAACCCACACTTGTAAGCGATCCTGTCTCCCACCTACGTGCAAGCTCTGGAATGAACTGCCAGCTTCGGTGTTTCCCGAGCGCTATGATATGCCCTTCTTCAAACGAGCTTTAAAGAGAGTTCTTCTTTCACGGTAAGCGGCGGCTTTGCTGTGTCCTGACATTGCTAAAGTCCATGAGCAGCGGTTACCACTTTCCATCAGGTGGGCCACTTGCTGGTCTACCAGCAATGGCAATAAAAAAATTAAAAAAAAACTTGTGCAATCAATCTGTTCGTTATTTTTCATGCCATCAAGTTTAAGACAAAATCTTGCAAGCTGTCTTGATAACCAACATTTGTTCTTAATCACACTTACTAAGTATTATAAGGTAGAAACAGTACATAACGTCAGTACAATGTATACTTTTACACCTAATTAGACATTTAATATTAAACCAACAGGCGGCCGCTAAGGGCGGCGACATGCGAGGTACTTTATGTGCAATAAAAGCGGAGTTAGCACCTACAGGTACCGTTTTAGTGCCGCGTGCGGTACGCCTAAACGTGATATCCTGTTGGACATTAGCAAGGCTTGTGTTTGTACTGAGGTGTATGAAGCTTTAGTGCACAAGTCTGTTGTGATTACGAACCGGCCTTAAAGGAAGCAATATAACATAAATTCCATTATGTTTGAATAAGGGTCGATAACTTACGACGATCAGTGAAGTAAAGTGTGATTTCCTCGAAGAATGCGTTAATAAATATTTTCTTAATACTGTTGAAATATCTCAGCATTAAAAATACTTACGATAGCTGAGCCTGTATGCCAGTGTTAGGAAGTGGTATATAATACTAACATTTTGCCTTTTACAGTGAGGTCTCACGCGATACAAACTGTGCTCGTTTGCCGTTTATGGGATTAGCCAGAAAAATCAGCCTGGTATAGATAAAGATAATTTAGTAAAAGAGAAGCTTAACCTCTCAAACGGCCATGACTCCTACGGTGGAGACATGGACGTTGAGATCGTTGCGCATCCGTGACCCCTACGGGGGAGTCAAGAAAATCTTTGGTATTTTTTGCGACCAATCACGAGTTTTCTTGACTCCCCCGTAGGGGTCAGGAGGCGCAAAGAAAGCAAATTTTTTTGTATGGGTCATAGAACATTCCAAAGGTTAATAACTCTTTACATAACTTGGACATGAATCTAACAAGCACATCTTATATAAACATAAGCAATACCGCATTAGTTTTTTTTTATTATAAATATTTATTTCTCTCTTTCACAATGGTAACACAGTACAGATATAACAATTAGAAAGAAAGAAAAATTGTTTATTTGACACATGCTACAAGCACATCATTTACAAAAAAAAGTATGTTTATCCATTGTCTAGTACCCATAGTACAAGCTCTGCTTAGTTTGGGCTAGATGATGTTATGTGAAAGTGATAAAATATTATTATTGTTATAACAAGTATAAAATAAAAAGAAATAGGTACAAAAATAAACTTAAGAGGAATGCAACCAAAACAAGAAAAAACAAAGATACTTATATAAAGATAAAGTAAGTGTCTTATAGTAGGGTCAAAACAATACTTAATCCTTTGTGGAGAGACTGGTGTGTATATTAGGGAAACCTATAACATACATAATTAAATTGTATTAAAAAAAATTGTCTTATGTTTACGCGAATGTTATACATTCAAATTAAACAAACTTTATATGGATTTTATCGCGTTGTTTATTTTTTATAAAACACTATTATTACATATATATAATAGTAGTTGTATCATTTAAAAAGCTTAAATATAAGTAAACAGTAAATAGCAAAAGTGTTTAACAATAGTAGTTTAAAGTTTCAAAATTATGTAATAATAGTGTTTTATAAAAAACTACCTGCCCCGACTGACGTTGTCCTGTACATAAGAGAAAAAAAACATAAACCATTCTCGAATCCACTTGAACACACACAAAAAGTTTCATCAAAATCGGTTCAGCCGTTTAGGAGGAGTTCAGTGACATACACACGTACAGTAGAATTATATTATATACTAGCTGTTACCTGCGACTTCGTCCGCGTAGATTTTAATTAAAAAGTGTTTGTCTCCGCGGAACCTTATTCTTTTTTCTAAAATCAAAGTAGCCTATGTTACTCCTTATAACATCAGCTATCTGCCAATGAAAGTCCCGTCAAAATCGGTTCAGCCGTTTTGGAGATTACCCGGAACAAACAGACAGACAGACACAAAAATTTAAAAAATAAATGTTTTCGTATAGTTACCTTATATACTTTCATATGCATTAGATAAAAAGCTGTTATTTTGACATTACAAACAGACACTTCAATTTTATTTATTTGTATAGATAAAGATAAACACCGCGATAAAATCCGTATAAAGTTTGTTTAATTTCATCCTACCTACTCAATAATCAAGTAATTACATTCTATCAATAATAAACTATCTATCAATATGCCTACATACAAACAAAAACATCTACATATACGTATAGTTGTCACCCGGCTTTGTCTGCGTCCTCGTTACTGGGAACAAAAGCGTCAAGCGCAGAGCCTCGATACGTGGCAATGAGTGCGCTCTAGACTCGCGTATTTAACAGAGTGCGATATTATGTATAAGCTCGTGGGTAACTCAATGAATGGCTTGTAGTTGAAATGATTGGCATTTATGCTGTCATATAAAGCTCTTTCAAAGTGAACCTGAACCTACTTCACAAGCCTACCTACCTACTTCACAAGCATAGCAAGCTTGGCTGAAAGGGTTAACAAGAATGCTAATAGTTTGTCACAAAAAGTCCTTTAAAAGAAGTGTGGATCATTCTGGAACGTTTCGATAACGTTAATTGTGCATATCAATAGTTTACTATTTGTCTTTTCGAGTACTAGCACCTATGCCAGTTTTAGAATTCTTTAGGTCACGTGTAAGTTAACTTTGGGCGTGATTGGTCGTCAGAATATTTTGGGGCGACGGAATTACCATACCTTACACAGGTGTGCATGATAGTTTATTGTTCACTTTAATATGTTTTATTAAGCATTTATGGATGTGACGTGTTTTCGGCTTTAAGGTTTCATGCGGCTATGGAAAATTTTCAAATACCCGATAAAATGTTATACAATTTAATAGTCAGATTAGGAGGTCACTTTGATAAATCTATACTAATATTATAAAGCTGAAGAGTTTGTTTGTCTAATCTCAGGAACTACTGGTTCGATTTGAAAAAATATTTTAGTGTTGGATAGCCCATTTATCGAGGAAACATCACGCTGCGACCAATAGGAGCGGAGCAGCAATGAAAAATGTTGCAAAAACGGGCAAATTCTCTTACTGGCAGACGAAGTTGCGCGGGTCAGCTGGTTGATAATATAATATGGAGACCATGTCACAAATAAATTTAATTATAGCATATTGGCAGCTTTGGACCAGCGTAGTGGGCTATAGATTTAAGCCACTCTGAGAAGAGGCTTATGTCCAACAGTGGGATTGCTTATAAACAGATCTGATATCATTATTATGATTAAAACAAGTAATAATTACTGAATTGAGAGATTGGTTCAACATTCCCTGAGCTACGTATCGTCGGTATGTTCGGAATCTATCGGAGGGTATCTAGTGCAAACAGTTCGATATGAATTCCTTCTTACTATGAGAATAACTTCCATTTATTGTTCAAAGCTTAATGGAGAAATATTGGCTTACTGGCTGCCAATATAGAATAAAGAAGTAAATGAGCATCAAATAATCGCCACAGAAAAAGACGTTTTAGTTCAAAATTATATTAAGGTTTTTATACATTCGCGATTATCGATTACTAGCTTTTGCCCGCGGCTTCGCTCGCGTTAATTTTGAATTTGACAATCAATTCGGGTTGTACTCTGCTTGTATAATATAATAATATAATTCAATCATGATTCGAAAGAAACGTGGCGCCACGCCATCTATTATCATAAGAACGTTTTTGTTCTTTTCCTCTGGAACAGTACATTTTTCGGAATAAAAGGTAGCCTATGTCCGTTTCTGTACACCTGACAAGGTATATGCAAAATTTCAGGATGATCGGTTCAGTGGTTTAGGCGTGAAAAGGTAATAAACAAACAAACAAACTCATTTTCGCTTTTATAATATTAGTTAGGATTAGGATTAGGATAGTTAGGATTAGGATTAGGATAGGATTAGGATTTTGGCTTCGAAGAGATTACATGATGGTCTCTTGCAAACAAAAAATATTGCACGAATAGCGTAGGGGCTTAAGTGATCGACTTGCCACTTTCATTGCGCGGAGTGCTGTGATTCGACCCCCAGGGGCCCACGGGAGACTCGACGGAGATCTACGTTGGCGTGAAAAAAAATGGGAATTCACAAGTCATAAGCGAGGGTCCACGAAAATTTATTTGCTTTCGATAGTGAAGAACTAATATGTTGGCGACTGTTAAAATTCGACAAGCTCAGCGACTGTTACTTGTAAAAACTTGCATACCTATTCCATATTCAGTACCAGTGGTTTTTCGATTTATCGATAGAGAATTACTAAAAAAAGGTCAGTCCGCTTATCGTGGTAGGTTCAATCCCTAAAATTTAAAAAAAAAGAGCCCGTGGAGATTTCATAAATTTTTTTATTGCATGAACTTGTTTAGCTGCAGGGGGTCCACCGGACCCAGCTAAATTTTGAAAGTGGTCTATGAGAAAAAAGTCTGGGGACCTCTGGTCTACACCTACATCGCAAAACTAAACCTCTCGTCTCTAACACATAACTTGTTCATACATTAACATACTTAAGTACCTAATGTTTCGTTATGAAGTGTCCGTCTGACGGACTAAAAGGGATATTAGATTAGAACAATAATACAATTATAACTTGTGCAAAAGCTTCGTCTAATGGAAGGGATGAAACGGGACTCGCATAAAAATTATATACGACCGTACTTTGAGTTATGCTGAGTCATTTAAAGGACATCAGAGCTGGAATTAGACAGGTAAAGTAGTTAAAGTTAAATGATAATTATTTACTTTCCTGCCTTAGTCGTTATAGTGAATCGTCTGTTGTGAATGAGGTCTCGGTTCGATGCCTGAACATGACAAAGTATTATTGTTTTTTTCTAATAAGCAACTCTTAGCAGTAACATGGTTATAGGATTACCCCTATTACGTGAAGCACATTTCCAGACTTCCGAGGATCCAATAAAGTCTTGCCAAACTCAAGAAATGAACCCCAGACCCCACGCACAACAGTCATATTTATAACTTCTGCATTACCGTAGCAGTACAGTTCAGTCTATTCCGTAACTACCGTCATCTTTAAATTAATTTTACTAGGTGTTGGTTACACGAGTGTTATGTTAGCTATTGCAGTCCAGGAAAATACTAATCTGTCCAAAGAACGCTATCCTGTAAATCTAGACCTTCAATAGCCCATTGAAGCAGCCAGGCGCCCACATTTTAACAGCATTTTACCTCAGTGGCTCCTAGGACCCATTAATAAAGGCGTAAACCTTAGAAAACAGTAAACGCTCCCAGCTTTTATTGTTTATATAAATTACTTTTAATACCAGAAGAAAACTTAACTTGCATCTTGCTTACGTTGCGTGTCGAAAGGATTGCGGATAAGCATGTAGTGTTATTTTTATTTATTATGTTGTTAGTAAGTAAAATTATATCCGTTTATTAAATAACACAATAATTATAAGGATACTTTTAGAGCACTGGCATCATTTTATTATCGTCCTTAGTTTCTTATTACTAGAACACTCATTAATGTGTATTGTCTAATTTAACGTGTCTTATAGAATAGCAAAACATTAGGTCTCTTCTCCCTAGCCTTTATTATTCCCAAGTCACTTGGGGTCGGCTTTCTAGTCTAACCGGATTAGACTGGATATCAGTTTTTACACGGAGCGACTGCCATCTGTCCTCCGCAACCCGATGGCTAACGATACCCTAAGGCTAGACCAGTGTCCCTGACACTGGTCTAGCCTTAGGGTATCCTATATTAGAGGATATTAGAGGGCACCGACTTCCCAATAAAGACTGCCATAGATGTTCATGGCAGTCCTTCTCCTTCCCACTTCCTTTTATTCCTAAAGGGTCGGCAACGCGCAAGTGATGCCTCTAGTATTGCAGGCGTCCATAGGTCCATAGGCTACGGTGACCACTTATCATCAAGTGAGTCGTATGCCTGTTTGCCACAATAGGTGTATAAAAAAAAATTGCTTAATGCTGTTTATATAAGTGTGTGATTAGTCTTTAAGGTCTAATAATTTGAGTCATGACAGTTAAACGTAAATAGCATCATGACTCAAATTATTATAAATTTGAGCGATGGCTAACTGGATTTGTATGCAAGTGTCGTCAGCGAGGAAGCGATTACAGGGAGTCCATTAAAATAACCGCGAACGCGACTGTGGTTTGTGGTTGGAACGGTTGGTGCCACAACTTAAATACTTAGAGCGATTAAAAGTAGAGCTCACATTTTTTTATTTATCTGTATATTATTCTTTAGACATCCCGAGGTTTGTTTTTTCGAAGTTATGTGTTTATTAAATAGTTAAATATAGTGATATATAGTAAGTGTACTATAACGACGAAGGAAAACATCGTAAGGAAACCTGCATGTCTGAGAGTGGAGAACTCTAAGGTATGTGAAGTTTGCCAACCCGCACTGAGCCAGCGTGGTGGATGCCTTACCATTCTTACACTGAGAAGAGGCCAGGGCCCAGAAGTGGGACAGTTAAATATAGGGTTGATATTATATTATTACTAGCTTTTGCCCGCGGCTTCGCTCGCGTTAATTTAGAATTTGACAATAAATTCGGGTTGTACTCTGCTTGTAATAATATAATTCAATCATGATGCGAAAGACACGTGGCGCCATCTATTGTCATAAGAACGTTATTATTGTTTTCCTCGGGAACAGTAATTTTTTTCGGGATGAAAGGGAGCCTATTTCCGTTTCTGTACACCTGACAACGTATATGCAAAATTTCAGGGTGATCGGTTCAGTGATTTCGGCGTAAAAAGGTAACAAACAAACAAACAAACTCATTTTCGCTTTTATAATATTAGTTAGGATTAGCATAGGATTAGGATTAGGATAGGAAGTTAGGATTAGGACTGTACATTATTTCGGGTAAACGTACCTTATTAGGAAAATATCTAAAGTATCTACGTGAAAATACTTTATTTTACCGATGTCGGCTTTTACAGAAAGAAAGAAGAAAGAAACATTTATTTGCACAGAATACAGGTGGTACCAGATTTAACAATGGTGAATAGTTCAGGCTACATTCTGCCTGTATTAGGCATGCAAATATTAATTATTATATAAAACAATTAAAATATTAGTAACAAAATGGCAAACTATATTATTATTTAGAATATTAATCATTATTATATTACATTATATTAAAAAAAAATTGCCAAAAAATTAAAGTTTATAATTAACAAATAAAAAATAGGAGTTGATCGTAGAGGGGTGAAAAATTGAGAGTAATATGAGATTTTTAATTGTAAGTCATCAAAAAATAAAAATAAAAATTTACCAAAAAAAATTAAAGTTTTTAATTAACAAATAAAATATAAGGGTTGATCGTAGAGGGGTGAAAATTTAGGGTTGTATGTATTTTTGTATGCTGTGTCATAAAAAAATAAAAACAAAAAATTTTGCCTAAAAAATAAAAAATAAAATTTAGGGGTGGACTACCCTTAACATTTTGGGGGATGAAAAATAGATGTTGGCCGATTCTCCACCCTGGCCGACAATCACGCTAAGGATCACAAAAATCGGTCGAGCCGTTTCAGAGGAGTTCAAGTTCGAACCCCGTGACACGAGAATTTTATATATTAGATATTCCAAACGTTGCTTTAGGGATATACCTTCAGACAAGCCGTAGGTGTTTGTGACATTTGCTCTATAAAACCCAAATACAATATGCTCACCTTTTTGAGCTTCAATCAATTTATTATAAAGTCATATTCATTGTTGACATTTCAATATATTACAACTTGCCAAGTGAACGTCGCCATTGTAGTGTGATGTCAGATTTGTATGTCTGTAAATAAATAAATAAAATAAATGTTAGTAAACACGCCATCGCTTGAAGCTTATCTCTTGGAGTAAATAATAACGGAAAGCGAAACGATCTATTGTTCGGTACGTTGAAATTCAGTGCGAATATTGAATTTGGGTACAGCTTAGTGCGCAAATGCATATGTTACCGAAGTTACGTCAACATTTTATTATTTTGTGGAAGCACGAATATAATATTTTCAAAGTATTTATTCTTAAGGATTTTGCCATGCAAGTACCTAAAGATTCTCAATCTATTCTCAGTCGAACTTGTCCATCTAATCACTAATCGCCACACATACTATGTTACTTCGAAAGCGAAACCTATTGACAGTCAAATTGCAACGAAACGATAAATATTTAACAAACACGATTTCATTGAATCAATGTTTAAGACAGAGTTTCTCAAGTTTATTATACCCCTTGGGGTGATGTGTTCACAAAACTAGTGCACATAAATCTTCCGCCAATGCATATCATATTTTTATATCATAATTGTTTTAAATCTAAAATCTGTAGAAACATTAAACTATAGTGTAACAGTCCAACGATAAATTATATAATTATCGTTATAATATGAAAATAACAAGGCTCGCATTTGATGCCGTCTTCGTCCTCCTTATCTTTCTTAAATCTGATTGATTTTGGAACTGTTGCAAATGTCGTATCATCTAAAAGTGGTCGTGGTCTGTAAAGGGGTCGCAAGACAAAAGTTTGAGAAACACTTTATACACAAATCATGAGTGGACCAAGGCTTTTGATAATGAGAGAACGTTGACATGTCCAGAATGGTGATTTGAAAATCATTGAAATAAAGTTGTACATTAAAATTCTGACGGGTTTGCATGCTAATGTGTTTAGACCTTCTAGGGCCCTTTTTAGTAAGTTGAATTAAATTATTTCGTGTTGAATAAAGTGCTGTATATAAAAATGTAAAATGTAGGTCTAAGCTGCTAAGATATATATAAATATAAAATTATATTATTTCAAGAGCTTAAGTCTAGCTATATATTAAGATACATATGAATAATCTACTAATGTAAAGACATACCGATTTTAATAAGTTGAAAGGCACAATTTTCTTTTAATTTTAGTGCCACTGGCTTCACTTGTAGAACATAACATGACGTAAACTAACGCCTGTCACCTAAGGGGCAGGAGGGCAGAATTGTCTTACCACATCCTACATGTCCCAATCTTCATTCTAGATCCTGCGAAGTAGGCAGCCATTTGATTGGCTTTTATGAAATTCCAAACTTCTAAGAATTTTCTAATAGAAATAGGTAATAATAATAATAGGACTTTCACTGCCTTCAGAACCAAACTGAAGACGTAAATATGAGCACAATCTTATGCCACAGACAAATCAAAGAAAATGATGTATACATTTGGCTTAAGACCACGCATAAAACTAGCAATAAAGGTAGTTCTTACAGTTCTTATAATTTGAAAGATAATTCTTACTGTACCCTATTTCAACGCTTAAAAACAACTAAATACCGGCCTTTAAACTACAAGCCGTTAGCTAGGAAATGTCATCGAAGAAAACCACTAATCACTAACTTTGTCGCAGCCGAAGAACTTTCCCACAGCAAATAGGCCGTTTCTTTAAACATTAATAAGAAAAATCATATCAGCCATTAGAAATGTGGCATCGTTACCACACTTTCCACCACAAAAACTAGTCGTTTGTGGTCAGACCTCAGTGTTGCGTGCTCGTGACTCTATTCGTGAATCAGCTATTAGTGCTAGATGCCGTCATGTAGCTGTGATTCATTGTTTTTATGTTGCCGGTATTTTCTTTTCAATTAAGGCTATTTATTAGTGACGCACACTAGCGCCAAATAGCCTTAAATAGCCTTAATAATACAATAATTTATATTACACCACCAATACTAAGATTTGGTTAAAAAAATTAACTCATCTAATTGCGAGTATTTGTAAGACCAATAGTATCATCCTCATAGCATGCCCATATTAATTAGGTTAGGTTGAGATTGTTTATCTCCCATAGGCGAATACCTTATTCGGTTTTACTGCAAGGAAGCTTGCAATAGCATCATGGAATCTGATTTGGGTAGGTGGCAAAAACATTGGACCTTATTGTAAAACTTATCTAATATAATAATAATATTCTATCACATACACACAACACCATCTATCCCAAACTAAGCAGAGCTTGTACTATGGATACTAAATAATGGATAAACATACCTACATACATTTTTTTTTGTAAATACATACATATTATACGTAGAAACACCCAAACCAACACAAACATCCATGTTCATGCACACAAATGTTTGATTTGTGCGGGAATCGAACCTGCGACCTCATGCGTGGCAGTCGGTTACACTAACCACTACGCCACCGAGGCCGGCATATATCTAATCTTAACTCGCAGACAATAAGCATTATGTCAGCCAACAATATGCTATTTCTAATGAAAGTTATAAAAATATAAAAAAAAATAAAGAAATTGATGTAACAAACACAAAATTGAATTCAATAAACCAAGCCAGTTTACTTTATAGTAGACATTACATCAGTCGGTATGTAGGCTAAGTATATAAAAGTTTTATAGCAGACGAATCTAATGTTGCCGCGGCAGATGTTCGGATCACGAATGTCTTAATCGTCCCAGTCCCGGTTTTACGTCAGCTTTTCCCATGCGTATTGAATTCAACTTACAACACGCGATCCAGACATCTTTAGTCATTCGCTTAGCAAATTTAAAAACACAACTGCTATAGTTATTTTATAGCAGTCACTAATATTAGAAACGTCTTAAATTAAAAGCATATTAAGATATAATAGTTATATAAAATCTTTAATACTACGCTGTATATAGTCAATATTATGTACGCCGTAAGTCATATCAGATAAAACATCTTGTAACGAATTTTTTATATTGTAAAAATATGCTTTAAATAAATAAAGTTACCTACACGAAAATCATTATTATATTTTTGGAGGGCATTGCAGACTAGAAAAGCTCGTCAGATGTGCGTGCGTGCGTCGTGTATCAGACACACAACATTCAAACGGGATTACATATAATGACCACCAAAAATTCTAATTGTGCAGCAAAATATGCTTACTAAAATATATCATAACGAGTATACGCCTCAAATCACTGCATTCCGTCTCGGCAGGGTTAGGTTATGTTAGGTTTCTTCTTAAACCCACCCAAAAATATATTTTGATCGTCAACAGACTTTGATCTCTTTAAATATATTTTGCTGTGCAATTTGGTGATCATTTACTATTTTTGACTGTTATATTTTACTATATTTGGTGATAAGTTAAACATAAGCCCAATCAAACCGTAAAAACAAGGAATTGCCCGACTCGGAACAACTATTCCTGGCGTACATATATTTTTATCTTGTTTAAGAACAAAACAAACAAAGTACGCCATCCGTGCATTGCAATTTAGCACTTAAAAAAGCCTGGCGAAATGCAGGCTTAATAGACATCTGCCTATATCTTTGGAGCAACGTGACTTCATGAATATATACATATGTAGGTAAGCTATCAATATCTAAATGGCGGCGGTTTGCCAAACTGCCACAGTTTTCGCCACAAATGTTTATCGGTTGAACAGGCATTAAGCCGCAAGCACAGCCGCCGTGCGACTGCTAATCGCCTTGTACAGTAATCTTTTGGCTCATGCGCCAAGCATTGCAAACATTGTTGACTTTGCCAATATTGGACATTTACCGATATGACTAGGGTACTTGCATTATCTTAGTGTCCCAGTGATTATGGATGAAATACAATTGAAACGTTCGGGAAAAGTATAGTCAAAGTCAAAGTAAAAAATCATTTATTCATTTAGGTCACAAAGTAACACTTATGAACGTGAAAGTAGTTATAGGTTAGTGAGATTACTAAATTACTGAATACATATAAACAGTTAAGTTACAAAATAAGTGTATACTATTGTTTATAAAATAAACCGTAATAATAGAAATATTCAGAAGTTTAGTTTTAATGTGTAACATTTGCTTACACGTAAGACAATATTATCAATAGTTAGTCTTAAAAGCTTAGCACTATAAGTATGTAGATAATACTTATAATGGTATTTCTATCAGCACTATAGCATTTAATTAAATAGTCAGTTTGGTTCTGCTATTGCAACAATTGCTAATTTTGTCTGTGTTTTTAATATTTGCTAAAATGTCTGCTTTACTGAAACGGCTGCTATTTTTACACTTCGACAATAATATCTTTCTTTTGTTTTTATTTCCTTAGCACGCTGTAAATAACCCTTTTGGGGCTTACGCTAAAAACTTTTTCGAACGTGCAGAAGCCTTCGAAATTTTTAATCTATTGCGTGTAATAGGAGATCTATCGAGACGCTAACCATAGCTGCGGCATGTTTAGCAAACTATTGCTACATATGAGACCTACTAAATCTGTGGAAACTACTAATAGAAAACGGAGTCTGCCAGATACCGTCTCAGTACAATTACCTTTATTGTTGCGCGTAGTAGAATCAAACTTAAAATCTATTAATAGCTTCACCTTTGGCACCAAGTAGCTTGTACAAATATCTATTGACCAATATTGGCCTGATTGGGCCAGCGATTGGCTAACGCACGATAACCTTGACATAACAGTGTTGGTAATGTCTACTAATGATTGACGATAACCCTTCACTAAGGCTATCCTCACACGACACGTTGCCGCCGGTGAGATCACTGCAGCTTACTTTTGTAAATTGTGAACACTGTTTCTTAGGACTCTTTTTGCGGCCGATCATTTTATTCTTGGGTCAGGTAAAGTTTTATAAGATTTTTCTTGTCGAAAATTTCTGTTCAAGGAACGCACTAGACAAAAAGCAATAAGCTCGCATCCTATTTATTGGAACTTGAAAACATGGCGAAATGTAATTGTACTACACCTCTGTCATCATTTTTTAAGATACACAAGGGTGAGTCTATGGATCCCCAAAAAGCTATGTATAAGCGTATTGGAACAACATTTCTTTAAGAATATGTTCTGTACCACTTAAGATGCGCCGAGCGTAAAACGCAGTTGGAGTGAATGACAGAGCTCGATATAAAAATCGGCGCGCGGCCCCCATAGTAAAATTGTATGGAGGATTTGAAGTGCTTTTTTGATAAATATGTATCTTTATTGTCAGCCAATAACTTAAATATTTGGAACGGACAAATTGTAATATATCTATTTATGTTTCGTTTAAGCTGTAAAATAGGATAGATTTCTAGTGCTATAATCTAAAAAATCACTTAATACGAGCTTACGTTTTTGCATTTTTCGTGCAAATTTGCGTAATTTTTTAGGCGAAAATATTAATTATTTAAATTTTTTAACAGGGAGTAATTGTAAATACATTCATTGTTATGGTAAATGTATATTTTATATTTATATTAAACAAAAGTGTTGATTTTATCAACTTAACTGTAACCGCCTGTTTTGGCACATTTCGCTCGTTGCAGTCTTAATAGGTAGTCAGAAAATTTCCGTGCGTGCGGCTGCTGGGAAATTACGAAAAATCCAATACAGTACCAGTTCTTCAAACCGAATATAGCGAAGCGCAGTAATGTATTCGAATGTATTAACCAGACTATACATAACTGCCTGCGCACCAGCCTTAACTATGTAAGTTAGGGTGCGTAGTGCAAGTTACTTTTAACCGACTTCAAAAAAAGGAGATTCTCAATTTAACTGTATGTTTTTTTTTTACATTAACGCGATTGAACCGTATACCGAGTTTGGCTCTCTGATTAGTTAAGAGCTAATAGAGCGCCGAAAACGTCATAAACATGTCGATCGCGTTAACGTAAAACAAACTCGCACTAGGCGCTCAGGTAACACGTTACACAGAAATTGTATTCGAATGCAATTATTCGCATTATAAGAATCGAAAACATGCAAATTACGTGATAGTTATGTAATCGAGTACAGATCACAAACGAGTCACACGATATATTCATGAACTGTATTATAAGTCACTGTACATTATGTTAACCCCTTGAATATCGTCGCTGAGTTGTGAAACAGTACGTATATCAATAAATCGTCGTCTCTCGTGTACGAGATAAATGGGGCACATCTGGTGATGCTGTACGTTCATAGAACAAAGTGCTTGTGAACTTTTAATGTTGCGTCTAATTTTGTTGTTATTCATGACGCGGATATTGTTGCTGGTTTATTAGCATAAATAATCCTGCTTAAGTTCATTTATCGTCTTACAGGCAACCGAACCTAAATATCGAAATAACTTAAAACTTTGTGTGATCCACAAATGTTTGTTCCGAGTCTGAATATTCTACGTGTCCGTTGTGTCCGTTGTTTGAATGTTTGTAAAGTCTCCCGCGACACAGAATTTATTTCTAGTGCGGGAGTAGTTTTTTTTAAATAGAAAAAATAAAGGAAAGCTCCCAGTTTCTGTAATGCGGATCAATATAATCTCTGACAACAGATGTGAATGGCTGACGGATTTAGCAACATTGAAATTAAACTACTGTTTACGGATTGTATTGCAATCAAAGTCAATCAAATCCGTTGACATGAATTTGATTTTGACAGATCGATGTGACCTTTCAGACATCACGTGTAAGTGTCTGAAACAAAAATGGCATTGCTAAAGCTTATGCGTTATCGTTTTAGGTCCCACGTAAAAGCTCACCTTTACATGGGACTATAACACACAAATATACGAAAAAGTAGCTTGGTATAAGTACCAAGCCATTTTTTCGTACATTTGTGTTAAAAAGTTACACTAAGTTTTAACAACAGATTTATTTAGTTATGGATAATTTGATGTAAAGAAATGTCGGAGATAAGATTTAGTAAGCAATCTATATGAGTATATAAGCTGTGCTCAGACTATTCATTATAGGGATTAAATATAATGATCATCAAAAATACTAATTGCACAGCAAATAACGAGCACCTATACGCCTCAAATCACTGCATTCCGTCTCGGAAGGTTTAGGTTATGTTAGGTTCCTTCTTAAACACACTCAAAAGTAGGAGCTCGGGCTCTGTCGACTTAGTTTGATCTCTTTAAATATATTTTGCTGTGCAGTTAAATACTACCCTTCATTATACAGAAATAATTTGTACAATTCCGTCAAGCTACCTGATCTTTCTAAATACTCATCATTAATGCGATGGTAAACTGAATAAGCAATCATGTTCTCCTGAATATGTATACTGTGTTTCTCAGTTCTATGAATAGAGATCTATTCTGTGTTTCAAGGAAACACTGGTGAAGCAGCACGTTAATCTGTCAGTCAATGAGTGTGCTTTCCCTAGACGTAAATAAAGGAACAATTAATTATTTATTTCAATGCATTATTTATCATCCGGTGTATTAATTGTGTCCGGTAGTCGACAATGGGCACGTCAAAAACAAAAGCGAACTGTGTGCAAAAATACGGCAAGATTATTTGGTTGTCATTTAATAGTTCGGGAGTACCGCGACAATAATTTTATTCTTTGCACGTTTTCTGTCGGAGAACGCATGTTTCAGTTGTGATAAAAGCTATCACAGCCTATATATCTGTCAATGCTTTTAAAATGTTGTTAGAACTATTTTATGTAGCTCAAGTATGATTTTTAGATAAGTTTAAGTGTCATTCTATTTTTCTATTCCCGAAAAACACTTTGTCTCTCGTGTTTTCAGCAACGCAACATGTAATAGACATCCATAACAGTCGATATACGGTAGCCAAATCCGACAGACCAAAACAGGCACTTAAGTCAAAAAAGTGATTGTCAGATTGCAAGCAGCTGTCTATTACAGTTTTATTATTCCAATATTGTAACTAGTGCCTTATTAATCCTGCAAAAGGAAGTCATTGTGCTGCCTTCAAAAGAGCAAAATATTTTATTAATCACAGAAATACAAAAGCTGGTTATCGGTCTGCGATCTTTTGTAGGGTGAAATCTTTTGTCCAGGCTCTTCCAGGTTTAAGAGGAAATCTTTTGTACCAAATTTCTAGAATATAGTCTCCATGCCCTTAATACAGGGTTTTATTGCTAATTTAGCTGTCATTTATCTTTAAATCTCGTCCACGAGGTCGTTCAAATTGACTCATTACCCATTAACCGATTGTCTTGAAATACATATAACATTATTTTAGTACTAAATTGGTAAATAACAGATAACGTCAGATGAATCTCGGTCAGCGTATTACGGTGTAATTGTTTCCCGGAATGGTAATTGTGTTTCTGTTTAGGGCTGCCACGAGTAATTGCTTTCAATTTGCGTTTAACTGAAAATATACCTCGTTCAATTCATATAAACTTCGATATTCTAAGGTAGGCTAATAACACTGCGATTGAGTAGAGAAACTTGTTTAAATGGCTTTATATATTACTGAAAAAAATAAGTATTATACGATGACATTGGCGATATTACGCGCACAAAAAAAAAGATGTTTGTCGCGAGCCTCGTTAAATATGTTCCCTTAACATGTTTTATATCAAGCGCAAAATAGAAATTATGGTATTTACACATAAGTTAAAATTATCACATGCTTGCTAAAACAAATGGACATCTTCTATGTTATGTAAACGTAATTTATTTTTTAGTAGAAACTTTGGTACCTAGTTTCCATATACGACTTTACAATCGCATTTGTATTTTCTGTCTAAAGTCATAACCCAACATAAGCCGCCATGTATCGCACGTTACAGGAAATTGTGAACAATAAATATTATTTATTCATTAATGGTC
Organism: Catocala sponsa; assembly: GCA_963564715.1. Classification (NCBI taxonomy): domain Eukaryota; kingdom Metazoa; phylum Arthropoda; class Insecta; order Lepidoptera; family Erebidae; genus Catocala; species Catocala sponsa. The sequence continues at coordinate 724,099 of OY751347.1, forward strand.
GTGACAGCCCTGACGCAAACTACAGGTTAAGGCTCAGTACAGGCTACGATCGCGGATAAGATGACAGTTGAACTTGTAATAAGGGCTTTCACGCAAAATATTTTGTGCTTACCGATGTGTAATTTGTATTTAAATATATATAATGGGCACGCCAGAATGTTAAGAGTAGTTTATTATAGTTATAAAAAAGTTAATGCTTTTATCGGCAAATTAAGGTAAAGTCTGATAATTTTGTGGTAAAATTACGGGAGCAATTTATAATGGCGTAGCTATTTTGATCTGAGTAGAAATAATTTTACCTCAATTTTCAAATATAAGACGTTGCTAATGGTAACAGGAATGGTCCTATTTCAGTAGAATGACGTCATTATTGAATATTATCCATCCGCAATTATTGATGCTGTTAATATCTCGCTACCATCTGTTCGTCAATCTAACCCGTTTCCTCTCGACTCTTTCTTATACCATATTGTATCTATTATATATATATATATATATCCCATGCCGCGTTTTTCTTTCTATGTCGTCACTTTTATTTTCCAAAATTAATTGCTTTGACTGTTTGCCGTATTCTCATTTCCCTGAACACACTAATTCTTCAGTATAACAAACATTAGGGACATTGCGGTTCTAAACTTTCTAATACTAAAGACCAACAAATCTTAGGCATTGCAAGGCACATAATGCTACGCTTATTACATAAGGGGTAGTTAATGGTGTACTTCACCTACATTTTGTTTAGTATGATTTAGGGTCAGCGCCGACGGACGGAGTGGTGGCGAAGAGACTAATTCAGTAACAATTTAAATTCAACCTAAGTGCTTCAGAATACGAAACAAAATGGTACAACGAAATAAAATGACGGCGAGCGACTCAAAGCGCGGTCATTTTATTTCGTTGTACCAAATACAGTCGTATTCTGAAGCACTTTAGATTGAATTTAAATTGTTACTGAATTAGTCTCTTCGCCACCACTCCGTCCGTCGGCGCTGACCCTTAGGCCCTACATAATAGATAGTGAGCCTATTGACATTCTGAGCCTCCATGCTGCTACTTAAAATTTCTTAATATATAAGCCCAATTCTACAAGCCTACCTAAGCCACATGCAATCGAATTCGAGACCTCATGCATACCAGTCGATTTCACTTCTGCTGCGTCACCAAGGCAGTCTCAATGTCAGTCTCAATTAACGAGAAAGCTAACAAACTATCAGTGTATATTGCTGACGATAGAAATGTGAGACAATAAAAATGTACTGGCTAATCTTTTCTAAAGAAGTTTTTGTTGTTTTGAATATTACGAAATACTCGCAACTGACTGTCAATGTTCTGTGTTAAAGAGGCAAATAAAGCAGAAGAGTTGTCGTAAACTTACACATGATATAATAACTTACAAGTTGTAAAACACAAGACGAACCCAGAAATCTCTGAAAGCATAAAGTCGCTGCTTACTTTACCGTGGTATAACCGTTAGCTACCGTCCAGTCTATAACAGATGCAATGAAAACGTAATGGTTGCAAACGAAACAGATTGAGTGCTCAGCCATTTATCCCGGGGGATTCGTATACGAGCACCATCTAAAGGGGTATAAGAGGTATATTGGAATTGAGAAACCGCTTAATGTTTATTAATACCGATTGCAGCACTCTCTGGTTTTAGTTTATTGAAGCAAAGACATTTTAGATTAGAGTTTCAAGATGGCGCAACAGATGCTGGTTGCGGTACGTAAATCCCTGTGAGATTTCACAAATTGGTTTGTGGTTGCATCTTGTTATAGAAAAAGTATTGGTTTTGGCATTTGTGTGAAAGCTAGTAAGTTTTGAGTGATTACATTGAAGAAGAAGAGCTTTTCCAGTCCACCCCTCTCAAAATGAGACGAGGCCCATGGCCTGCACTGGGGCAGTTTATAGGGCTGATACATTTATATTTGGATTGATTACATTCAAGAAGAAAGGCTTTTCCATGCTTCGAAAAGAACTTAAAAGTATAAATTCAAAGTCTTGGCAGTTGGTCTGACCATCTGACCCATGTGTGAGCTTCATGTAGCTAGTAAAAAATACGATGAGAAAAAAAAGGTCTCACTCATCGTAAATATTTTGTTCCTATATTGACAGAAACGTTTATATCTTAATATAAAGTGATATTAATATACCTTCCCTTTAATATATTGACAGAATCCCAAAAGAAAATACTGGCAGACTCGGGTAAAACTAGCCGCTAATAAAACGTACAAAATAACTGGGATAAAGAAGGATCCTTTATTAGGCTCGGGTCGTATAAGCCGAGCTAGTATTATTCTAGAGGTCACCGCGCGTGATGCAATCGAATTAACTTCCAGACTGTTTATATTGAGCCTGTTTTATGCAGCACAGTATTTTGGAGCAACTCTTAGTTTCTAAATGACGTCAGAAGTAAGTCATGGCGAATTGTCTTCTGAAACCTGAAATGAGGACTGGAGCAGTTTTATGGTATAAAAATATTCTTACTGATATTTAGGCACTGTATAAAATGAGTATCTTTCTACATAAATCAGCATGTTTCTACATAATGGCTTAACGGCTTCGCTCGCGTTAATTTACAATTTGACAATCAATTCGGGTTGTACTTTGCTTGTAATAATATAATTTAATCATGATTCGAAAGACACGTGGCGCCATCTATTATCATAAGAACATTATTATTGTTTTCCTCGGAAACAGTCATTTTTTTCGGAATGAAAGGTAGTCTATGTCCGTTTCTGTACACCTGTCAACGTATATGCAACATTTCAGGATGATCGGTTCAGTGGTTTAGGCGCGAAAAGGTAACAAACAAACAAACTCATTATCGCTTTTATAATATTAGTTAGGATTAGTCTGGATTTCACAAATGTTATTTTACTTGCAATATTATTTAATAGGATAATTAATAAAATAAAGTTATATATAACTGAATATTTAGTTATCCGCTCTTCTCAGTTATGACTACACCCTTAGAATTATGTTTCAGCATCTCAGACGATTTTCCAGGAAAAGCTTTTGTATCCATTTTCTTTTTAAATTGTAACGTCGGCAAAGTATCTGGAGAATTTTAAATGTACCTATTCATCTGATTTATTTCTTCTCTAGAGTATGTTCAAGGAATTTATTTTTTCATTCTAAATAGAAGTAAACATAAATAAGGCAAACAATTTGAATACGATCTACTATTTAATGTCTGCTATATAGATTAATACTTTTCTTTTGAAGTAAAAAGCAGTTTGCATTTACGTATTAATATAATTATAATATTATGTATGGATTTAATATCTATATATACGTGAACATAAAACTTCTAAGCATAATTATAGTTAGCAAGAAAATTTTGAGATTTGAAATGATTTAAAATTAAGGAGGACAAAAACCAAAAGTTTGTTTGAAATAAATCATTGTCGATATTTGACCGCTGGGTGCCCACTAGTTTCTATAAATTTAGTAAGAGGGTTACCGTGAAACCGAATTTTTCCGCATTAGTTTTAGTCAAATTATTCGACAGGGTTCTTCGCTAATTATTCTTCTTTTATTTCCTTAAACACGTAAAATGATAAGTATAAAATTCTAAAAAGCGCTAATTTAATGCTTGCTACATTAGTTACAGCTTAAATACAAATCAATACTAATCCTTGGCCATTGACCCATTTCAGCCAGATATTGTGGAAGAGGACATAACAGGTCAAGTGCTACCTGATTGTCACAAGAGCATACTTAGTCGAGCACCATTGATGCCACTAGCCAAGTGAAAGACGCCTGCTTCCAAATTCTGCCATTTAATAAGTGGGATGAACCGGGTTTTACGGTGACAATATGGCAGAAATTAATATTTACCATAGCGGGATTGAATTATGGGTTTAATTCCAACATTATATTCAGGTTCTGCCTAGTTCAGTTGCCAGCGGATAACTATGTACTGTTACACGCTCTAACACTTTTGTTCATTATGTAATGTCTTGTGTCTTGTGAATAAAGAAGTAATAAATTATTTATTAGTATTATTATGTCAGAACACTAAGACTCAGAATATCTATTTGTGGAACAAATCAAATTAAATATTCTCAGTCTTTGTGCTCTGTGTTCGTTTCAATTTACTTAAAGAGATTCGCGATACAGGCATTAAGTGCAGGGCCAAAGTTGTATTTTTAAAATTATAAATAAAACAAAACAAAACGTACTTTTAAAATATGAAGCTGTCTGAACATATCTAAATGGCTTCTACCCAGACAACATACATAGTTGCATGACTGTGATTATACAATGATAAGTACATACCAATACTGAGAATAAACAGGTACTTTTTGTTCGGCCAGACAATTTTAAAAAGACAAGCCAAACACTCCTAAATCTCGGAGCAGACGGTGAAAGTAAAATCGAAAAGCTCCATAGCCCGAGGATATCGGATGCAACTTGCAATTATCGGAACGTATACCCTCATTATAGGCAGCATCGATTTTATTACTTACGTTTGGTAGTTGAAGTATGCGGTTTAAAAGTAGGAGGTCCCAATATGGGGGAAGGATTTAAGAAGCTGAATTTTGGACCTCGATTTCTAAAGGGAGGAATTTGATGATGTCGGCTGTTTAAAATGCGTGTTATGTTACTTCTGAAAGTAATACAAGTGTATTCTAATGTTGTATTTACATAGACTCTCACCGATATACTAGGTATATATAAGTTCCTAATTTATCAACCTGATATGATTTATAAATTCGACTTGATTTTTACACAAAATAGATGAATTGAATACCACCAACCTCAACACAAAATAAATACAATATTTAGGCGTCAAAGTAGAGATTGATGATGTTTAAGATAATATAGTCATCTTTCAAATACACAACAACAAAATAATGAAACATGATTGTGATCAATTGATTTATAAACTTTAAAAGACGCTGACGGAAACATTCTTATTTAATTTTTCTGTATTTTATTTGATGGCTCTGATATCGCATTTTATTGTTATACAATAGTTGTAAAAAAAATACCTACACAAATCTGTTGATTTCACAAATGTAACGTTGATTATTTTGGGTTGAATATACGGATAATGTTTGTTAGTTGAAGCACTTGCGCATGTAATATACACCGTGGTAATGATCGACGCGAGTCATCTGCGAGTAGCCAGACTGATTTACTCGCACATGTAGTAACTTGCTTCATCTACAAGCATCAATTACTACTATAATAATAAAAAGCTCTCAAAACTATCCCCAAAGATATTCCCCAAGCGTGCTAACTGTATTGTGCTAGTAGGTTACTAATTTATATAAATTGAGGCAACTGGAAACATTGCTGCTATTTCAGTATAATATATTAAGACAGTATAGCTAGGGACTGATACGAGTGTTCTAACATACGTTTGTAGACTAACCAAGTTTCCGTTTCAAACTCTGGGGAAGAAGAAATTCTGAGTAGCAGACTCAGAATTTCTTGACAGAAAAATCAATGAAACTTTACTGAACGAACTCAAAACCTCCAATATAATAGTCGCGTTCAAGACCACTGCGTCAAGGTTGAAAATGATTCCAAATTTGTGTGCCTCTAATAATTAATTAAATTCTAAAACGTTACTAATCAATACACGAACCATAAAGCCCTTTCACCCTTCAACGCTGCAGTATTCAAATTTGGGGTTCGATGGCGCTCGCGACATTAATTCATATTGAAGAATGTTTTCAACCATGGTTCGTGAGGATTGTCAACCGAGCCATAATTTGTGGTCAGCATTAATTTAGTGCTTAAATCGTGTAATAACTTTGTTTATTTTGGTTTACGATTTTGGCTAAGCGGCTTCATGACCTTGATACCTCAATAACTTTTTTTCGGTGCACTTGCACATACTTACGCCAATAAATATGTCCTTGGCTGTCAGTGACTATGAGAACATGGTGCTTCACACTCTTTTTTCACTAGCTATGTTTTATGTACGTGGTTTGCCTAATACCGTCTACATTGGCAAGCTCTGCATTCCTACTAAGAGAAAACCTAACAGAAAACCTCAAAAACACTTTTACTAACCCGAAAATCGAATACGGGATCTGACCATCGGTTGCAAGGATAAGAAGAAACCTACATAGGAGAACGTGACAAATGAGGCACACCAATCCCATAAATACATATTCCAGACAACATTTATTAAAATGGTGTATTCTATTACGCAAGCGTTCCTACCTGAAAGCAGGTTCTGTGGAGGACCTTCTTGACTATTATTACGACAATCTTATAAAAAGGTCAAATGTTATTCATCAGAGTACGCCGGCCTTTGATCTCTACATCACGTTTGTCATGTAACCGCTACAAATGATAATCGTTTTGGACATCACTCGCTTTTGTACAGATTTTATGGTTAATTTGTTTTTAATGTTACATTGATTGCAAAATCGTAATTACGGTTGTTGCCTGTCATATTTTGTATCTGTATTCAATGTAAGTACCGTTTTATTTGAAGTAATACGGTACATTTTTCTTTTTTGTATAGTGTCATGGCAAAGTGATTGTAAGGGACCTGATGGAAAGCCCAATTACAGTCCAGAGACAGTGACGACGAGGAGGAGATAGATGTCTTCTACCCGTCGCCAGTGTCAAGCCGGTCTGACCAGATGCTTCTTCACACTATGTTTGAAGGACCCAATATCGTAGAAGGGAGGGAACACATGTGCCGGAAGACCATTCCAAAGTTGTATGGTACGGCATAAGAAGGAATTGCTGAACTTTTTGGTGCGAGACGGGATTGTGCCAACCGTCCATCCGTGGTTACGAAGACTGGCACGTGTGGTTCACAAAAGGAAGGGGGAAGGTGGGGTGAGGTCAAATAACTCTTCGGAGCATTCGCCATGATAGAGGCGATATAATACGCTAAGGGACGCAATGTCTCTACGATACTTATACGCCTCGTTGATGCCGTCACATTAGTTTGAATTTATGTTTGCATGCCATCATGTGACGGATGCGATTCTCTGAACAGTAACAGTTCTATTGGGTTAATTGGTTAAGAACCAAAAAATCAAAAGCAGTAATACGTTTTTCTTTAGGTCGCATAGTTAAAACCAAAATAATACATTTTATTTATTTATTCACAATGTAACTAAAACTCAAGAACGTCAAAGCTACTTTTTTGATAAAAAATTACTTCTTGCCTGTTGTCATACTCAGCAATATTATACAAATGTATAGAACCTATGAGAAGAAACGACAAGATACACTGAAAGATTCTCAGTAGCACAATGCTAACTAATATTATAAATGCGAATGTGAATTAGTTTGTTTGTAACGCTTGCACGCCTGAACAACTTGACCGATCATCATGAAATTTCGCATACACGTTTTCAGGGAACAGAAAAGGACATAGGGCACCTTTCATACAGAAAAAGTACTATAACAAACCTATCTTACATTTATGCGAGCGAAGACGCGGGCAATATCTAGTACTCAATAAAGTGGACCTGGTGAGTAGTATGAATTTTGAGCTTCGCTGATTTCAGCATGAATTGGCCGGCTCGACCGGGGAAGGACTACCCTCTCAAAGAATATCGACGTGAAATAGCAGTATTCCTACTGTTGTGTTTCGTTCGGTGAGTGAGAGTGCCGGAGGCCCAATCACCCTCTTTCCCCCTTCCCGCTCCTTCTCTTTCCCACTTCCTTTCCTAAAGGGTCGGCAACGCGCAAGTGATATCTCTGGAGTTCCAGGTGTCCATAGGCTACGGTGACCACTTACCATCAGGTGGGCCGTATGCTTGTTTGCCACCTAAGTCGAATAAAAAAATAATAAAAGTAATAGCAATGCTTCAATAACGCTGGACCTAAACCACAGTTATCGAAATGTGTACCTACCTCCTTAGAAATATAATATATGCGTGAATCTAAAAAGGTATTATTAAAAAATAACGGGTTATTTTAAATTTATTTCCACGTTCAGTAACACCTTGCGGTAATTATTTTAGCTTTTTTAATTAATTAATCGATTCGAATGTACATAATTTAATACCTTAATTACTTAATTTAGTAATTAGTAGGGTAATAGCTTCAGTGTTAAATGTTAATGAAGATTATGAATTCAGATACTGACCTTTCAACTGATGTGGTTGATCCACTTTAGGTACAGCTTAGTGAATTAGCATAATTATATTTATTATGCATTCTTCTTTAAGGTTAGCTAGATTTCAGCATGAATGGGCTAGACCGGGCAAGAACTACCCTCTCACAGAATATCTACGTGAAATAGCAGTATTCCTACTGTTGTGTTTCGTTCGGTAAGTGAGAGTGCCGGAGGCCTAATCACCTCTTTCCCCTTTCCCGCTCCTTCTCCTTCCCACTTCCTTTCCTAAAGGATCGGCAACGCGCAAGTGATGCCTCTGGTGTTGTAGGCGTCTATAGGCTACGGTGACCACTTACCATCAGGTGAGCCGTATGCTTGTTTGCCATTCTAGTTGTATAAAAAAGAAAAGATTTGTGATGTGTTATTGGATATCATTTTCATTAATTTCTTAATAGTAGAACGGGGTCTGTACCTGTGTCTTTCGACGGCAATAATCTCTATATCTTAAGACCTTATACCGTAGTTATAATATGACTGTAACACATCTCTGCATTTTTCTTAGGTTATATAAGCGTAAAACTATGTCGACTGCACGGATGGCGGAGTGGTTTAAGTGATAGCCTCGCAATTGTCACTACGCCGAGTGTTGTAGGTTCGATCCCCAAACGTCACAAATCTTTGTGTGCTCCACAAATGGTTGTACCGAGTCTGCGTGTTCTTTGTGTCCGTTGTTTGAATGTTTGTAAAGTCCGCGACACATGGTTTTTCTTTGTGCGGGAGTTGTTTATTAAAAAGAGAAAGAAAAAATAACATAATATATTTGCAACAGCTGCGTGTACTCGTACAATACATTGACTTTAAGTTCCGTATTTCACTGTTTATCCTTAATGGACTTGGCGGAGTTTTCCACTACAATGAGTGCTCACTTTCCCTGTAATTATAAATTATGCATTTAAAATTAAACATCAACGCAGCCATAAGATGGAGCGACATATATGGGAGAATTAAAATACGACGTAGTGATGGGACGCTTTAATAAAAGGATAAAACATTACTGTATTAATTTTTATATTTATTTTAATGCATGACTTTTGCTACAAATCCTAATCCTAACTAATATTATAAAAGCGAAAATGAGTTTGTTTGTTTGTTACCTTTTCACGCCTAAACCACTGAACCAATCATTCTGAAATTTTGCATATACGTTGTCAGTTGTACAGAAACGGACATAGGCTACCTTTCATCCCGAAAGAAATTGCTGTTCCCGAGTAAAACAACAATAACGTTCTTATGATAATAGAAGGCGCCACGTGTCTTCGAATCATGATTGAATTATATTATTACAAGATTGATTGTCAAATTCTAAATTAACGCGAGCGAAGCCGCGGGCAATAGCTAGTAGTTTATAAAACGAACTAAAGAATAGCATATTTGGATTAATATTGAACTCGGCAGTAATATTAAACAAAACCTTAAAATTTGTTTGTCAATTGCAGTCAAATTTGCAACGTATGCGGATTATAGTGCCCAAATATAATATTGCCTATTATTATGGCTGTAAACCTTAAAGCCCAATCCCGTGGAAGACTTATGTACAATTAAGATAAAAGAGAAATATAAGTCAAAGTCAAAGTCAAAAATCTTTATTTCCATAAAAATGTTCAAACAATTCTTGGACACGTCAATTCACTATTATATTAATAAAATAAAATTATAAAAATAAATAGAAGGAAATAAAAATTTAGCATTGAAGAAAAGCCTGTTCGAGGAGTAGAGCTTTCATGAGAGAAGCAGGCAAGAAACTAATGGCCACTCTTTTCAATCGCTAAATGTTTACATCAATACAATTCAAAAGCTGTAGCTTAAAGGTATAGAAATAAAAATATATAATTATATGCAGCTAGCTGTATTAAGTATACTTATGTCAAAAGATTCTAGTCGTGAGAAACTAATGTAGTGAAAGTATACAAATTCGTCAGACATATTTTATTATTGAGACATAATAAAACGGAAACTCATTGCATATTTCATATGACGTGCAGTTCTAGAATTTCGCACTATCATTGACAAATTTCCTGACGAAAATACCTAACAACTCTCGCACGAAACTCGGGTCCAAGCGATCAATATCTAATATTGTCTTCTGTTTACGCGAATCTTAATCATTGAAATTAAACTTCTATATACGGATTTTATCGTGTTGTTTATTTGACAATTTACTACAAAATTTTGAAAACTGTTACACTACTATTACTATTAAACTTTACTAATTTTTAAGCTAATTAAATTATTGAAACTATTAAAACTATTTATACTATTACTATCCTATTATACTATTTATATTTGTGTTTACACTTTCCCCGACGTTTCGGTTACTTTTCAGCAGCCATGGTCACGGGGAGACTAAGATGGTAATTGTCTAAATGTTCCAGTGTAGTTATTTCAAAGTACCCGAACATAATTTAATCATGGGTGTTTAATTAGCTTAAAAATTAGTAAAGTTTAATAGTAATAGTAGTGTAACAGTTTTCAAAATTTTGTAATAAAGTGTCAAATAAACAACGCGATAAAATCCGTATATAGTAGTTTAATTTCAACGATCAATATCTGTTTTACGCTTAGTTGACATTGCTAAACCAACAAGCCAGTTAATTATATTGTAGTATATTTTATTTAAAATAAAATAAATTAACACAGGATCAACATTCCGAACTAAAACCACACACCGCCAAACAATTTGAGGCCACCCATTAAACATAAATTGAGGCCACTTGGCCTCACGGAACCCGTTTCCCATCACTAAACAGTTCAATACCGGTACATCGGCGTGTGTGGCCGGTCCTTACGAATTAAGTTATTAAGTAATGCAAATTATATGTTAATGAAAGTGCGTCCGATAATGCATAATGGTTTCGTATATTGATAAAATAATTATTATGTGCTTTGTAGACATGCGTGTATCAGACCCCGCCGCGGCGCCGTGAGAACTAAGAAATGCTTGTAAAATAAAATTGCACGAACGGCGCAGTGTTTTACAAACTAAGAAACTGAAATACTTTTCCATATATAATACGTAATTTTACTCTACTTGTAATGTAAATTGATTATGTTAAGGATTCACAACCACACAGATTCGATTCCCAAGCTGGCCAAATATATTTTAATATTTCAGCTGCCGAAACGAAGGCATTAATTTATGTACCTATAACAATAATAAAAATATAATTGAAATACTAACAATAGGTTAAGCTTCCACTGTATTACTAACAATTTATGGGACAAGAACCTGGCATAAATGACTAATAATACACTTTTTGTAATGTTGTGCTGGTGAAACCTTAGGACAGGGGTTCTGACAGTCCTATGGCATAAGTTAGCACTTATTCGTGTTCCTAATCGTAAGGTAGATTCGATTGCCGGAACGGCCAAAGACCGATTGTAATTTTTTTGTCTATCAAAAAGTTGAGTCTTGCATAAGACTCCAGACTTTGTGCCTTCGTGCTGTTGTTGGGAATAACCGAATCTGGCGATGTACCTGAGTAATAACCAAAATGTTATGTTAAAATACGTCTTCTTCTTTTCGTGTGGTTAGTGGCCAACCTGTTGTCAAGAGTTGTTCAAGCCGCCCGTGGGCCTCTGACATGGCTTAACGATTGCTGTCAATTTGACAACAACCGGGGCCGACTTTTTACGTGCCCTCCAAAGCACGGAGACGCTCAGATAAAATACCACTAAGCGGTCACCCATCTATAGACTGACCGCACCCAACGTTGCTTAACCTCGCTAATCGTTTATCGATCAGTGAGTGCAACGGGCTATGAGCGCCTTAAAATACGTGTATAATATTTACTACAAATAATTAATTTATTGTACATTACATGCGCATTAAGTATGTAAATGAAGTATATCGATAATACATTGTATGTAGAAAATTATATACAGCGTATAATAGCAGGTTGAAAAACATATTTACATATATTATGTGTTGCGTAGATTTTAATGTGTTTACGCTTATCGGATTACTTGGGAAATGTGATGTAACAAACAGGCGTGGTCATGTAGTATAAGGCTCTGTAATGAGTTTAAGTCCATGTATAAAGATCTATCTATCTATCTTGTAGCCTATCTAGGAGAACAGTACTCCTCCCACGAAATTGTAGATCCACATTATATTATTAACTACATGTTCCCGCGGTTTCACCCGCGTTTATCGTTACTGCGCCGGCCCTGTGGGTTGTAGCGTGATGTTATATAGCATATGCCTTCCTCAATAAATAGGCTATCCAACACTAAAAGACTTTTTTAAATCGAATCATTAGTGTCAGAGATTCCGGACATCTTCTAGCAATAACACATTTCTCAACCTGAGAATCGATCCTGAATCCACACAATCGGACGCAAATATAAATGCAGACTCTACTAGGTAACCACTGAAGCTGAAACCAAATAATATAACAGCTAAAATCATAGGTTTAGAATATTTTCGTTATTCTCACAAAAATCAAATAAAATCCAAGGTTTATTAAAAGAATATACGCACATCCCTAGTTCGTTAGGGAATAACATTTAGTTTTTAGTTCGAGCATCACTTCAGCTGTAGTGAAGTGACCTATCGATAAAAAGTTCAGTTGTATTTATTGCCTTACTCTAGTGCAGAGTGATTTTTCGCTCAAAACCCGAGTTGTATGCACTGTCAAGCAAAAATGTCAGTTCATCCCAAAAAGCTTTAACAAGGACGTTAAAACTGAAGTGCTGATATAAAAATAGAATTCACTAAAAACCGGTTTTCTGAACGGTTTTTTAAATAGCCATTGAATTCCAACTAAAATAAAATACAAAATAAATCTAAAATACTAGAAATATCTCACATGGATAAAATAGCACCACGTGCCCACACAAAAATACCGAATCACAGACGAAAATTCTGATACGATTAATAGGTATCGATTAACATCGATATTAACATTCCGTATCTCGGTTAATTCTTCACTAATAGTACTGATTACGATCTATTCTATCCCGACGCTTTCATGTCATCCGTAATCGATAAAATCGTTTAAAGTGGATAATTGGTGAGCGTAGGCTAGTTATTTTGCACGCCAATTTATGTCTCGTTTGCGGAATGGTTGTCCATTAATTTTATAGCAAGTGTATGGTTTGTTGAACTGTTGATCCAGATTTTATAAAACTAGTATTTGTTGCCAGCAAACGATCAGCTGTTGACTTGTGAAGGAACCTATTTAAAAATTAACTCAATCGCCTTACTCGCTTGTTTTGCTCCCTTACTTGCTTGTTTTGCTACTCGTATGTAAATTTGTCGAAAATTAACAGCAACGTAATTACCATAACTTATCATTTATCAGATTAGCTATGTCTGCCATCGGCTATATGCTCTTGTTGGCAGATAATTAATTTCATAATATTAGCTATTAGGCTGGTAATGGCATAGTTAGTATTCATACTTCAATGGTTACAAGACAGTACAATTTTTTACAGAGACAGCACGCAATTGTAAATTACTCGATAAACATAATTATCATCTCCGAAATTCTTCTGAACCACAATCAATCGTATCATTAGAAATTTTAATTTATAACAATTTTGTTATAAGACAATTTTTTTCTGGGGTCTGATTTGTCTGACTGACCGTTGATTCCATATTAAGACGCTTTATGTCCCAGAAAACATATTAAGCCGTAGGACTCTTGCAACTGACTGCAGTAGGCATTACAAACACAAAAAGCTTCAGAAACTTTGACAGCTGGTATAACTACTACATACAATAACAATACATGTCAAGCAACAACAATATAAATGCTAGCAATCAGTATAAAATTGGAAGCTGTCTCAGATTCAAATAGAATAGAGCTAGTTGATGCTGTCATTTAAATAATGATGATCAGATAAGAGTTTAAGGAGACTGCGCTGTAAAAGGCGAAGTCAATAACAAAGTTAGCCAACAAAAGGAACACAATAATTCGAAGATCATACATAAACTTGAACTTGAAAAGCATGTTGACCTTTGTTACGTCACTGACATTGACACTGCACCATAATAACGGAACGGAGATCGAAGCGATATCGTTTTCACTTCACAACTAAGATGGAAGATAGGATATAACAAACAGATTGTTATGGTACGATGTGGTTTAGAGCTGTTGATATAGAATAGCTTTAGAAGGATGGTAGAATAAAGTGGATGTGCAGCGCAAAAGTTTTATATTGAAGCAAAGTCTATAAGATTTTCTCAATAAGTGTACCTTTATATAGAAACCAATTGATAGATTTTACAATATTTTTAATATAATAATCTCGAAAATTTAAGAATTTTATAATTTGCATCAAGAGATTCTTATCATTCCTGCGTATCTAAGTATTTTTTAATTTATAGCAGCAACTATGTCACTAATGTGTACAAGTGAATTTATTTCATATTAATAGGCTTGTGTATGACTACCGAGGTTTCTTATATTTAAATAAGAAACATATTTCAGACTAAAACTATAATGTCAGGAACAATTGCACTGCATTATCCTACTCCAGTAGGAGGATGATGCAGTATGGTAGTGACAAACATTCATTGTATCTTAATCCTAGACAACATTGCATTACCTGACATTGTCTTAGATAGGTCGGCATTGAAACACGTAAATCTAGTGGGATCTCCAGTGAGAATGCGCTATCGTTCGCAGATGTTGTTGTAGTATTAACTTCAAAAACATCTGCGAACCTGCTCTGACTGATTCTAAAGTATTAACTTAAATCAGTCAGAGCAAGAAAATAAAGATTGATATTCAGAAGACAGTAAACTGGAATTACTATCAGTCTAAATTTATTGAAAGGAAAATAGCTAAATTATTAGATCTTATTTAGTGACCTAAATTACATAATAAGTAGTAAGTGATAATTAGGTAAGTAGAATAGTAAGTATCAAATAAGATAGATAATAATATATACGGTATATCTATATTAAATTTACCAAAAGTAAACGACGAGTCAATATTTATACCAGTCCTTAACCGTCTATAAAATCGAAATTCTTATCCAATTCGAACTTAAACATTACAAAATTCACACAAAACACAGATAACTATCTTTCATTTCCGTAACAACACTATCTTAATCTTCAATTGTATCCCATACAAATTCTCGTGATTTATAGCATTGCATAAGTCTGGTATTAAATCAGAAGACGTTGGTAACGACATTGAAAAATATAACGAATTGGATAGAGAGTGGTGTGTTGTTGGAGGCAAACGCATAAATAACTGTGTTGGTTGCTGTTGAGCCTTTTGACGTGGCTTTAAGTTGAAGGAAATATGACAGAGATATATTATTCTTCAAAATTAGAATTATATTTATAATTTTCGTGGATTAAGCAATCTTTGTGGCAGATTACAGCTACATTCCGTTCTGCGATTCAGCTATGATCAAATAACAAACACCCACATTTTCACAATTATAATAGTAATGGCCTAACCCTTCTCACAGTGAGAAGAGGCCCATGCCCAACAGTGGGACAGTTTAATACAGGGCTGATATTATTATTATTATTGAATAGTAATAGGATTATTCTGAATTACTCTTAATTACCCAACAGGAAAATTAGGGTCTATAATGATCACATTCCTATTAGGTTATATTTTGCAAACTAAGTATTTGTGCTGCATTTTTTAACAACGCCTTTACATAGACTTTTCAAAAAGTTTAGCATGCTATGTTTTATACCACAGATAAACAATAATTTGAAGTGTGACGAGCAGTCATTATCAGATCCCATGACGTGGGGGATTTTACAAACATTTAAACAACGGTCATAAAGAACACGCAGTGGAATAGTACGTATTACTACAACATTTGGTATATCGGTGTGCTTCTGTTTCAGTTTTGCTCGCATCAGTTTCATTTTTATTCATAGTGAATTATTAACATACTTCTGTACAAATGGTTGAAATTGTCATACTCGCCGGTAGCTGTTCACTTGTTCCACACAACAGAGCTAGCTCACGGGTATTGATGTCACTCCTAGTGTTACCTTCAGCACTTCCTACTTCACAATCATTTCCAATATCACTAAGTTTAATGTGAGCCTATCTCGGAGAAATATTTCCACAATACGGATTATTTACAGCTTTACTGGGATAAACTTCTTAGCGGTTGATTTATTCGTATCATTGGTTACTTTCACGTAACATTGTGACGGCATATTTCTGAAAGGTTAGGCATAGGTATGGGAATTTTGCTTTCTTATTTAATGTCTATATAGACCTTACCATATAATTATTTTACTATCTGTAGTAACAAACGCGGTAACCACCTGGTAGGAAGTGGTCTCTGCAGACCATAGCCTTTAGCAATGTCAGGAATATACACAATTCAGCCCACAGTCATCAAACTCTTTATACCTCGTTTGAAGACGGAGAAGTTATAGCGTTCGGGAAATACCGAAGCATGTCGTTTATTCCAGCTTGCACGTACGTGGGAGAATTGATAGCTGAAAGAAGGTGCGCTGCACGATGGTGCTGAACGGAACGGTTTCTAGGTGAAAAGAATGAACACTGCTGCAGTGATGAGTGCTGCGATGGTGAAAAGGTATTGATAGTACCAAGTCAAACAGTTCCTTAGAACAACCCCCATGAAAGAGATGGTAGAACACGCAAAGGATCCCAATGACTTTCAGTTGGTTTAACGTCTCCAGTCCGTCCGTAAGAAAGATCATAGACGGATCTAAAAGCACGCCTTTTTATGGAGTCCTGTTCAGAGCTGCTATTTGTTGTATATTTTGATGTTTTTGATCCCAATATACGTGACAATATAATGTGTTGCTTCTTGGCCCCCTAGTTCTCTCAGCATTTTTATTCTATGCTGTATGCATTATCGCCTCAGAGTTCAAAACTATATTTAGTAATATAGCGAAGGAGATTGTCGTATTCCTACATCACTCGTCTATATTTAATCGAAAAAATAAATATAGGTATACTTTCATTTTTGCTATTTTATTATTTTTGTCACACACACAAATCAAGTTCCAGCACGTACCTAATATTTGTCAGGCTAAAGATGTTTGTTCAATGTCAAAATATTTACAAACGTAATCATATAAAAATATACGAAGTAGGTATCTTTTTTATTCATTGTATAAATAATATTCTTATCTTTCAAACATGCGGTATTTTAATCTCATTGAATCTAATCAAGACATAAATTTGGAATTAATAGTTCAACTACGTAATAAAGTCGTAATCCGTGGTGTTCATTTCCCAAAAGTTGAAATACAAATTAAAAGTTTCCAAACTAATCCTATTTTGTCAATAATAGCTATCCATCAAATGGCGGAAGCTGGGCACATAAATTATTGGAATAAAATAAAAGTGAAATTATGGAAAGCTATACTTATAAAGATCGAATTAAAATGTACGTTTTAATGTCTTATGTTCATATTCATAGAATAATTATTACCTGTTACATCGTAGCTAATAAAATCACCAACGGAAGTGAGACGCTCAATTATCTTATGTGGCAACGTAGCTACTTCAGAAACACACTAAATGTACATCCGCTCTTTAAATATAATAATTATTTAATATAAAGTTTGGGTAATTTTATTTATAATGTATCTTTTACATTGTTTTTTTTTTATTAATACGCTGTGCTATTAGTAAATCCTGTATCGTGAGGGATTGTATAAACATTCAAACAACGGACCCAAGGAACAGCCAGATGCGAAGCACTGCGTAGTAGCAACGGCAACACAACAAAAGAGATAATAAGCCACAATAATTTCATAATTAGTACAATCTATTTTTAACAAAAGAAATTTAAGCAAGAATCGTCATCCTAACTTCCTAACTAATAATTATAACAGCAAAAATGAGTTTGTTTGTTTGTTACCTTTTTACGCCTAAACCACTGAACCGATCATCCTGAAATTTTGCATATACGTTGTCAGATGTACAGAAACAAACATAGGCTACCTTTCATCCTGAAAAAAAATACTGTTCCCGAGGAAAACAACAAAAACGTTCTTATGATAATAGATGGCGCCACGTTTCTTTCGAATCATGATTGAATTATATTATTACAAGCAGAGTACAACCCGAATTGATGGTCAAAATCTAAATTAACGCGAACGAAGCCGCGGGCAAAAGCTAGTAATAAATAAACGAAACAGTAACCAGATACCCAGGCTACTACCAACTCATTAAAAAAGCGTAATAAATTCAAACATAATTGGTACTTAAACACGAAATAAGGTTAAAAATATCGAATTATAAGAACAGCTTCTCTGGTCATATTACATAGAGTATTTAAAACTCGCAACTATGTAAGAATTTGTGTTCATCTGTCTTCGCGTGACGTTAATTATATAATATAAATCTGATCTCGTGCCTTTATGTTCATGCAAATTATGTAAATATACCACATTTATAAAATTTATTATCCACTGAACTAATTTATATTGTGAGTTCGTTTTTATACCATTGTGTTTATGGCTATTTATAATCCTTTCCCTGATGAAATTACTGCAGAGTGGGCTCGTAGTGTAGGAAGACCAATGGTAAGGTATTTCGACAATATGTTAAAGGTGGTCGAAGAAGACTTGGATTAGATTGGCATAAAACACGTAGGAGATAGGTACAGACAAGCGGTTTTTAATATTCTGTTCAAATATATCTTTACACTACTAATTTTACCCCGTTAATAAGCACATAGTTTGCCTGACGGTAGACGGTGAGGATGAGCAGTCACAGGTTTAAACAAAATCCCGCTTTGCATGACTTGTGAAACAAAATTTTAAATCGTAAGAGTTTTATGCTCGAATCGGACAGTAGTAATAGATTTTTCTTATAGGAAATTCTTAATAGCGTCACAGAATTATTAATAGATAACTGTAAGTTATTTTGCTCAAGTCTTAGGTCGCCTTCAAATTTGCCGCAATGTACAGCGCGGGTGCAGTGCTGCGGTCACGCTGGTTTGTAAATCCATATAAATAAACACGCGCGACTGGAGCGCTGTATGCGCGCTACTGCCGCGCATTAGTTCATCGATAGACTAGCGAAGGTTGTGTGGCGGCAGCGTTGCAGCCGCGCTGCTGACGCGCGACAAATTTAAAGGCGGCCCGGCCCTTACTAGTAGTTTTGTTCTAGCACTAAATAAGTTTGTTAGTACTCCAAATTTGTATACTTCATACTAGCTGCAAACAGCAACAAATAATAAAGGAAAAATGCGTGACGGCTAGCTATCATTACGTACAAGTAGCATCCATTTAAGCTTTTGTAAGAAACGTTAATTTAGTTATTCAACCCTAATCACTATCAAGGCTATTGAAAGAGCGACATTATCGGTCAAAGCCCCCTTGAAATAGCCGGCCCTAATACCATTAGGATTATTTTCGGCACACAAGTTCGAAATACGAATTTAGAATAGGGTTACCAGATGAATGAGATGCAGAGCTATTGGCCACATAATCTTTTGATTAAATACGAGCACGTAGGATTTGTTTGAAAAGGTTAAGAGAAAAATGTGTTTTGAGATTTATGTGAGAAAGAATATTTATTAGGGCATACTTAAAGAGGTCAAGAAAATTATGTACATCTAAATTTGATTAACTGTATATATTTTGAATCACAACCAACTATCTCAATTGTGAGGGGCAGAAATAAATATATAGAATAAGCATGTTTGGTTTAAGTATGCTAAGATACTCACTATCCATATACGATGGTCGAAGTTAATAACAAATTTATGATGATCTAATATTTAATACTTGTTCGTTATCAAAACAAATTTTCTATAGTAAATATGTGCTGCATTGCACTAACCACATAACACAAACTATGTCTTCGGACCGTTTCAAATCCGCGTGGCTAAAGTGTGTGGTCGAAGCAATGCATTCAGTATTCCCTTAAGACACATCGAACATTATGCCTTGTTATAGAAGAATTACGTAACATATTAGCCAGCATTCGTTTGTATTTGTATTCTCACAACACGTTGTCGTAATCGTCTTAAGTTGAAGTTTAATGATATCGTCAATTGACAAAATGTTCTATCTATAGGCAATATCTCTCCATCACTAAGGCACTCAAATGAGTAGACTACAAAGATACTCCTAATGAAGGTAATAAATGTAACTAAATCAGTAATTTAAAGAAAATATATGACATCCCAGCGTCAAATGCCGTCTTACCACCCAAACTAGCAACCCTAATTTCACTCACTCCCAAAATATACCACCTAAATACTGTTACTAGTCTCGACAGCTTTGATCTAACAATAAAACGATGCATAAATCGATATTAATCGATTCGGCGCTTTTGATCCGAATAGATTTTATTATCGATTTTTATGTGCTATCCCAGTATTGGTCAATGATTGATAGTCTCGGTATTTTGAATATCAAAATATTGTTTTAGAAGGTTAGACAAAATTTGTATTAAACATTGGATGATTTATGTGAATTTTTATTTAGAAAGTTGATAATCGTTTTGTGAAGAATAGAGGTTTTGGTTCTAAAATTAATTGGGCACGGCACACATGTTTACTTTTATGGATTATGTTATTGTTATTTACCGAAATACATGTAAATATATGCATTAACAATATTAGAGGATTATGCACATTCCAAACATAAGTTGTTTTTTTATTTGAGTTTCTATTTTATGACAGATGATATTTAATCGTAGTTTGCGGCCCCATAATATGATTAAATAACTTCTTAATATTGTCTTCTGTTTACGCGAATGTTATTCATTGAAATTAAACTACTATATACGGATTACATGCATACCTGTACATGACTGTATTGAAATAACTAAAAGGAAGCTAATAGAGTACAATATGCCTGAGGAATATGCAGAACTACTTAAGCATTGCTTAACAACTGGCTATCTGTTGTGGGACAATAAATTCTACATACAAGTCGATGGTGTGGCAATGGGCTCCCCAGTATCGCCTGTTGTTGCCGACATATATATGGAAGACTTTGAGGCTCGAGCTTTGCAGACTGCCCCCATCACACCCAGGATTTATAAGAGGTTTGTAGATGATACTTTTACAATATTACCAACAGATAGTGTAAGTGTATTCCTAGAACATCTTAATTCCCTTAATAACAACATACAATTTACTATGGAATTAGAGGCAAATAATTCATTAGCTTTCTTAGATGTCCTTGTCATCAGGAATTCTGATCATACTTTGAGCCACACTGTATATAGGAAAAAGACCCATACAAATAGGTACTTAAACGGTGAATCTCACCACCATCCTAAACAGTTAGCTACCGTGGGAATGTCTTTGTTTCAGAGAGCCCACGGGATCTGTGACAAGAAACACCTGGACGCCGAGCTTCAACATGTCAAGCAAGTACTGCAAGACAACAAGCTCCAACAGCCGCGCCGCTGTCACAGATCCCGAGAAAAGCCAGCCACAGTCGAGCGCCAGCCTGCTATACTACCTTATGTGAAGGGTGTCACTGACAAGATTGGCTACATCTTGAAGCGAGCTTCAATCAATACATACTTCAAGCCGCCAACGAAGATAAGTCAATTTTTACCATCTGTCAAGTGCCAACTACCTTTACAAGATGCAGGGGTCTATAAAATAGATTGTGACTGCGGACTCTCATACATTGGTCAAACCAAGAGAAGCATAGGCACCCGCATAAAAGAACACATAGCTGATGTAAAACACCAACGCTCGTTGAAGTCTGCTGTGTGTGAACATGTGCAACAGGGGACCAACCACTACCTGAGATTTGACAAACCACAGATGCTCGCTAAAGAACACCGATTCCTGCCAAGGATGCTTCGCGAGGCTATTGAAATCAAGAAACATCCTAATTTCAATAGAGAAGATGGTTGGAGTGTACCACCAGCTTGGGATCCAGTAATTCAAATAGTCAAACCCAAGAAGAAGCAAACCACAGCTAGACTTCATGATACTTTGAGCTCATTCTGCGTAAATAGAAACACCCATGATTAAATTATGTTCGGGTACTTTGAAATAACTACACTGGAACATTGAGACAACTACCATCTTAGTCTCCCCGTGACCATGGCTGCTGAAAAGCAACCGAAACGTCGGGGAAAGAGTAAAAATAAATCTAAATAGTATAATAGTATAGTAATAGTATAAATAGTTTTAATAGTTTAAATAATTTAATTAGCTTAAAAATTTGTAAAGTTTAATAGTGATTATAGTAGTGTAACAGTTTTTCAAAAAATTTTGTAACAGTGTCAAATAAACAACGCGATAAAATCCGTATATAGTAGTTTAATTTCAATAAATAACTTCTCCTTAGCCTTTATTATTCCCAAATTACTTGGGGTCGCCTTTTCCTAGTCTAACTGGATTTGACTGGATATCAGATTTTACACGGAGCGGCTGCCACCTGACCTCCGTAACCCGAAGGCTAACAATACCCTAAGGCTAGACCAGTGTCAGGATATTAGAGGGTACTGATTTTCCCACTAACAACTGCTATAGATGTTCATGGCAGCCGGGGCCGACGGCTTAACGTGCTCTCCGAGGCACGGAGCAGGCGATAATTATCAATCAAATACGCACATAATTTCGAGATGTCATATAACTTTCGAAAGTCAGAGGTGCGCGACGTGGGTTCGAACCATTGCAGTTTGTTGGTCTCCCCACTGAGCTATCGCTGCTAATATGGTTAAATAACAAAAAGAGCTTATTTTTATTATTACATATGGCAGTAGCAATAAATTACAAAATTATTATTAGCAAAAGCTGATTAAAACATTTTTGCCTTGAAATGTCTTGCGTCTGAACTAAAGCGACGACATGCATTCTTTCCATTCATACGATGTTTCAAAGTTGTGATGTATGACGATGATGTACGATGTGATGACGAAATCTAATTCAACTATAAGTTCTAGATTATTTTCTTTTATACCTAATATTTAATAAATAGAGCAAATGTACCTATTATATAAAGCGTGAAATAGCAGTATTCCTACTGTCGTGTTTCGTTCGGTGAGTGAGAGTGTCGGAGGCCCAATCACCCTCTTTCCCCTTCCCGCTCCTTCTCCTTCCCACTTCCTTTCCTAAAGGGTCGACAACGCGCAAGTGATGCCTCTGTTGTTGCAGGCGTCCATAGGCTACGGTGACCACTTACCATCAGGTGGGCCGTATGCTTGTTTGCCACATTAGTTGCATAAAAAAAAGGTCTTAACCATATCTAATATTGTACATGTGAATGTATGTTTGTTTGTTACGCTTACACTCCTTAATTACTCAATCGATTATCATGAAATTTCACATATACGTTGTCAGTGGAACAGTATAGGACATAGGGTACCTTTCACCTAGAAAAAGGTACTGTTATTATTATAACCTAACCTAAGCTACATTTAAGTGAGCGAAGCCGCGGGAAAATTCTAGTATATAATATGCGCAACGACTGCTGCAATATATTGGTTCTATCTTCTAAATTACAGAGGAGGGTCAATCTCAAGTGATATAAATAATGATATTTTTTTAAATCTTAAAAGCTGGTTTAAGCTTTAGCACTTCCATCTAAGCTAAGAGCTTGCGTGAAGGTTGAAAAGCGACTGAACTGGATACTGATGTAATCTTAACTGAAGAAACTAACATGATGTACGCCATTAGTTTCTTATACTTTTATGGGAAGACGATGCCGTGGATGGTTACTTAATCAGATATCGAATCTGCTTCCGTCGACAAAGGTGACAAGGTCAACAACCATATCGGTAGAGATCTTCCTGAGAACTTTCTAATAACAATTCAATACCATACATATCAACTTATATTTGGATAAGGTCGGCGGATGCTTTGTTATAGCCAGTAGTGGATGGCAAAACATAAGTGTTTAGGATGTCCATATACAGTTTCAGTTCGTTTTCCTTGCAGTTCTTTTCGAAGAATTACGATTTCTACACCAGAATTTACCCACATCCAAATCGTTTAAATTGACAGGACAATAGTAAATGCCTTACGTGAGATTCTTATTTTCTCTTTATATCTCAACTAGCTATTGCCCGCGGCTTCACTCACGTTAATTTAGAATTTGACAATCAATTCGGGTTGTACTCTGCTTGTAATAATATAATTCAATCACGATAAAAGACACGTGGCGCCATCTATTATCATAAGAACGTTATTGTTGTTTTTCTCGGGAACAGTAATTTTTTTCGGGATGAAAGGTAGCGTATGTCCGTTTCTGTACATCTGACAACGTATATGCAAAATTTCAGGATGATCGGTTCAGTGGTTTAGGCGTGAAAAGGTAACAAACAAACAAACTCATTTTCGCTTTTATAATATTAGTTAGGATAGGATAGGATTATCATAACTAGTTTGAAGTCTATTTGTAAAGGATTGACAATATTTATAGCGGAGTCCTGGAAACCTTTTCATAAAATATATATTTTGAGCATTACTTTAAACAAATTTTGCACTCCTGTATTCTCCTTTAAGAAAAATTTACCTCAGTCTACTGGTGTATCCGGTTTCAGAGGAGGTATAAGATGAAGCATCAATAAAATAATAAATGTTCTATATGGCTTTTTTACTTCAGTAGTTTTTACGTACGTTTAATCCGTTACCAACTGTATTAGAATTAATAACTATAATAATTTGAGCCGCGCATCAGATTACACGTCCACCAGTAAGTTCCTCCATAATCAAACGGACAAACAGTTGATATGAAGTATACATTACTGTCACACACCTATCATCAGCGGCGTCAATAAACTGGCCGTCGCCTACATGCCGCTATTAAAACATGCCATACAATATCAATCGTATAATAAAAGTGTATTTATCTGTCAATCAGTAGTGACGTGTCTCTTGTTCAAGGCGGTAAGTGGCGATGATTTAGTCGATTGGTAAATACTCGCATCGTATAATCGATTAGATTTGGTTAATAGAACTACTAGTTGCTTTTCCGTGAGTTCGAGCTATGTCCAGTGTAAGTTGAGCTCTCAGTACTACAGATATATATGGCAATGATAGGTCTAAATCTTTTTACATTTTTACAGACCGATTTAAAAAATGCTTTAAGAAAATGGTGTAAATAGATAAATTGAACCTACTAACCTATTTCAAGGTTGTTGATTTAGAGATTTTGTGAATAGTGAATCAAACAATAAATTATATTTATTTTTATAGATTATTAAGCCTTTAATTATATAGTATTTAATATAAAATTCTGATGTCAGAAATTAGAAACTATCCTTTCTATTCAAATCGAAATGATACTAAACTTATAATCAGTGACAATATTATTATTATTAATATTACAGTATAGGAAATCCGTGAAGTTACAAAATACAGACGACTGCAGCGGTAAAGGAATTAAGCATCATAATAGCGCCTATTACAATTTATTGCATCATGCCGTGACAAAAAAATTATTAAAAAAGCACCGGAAAGCGTATACAATAAAACTGCTATTAAACATGTAGGAAGCAAATTAGATAAAAAGAACAAGATTCAGTCTAGACTACTAAGTATACGTTCTTATAAACACATACACTACAATGAATCCATTTACACTCAGAGCCAAAGATCCGGCTTCAAACGGCACACAACGCTAGAGGCGACAAATCGAATGGATCGACATAACATCAATATTTTATCGATTCTCGATTTCAAATCGATATGAGGTAACACTTGACTGTGTGTGGGCTACTTGACATATACATGTATCTAGGTTGAATGTCGTCTAAAATTGCTTAAACGGTCCCGCGTTTGTTGATATCAAATTATTAGTAACTGTACCGCGTATAAATTGTATGTAATTGACAAATAGATTGCGGAGTGCGGGCCCATGTTTATGTTAATAATACTTGGCTGATAATAATGTTATTATGTTACAATTCTTAGAACAAGCCTCGAGTGCGTAGTGGTTAGTGTAACCGACTGCCACGCCTGAGGTCGCGGGTTTGATTCTCGCAAGTCAAACATTTGTGTGCATGAACATGGATGTTTGTCTTGGTCTGGGTGTTTCTATGTATAATATGTATGTATTTACAAAAAAAAAGTATATATGTATGTTTATCCATTGTCTAGTACCCGTAGTACAGGCTCTGTTTAGTTTGGGCTACATGATGTTGTGTGTATGTGATAGAATATTATATTATTATTACTTAAAATTAATGTATTGTGAAGTTGGGCATGGCAGCACTATAGTGAAACTTCTAGTTTAAAATGAAATATTGGTAAAATTGTATAAAGTTAAAAAATATGATTAAGTTTTTTTTTATTTTTTTTATACTACTAAGGTGGCAAACAGGCATACGGCCCACCTGATGGTAAGTGGTCACCGTAGCCTATGGACGCCTGCGACACCAGAGGTATCACTTGCGCGTTGCCGACCCTTTAGGAAAGGAAGTGGGAAAGAGAAGGAACGGAATGGGGGAAAGGGGATGATTGGGCCTGCGGCACTCTCACTCACCGAACGAAACACAACAGTAGGAATACTGCTATTTCACGTCGATATTCTGTGAGAGGTTAGTCCTTCCCAGGTCGAGCCGGCCCATTCATGCTGAAATCAGCGAGGCTCTACTACTCGTTTTCAATAAAACAACTCGCTTTGCATTAGTTATGCCACGGAGAATATTGTTCAATATTTAAACATATAAATAAAATTGCAATACAAAACAGTTTCTAAGAGTGCCAGCCGGACATGCATTTATTAGAAAACCTCAATATTACCACTGAGCTTATAAATGATCACGCAAGCTTGTTCTCCGATATATTACATGTGACTTAAACATGGCTGACGAATTATGGGCAT
Organism: Catocala sponsa; assembly: GCA_963564715.1. NCBI lineage: Eukaryota > Metazoa > Arthropoda > Insecta > Lepidoptera > Erebidae > Catocala > Catocala sponsa. The sequence continues at coordinate 750,936 of OY751347.1, forward strand.
AATACTGCCCAACCTAGGTATTTACATACGTAGATAGATTCACGCCTGTTTCTCAGAGGGGTAGGCAGAGACTACAGATTTCCATTTGCTACGATCCTGACACACTTCTCTGGCTTCATTCACTTTTATCACATTCCTCATACACGCCCGTCGGTTCAAGGAGCTCTTAACCTGGCCTTTGTCCAGAACGCATTCGAACATTCGTCTAGGTTTTCCTCTTGCGACTGTTCACACTAGCCTTATAAACTTTCTTAGTCAGTCATTCCTCGTCCATTCTTTCTACATGTCCAAACCAGCTGAATATTAGCTAGGTATTTATGCCGAGAAATTAAATTAGTCAAAAGCGTAAGCACAAAATAAAACAAAGGACCAACAAAATGCTCCTAAAAAAAAGTACAACAGATAAAGTCGATTGCAAAACACAAGTCTATATACAATTTTATACGAAAACAGATCAATCAAATAGAGAAAACACTAACTCTCTTTAATAACATTCATTTAAACTGAAAGGCTTATAATCATTCACTTATCCAACGTCTGTAACAGTATCCTATCTGGGTCAATAGTGCCAATTTAAGCATTTCTTCGAAAGCTATCTCGATTGCGACCTAATAATTAAAATGTTTGGGACCGGCTCGGCTGCCCCAATTGTTCTAGCTAAAGGCCAATAAGGTCCTAGCTCTGTTCCAATTACTAGTATTTACGTACGTATAGTTCGGTCGATGTTGGACTAAGAATAGATCAGCTTTTGGGCTCAGCGTTAACTGATGAAGCGATGCTTGAATATAATCATTGACGATGGGTATTAGAACTGCCTTTGTTGTTTGTTCAGATAACTATGTATAAAAAGAACTGTGACAAAAAACAGTAAATGGAAATCCTTATCATTACTAATATTATAAATGTGAAAATGAGTTTGTTTGTTTGTTTGTTACGCTTTCACGCCTTAACTACACAACCGATCAACATTAAATTTTGCATACATGTTTTCAGGGGTACAGAATAGGACATAGGGTACCTTTCATCCAGAAAAAGATGTGTTGTAAACCTAACCTAACCTAAACTACATTTACGCGAGCGAAGCCGCGGGTGAAAACTAGTTGATGTTATAAATGCCAAAGTATCTCTATTTTTTTCACGGTTTTAGTTAAATAGCTGAAATGACTTTGATGAAATTTAGTTACAGTGAAGGAAATGGGGACCAACAACATAGACCATGATGATGAGCTTGTTATTAATGAGCTTAAACGATGGATACAATTATGGATTTATATTTAAATTACCAAAAGAACTAGGTGCACTGGAATACTAGAAAACAAATTGCTATTTCACAAATTTCCTAATAAAATATTAGTGGAAAATTTATCTTTCTATTGTAACAAAATGTTACGACTTTAATTTTGACAACACAAACCCTTGTTACACATTGTTTATTAATGTTATTACGGTCCTGTTTTTATTGATTATGATACATAATATTAGATATGGCAGTTCTCGAGGGTGGCGTAAAATCAATTAACTCAGTCATTGAGTGTTTGACAAGCATACAATGGGATGTAATTTAATTACGTTTGCAATGCCAGTGAATTGATAAACCTTTAAAATGTAGAAGGGTATGTACGTGTTGTTATGTATTTAAATCGAATATTTAAAGAAAAATAACGGTGAAGGAAAACATCGTGAGGAAACCTACATGTCTGAGAGTTCTCCATAATGTTCTCGATGATATGTGAAGTCCGCCAAGCCACACTGGGTCAGCGTGGTGGACTATGGCCTAACCCTTCTCACAGTGAGAAGAGGCCCGTGCCCAGCAGTGGGACAGTTTAATACAGGGCTGATATTATTATTATTATATATATATTACATAAATTAGAGAATAAAAATCAAAGTGTAATTGATCCTGAATATCCCGAACAAAGATCTTCTTTTTAGTTTAAAATTACCTTCTATCTAACAGGGGTAATCAAATTTCCATGCTATTGTAGGATTTAGAAATATATAAATATATGCCAGTCAAATTTAATTTTGGCAAAATACCAATACGATTTGCATTAGCATTCTGTAAATAGATATTATTGTTAGGCAGCATTGCTTATAAACTTGTACCAATCATTCAGCAAACATAACTCAGTTCTTTACAAAACATAACGAAGAAATCTCCAGTTTCATCACAATATTTTCTTTACCAGCGAGCGACATTTAATGTCTAATACGTCAGAGATGCCCTAGGGTTTCCAATCATCTTAAGGCTGCGCCGAGCGTAAGAAAGATAATGACAGAGTTCGTGCGGAGCATACTCAAATCGGCGCGCGGTCGCCATATTAAAATTGTATAGAGGATTTGAAGTGCTTTTTTTTATAAATATGTATCTTTATTGTCAACCAATATCTTAAATATTTGGGATGGACAAATTGTAATATAACTATTTATGTTTCGTTTAAGCTGTAAAATAGGATAGATTTATAATGTTATAATCTAAAAATCACATAACACGAGCTTACGCTTTTGCATTTTTCGTGCAAATTTACGTAATTCATTTTGTAGGCGAAAATATTAATTAATTTAAGCTTTTTACACGGAGTAATAGTAAACACATTAATTGTTATGGTAAATGTTTATTCTATATTTGTATTAAACAAAAAGTGTTGATTTTATTCATTTAACTGTGACCGCCTGTTTTGGCACATTTCGCTCGATGCAGTCTTAACAAATACACCACGATACAATTTTATTTTTCTGAAGCCTTATATGGCAGTTGACACTGCGAGACTTCGACAAAAAGGAGTCCTATTTATCCATGGTTTAAACGACACATTGTGCCTTCAAAATTCTTGTATGAGAAATTACTTTTTGTCAACTTCTCATTAATAACACGATCTGTCCGTTTTTGTCCAAATACTGGTTAGTAGGCGCTCAATTTTCACATGGAATAGTTTTGCGAATGTCCGTGGGTAAGAAACCGTGCGAATGGCCACATGTTTCGTTCCCATATAAATAAGTTCACAGCCGTATGTGTTGAAGGTTTCGGGTTAAGAACGCGAATGACAGGTTTAGTTGGTCGCCGACAGGGTTGAGTGGATGCCTTTTTTGGTCGACGGTTAATATAGCATACAATGATTTACTATCGGCAATTAGTTGTATCTCGCTTATCTGGATGAGCTACGCGTTGTTGGAAACTTCACACTTTAGTACAAAATAATCAGCCTAATCATTTTTTATACTACAAACTTGGCAAATACGCATTTGTCCTGGCTGGTAAGCGGCCTAAGTAAGGTTAGTATCATAGTTTATAGACGCTTTCACACCGATATATTATGCGTGCGTAACCCTTTAAAAACGGACGATAAAAAAAACAAGTTGTGGGACAGACAGATGTTGCCGATATTTACATTCTCGACAGTTCTACTTATCTTTTTGCGGTAAAATACAAGAAGTCTCGACTCGTAGAAAGTAGGGATGGTTCTATACTTGTACATAAAGCTTATCTATCCCAACTATATAATAGGTGTTATAAATGCGAATGTGAGTTTGTTTATTTGTTACCCTCTCAGGCCTAAATTACTTGACCGATCGTCATGAAATTTTACATACACGTTGTCAGGGGTACAGAAAAGGACAAAGAGTATTTTATCTTGAAAATTAATACTGTTGCCGAGGAAGCGAAGGCGTAGGTAGAAGTCTTTTTTGAGTAGTAGAGCCTCGCTGATTTCAGCACGAATGGGCGGGCTCGACCGGGGAAGGACTACCCTCTTACAGAATATCGACGTGGAATACCAGTAGTCCTACTGTTGTGTTTCGTTCGGTGAGTGAGAGTACCGGAGGCCCAATCACCCCCTTTCCCCCTTCCCACTCCTTCTCCTTCCCACGTCCTTTCCTAAAGGGTCGGCGACGCGCTAGTGATGCCTCAGTGTTGCAGGCGTCCATAGGCTACGGTGACCACTTACCATCAGGTGGGTCGTATACTTATTTGCCATCTTAGTTGTATAAAAAAAAGCCAGTAACTAATAAAAAGCGCCTTCTGTTGCTGTCCATAACAATAATAATTAATTATTTATCAAATGCTAAGCAATATTTTCGCAAGTTCTGCAACCGGCTTTATGTACCTACTACTAGGTTCTTTGAATGATTGAAAGATTGATAAACGTATAAAAGCAATGCTTTAATAGCAATCTAAATCACTTCGACAAGTAAAACTTAGGTCTTGCCTTATATGTGTCTACTAGATGTCTGCGGCCAATTAAGAAATTTTAGCGCATAATGTCAATTTTAATGCCGGTGCCCTACATTTGGCCAGCTTTGATCTTTTAGTAATAGGAGTTGGGAAATGTTTGAATTGATCGAGATCTAATGTAGGGTATTAATTTTAGTATTAAATTTAGGTGTGTAGGAAATTGAATAGGATATAATGATTGATGAAAGACGTTTCATATTTTAGATCATCAATCTAAACTTAGATGGAATATGACAGCTAAGTGCTAGTAACTACAAATGACTTACATAAATAAAATGTCTTGAATTAGTCAAAGACTTATATCATACCATTTGTTTAGTGCATGTCTCTTTCTTTATTGATTGAAATTTAATTGAAATGATTGAATATTTTATCTGGTCTGACTTTAAAAATAGAAAATTGACCTCATCGTAAGGTTTTCTTAGTACGTTGTTATCAAGACATGGATACTGTCTCAATAATATATATTAACTACAAACAGACTTCAGCAAAATAATGTGCCTACTCTTGTTTAATATAAACAATAAGAGAAGGACTAATAAAACCTAATAAGCACTACAACATAAGTGACGCATACAGTAATAGAAGCCTACTAACTGTTCAATATTCGTTTTACAAGAGTGCAGTGATATTTCAATTAGATTGTCTAATATTTTTCTACTTTAATGAAAAGCCTAATTTCGTAAGGAATTAGATATTTTTCAATTCATTTGGATTAATTTTAATAGGGATTAAATATAATGACCACCAAAAATACTAATTGCGCAGCAAAATATGCTTACTAAAATATATCATAACGAGCACCTATGCGCCTCAAATCACTGCATTCCGTCTCGGAAGGGTTAGGTTATGTTAGGTTCCTTCTTAAACCCACCCAAAAATAGGAGCCGGCTCCGTCGACTTAGTTTGATCTCTTTAAATTTATTTTGGTGTGCAAGTAGTATTTTTTTGCTGTGCAGTTAAATACTACCTATTTTAATATTTCTCGGTACTTATAATCATTCTAATAACGGACACAATGAACCCGGGACAACTAATCGTTGTTCCAAATTCATGTGTCACACAAATTTGTGTTCTAATGGGTTATAGTTGTCGAATCCATGACGCTCGTGACAAGACGATCACTTAAACCAATGCTTGATTGAAAAGTTGAGTATATTTTCTATTGCTAGGTTTAATTGAAATGCCTGGACTAAAACTAAACCTAGCAAGCTTCTCTTTCAAAAATTGCAAGCGGTGTTACCTTGTAACTTCTTACTTGGTTAACCAGCTTAAAGTTTGTTATTAACAGTTTTAATTACACAGTTTTACTCACAACATAAAGTAAATTAATTTTGACATTCACATTTCTAAGGATTTATGTTTCAATATTCATTTGTCGACATTTTGTGTTCTTTGCAGCTCACGTAGTTTGGATCATGGACGATCCAAATGCCAGTGCATTTAAATATTAGATTTTATCAAACAATAGACATAATTATGTGTTATTATGAATTGTCTAACCTTGACGAGAAAACTGCATTTGCAATTTATAGAAGCAAAATTAAGGATTATTATATGATAAGCATAACTAATAATAGTCTATAAATAAAATAAAATTGCATTTTTACGGTAGTTATTTATTTATAACATAAATATTTCAAGGTATTAGTTATTATGATTAAAATAAGTTTTCTAAGAACAATATAAAGATATTTACTTACTTACTAGTATATAAAGCTAAAAATTATAAACAGCCTTTGAACATACAGAAATAATTTCAATACATAACAATATGTATAATATAATATTAATACAACAAACACACCTTAAACCGACAGGCGTGTATGAGAAATGTGATTAAAGTGAATGAAGCCAGAGAAGTGTGTCAGGATCGTAGCAAATGGAAATCCGTAGTCTCTGCCTACCCCTCTGGGAAACAGGCGTGAATCTATGTATGTATGTATGTACAACAAACACAGCTGATCTTGTTATAATAATCCGGTCAATCTAGACCAAAAAATGAGATTGAAGGTACATAAAATCCCAACAAGCTGAAAATCAGTAAAATTGTTCAAAACATAATTATAAATAATATTTAAAAGTTCCCCATCATTCCCATGTATGGAATTTTTTTATTCAAGGTCATAGGTCAAAAAAATGAGTTTTTCGCGATTTTCAGCAAAACGGTAAGTTTTATCATAAAAGTACCTTAGACAAAAATTGTAGATCATAAAATTATCTATAAAAAACCACCTTTTCTGAGATATAATGATTCAAAAAGTTATAAAAGTTGTTATCGTCATAATATGCATGAGTACGCCACGTATATACATCTCTAGAGTTGTTATATATAATATATATATTATAATATATATATATATATATATATATATATATATATATATATATATATATATATATATATATATATATATATATATATATATATATATATTATAATATATATTATATTGTTAGTTGCGGAATGCGACGTAAACAAGTAACGTCACGAATCATCCGATCGAGCGTGCTATAAAAGCGTGCTCGGCGCGCAATGACTCACTTTGACATCGAGCGGCGGACGGAACGGACGTGCTGTGTGATCGCTGTTGAGTGATATCAATTATCTCTTACTTTATTTGTTAATGCATTTCTTGAATAAGTCAATGATTATTTAAATGTTAAAGTGCGTCTGTTATTTTTTTTAAGCTGTTTCACATCCGATTCCTAACAATATATATATATATTACAGGAGGGGTAAAACAGCAGTTTTCAAAATGTTTTTAAAACACGATAGTTCAATGTGCTGAAGTTTTTAAAAAGAGTAATTCAACTCAACAAGAAGTTATCACCAACGGCATCCGCTTTCTTCTTTCTATGTACGGAGCTCCTAAAAAAACTACCTGTTTAGATAAGCATCGATATGCATGTTTCGTTAAAAATACTAAAAATAAAAAACAAGTTCAATTAGCTTGTCTTCCTCCAACCTCAGTTGCTGCTCATCAACATCTTTTTCGGGTATATTACCAAGCTCAAGTGTGGCTTGGTTATCAGCTAGACCCCACGGCTGGGGTTGGAAGTTGGTCAACAATATATTAGAGCCAGTTCAAACTTTACTCCCACCTGCGCCGGAAAAACTGCTAAACACAATTTTTTGCAACTGCAAAAAGGGATGCAGTGCTAAATTTGCTTGCAAAAAAGTCGGACTGTTTTGTTCTCTGGCATGCACAAATTGTCAAGGCCGGTCGTGCTCTAATGTTGAATCACGAACAATGGAGGATTCGTTTGATTTCGACGAAGTGTCATGCGATACATCGCTATTGACGCAATTTACATGCATCCAAAATGAAGATGAAGAAGAACCAGGAGAAGAAGAAGAAGATCAATAAGAAGAACAAGAAGAATTTGAAACTTACGAATCAGGCGAATGAATTCACCACTTTTTTTAATTTACATCGCTTTTATCTTTCCAATCTTTGAAAATTTCCGTTATTTTGCAATAGTTTCACATTAAACAGGATCACAACTGACCCGTGGAGTAGGCCTACTAGGGAAACCACGTTAAAAAAAACGCGCTAAGTACACTACCTCATAGGTGGCGTGGAAACGTGTGCATATTATGACGATAACAACTTTTATAACTTTTTGAATCGTTATATCTCAGAAACGGTGGCTCGTATGAAAAAAGTATTGATATATTTTTTATAGATAATTTTATGATCTACAATTTTTGTTTAAGGTGCTTTTATGATAAAACTTACCGTTTTGCTGAAAATCGCGAAAAACTCATTTCTTTTACCTTTAACCTTGAATAAAAAAAAATCCATACACGGGAATGATGGGGAACTTTTAAATATTATTTATAATTATGTTTTGAACAATTTTACTGATTTTCAGCTTGTTTGGATTTTATGCACCTTCGAATGTCTAAATTGACCGGACTATAATGTAAATTTCTTCTGTACCTATGACAGATAATAACCGATTGAAACTAACCATTTATGACATTGATATAAGTCTATCGGATATTAATATTAATATAATATTCTACCACATACACACAACACCATCTAGCCCAAACTAATCAGAGCTTATACTATGGGTACTAGACAATGGATAAACATACATATATACTTTTTCTTTTTTGTAAATATAATACATATTATACATAGAAACACCCAGACCAAGACAAACATCCATGTTCATGCACACAAATGTTTGACTTGTGCGGGAATCGAACCCGCGACCTTAGGCGTGGCAGTCGGTTACACTAACCACTACGCTATCGAGGCCGACAAAAACTGGCTTTGTAAAACCAAAAATGCTGGTAACAACAAACCTATATTCAATTAAAATTAATTAATATACATATACTACGTAATACAATTCTATTAAGCTTTATCTTTCTTTATTATCTCAGAAGTGATTCTCACTGACTCTGATCCTTCTTTCCACTCACCCTTCATATGTACACAGCATGTTTTAAACAGATACAATCAGTACAACTAATGTAGTACACTGCTGTGTACCTTATCGAAATTATGTATATGGGTACTGTTATATACCTGTGTCCACAATTTCATCGACAAATATTTTCATAAGCCGCACCTGCAATGCAGTGAACTGTATTATTTAATAATTAATAGTTAATGGTCACCTTAGCGCCTCGACTGACCATGCCATCGATCCATTCGATGTAACTGTATGAATTACTAAAGTAAGCAGTTCGATGGACCAGCGACGCTAAGGCTTATTTCTTTGGTTTAGTATTCTATAATCTACGCATGACACATAATACGGGTAATACTGGAGTGATGATCATAGAAAACTGAGTAATGTTAAACTGTCTTAGAGCAGTAACGAATGTAATCAGAAATATACTGGCAAATTGATATGATGCCATTTATAAAAAGTTTTATCCCTGCATGGGTTAAAGGCCAACCTAATCTACTATAAAAAAAAAAAAATCCTATAACGCAATCAGAACACTTAACTATAATTTCGACTTTAGGTTATAATTATCTAAATGGTGATCCATTTTAGGACTTGATCTCAGAGATAGTCGTTACCCGTTAAGACTGTAACCTAACGTAACTGACTGTATACGTCCATTTTTGATACAGTCTATAACCAATTTCTTAATGAAACTTGATAAAATAAGCAATTGCATTTAAATAGCTGATACTACTAATACACTTTAAAATATTCAGTGTTAATCTTATATTTAGATTCTATATACTAAGCACTGGTCTTAAAATGCTGTGTATTTTAAAGACCAGTGTTTAGCTTAGCACGGTTCTGTTGTTATAATTTTGATTGATTTAAGTGTACTGTGCTGTAAATCCAAGTGGAATTCAAGGAAGTTGTACAGCAGCTTATTTTGAGCCGAGACCACACTCGCAGCTCCTGCCCACATCCCGAATATGCTTTCAGAATAAGTACAAATAGATTTCAACTTTATTATTCGCAAGTCACTTGGGGTCGGCTTTCTAGTCTAACCGGATTTGACTCGATATCAATTTTTACACGGAGTGTCTACCAGCTGACCTCCGCAACCCGAGGACTAACGATATCCTAAAGGCTAGACTAGTGTCAGGATATTAGAGGGCACTGACTTCCCAATAAAGACTGCCATAGATGTTCATGGCAGCCGGGACCGACGACTTAACGTGCTCTCCGAGGCACGGAGCAGGCGATAATTGTCAATCAATACGTACATAATTTCGAAAAGTCATATAAGTTCCGAAAGTCAGATGTGCGCGACGTGGGTTCGAACCCAAGACCCTCTGCATTGCAGTCTGTTCGTGTCCCCACTGAGGTATCGCTGCTTAAATTTGCACTTAGACTAAACACTTTAATAAATTTATGGCTATATAACCGAAATAAAGAATATTGTGATCCAAAAATCAGTTTTTAGGGTCTGGCTTGGCTAGGTATGTACTTTGTGGCCTCTCTTTTTTATGTTTATAAAGTCTCCTACGCGATGATTCCTAATGTAGCTCTTATATCAATATAAAATAAGCCAGGCTAACTGCGTAAAAGTTTCAAAATCATTTAGGCCGCCTGACCTACTATTCGAGCTAAAGAGCAAATTGGAATAGTAAAACTTCATATAAAAAACGTCATGAATGAAAGGCCAATCAAAATGAGATCAAAATGGTATTAAAACATTAATTTATATAACCTCTGACTGAAAGCGAGATAACACAGGCATATCTATTGATCTACAAAGCAAAAATTAATCAATGTTAGATTTATTATTAATCGTAGGTAGAGTACAATAGATCTGAGTTGAAAACTGTCTGCATACAATTGGCGAACAAGAAACAAATGTAACTATACACTATTGGTTATTACTGTAGGCTCTCGATTTAAACTCACTTTTGTTAATAAATCGTATCAAAAAATAAACAATTAAGGGCATTGCTTGGGAATTACGATAAAAGTCACGAACATGACTATATATAGTATGGTTAACTTAATATTCTTCTTCTTCAAGTGCCTCTCCGACTAGCGAAGGTTGCCAATCAGCTCCGCTTAGCTTAATATAACTAAAGATTACTTGTTTTGGAATAAAACAAAATTTAGGAAGCTCTATTTATATAGACCAATTATTATTACTAGCTTAAAACATCGGTAATTTATTATAAGTCTGACATTGAAATAGAAAAGTTACGCCTTTTCTGGGGAACCTCTACCAGCAAGGAATTTGTCTTTAAATCCCAAAAATGCATTAGAGCCATGTTTGGACTTGGACCAAGAGGAAGCTGTAAGCCGTGTTTTAAACAATATAAAATATTAACCGTAGCATCGCTATACGTTTATGAGGAAGCAATTTTTGGTAAAACAAATCCAAATTCATTTCAGAAATTGTCTGACGTCAATAACCGTAATCGGCGAGATAAACAGCGGCTCTGTATAGTACAGTCCAACACCGCATTAAAATAATTTAATAGTTAACTAAAATATTATATTAATTTAATTAATTAACCGTTGTATTATAAAATTAATTGTTTACTCAAGGAATGAAATCATAATTTTAATATTTCTACACCAGCAATTATAGTATGTGCCAATCAATTTTGAATATATATGACTCTAATGTACCATATACTTAGAAATAAATGCTATTCTATTCTATAATAAAATGAATAATATCTTAATTCACAAATTCAATACTGTACAATAATAATATTGATTATGATTATGTAAACAAGACTGTCTTAAAACTTTTATAATTTTGTACACCACTATGGTCAAACATGTAGCTACTTCTAATTATCTATAACATCTGGCATGCAACATATTGTAGTTTCACTCATGTTTATACAAAATAAATTATCTTTATCTTATCTTATCTTATCTATTTAACAATACTTCATCAATCTTATTAATTGCAATATTACTTTTTCAATCACTAATAATGTCACAACAAATTCGCAAACACTATACTGATAATCGTAACAAATCACGCAATCAATTTCATAGTAGGGGTCGGTCCAGATAAATGATTTTAGATTAGATAATAATTAGTATTGGGCAACAGTGGGCAAAAGTATGAAAGTGAAAGTAAACAATGACCGTGTGTTGACACTTCCAAGGTTGCTGGTCATTGTGATAGAAAATCATTTGTTTTTGTCACGGTGAACATTTGACGACGAAAGTTGTTGAGGTTTAAAATGTTGTACAATTGGACCATGGCTACTCTAGTATGTGAGACTGACTATGGCGATCCGGGTACGGATGGCGTATTGGTAAAAGTGGTCGCCTTGCAACTGCTACTAAGTAGAGTGTTGTGGGTTTGATGACACAGAACAGTTGGGTCAAATTCAAATTCGTTTATTAATGCGAACATGGGTTTACATTTTAGTTGTTACAGATTATATGTAGGTTCTGCCACATTCCACCCACAGGCGTGCATATGTCATTAGTAGTTAATTGGAATCATTAGCGAATCAAATATATCAAATTATAAAAAAATACATAGTAACAAAAATTATAATATACTATAACAGAAAATAAAAGAAATACAGAAAATTTAGTCTAGCTTACATTATTTTATCAATGAGAAATTCAGTTACATTGTATATGCTTTATGCTCTAAAAAGCCCTTCAACTGTTTTTTGAATGCATTATTGTTCATATCGTGTGTGAGCGACAAATTGTTGTTTCTTGTTCTTTATGTCCGTTGTAGAAATGTTTGTGAAGTCGCGACACGATGTCGCACGTGCAGTAGTTGCGACTTTATAAAAAAATATACAAACACATTTAAATGGTGATACGTGATACTAATTAAACTGTGTTATAGTTTTGAAGACTTACTGAAATAGTCTTTAGTTAGCGGGAGTAACTCACGACTAGCGGAGGACCATTGCTTTTGAAATCTCCTTGTACCTATTAAAATGGAACGGTGGTCAATGGTATCAGTTTTATCTTAAACTAGCTTGTGCCCGCGGCTTCGCTCGCGTTAATTTAGAATTTGACAATCAATTCGGGTTGTATACTGCTTGTAATAATATAATTCAATCATGATTCGAAAGTCACGTGGCGCCATCTATTATCATAAGAACGTTATTATTTTTTTCCTCGGGAACAGTATTTTTTCGGGATGATAGGTAGCCTATGTCCGTTTCTGTGCACCTGACAACGTATATGCAAAATTTCAGGATGATCGGTTCAGTGGTTTAGGCGCGAAAAGGTAACAAACAAACAAACTCATTTTCGCTTTTATAATATTAGTTAGGATTAGGATTGGCAATATGTATTATGAAACTTTACCTGCAAAGCAGCTAAACGCCACGTGAAATCAACAATTTTCTTCTTATCCAGATTTAAGCACTTACCATTTACTTACATATATTTGTAGAAAACAACTGTCCATTACAAGCCGAAGCACAAGCAAAGGTTAGTTCGCCCGAAGCCGTTCTCACTAAAACAATATCGCGTAATGCTCAAGTGTAAACAGCTGCCCGACATCGGCACGAGCGCCCTCCGGGGAAGAATAATCGCTCTACCATAACTTAGATACACTTTTGTACAATTGTTTGTCTAGACTATACTTACAACATAGCTAATTGTTACGACAATGCTCTGTGAATTGTAGGATGACTCCTTAAGACTGCGCCGAGCGAAATGTGCCAAAACAGGCGGTCACAGTTAAGTGAATAAAATCAACACTTTTTGTTTAATACAAATATAAAATAAACATTTACGATAACAATGAATGTGTTTACAATTACTCTGTGTAAAAAATTTTAAATAATGAATAGTTTCGCCTACAAAATTACATAATATTGCACGAAAAATGCAAAAACGTAAGCTCGTGTTACGTGATTTTTATAGAAATCTATCCTATTTTACAGCTTAAACGAAACATAAATAGTTATATTACAATTTGTCTCTCCCAAATATTTAAGTTATTGTTTGACAATAAAGATACAGATTTATCAAAAAAGCACTTCAAATCCTCCATACAATTTTACTATGGCGGTCGCGCGGCGCGGCGGTTTGAATATGCGCCGCACGAGCTCTCGTCATTATCTGTCTTACGCTCGGCGCAGTCTTAAAGGTGAAACTTGCTGATTGAATAATGGAGGCAGTACGTAGGTGGAAACATCCTAATATTTATAATCTCCATGTAAAAATATAGTATGACTGCACTTTTAGATGGCGTTGTGGTTTAAGTGACCTCGCCACCCCACTGTTATGGGTTTGAACCCCACACGGGACTAATATTTGTGCAACAAATGGTTGTTCCATAATATGACCGATGACTGCGGGTGTTCTTTGCGTCTGTTACTTGAATGTTATTAAAAAAGTTTAGTAATTTGAAACGTGATACGAAAAACAAGCATACGACCGACGTGTATTCGTTATCTTGTTATTTTGGTTGTTTTGAAGTCGTCTGTATTGTTTTTACTTGCAAATATGCATAACAATTAATCCAATTTACAATGCTACATGGTTTTGTCAAAACAGGAGAAAATGTATTTGCTTTATTAACATATATTTTGACAGGCGTTTAAATAAGATTGGTGTGACACTTTCATTGTCATTTGCATTTTGTGGTATTAGCATTGAGATTTATTATGAAGTTAAATAACAGACTACTTTTTGTACAATAAAAGTAGCAAACAACTTGTTGTCTAATGGTAAGCGTTTACCATCGTCTGTGATCGCTTGCAATATCCACAGGGTTACTCGTACGTTGCCAACCTGACACAAACGAAATTAAACCTAGACTGGTTGGCTGTCATTCCAATGTAAGAAAACGGATGGCAGCAGAAAAAGTTGTAGATGCATAATATTCACCAAAGGAAACACAACAGTAGAAATATTGCTATTTCACGTCTACATTCTGTGAGAGGATAGTACTTCCCCGATCGAGCCGGCACATTCATGCTGAAATCAGCGATCCGTATTCCTACATAGAGTACAAAACACGAGTTTCTCTAACAGAGAAACTCGTGTTTTTAGTCTAATGATCTATCTCTATGTACATGTATGTACCGCACCCCACATGCGTGTGTATATACAATATTAATATCAGCATTTTTGTCTGGCGAGACTAATAAAATGTTTGGTTCGTGTTCGGTCATCGCCACGTACTCATAGCAACTTTTGTTATTAATATTAATTAGTATCACATATTACAATATATCACCGCTTGAAATGAAAATATACGAAATATACTTTTTACACAGCAGCAAAAAAATATCTCATCTACAGATAACTTAATATTATTAACAATCTGGATTATAAAACACTAGTACTCTTGTTTTTCCTTAGTAGATATGACTATTGATTAAGCAGCGATAGCCTAGTGGAAGACCGTTAGACTGCCACGCAAAGGTCTCAAGTTCGAACCCAAGCTGCGCATCTCTGATATTTCAAAGTTATGTGCGAATTAAATAGTTAATTATAGCTTGCTTTAACGATGAAGGTAAACATCGTGAAGAAACCTGCGCGTCTGAAAGTTCTCCATAATGTTCTCGTAGATATATGAAGTCTGCCACCTCACAGTGGGGCCGCGTGGTAGACTATGGCGTAACCCTTCACACACAGAGAAGAGGCCCGTAACCAGCAGTAGGACAGTATAATACAGGGCTGGTATTATTTATAGGATTAAATATAATGATCACCAAAAATACTAATTGTACACCAAAATATGCTTACTAAAATATATCATAACGAGCACCTATTCGCCTCAAATCACTGCATTCCGTCTCGGAAGGGTTAGGTTATGTTAGGTTCCTTCTTAAACCCACCCAAAAATAGGAGCCGGCTCCGTCGACTTAGTTTGATCTCTTTATATATATTTTGGTGTGCAATTAGTATTTTTGGTAAGCATATTTTGCTGTGCAATTAGTATTTTTTTGCTGTGCAGTTATATACATGCCTTTATTTATTATTATTGAATAAGTATTCCTTGAATAAGTAGACCATCCCTTGATATTTTTAAAGATTACGGCCGCGCAAGTTTCTCTACAAATTAATAATATTATATTGTAAAATAGTCTTATCATCATCATCTTTTAACTATTTGTGTTTTATTTACTACTTAATCTTCTTAACTTTACTAACATACATTTTATCGTTGACTTAACCGATGGTCAATTTTGTTAAACGGTTATCTTCGAATAACAAGCAACGGTGTGAAAGCTTATATTTACCTATTAGCCCAGAATAGAAAATTCAATAAAACATCTCATTCCCCTACTTTCAAAACAAACAATGTAATATTTATATGTAAATTTTACTACATCGCCGATTTCCATTTGGATATTAATAGAAAAATCGTTTCTATAGAAGTTTTATTGTTTGTGGTTATGAAGCTTTTATGCCAATAAAACCATCTAAGTATTAATATGAAAACAAATTGAAAGTGAGAGGTCTAATATCGGTTGTTTAGATAACAGCAGTGCTTCATAAAAATCTAGAATTAAGAGTAACTTATATAATAAAAACGAGAATTGGATTATTGAAGTGAAAACTTCTTTAGGCGCGTTGAGCACTTCTTGGGTGAACAAAAATCATAGTACTCGCGTCAACGTCACGCTTCGTCATCGTCTCGCTTCCACGCTTTCCATTTTTGAATTATTTTATAATATTAACATATCTCACAAATGGTCCGTGCTACGCAAAAAATAACGAAATTTTGACCTTCTTAATAACGCCCGAGGGAGTATCAGGAACTAACATCCGACGCGCCCCCTTTTCTTTAAATGAAACTTCTTTAGGCGTGTTGAGCACTTCTTGGGTGAACAAATATCATGGAACTCGCGTCATCGTCACCGAACGCTTTCCATTTTTGAATTATTTTTGGTTTATAATTTGGTTTATAAAGAAGTGTTTATGATCAAGGATTAAAGTTTTCACTTTTATCGGCAGTCCCCAAAGACTGCCCCAATATTTTATTTTTTTAAAAACATACTTATACTATTGTATTATATTTATTCCTGTGACACGAAAGACTTTATATACAGTCAACCAACGGATACAATAACACCCAGACTCGGAACAATTATTGTTGGATCGCGTAAGGGGCGATCGTGTGGGGATCGAACCCGCGCTTGGCGCAGTAGAAGTAAAGAGGCAACCACTTATACCACTACGCCATCCATACAGTCAAATTAGAGTAGTAGAGTAGTCGAGCCTCGCTGATGTCAGCATGAATGGGCCGGCTCAACCGGGGAAGGACTACCCTCTCACAGAATATCGACGTGAAATATCAGTATACCTACTGTTGTGTTTCGTTCGGTGAGTGAGAGTGCCGGAGGCCCAATCAACCTCTATCCCCCTTCCCGCTCCTTCTCCTTCCCACTTCCTTTCCTAAAGGGTCGGCAACGCGCAAGTGATGCCTCTGGTGTTGCAGGCGTCTATAGGCTACGGTGACCACTTACCATCAGGTGGGTCATATGCTTGTTTGCCAAGCTAGTTGTATAAAAAAAAAAATAATAACTTGCCTTTTTGGAACGAATAGCCAGCGCAACATAAGGAAAACGTCAAGACATTCGTTAAAGGTAATACCTAGCTTAATCGCATTTATTCCCATTCATCTATACTTACTAATATTATAAAGCTGAAGAGTTTGTTTGTTTGAACGCACTAATCTCAGGAACTACTGGTTCGATTTGAAATTATTTTTGTGTTGGATAGCCTATTTATCGAGGAAGGTTATAGGCTATATAACATCACATAACAGGAGCGAAGCAGCAATGAAACATGTTGCCAAAACCGGGAAAATTCTCTTATATGAAACAGACGACGTTGCTAGCTAGTTAATTAATAAAGGTTACATAAAATGATCTCCAAAATAGCAACGATATTCTACAATAAAGGCTTCTGTAACAAATCCTAAACCAATATTGAGTTGACCTAGTAAGTTGACCTTTAGTCGACCTCATGGTGCCTATGAGGGCTTGCTGACTGCGTCCTTTGATACCAGTGTGTGTGCTTAATGAATATTCTACCTGCGATGTGACGCTTGCGGGGAATTAAAGTAGTTTAATTTGATGTACAATGTTGGTACAGGATAATACGCAGAATATTACAATTTTGACTACTATTTAATAAACTCTTGTATTAGGCTCTTTATTTTGCTTTTATAATAATATGTACTAGCGGTCGCCTAGTGCTCGACATTCGACCAAAGTTTTCCTGTAAGATATTGCTGATATATGTATATATATGTAACCATAGTTACGCGCTTCGACTGCGTGTGTCAAATGCATGGTTGTGTGCGTGTAGTGTTTTTTCATTAATTTAATGTATTTCTAATGCATATTTTATATAAATATTAGGATTCGCCCCTCCTTCTTCATATCAACTTTAACTGTGCCAAATTTCATACTCCTCCGTCCACGCAATTTTCGTAAAAAGGAAAAATAAATACACAAAAATTAAATATTTTTGTGTATTTATTTTTAATTAGAGCTCTGTAGCGTCATCTTGTACTGATCTATATCTAATAATCATGATGTGTACACATAGTTAGAACCATAGTTTAAACCAAAACTGTTAGTTTATAAGTTTTATACTGTGTGCACTATGTCTTGTTTTGTGTGCCTTATTAAATAAATAAATAAAAAGGGCTACAACGTTTTTTCTTCACGTATTAATATATACTCGTAAATAAAGATAACAAAGGAGTATTAAATATAGATATTTAAGGATCTACGTAGAGAGATGTGACTGCACGGATAGCGTAGTTTAGCGTTCGCCTCGCAATTGCCACTATGCTGAATGACGTGGGTTCGAATCCCACGCGGGACAAAAATTTGTGTGATCCGCAAATGGTTGTTCTGAGTGTGGGTGTTCTTTGTGACCGTTGTTTGAATAATAATAATATTCTATCACATACACACAACACCATCTAGCCCAAACTAAGAAGAGCTTGTACTATGGGTACTAGACAATGGATAAACATACATATATTGCTTTTTTTTTTAAATACATACATATTATACATAGAAACACCCAGACCAAGACAAACATCCATGTCCATGCACACAAATGTTTGACTTGTGCGGGAATCGAACCCGCGACCTCAGGCGTGGCAGTCGGTTACACTAACCACTATGCCGTTGTTTGTAAAGTACCCCGCGACACAGGATTTATTCCTAGTGGAAGAGCGAACCTGTTTGCAAAAAATATAAAGGTTAAAATATGAATATTAGAGATTGATTTTAGAGGATGGAGGAGAATGGGTAGGTCTTTGCACTAAAGTGTAACATCACAGTCTTATAATAAAGAATAATATAATGATTTTATTTTTAAGGAAATATTTTGAATGAACATTTTTATATTAGGATGCGGCAATTCTCAATAAGTAGGTATATCAAAACGCATAATGAAAACATATCCCATTAATAGCAATCTTATGCATAGACTAAAACATCTGCCTTTTGGAGGATGACTAGCATTCAGTGACTAGCAGTCTGTGACTCTTTATCTTTGTTATAAAGGCAGTTTAAATTTATATCTGCAACATTATCATCAAAATTGGTAGCTGGTATTACTTTCTGAATGGATACTAGACTTAGGGTATCGTTAGCCTTCGGGTTGCGGAAGTCAGGTGGCAGCCGCTCCGTGTAAAAACTGATATCCAGTCAAATCCAGTTATACTAGAAAAGCCGACCCCAAGTGACTTGGGAATAATAAAGGCTAGGGAGAAGATTACTTTCTGAAAGGGATGTAGGGAACAAATGCAATACCTACAAGTCTAGATTAAGTTTTTCCTGTTACTAATAATAGCCTATTATCTATACAAATAAATAAAATTGAAGTGTCTGTTTGTAATGTCAAAATAACAGCTTTTTATCTAATGCATATGAAAGTATATAAGGTACCTGTACAAAAAAATCTATTTTTAAAAATTTTGTCTGTCTGTTTGTTCCGGGTAATATCCGAAACGGCTGAACCGATTTTGACGGGACTTTCACTGGCAGATAGCTGATGTTATAATGAGTAACATAGGCTACTATGATTTTAGAAAAAAAATAGGGTTCCGCGGAGACAAACACTTTTTAGTTAAAATTGACGCGGACGAAGTCGCAGGTAACAGCTAGTAATATATATAATTCATATTACATACTACAGTTTACATTAATAAATGTATACTTACTACGCCAATGAATGAACGCCGATAAGAATTATAATAACATTGGTAATATACTAATAATAGCATGTTTACATAATAGTCGTCAGCCCTTATCAACACTCGTTAAGATTACTAAGCTGGTACACAAATTGGAGTAATGGTAAATAATGTAACTAATTTTAATTGTTTTATACATGATATTTAATACACAGGATTCGATCAAGATAGGGTATTCGGTTATCGATGTGTCGTGATCGACTACAGTAATAAAAGAGATTAGAAACAAAGATTGTTACACTAAACAGACAATATACAAAAATATTAGATATCAACTATACAAAAGTGAGTCAAAGTAGTGTGGCCTGAGGGATACTTGAACTATCATAAAAATTAAATAACATATTTTGTTTAAGGCAAAGGCAATGTTTATTTTAGAGACACAACTACTTTTATATGATTTAAAACTCACTTGCCTGAGATGAAAGTCGAATCGACATTAATGCGAACAAATAACAATTTCTAAGGTACCAATAAATATACCGTTAATGATATGGATCACATATGTGAGGTAAATATTGCCTGCAAATAAAGGAAGACAAAATTGTAAAGACGATGACGACTGATGTTATTTTTAAAACAATCATATATAATAATAGTATATCTGATTGAGCCTACAACAAATTTCTAAACTTTGTAAAATAAATGTATAAAGCTCGAAATTGTCCTTTTGTAAATAGTTACAATGTATGTAAATAAAAATTAAATTACTGGATAACGAGACACGTTTTTCAACTCACCTTTATTAATTCCGGCAATATTCCGTAACTACTTTAGTTTGTTGTATTCGATATAATAGATTACAGGATAAGGCCATTAGTAGCAGTATGTTTTAAATAATAAACTAAAACATACATACATAGATTCACGCCTATTTCCCTGAGGGGTAGACAGAGACTACGGATTTCCATTTGCTACGATCCTGACACACTTCTCTAGCTTCATTCACTTTCATCACATGCCTCATACACGCCCGTCGGTTCAAGGAGCTCTTAACCTGGCCTTTGTCCTGAACACCTCCGATCTGATCGAGAAACGTTCGCCTAGGTTTTCCTCTTGCGACTGTTCCATTCACACTAGCCTTATAAACTTTCTTAGTCAGTCTTTCCTCGTCCATTCTTTCTACATGTCCAAACCAGCTAAACATACCCGTTTCTATTCTTGTCACTAAAATATAAGTTTTACTAATAAGAGATTATTTTTGTTACAGGTAATTTTTAAGTTCAATATTCTTCTGCGGGACCTCTGGACCTACAAAAATGCAAATATTTTTCTTGGTAACTATAATTACAGACAATAACAAAAAATGAAGCTGATACTTATTTTGTCAGCACAATTTTTCTGTACAAATCGTTATGAGTGTATTTTAAATCATTTGATACTCGTCATGTCATATATGACACTAATAAAAGTATTAATGGTCCCAGACATATACCTTGTGAGACCCATTACTTATAATCGAAATATCTCACAATTATCGTATATAATAATAATCTTTAATGTGTTTGTTTTGTAAGTTAGAACTACTTAACGGTACATAAATAGAAGGAATGTAAAATACAATAGCCACTTAGAAAACTTGACTGTCCTGTCTACCGTTGCTATTGATAAACATTATCAAATGCATTATCTCTATCCAAACAGTTATTTCCCATTATAGTGACTGAACAAACAAACCGTTCTCACAGTTTCACAATCATTAAGAGAAACATCATAAGCGACTCCCAATAAAGGAACCAGATACGAAAACTTTATAGCTTCTGCTTAGCTTGAAAATAATTCTGTGTAAAGTTGTGAAGATAATAGTGTACTTGTGAAGGAAACCATAACCATTATGGCCCGTGCTAAGCACCTGGGCAGGAAATTGATTGGTCCGTCGTACCGATATATCTCATTGTACGATATACACTGACGGTTTTATTACGAATATATATACAGACTTTACGGTTGACAACGCAAAGGATAATGTTGAACGAAATATCAGCGAATTTATTTTTATTTGTGGTGTTATTTAGTAGAAATTCACTTCCGAATGCACGATTCCGATGAAAGTTGACATGAATGGCGATGATAATTTGGGGAGTGTTGACAATTACTTACTAATTATGTGCTATGCACTTGTCATATAGGAAAAAGGTATACATTGCTACAATGAAGTTATTACATGTACATACATATATCAGTTAGCTACCCGTCAATGCCAACACTTGCAATAGAAAGATAAGTAATATCAAATTCTAAACAAAAGCGATATGTAGTAAAAAGTTTTATGTAGCGTTAAATCTGCTTAAGATCCGACTAATGTCATAAATGAGATAACTTATGAAGATGTTGGGATATTTATTACTGCATTATGCGTAGATTATAAAACAGATTTGGACGAAGCCTGGGACACAGTCAGACCATGTCCTAACAGAGGATACTTTAATCCCAGCCTACATCCCCATGAGATATACGCGGGTAAAGCAGCTGTCCATTATCCAGTCAGAAATATTCAGCCTACGATAATTCTCGAAATATTTTCACTTAGATACAATCACAAATAGATAAACAAAAATATATTTTTTGATAATAATTTAATTTATTTCATAAACACATTACATTTTCGATTTATCAATACTCTTAAATATCTTCATGACATCTTTTTTTAATTGCCATTGCTGGCAGACGAGCAAGTGGCCCACCTAATGGAAAGTGGTAACCGCTGCTCATGGACTTCAGCAATGTCAGGACACAGCAAAGCCGCTGCTTACCGCGAAAGAAGAACTCTCTTTAAACCTCATTTGAAGAAAGACATATCATAGCGCTCAGGAAACACCGAAGCAGGCAGTTCATTCCAGAGCTTAGTCGTACGTGGGAAAAATGATCGCTGTTTCTGAACTAGATAAATTAATATCTGTATTTCTGACAACAGCGCTCTCCCTGGAGATGATACATTTAGGAAACAGTAGAATAAAAAAAAATATCATTAATCAAAAAATAATAGTAATACAAAAAATATGAAATGTTGAATTTCCTATTCTGCTATGCCTGATGTTAGAGCTTAAGATGAAATTTCTCGTATTTTTTGATTTTTTTTAAATTGTTAAGTTAATTCAGTAGTAGGCAAATGTTATAATGGTTGCAGCTCCTTACAAATATAACTTGTAAAGTAACCAGCATTATAAACATCTCATATCCGAATCCTATCCTAATCCTAACTAATATTATAAAAGCGAAAATGAGTTTGTTTGTTTGTTTGTTACTTTTTCACGCCTAAACCACTGAACCGATCATCCTAAAATTTTGCATATACACCTGTCAACGGACAGGTGTACAGAAACGGACATAGGCTACCTTTCATCGCGAAAAAATTACTGCTCCCGAGGAAAACAATAATAACGTTCTTATGATAATAGATGGCGCCACGTGTCTTTCGAATCATGATTGAATTATATTATTACAAGCAGAGTACAACTCGAATTGATTGTCAAATTATAAATTAACGCGAGCGAAGCCGCGGGCAAATGCTAGTAATATTATAAATACTTTAGCATTATAAATATCTCATAGATACATTAAACTTGACTACCACAAAAATTTTCCCACATCCAACAACCGCATCGGAAACTACTGAACCCCATTAATCGTTTACGGATCCTGTGGTCTAGTAACATGCGGTGGAACCGGCTGTATGTGGTCGACATTACCAATGTAGGTACCACATGCAGCAGTTTCGTTTTAAGTAATGGTATATATTATGTAATCCACGGATAGAAATAACGAGACTAGGTGTCTCTGTGAGTAAAGACCAGACCACCTTACTCGTTTCTGTAAAGACCAGATTCTCAAGAACATATAATTCATTTTTCAAAAACAAATTAAATGCGACTGATTTTTTTTTGACAGAATACCTCAATTACATTACCTGATTCTTGAATCAAAGCCAGAATCTAACGACTTCCAGTGGCGTGTCTTACATTCACTGGACTTACAAATCTTCCCATTATTTGGCCCTCCTAAAATAAACCATATTTTCTTCCCACCCACACAAATTAATACGCATTCATTGAACATCCAAAGTTGTTTGAGATTTATTAAAATTCAAACCAAGTTTCCACATAGAAAATGTATCAAAATCAGAACACCATTCATTTCCTGAAGCCCTTGGCCTAATTCCCTCGGATCAAAAGAGTTTGTGAGTGCCAGTGACTCTTCACGGCTCTGTGATTTTCCAAAATGGGATAATATCCTTTCTTTGTCTTGTACATTATGTGAAGCCAACAAGTTTGTTATGGAAGTGTAATACAAAATAGAAATAAGTGCGGTCACCTATTTTTAAGGGATCCAGTCCTTTGTTGTTTGACACGACTAGGGTGCGCAAGTAGCAAAATTTTATTTCAGGATCACGCCTATCTCCTCGAAAGGATAGGTAGAGATGTGTTGCATCCAAATGACCCCTGTTGATATTTTAGGTTCTACATATTAGGAACAAGGCTATTGTCGTCCAGGCACAGTCAGGGTCAAACCTCCGTGCAGCGAGAATGTCTTGATAGAAATCCCCAGTATTTCTTTTTGTAGGTACTTCGCCTAGCTCAGTGGGGAGACCAACAGACTGCAATGCAGAGGGTCTCGGGTTCGAACCCACGTCGCGCACCTCTGACTTTCGGAAGTTATATGACTTTTCGAAATTATGTGCGTATTGATTGACAATTATCAATTATAATAGGTTGCGGAGGTCAGATGGCAGTCGCGCTGTGTAAAAACTGATGTCCAGTCAAATCCAGTTAGACTAGAAAGCCGACCTCAAGTGACTTGGGAATAATAAAGGCTAGGGAGAAGAATGTATTATTTTTAGAAAATCGGTACTTTGAAACTGTGGCGGGTATTAACACGCTCCATTGATATCGCTAACTTATATTCACTTCTGCTTAACCCAGTTACAACAGCAAAGATTTCAGATAATTTAATCACAGAATGTCAATGTAATCGCTGTGGAATCCAATTATTAAAATAACGTAACCTCGGATTGACGCGCGATCCTGTAGACCTTAAACTATGTACACGTTCATTAATTAACAGAATAGGGACATCATATGAATCTGACCTAAGTAACATAATAGATGTGAATGAAAGTTTGTTTGTTTGTTACGCTTTCACGCCCTAAATACTCGACGCTGCTAAAAATAATACATTAATGCCACTATATCCTTACAGGGGTAGGCAAAAATGTTTCAAACCTACATTTTATTAGCGATTTTATTTGGTTTATTTTTATTGCTGTCTTCATATATATGTATATAACATATAGCCTTGAGTCTATATATATATGGCGTTAGTTCTTATTCACGAAAGGATACGCAGAGGTGTATTACACACCGACATTTCGCCAGGTGTATTTTCAGTCCTACGTAACATAAGACAAGCTTATTATTGTTGAAATATCAACGCTTGAAAGGTAAAAATTACCAAGCGACATATTGGCAACTTTACACTAGAGCATCTTAAAGGTTTGTTTTTTAGAAAAAAAATCGTAAAAAATCGCCTATTGATCATAACTACTTGATTCCAACGAAGTTTAAATGAAATTTATAGGTTTAATAAACTGGCATTTTAAGATTATAAATTTTCTTAATATGTTATGAAATAGTGTCGGTTAGTAATAATTTCATCAAAATCATAAACAGGTAAAAGTTACTTACCGACAACAAAGTTTGATTTTAAAACAAGTAAAATTAACTAAACTCCCTTATATTATAATTGTATTTGAAGAAAAATGACGCATCCATAAGTAACGCATGTCTGACATTTAGGTAAAATGATCTAAATAGAAAACAAAGTAACTTCTCTGCCAGTCAATTTTAGTTATAGCGCAAATTAAATAAGGTTAGTTTAGGATTTTTTTGAAGAAGTAATAATTAATTTTGGTTTTAGTACACAACATCAAAGACTTTCGGACAAAGGTTTTCGACGAATATCGTCATTATCATCGTTTTGTTAACTGAGTTAGTATTCTAACATATTTTCTATGGAAGATCTGTCAAAATTCTAACTCTTGTAGCGCAAAAAATACGCATTGAGATTGAATATAGAAAGCAGCAGTACACGAATATTGCAGTCTAATCTCTCGCAACGCGGATAGCTAATCTTATAAAGAAGGTGGTATGTCGTTAAAAACTTAGTATAATAATTATGTAGATTGATTGTAAAAATAAACTAAAATAAAAAAGGCATTTTAATTTTTTAGGTATAATAATATATAAGTAATTTCAATAACTTGTCTCCGACGATCTCCCGAGACTCCCCAAAAATGATCAAATACCTTTTGTCTTTTTTTCAGTATCAATATTTTCACAGTTACTTCCACATTTTTTTCCAATGCACGGGTTAGGTTGAATAGATTTAGATTTGATGATTTTGCCATCACTTCGCACACATTGTAGTCCAGTATTTTTTTTGTGATCGTTCTTTCCTTTCTGTCCTTTATCAAGTTTATTCTTTTGTTTCTCAAGTCTTTTTCTTCCACTACTTCTGTCATCCAAACTTGTGTTTTCTTTTTTAGATTTTGTCTTTTTAGACGTTTTATATTTTATTGTTTAGATTTGATACTACTTCATCGTCATTAGAAGAAGAAGTAGATCCTAACCATTCATCTGAAATTGCAACTTCTTCACAATCGATAAAGGTTGAATAATCTTCATCTGATAAATAATCAATGTACATTTTATCAGTTTTGCACTTACGTTTACGACCATTTTGAGGCTTTGTAGATTTTGAATCGCCAGATTGAGAGCATCCCACAATGGTAGAACTTGTAGAATTTGCACTTACTTGGATGTTGCTTGCAATATACATTTCTGTTGTAGTCAGTCCACCTTTAGTATTTTTAACTGTTTGTTCTTGAGTGTTGCTTGTAGCGAACGTTTCCGGTATAGACAATTCAACCTCAATGTTCTTTATCTGGTATGCCAATTTGAACTACAGAATAACCATCTACTGGGGCTGCATTCTGTTCTTTAGATAGATATGCAGGTACAAATTCTAAGGTGAGGATGGATGAAATTGTCAACAATTTCATCCATCAATGCTTCACTATAATTGTGGTGCTGTTGATCAATATTTACTGGGCTAGACATCTCCATGTTATTGCCAGCAGTTAGAGTCTCAGGATTACTTACAAAGAGTACTATTGAAGGGCCTTCATTTGAAAGTGTTTCATCCTGAAAATAAAATATAAAATAGGTGTTCGGTTCGCCCAGTGAAAATTTAACGGGCGTTATCACTAGCGATTTGTGAGCTACAGCAATCTCGTAACGATTGCGCAGCGTGCTCGCAGTCGATTTAGGAGTACAGTGAGCTCGCCGTGATTGGAACCGTTGACAATGTTCCCACGAAATCGCAATGAGCTCGTTGCGCGCTCGCTGCGAGTTCGCTGCGCGCTCGTTACGAGATCGCTGTCGCTTACAAATTGCTAGTGTGATAGCGCTATAGTGTGTAGAATAAAAGTAAAATAGATGCATTAACCTACATGTTACAGATTTGCTCATAACGGGATATGGTACCTACTACAGTGTAAAAAATTTATTTGAATTGGTAACAAGCAACGTTCAAGAAAGTGCTAATTCTGCTAATTCTACCATTCTTTCAGTCTAGTGAGAAAGGTTGTAAAGTTTGGTAAAACTACGTTGATTAATTTATCAGATGAAGATTTCTCAACCTTCATCCGATAAATACTGGACAAGAATGTATACGAAGCGATGTCAAAATCATCAAATCTAAAATTTATTCAACCTACACGCACACACACACACTTTTACTATGCGTTACAAGTAAATCTAATAAATTAAAAACATACCAGTGCAATAAACACAAGATTTTTGCGAACTTGTTCCAATCGTCGCAGATTTTTGTCTCAATAAGTATTTTCTCGATATCTTGGTCCCTAGAAATTAAATTTAATATTACTTAGTTGCTTGTAATAGTTACAATTGAGAGAATAATAATTTAGTATTTAACTAAGCAGGTACATTACCAAGGTCAAATCCCTGCTATCCACACCCGCGGTTGACGTAGCCTACTTAATTATGTTATCTATTCGCTTGTTGCGATTCATTATGTAACTAAAACAATAAATATGAATCAATCTATAAAATGCGTATTAAATAAGGTAATAAAATCTATATAATGAAAACACTTACCGAGTACTTATCTCGAGCTACACGACGTACTTTGTGCGAAGCGCGTGAGTACGCAGGTTGCCTATGCGAAAGTTCGGTGAAGACTAATCGATATTTTTTTACCAACCGCCATTCAAAATGTACTTTTCACCGCGTTTATGCGACAAAACAAAATAGGTGCGACAGGGATAAGCTCATTTTTATACAAATTTCATATCAGAAATAGTTATCTTAGTAACAAAAACAATAAAAAAAACGGCAGATAAAATATTACTAAGCGACAAAATATATCCTTTCTAGGTAGGAAAATACTACTATATTACGTTTTAAAGTACATTACCATTTAGGAAAAAAGTACTAAATGAAAATGAGTACATAATTAAGGTATGTTAAAAGTCTTAAATTAAGAAAAAACTAATTAATAAATCAGGTAAAATTTCTTAAGCAATGCTCATACCCTAGATACCGTAAGGAAAAAAATACTTAATGTTTAAACGTATTATTTCGAATCAAGGCAAAAATTACTAAGTGTAAAAAGTTAAAATCAAATACCTACTAAGTGAAAGTTATTCATAAATCAGTAAAATTTTGGTCGCTTGGTCGCCGAAAACTGTGAAAATGTGATTTTTTAAAGTTACTAAGCGACAACAAAACTTTTCTTAGCGGTACGAGAGTATGACCAATCGATGCAGAATTTTTTGCTGATTTTAATGATGTATATAACTCAATATCGTCCAACATGTCGCTTAGTAATTTTTGCCTTTCAAGCGTCGATATGTATATTTGTTTGAGACAAACGACGAAGTCTTGAATGGTAGGCTGCTATGTAGCCGTGCTACTTATGATAAGTGATGTTGTTACAGAAAAAAATTGGGGCTGTCTTTGGAGACTGCCGATAGAAGTGAAAACTTTAATCCTTCATCATAAACACTATTCTTTATAAACAAAGAAAAAAAGGTGCGGTTCGTATTCCTGATACTCTCTTAGTGGTTATTAAGGGGGTCAAAATTTCGTTATTTTTTGCGTAGCACGCACCATTTCTGAGATATTGTTAATATTCTAAAATAACTCAAAAATGGAAAGCGTGGAAGCGTGACGATGACGAAACGTGACGATGACGCGAGTTCTATGATTTTTATTCATCGAAGAAGTTGCTCAACGCGCCTAAGGAAGTTTTCACTGCAAAATCTAAACGTATTTTGTCACTCCCAGAAATTGCACCCAAGATCATCGGAAATCATACGCATGAACGTATCCCACGAGATCAAATAAACCAATCGATCATTAGTCTGTAGCAAGCCTAATAGCTTAACCCGTATCGCTTCTGCCAGATATATTCTGGCGGCTTGATCTCTACGTAGACAAAGTATGGGCCTGCAGCAGCGAATAAAACAATTTGCAACACTAAAGCTAAAACCTTATTATGATAATTAGCGCCAGAGGCCGAGTTTCAATATCACTTAGCGTTTCAACGAGATCATATCGAATATTCATTATGACCTGTTAAGTACAATATCGATGCAATCTTTAAACGTTTTCTGATGCTGGGCACGAATTCTTTAGTTAATACCCTAATAGTATTGTGAAGATAAACGTGATGAGAATCCATGTTATAGATAAACGACCCGATAAGTTTTATTGTCACATAGAAAAGATTAATGTATTAACATATATTTAAATATAGTTTATTTATCCTATCTGTCCTAACTAAAATTATAAATGTGGATCTTCTCCCTAGCTTTTATTATTCCCAAGTCACTTGGGGTAGGTTTCTAGTCTAACCGGATTTGACTGGATATCAGTTTTTACACGGAGCGACTGCCACCTGACCTCCGCAACCCGAAGACTAACGATATCCTAAAGCTAGACCAGTGTCAGGATATTAGAGCCCCGCCAATTACGATTTATTTAGTATAATTATTTATTTACTCTAAGAGTACGTAATATTCATTTTTACACTAGTGTTTCTTGGCGTTTCCTTAACTTTTGCACTCAAATCAGCCCATGAGGCAGTTTCTTTTACCATACCTAATTCCCATTGTTGAAAATTCGGTAGCCACTTAAACACGCTTCGGGCATGACCACTTCTAAACAACGTCAACCATCATTATATCATCAACACAACATTTCAACATGCTCAGTACAAAGTAAAAAAAACATCGAAATGACTCGAAACAATTCTTGCCCCTTCCCATCATGTTGTTAGAAAAAGTGCCCACGCACAGGAAAATTACACAAATTACTTACCGCGGTAAATGTGCTTACACGGACATCAAACCTTACGCAATATTACACAACACGCGTAACCTTATTAAGCCAATAAGTAACCAATTATTGATAAGTTTACTTCTGCGGACATTCCAATAACTGTTTCGTAAAGTATGAATTTAATTTTGCAATTAAAAATCTCTTTTACTGCCGCATTCACTTCTATGCTTATCAAAAAAAGGTCGAATTCCGCGTAAATCAGTAGCATAAGTGATATGTTTGAAGTCCATGCGAACAACATTCTAAATTCTGTGTTTTTAAACCGTATTACAACGGAATAAAGGTGATATTTGTGTGTTCGGTATGTATTTGTATGATAAGCGTATTTTTTTGTTTATATTGCAAGTACTTGACTTGGAGCAGACTGCATGACGCGTAGATCTTGTGGTTTTTGCAAACGAGCGACGGTAAATAATTTAGTGTTGTAATCGTGTTACATTATGTTACTATCGATGTCGATAATGTTTGTTATTTACCCAGGCATATTACAATACTTATTAAAAAGATTTTTCAATATAGATATAATTTTTCTCGTGATGTTAACTCAGAAATTGCAGACAATTATTCAAAATCTGTTAACAGCAAAAAAAATTCTGAGCTCTCATAATCGTGAGCATAAAGTAGCAGTAGCTATTAACATAAATAAAAGTAAAAGATTGCGCCACAGGATTAAATTGGTAGTATATATATTACTAGCTTTTGCCCGCGGCTTCGCTCGCGTTAATTTAGAATTTGACAATCAATTCGGTTTGTACTCTGCTTGTAATAAAATAATTCAATCATGATGCGAAAGACACGTGGCGTCATCTATTATCATAAGAACGTTATTGTTGTTTTCCTCGGGAACAGTAATTTTTTTCGGGATGAAAAGTAGCCTATGTCCGTTTCTGTACACCTGACAACGTATAAGCAAAATTTCAGGATGATCGGTTCAGTGGTTTAGGCGTGAAAAGGTAACAAAGAAACAAACAAATAAACTCATTTTCGCTTTTATAATATTAGTTAGGATTAGGATTAGCAATATTATATATAGATATAGTACTATTTTAATTATAACATTTTATTATAGAAATGGATAAATATGGTTAGATTTGCTACCAGTATTCGAAGAACAAAGCAAAAAATTGATGACACGTTTCTGCTAAAGTACATAAATGTTTAAATTTTTTCAGACGAGGAAATTGGAAAAGGAAACTAATTAACCTTTTATATGTCTGATGGGCTATTGACTGAACACTTGTCTCGATATTACATAGATATATAGACATCCACTTTTTACAGCTGTATTTAAGATCCTACGTAAATTAGAGGCGACCCGGGCAATCTATGCTAATATTATAAAGCTGTAGAGTTTGTTTGTTTGTTTGAACGCGCTAATCTCAGGAACTACTGGTTCGATTTGAAAAAATCTTTTAGTGTTGGATAGCCTATTTATCGAGGAAGGCTATAGGCTATATAACATCACGCTACGACCCACGAGGGCGGCGCAGTAACGATAAACGCGGTTGAAACTGCGGGAACATCTAGTCTAACATAAGCAGAAAATTATGCCACGAAACCAGCGAGACAGTATCTCAGTATTACTATCAACTATTACATTTGTTAGCTCTAAGGTCTGAGTTGTTAGGAGATGAAATGTATGCTACGACAACCAAGGGCTGCCCTCAGGGTGGAGTACTCTCACCACTCTTATGGTGCTTGGTAGTCAATTCACTCCTAGAACAACTCAACAAAGGTCCGTACTTAACGGTCGGATATGCGGATGACTTGGTGATACTCGTAAATGGAAAGTTTCCGAGTACGGTATCTAGCCTTATGCAGAAGGCCCTGATTATGGTCGAAAAATGGTGCAGCAGCAATCATTTATCGATCAACCCAGGGAAAACTACTGTCGTGCCGTTTACTAGGAAGAGGGATCTCACGGAGTTGGGAACTCTCTCCATGTATGGTACGCAGTTACATTGGTCCACGGAGGTGAAGTATCTAGGCATGACCTTAGATAGCAAACTAACGTGGAAACCTCATGTAGACAAAGTCATAGTAAAGGCCCAGCGGGTCTTTGGCATGATTCGATCTACTTATGGGAAGACCTGGGGGCTAAAGCCCAAGGTCATCAAGTGGCTATACATGATGATGATAAGACCCATACTCACGTATGGAAGCATTGTCTGGTGGCCAAGGACCAAACGAGCTACATGCAGGAACGCGCTGTCGAAGGTGCAGCGATTGGCCTGCATGGCTATAACAGGGGCGTTTCCGACCACGTTCCGTTTCCGTCTTCCAAGCGGAAACCTATGCTATAATTGCCTGTGCTCAGGAGAATATCAACAGTGGTGTCACTGACAGGACTGTGTATATTCTCAGTGACAGTCAAGCTTCTCTCAAGGCTCTGGGCTCGTGTAGGGTGGACTCCAGACTGGTCCTGAACTGTGTTAAGCTCCTTAACAAACTAGGCAGGAAGAACACAGTCAGACTGGTGTGGGTTCCAGGGCATGCAGGAGTGCAGGGCAATGAGGAAGCTGATGAATTAGCCAGAAAGGGCTCGGAGCAACTGTTTGTGGGCCCCGAGCCATTCGTGGGACTCTCTGAGAGCACCGTAAAGGCAGCTTTGAATGCTCACGGCAATGAAAAACACAGGCTAGAGTGGATAGCCCTTAGGGGTCTGGAACACTCCAAGAAATTCATTGCAAATGGAGCCACAGGCTTCACCCGGAGGTTCTGCGGGTATAGCAAGAGCCAAATGCGCCTGCTCACAGGAGCGTTCACTGGCCATTTTGGCACCAAAGACTTCCTGTGCAGATTGAGATTGACACACGACTCGATCTGCAGAGCCTGTGGTGAACAGGACGAGTCCATATTGCACCTACTGTGTGAATGCGACGCGTTGGCTGGACTTAGGATGGGTCTGATGGGATTGGCATATCCAAACCCTGAAGACTTTAGGCTTCTCCCTCTGAATTGTACACTGCAGCTAACGCAGTACATTCATAAGGAGATAGCTAAGGGATGAATCTTGGGGCTGACACAAAAGATCCCACTGGGTCGAAGTGTCGCCGGTCAGTACAGACTGGCCCCCACACACAAGATAAGATAAGCTCTAAGTTATTATCATATCCACAAGAACATTTTATAATTACGTTAACGGACAGATAACCGATTAGATTCTTAGATCAGCGGATGTTGTTTTACGTTATCGGTGTCACAAGGTCGAACGTCATTTATGTTAATGATAATAGCGTTATAATCTTTTATTGAATGAAACAAATTAGTATTAAGAGGAAGTCATTAGTATTTTTAGATTACTAGTTTACTTTGTCGGACTCGATGGCGTAATGGTTAATGTAACCGACTGCCACGCCTGAGGTCGCGGGTTCGATTCCCGCACAAGTCAAACATTTGTGTGCATGAACATGGATGTTTGTCTTGGTCTGAGTGTTTCTGTGTATAATATGTATGTATAAAAAAAGTATATATGTATGTTTATCCATTGTCTAGTACAATCTCTGCTTAGTTTGGGCTAGATGGTGTTGTGTGTCTGTGATAGAATATTATTATTATTTATTATTACAATGCCTTATTTAACACACAATAATAGTTATTCGTTTTTTTATTATATAAAGTGCTATATGAAAGTATAGGATAACTAAGAACAGCGATATGGAAATATACTAAACTATGGCATTCGGTTAAGAACCTGCAATCTATGGTTAGAAATAAATAAAATATATAACTAAATCTAGGGAGTGACTTTTGCCCAGCAGTGGGGCATACCAAAGGAGTAAACATAAAAGTACTATAAAAAATTGTGTGCCACTTGCTATATTACGTGTGTTTTTATCGTCTTCAGTCCCGCAGAAGGAATGATTCCTATACTGCGATAGTCATCTCACCCAGACTCAGAAAAACACACAACAGCACAATTTCTGGATCAGTTAATTTCCTTCCTTCCTTTAAGTGTGAGGATCGCACAGCATTCTGTGGGACCTTTATAATCTCTGCATTCAGAAAAGTCAATTTACTAAGAGAATATACATTTATAGTGGAATGAAATGGTTACAGGTTCAATGCATTAAAAATCTTGACTACAAAATTAGTATAATTAAGATTATTAGTATAATAATAATTAAGATTTAAAAAAAATATTTGCCAAAAATATTTTCAGAGGTTTCCTTATACAATAGACTTTATAATGTACTTATAGTATTAAAATTACCAAAACATAATTTGTAGATTAAGGAAAAATTGCTCATGAACTCCACACTAGGTCAGGCCTGTCTCGTGGAGTCCTTGAGTGGTACCAGTACTAAAATGTATTGTTTAATAATTTTAACTTCAATAGACAACGTAGTTTTAGTATAGCTTGCCTTAAATGTCGATGTTTAACATTGGTGTATTTATATGCAGACACGTATGCAGTTAATAGAGCGATAACGGTACTACAACAAACTAACAGGAAATTAGCAAAGATCTTATATTTAGATCAACCTTTTTATAAAATATTGTGCTTTGACGTAATGATTTATTTGTATAACTGAAATTTCGTACTGTGTACCTCGATTTTCAAAATTAGTACGAAATGTATTCATTACTTCACTTGATAAAGAATTAACTGTATAAAATGCACTTATTCAGAATAACGAAGTTGGCACGATATCAAGGCTCGACGGCAATCTCACGGCTAATCTAATCAGGGAAGGTTGGAAGATAACTTGCAGGGTTAATTCCACTTGAATCTCGAAGGTTCGCCTTTAATTTAATGTAATCGGGCTCGTGAACGTAGCCATCTGCTTTTTTATTACAGAATATCTGTATAAAAATATTGTAAAATATATCGTCAGACTACACTAAATTATATCTCTATACTCATATTACAAAGAGAAAAGATTTGTATTTTTATTGTACTGAATAAACTCAAAAACTACTAAACCCTTTTTTAACTATTCTTTCACCATTACCAAGCTACATAAACAGAGCAGCAGATATGATAAACATGGGTGAAACCGCGACGTTCAGCCAGTTAACTATATTTTGAGCTACGATATGACTGCTGATTGAATGACCGGATGTTTTACGTGTCTAACAATCCACTGGCTCTTACATTCACTGTCACAGGAGTGCACAACACCTTTATTTTGCATCGACTATACACCTCTGGTAGGTAGTTATTAATACTTTGACAAAATGTATGTTTCCACTGTTTCAAAGAATTCTATACCGATTCAAGTAATTACCTTTCTCTAAAATTGTATAGGTACTGTATTACCAAACGTGATTTTAACAGCTAATCCGAATATCACTTCTTACATTGAATAGGTCTGCTCCTGTCAGTCGAGCAGTCGCCTCATATGATCACGAACCAAGAGGTCAAGATTAAGACCTTGATGTCTGAATACGTCATACGCAACAAGTGGATGAGAAACTGAAAGTCGTGCAGTATGATGGGCATAACGTAGACGATATAAAACCTATTTCATTATTACAATTCTAATAATATATTTCGTAATTAGCCTCAATAGGTCTTAAGAATACACTCATTAAAGCTAATATTAATGATGTTTAATGTCAAAGGTTATCGATATAATCGCGCCAATGAATTCGATACCAGTATCGATACCTATTCATTGAATGACCTGCTTTATATTTTTTCCTCGCTAATCAATGGTCATTACGCAGTTGTTTTTAAGACCTCTCAATTTACCGATGAGGTCATATAATTCTGGGGAATGCGTAGCAAAATTAAAACAGCACTTTGGAAACAAAAGGTTAATACACATTTGTTTGTCTTTTTTTGTTTGGCAGCCGCAAATTGAAGATTGTTGGTTTGAATTAGTGATGTAATTAAATAAATTAATGTCGTATTGACATGATGAAGTGTATTATTAACAGAGACAGTGTTATCGCTTCATATTTCAGCACTGACTCCATTTATTCTTATGAAATCATTTTAAAAGTTGCCAATAGCTATATTGATTTACTAGCTTTTGGCCGCGGCTTCGCTCGCGTTAATTTAGAATTTGACAATCAATTCGGGTTGTATTCCATATATATAAATGTATATAATTCAATCATGATTCGAAAGACACGTGGCGCCATCTATTATCATAAGAACTTTATTGTTCTTTTCCTCGGGAACAGTAATTTTTTTCAGAATGAATGGTAGCCTATGTCCATTTCTGTACACCTGACAACGTATATGCAAAATTTCAGGATGATCGGTTCAGTTGTTTAGGCGTGAAAAGGTAACAAACAAACAAACAAACTTATTTTTTAATATTAGTTAGGATTAGGATTAGGATAGGATTAGGATAAATAACAAAATGGGTATATTGCCCTACATCATTAGTGAAATAATGATTAAAGCTAATATTATACAAATGTGTTATCAAATACGATATGGACTTATCAGGAACAAAAGTGTTATAATATACTTATTACTTTTTTTATTTGTTTCTTTGTTTTTGCTTGCTGCAAGAACCATTGAACAGACTTTCATAATTCATAATTAATTAATTTATTGATTTGCGGACATGGGTATACATTTGGAGATTTGAGCTGATTCCTAGTGTTTACAAGCTTGTGTTCAAGTTCAAATTTAATCCTATTTCATCTAGTCCTATCCTAACTAATATTATAAAAGCGAAAATGAGTTTGTTTGTTTGTTACCTTTTCACGCCTAAACCACTGAACCGATCATCCTGAAATTTTGCATATACGTTGACAGGTGTACAGAAACGGACATAGACTACCTTTCATCCCGAAAAATAATACTGTTCCCGAGGAAAACAATAATAACTTTCTTATGATAATAGATGGCGCCACGTGTCTTTCGAATCATGATTGAATTATAGTACAACCCGAATTGATTGTCAAATTCTAATTTAACGCGAGCGAAGCCGCGGGCAAAAGCTAGTGCCAAATAATACAAACGCAATAAGTATTGTAATTGTTTTGTAGATTTTTGAATGTCTATTCAATACTAATATACTAATACTAGGATTATATGAAAAGTAGGTAAATATTATGTACTTTGTGTATTCAATGAAATGAACTCAGTATGAAACTGTTCCACTGCTGGGCACGGGCCTCTCTCAGAGTGAGGAAGGTTAGGCCATAGTCCATCACGCTGGCCTATTGCGGGCCAACAAACTTCACATGTCTTTGAGAACATTATGGAGAACTTGCAGGTTTTCTCACGATTTTTTTCCTTCGGCGTTAAATCCAGCGATATTTAACTATTTAATACGCATATAACTTCGAAAAGACAGAGATGCGCGCCTTGGGATCGAACCCGAGACCTCTGCGTGGCTGTCCAACAGTTTCCCACAATACATTACTCCTTCCCAAATATAGATACAAAAGTATCAGATATGGACTATGAGTCAACACATCTCATCATATTACAGCGAAAGTAACACTTTTACATTTGATAATGGCATCCCCTAAGGCGAACTACAACTCAACTCATTCAATAATGAAGACTTCAATCGTCCATTCTTAAACTCTTCATTTGTATAATTACGTTATCTCGTTTTTATCATATTAAAATTTTTATGTCATTCTGTATTATACTTATGTCAATATGCATATTATTTACATTATAATATTAATGGTACTTTTACCTTGGCATTGAGCGGCGTGATTTGTAAAATATATTATGTGTATAATATGCAAAGTCATGCTATTTTAATTACTATAAGTGATCATTAATTTGCCAACTTTCTACTGCTCCCGTACTGATCATTGTATTAATATAATCATTATTTAAGTGTTGACACGATTTAAAACCGTTTATCCTAATCCTAACTAATATTATAAAAGCGAAAATGAGTTTGTTTGTTTGTTTGTATGTTACCTTTTCACGCCTAAACCACTGAACCGATCATCCTGAAATTTTGCATATACGTTGTCAGGTGTACAGAAACCGACATAGGCTACCTTTCATCCCAAAAAATATACTGTTCCTGAGGAAAACAACAATAACGTTCTTATGATAATAGATGGCGCCACGTGTCTTTCGAATCATGATTGAGTTATATTATTACAAGCAGAGTACAACCCGAATTAATTGTCAAATTCTAAATTAACGCGGGTGAAGCCGCGGGCAAAAGCCAGTACTTATTAAATTGAGTTTATGTTTCAATATTTGTATTTGAGTCCTAATGCTTTTACTTCTGTTATGGACTTTGTTAATTGGAGAGAATTTTTTATTTTTTTTATTTTGTTCGTCAAAATGACCACACTCCGCCTGATGGTAAGCAGTCATGTCTACGAGCAGTGGCCTCCACACCGTCCTCATAGCAGCCGACGCGATATTGAGGTCTCTACTTTGACGACCTAAGAAAGTGCTTTTTACGCCCCGCTTAAAGGACCCAGGATTGAACGGAGAAGGAAACACGTGCCTTGGCAGAGAATTCCATTTCTTGGTCGTTCGGCAGAGGTATGAGGACCCAAACTTGTTGGTACGCGCTCTAGTCGACTCTACCGTGTAAGGATGGCATCTGAGCCCAGCACGCGTTGTTCTGGATAGGACAGGGGAGGGCGGGATAAGGTGGAATAACTCTTCAGAGCTCTCCCCTTTCCTATCCAGAACAACGCCGTGGTATATTCTGTAGAAAAAATACATTCAGATTTAATCAGTACTTGAATTTAACTTTTAGTGTTAGTATTATGATAATCTACTTTTCCATATTGAAAAAACCTTAAAGAGTTTTTAATCTAGAGTAGAATATACCTGTACATCTGAACTATTAAAGACAACCGCCTGCGCGGTACAGGTGATTTATTATTAGCTAATATATAACTCTGGGTTATTGAGATGGCCGTATAATGAACTGTTATTTATATCAATACCATAAATGGAAATATATAAATAGTTTTAAGAGTAGTAGAGCCTCGCTGATTTCAGCATGAAAAGCGGGCTGGCTCGACCGGGGAAGGACTACCCTAACACAGAATATCAACGTGAAATAGCAGTATTCCTACTGTTGTGTTTCGTTCGGTGAGTGAGAGTGGCGGAGTCCCAATCACCCTTTTTCCCCCTCCCCGCTCCTTCTCCTTCCCACTTCCTTTCCTAAAGGGTTGGCAACACACAAGTGATGCCTCTGGTGTTGCAGGCATCCATAGGCTACGGTGACACTTACCATCAGGTAGGCCGTATGCTTGTTTGCTACCCTGGCCGTGTAAAACAAAAAAATTAAATTAAATTGGTAAGACACACAATAACTTGTGATTATTGCTGCAATAATAATAAATATCAACGCTAATTTTACATATATGTTTATCATGTGTTCTTTTGATGTCATAAGCTAGACATGTATATAACGCAAATAACTATAATGTCCAGTGTAGTATTTTACTAATATGTTAAAATAAAAATAAATAACATAACTACTTATTGGTTTGAATATATGTATATTTTAGACCCTTACTCATTTGGTAAAATTCCAGTTCGAACCTTCACGCGAATAAACAACTGATATAAATTAAGTAAAAATACAGAATCTTGTTCGTACCTTCGACATCAATAAGAAATAAACAAAATAATAAAGTTTAATAAACATTGAAAGGTACTCCCTAACTAATACAAAACAAATAAATAAGAGATAATTTAATACAAAATATATAGCAAAGTCTTACCTCGCCAAACCCTATTTTTATTATCTTATAAGATATACGACATAACAACCGACAAGAACGCAAGTTACTGTTTTTACGTACATAGAGTTCATTACATTCCTATATAGAGTTAGTACCATTTCCCATAGACAATTTATCCCACTTATCTGTCAACACAAATTTATCGATAGCTACTACACCCATCACTAGTTGCATAAATGCCGATGTGTCGAGGCCATAGCAAATAAAACGGTGAAGTCCAGCTTTTAAAGTTTTTCCACATCCGTTACCAATGAGATGTTTGTTTTTAGGACTAAAAGCCTTGGTCCTAAGCTAAAAGCTTAGGTCTCAATATGTGAAGAAAGTGTTTGTTTGTTTTACGCACTTATCTGGTGACGATGTGTTTTAGAAGATAATAAATTCTGAGTAAAGTGTATGCTAAGTGTGGTGATATTTGTTTAAGGTGGAGTTGCAGTGTTGGGTTAGAACTTTAGCGAATGTTACGGTACCAGTAGATCTTGAGAGTTTATGACGCAAAAGCAACCGCGCAAATTCATTGATGCGCGAAGGAAAGCTATATAATACTGCTATTGTAAAAATTACAATTTAGTTAGAATGGGGTCTACATCATAAAAAATGGGATTAAATATAATGACCACCAAATATAGTAGTTGCACACCAAAATATGCTTACTAAAATATATCATAACGAGCACCTATACGCCTCAAATCACTGCATTCCGTCTCGGAAGGGTTGTTAGGTTCCTTCTTAAGCCCACCCAAAAATAGGAGGCCCGCGAAGCGGAGCTCCGTCGACTTATTTTGATCTCTTTGCTATGCAATTAATATTTTTGGTATTAAAATGCCGTTTTAATTTTGGTGATCATTTACTATTTTTGGTAATTATTTACTATTTTTGACTGTTATATTTTACTATATCTGGTGATAAGTTAAACATAATCCATAAAAATTATGGTATGTATCTAATTGTCGGTCTCTGGACTGGAGAAAATGTTCAAACATTATCATACCGCACTTCCAATAACCTAGATAAGATAAAATTTATTTAGTTTCTAAGACAAGCTAGTCGGTTTAAAAAATACTTATGTATGTATCATGTAAATGAATTATGAATTGTGTCCCTATTGACAAATATTATGTTTAAGAAAATGTGGCATGTTCAAGAACTTTGTAATCAAACTATTTCTTTAAATTTTATTAATTACTTGGGGGTACTTATAATTGAATAGTGTTTTTTTCTTTTCGTGTGGTTATTGGCCAACCTGTTGTCAAGAGTTGTTCAAGGCGCCCGTAGGCCTCTGACATGGCTTAACGACTGCTGTCAATTGGACAACAACCGGGACCGACTTTTTACGTGCCCTCCGAAGCATGGAGATGCTCAGATGAAATACCACTAAGCGGTCGTCCATCTATAGACTGAGCGCACCCAACGTTGCTTAACCTCGCTAATCGTTCACCGATCAGTAAGTGCAACTGGCTATGA
Organism: Catocala sponsa; assembly: GCA_963564715.1. NCBI lineage: Eukaryota > Metazoa > Arthropoda > Insecta > Lepidoptera > Erebidae > Catocala > Catocala sponsa. The sequence continues at coordinate 792,349 of OY751347.1, forward strand.
GCGCCACAAATGTGATTGTGTCAGTGGTACTACATTTATTTAATCCTTACTTCCTTACTTGTCTATCTGTCTGTCTGTTACCTTTCACGGCTAAACCACTCAGCCGATTTAGATGAAATTTGGTACAGATATAGTTTAAAACCTGGGAAAGGACATAGGCTACTTTTTATTGATGTAGGTAGCACGCGGGCGGAGCCGCGCACAAAAGCTAGTAAAACTTCCTGTTAATTTGCAATTGTGTCGTCGAAATCTAAAACGAAGATAGAATTAGTTATGTTTTTATTGTTACTGGACGAAACTAGCAAGGAAGATGATAGTTTAGTTACTAGTGTTGAATTCTAAGTTTTTAATTCTTAATGAACGTTGATACAGTTCCTAAATTTAAGTGCTTGTATTCCCTACTTTCCATGTGACCGCACAACGAAATCTGACCAGGTAAGTGGTTTTTAAGTCAATAAGTCAAAGTCAAAAATCATTTATTCATTTAGGTCGCAAAGTAACACTTATGAACGTCAAAATATATGAGTTAGTAGCAAGTATAGTAATCAGCATTATTATTATATTATATTCAAAGTAAAACAAAACTTGAAGTAGTGCGTTCAAACCAAAACAACGTATAAACAAATATACAAACTGTTTTGTTTTATATTTATTAGTAGTTCATTAAAGCTATACAAAACAAATAATACTTTACTTGTACTATTCTATACTAACATTATAAAGAAAAAATATTCGATTTTTTGTTTGTTTGTAAGGATTTAACTCAAAACAACACAACCGATTTTAAAAATTCTTTCACCATTAGAAAGCTATATTATCACCGAGTAACATAGGCAATATTATATTTAAAAAGGATTGTTACTAACATAACCTAAACTACTTTTAAGCGAGCGAAGCCACAAGCAAAAGCTAGTTAATGTGTGGAGATAATAATAGCCAAGCAGGCTATGTTGGCTCGAACGTGCTGGTCTGATCGACCGCCTAGATATCCAACCCATTAGCCTAAACTGTCAGCACACACAATTTCTCTATAGTGGTGTATAATTAAATAGAAAAGCGTTGGGCCCCGTAAAAGGTCATTCGCAGGAAATCCGTTATCAAGACCAATCTGAGGCGACACTGCCTCACAGCAATCTATCACTTTATCTAGATGTCACTGTAAACTATAGTTTACACTGCAAGGTGGGCAGAGTAATTTACTTTGAATGGAGTACTTCCCAGCGGTTCGCCCAGAAAAGTACTAGCGTCTTATAGGATATCGGTATCAGTAATACTATTACTGTGTTTGACCTGGTAAGTTCATGTGAGTCACATTCCTTCTTGCCTGTTATCATGTCTTTAATTAATTTTCTTGGTAACTCGTTGGCTGGTGAACTAATATTATCACACGTGATATTTTTTCAAGCGGGCTTTAGTCTAGATTAGGTGATAAATAAATAAAAAAATTGGGGCAGTTTTTGGGGACTGCCGATAGAAGTGAAAACTTTAATCCTTGAACATAAACACTACTTTATAAACCAAAAAAAAGCTAGTTCTTGATAATCTGTTGTGGGTTATTAAGGGAGGTCAAAATCGTTATTTTTTGCGTAGGACGTACCATTTCTGAGATATTGTTAATATTCTACAAAAAAAGTGAAGCGTGGAAGCGTGACGATGACGCGAGTTCTATGATTTCTGTTCACCCAAGAAGTGCTCAACGCGCCTAAAGAAGTTTTCACTTCAAAAATATATTTTACTGTTTGCCTATTATCCCATTTTTTACATCTTATTGGGTTAGGCTATGTACGAGTGCCAGGGCGTCGTCCAGGAGTCGTCACCCGCAGACATTTCCTGTCTGCATTGGACACTGCTGGGTGTATCACTGATGTAGTTTCAGTTCCAGCGACCCACCCACCATACAAAGCAGCAAGTTTGAACACCGCAGTGGTTTTAGTCGATAGGCCCGAAGTCTCGGGAGAGTACGACATAACCCTTTCCCGTGGGCAACAGGGTACGCATAGAGAGCATTTCTCCACGTTAAAAAAAAGAAAGAAGGCTATGCACGAGTAGTATACCATTACCTTTATTATCTTACCATCAGTGTTTCTTTTCCACCCTAATTACATATAAAAAAAAAATTAATACTACCGTTATCTTTTTTTTTTTTCAAAGATTTAAATCTATACTAATAATATAAAGCTGAAGAGTTTGTTTGTTTGCTTGAACGCGTTAATATCAGGAACTACTGGTTCGATTTGAAAAATTCTGTTTGTGTTGGATAGCCTATCGAGGAAGGCTATAGGCTATATAACATCACGCTACGACCCACGGGGGAGGCGCAGTAACGATAAACGCGGGTGAAACCGCGGGAACATCTAGTGTTAACAATAGAAGCACAGCTTTTTAATACCATAATTTATATTCTTTTAGCATTACTAATGCTCAATATATTTCTTTACTCCCTACGGATTATAACATTTAGTGCCAAATTCTTCATCTTAGAGCGATTAATGACATAAGCTCCCGAAATCAAAAAGGTTTTATATTTATCGATAAAAAGCAAAGTGGTCATAAAATATGTTTTGATAAAATACCATTAAAATAACCGCCACTAACATTTTGTTTGTAGTTGGCAAAATTAAGAAATCGCTTTTTTGGTATGCAAAAAATAAACTTATAAGTCATATACATAAGTCGTATAATAAAAATGACATATTTTAAGGGCGTTGGACACAAAAAATTATATAAAATTTACCTCAAGGTTAATATGCGTAAGTGACTGAGTGCTCTTATTAATTTACAAATTTCAATATATTAATAACTAATTGTTTTTTATTTATTGCCATAAGCTTTGCTATAAATTTACTTTACCTTTATATAATTAAAACTTCACGCACAGATTACTATATCACCGGCAAAGCCGTTATCTACCAGTCAACCGTAGGATGATGCAGATTAAAAATAAAAGATATTATAAAGTAGATATTTATATAATACTAGCTTTTGCGCGCGGCTCCGCTCGCGTGGTACCTACATCAATAAAAAGTAGCCTATGTCCTTTCCCAGGTTTTAAACTATATCTGTACTAAATTTCATCTAAATCGATTGAGTGGTTTAGCCGTGAAAAGGTAACAGACAGACAGACAGACAGATAGACAGACAGAGTTACTTTTGAATTTATAATATTAGTAAGGAAGTAAGGATAGTAAGGATAGTAAGGAAGTAAGGATTATACACTACTGAAAAAGGTCTAAGTGACAAGAGTAAAACAGTATACTTATATGTATCTATGTTATCAGTCATTGAAATGTATGAATTTAACGTAATATTTATGAAAAGATTTGCTTATGATCAAAGGTATAGGTAATTGTAGTAGGTTTGTCAAGATCTATTTTTGGCATCTATTTTATACTATTTTCATATCTTCTAGTGTTATATTATATGTAATATATCTTATGGTTTTGAATGTCGTTGAAGTCATCACTGTAAAGACATGTTGAGGGTATGTATAGTTCGTGGTCACTAGGCGTGTATTCAATCTACTTGGTATATGTGTCATAGTTTTGGTAGTCTAAAATAATACTACATTTTAGGATACAAGTCTATTTACGTTTTACATATACTACCTGTAGTAATTTATTACTTGCTTCACTACTAACGAAGCAAGGATGACTAAGCAGTACCTGAAGACAAAGTAGTTTGCCTTGTAAGCAAACTTATATTGTAGCTCCCAGATGTAGCCGCAATCTGGATTACTGCTTGTGGCAATTTTCTATTAGGAAAATCTTTGCTGTAACTCTTAACTCAGAACGACAATCTATCGTTATCCATCTGAGCTAAGTGAACTGCAGCAGCGATAGCCTAGTGGGAAACCGTTCGACTGCTACGCAGAGGTCTCGGGTTCGAACCCAAGATGCGCATCTCTGACTTTTCGAATTTATATGCGTATTAAATAATTGATTAACGGTGAAGGAAAACATCGTGAGGAAACCTGCATGTCTGTGAGTTCTACATAATGTTCTCGAAGATATATGAAGTCTGCCAACCCGCACTAGGCCGGCGTGGTGATCTATGGCCTAACCCTTCTCACAGTGAGAAGAGGCCCGTGCCCAGCAGTGGGACAGTTTAATACAGGGCTGATATTATTAAGTGAATTGTGGATATCCTAGTGTAATAGGGTGGAACTTAACCTTCGTGGAGTCTTAGTAGTGATGTTATTGATCACTTAAACATTTATCGGCAGTTATTTTTACATGCATATTTGATGGAGTTGACCACAATAAAGTACAAGATATTTTACTACTGTTAAAGTGTAATTTAAATCTAAAAGATCAGGTTACTAAATTGTAATAAATAATGCAAGAGATTTTAACACCGATTTGAATGCAAATTCGTAGAAATAATGTTTTTTACGGCGTAGGTGTGTAACTTCGATGGTGTAATACTAGTAACTTAGGATTACGAACATTGATTATTGTATATTTTTATGTGTTTCATTTACGTCGACATTTAAATTTTCATTTAAAATTTTATGCATTACGTATTCGTACATCTAAATTTTAATAACTAGAATATTGATTTTCTCTATGATGTGGTGTAGAATGCAGCTACGCGTCTGATACTGGATCGCAGTGGCAGTTAATAATAAAAATTCGACATATGGTAATATATTTTAAAAACGTATTAAATACTACCTTTGCCCGCAGCTTCGCTCGCGTTAATTTAAAATTTGACAATCAATTCGGGTTGTCTGTGCTTGTAATAATATAATTCAATCATGATTCGAAAGACACGTGGCGCCATCTATTATCATAAGAACGTTATTGTTGTTTTTCTTGGGACCAGTAATTTTTTTCGGTATGAAAGGTAAAGGTGTCCGTTTCTGTACCTGACAACGTATATACAAAATTTCAGGATGATAGGTTCAGTGGTTTAGGCGTGAAAAGGTAACAAATAAACAAACAAACAAACTCATTTTCGCTTTTATAATATTAGTTAGGAAGTTAGGATTACGATAAATAAGGTATACCTTATTTATTGTAACAAAGAAAACTTGTAACTATGGTTATCTATAGGTAACCATAGTTACAAAGAATTGTACGACGTCAGACGAACAATGCCGAACTACCACGAACGCGATTAGACTGCGTGTGTCAAAGGCATGGTTGTGGGCGTGTAGTGTTTTTTCATTAATTTAATGTATTGCTAATGCATATTATATAAAAATATTAGGATTCGCCCCTCCTTCTCTATATAAACTTTCACTGTGCCAAATTTCATACTCCTCCGTCCGCGCAATTTTCTTAAAAAGGGGTACAAAGTTTTTGTTTCACTTATTAATATCTATATAGATATCTTTGCTTATAAAAATAGTGTTCCCTATTCAAATTATTTTGCAATCCTACATTACTGTTGGTTTGCAGAAATAAGCTGTCATTTATGCAATCGTATTTATTGTATCTGCATAATAAAAAAATGAAAGTCACACCACAATCCGGCGACTATTGCCTGACCCCAGTAACCCAATCAGTGGCAGGATATAAGCTGTTTAAAACACATTTCCTATTAATATTACCAATAATTTCTCCACTTATATAATTATGTGCCCTCACCTTTACTCTTGCTATTTGTGGGCGAATGCGCAGGAGTTCGTCGGCAATTAGCCGCGCCGTTGTTTATGGCCGACCCTTAGGCCAGCCAATAAGCAATTTGTGCCAAGTGAATTAAAATATTTTGTGCGCTAAAATTGTCTCTGCTTATTTCTTAATTGGTTGTTAATGTTCCGTACTGGTTTTATTTATTTGAAAGTGGATATTTAAAAAGTGAAGATTAAGGTCTACATCCTTTACTGTCAACCTTGACCTTTTATTAGTTGGCGCCTGCAGCTGTGGTGGACAGAAAGCGGCCTGACTTAAAATACCACTGCTATCTAGCGAAAGCGTTGTTTATTTTTTACTTACAAGGCAATGTGCTTGTCACTGTTTTTGCAGCTCAGTTCCTTAATGAACACCAAGTAACTTCTTAGCTTTTTAGCTTTTTAAGTGGTGCACAAATGAGTTGACTTATCTTCGCATTTATACTGAACTAGATTTTGCCTACGGATTCACTCGCGTTAATGTAGTTTTTGTTAATAAACTATCTCTTAGGGACATAATTTTTCTGGATGAAAGGCACCAAACAAACTCACATCCGCATTTATAATATTAGTTAGGATGTCATATTGAGGCGCTCATAGCCAGTTGCACTCACTGATCGGTAAACGATTAACGAGGTTAAGCAACGTTGGGTGCGGTCAGTCTATAGATGGGTGACCGCTTAGTGGTATTTCATCTGAGCGTCTCCGTGCTTCGGAGGGCACGTAAAATTGACAGCAGTCGTTAAGCCATGTCAGAGGCCTACGGGCGGCTTGAACAACTCTTGACGACAGGTTGGCCACTAACCACACGAAAAAGAAAAGAAGAAGCATGTCCGTTATTGTATTTATTTTTTATAGAATATGATGTATTGGCAGTGGATCCTACAAATTCATTAAGCGTGTTAAAGTAACAAATTATGCCATCTTTAAACACTATATTATCAGCCCTATTGGACTGGCCGGCTGGCTGGGTATTAAGTTGATCTTTAAAATGTATATACTCTTGTTCTCGGTTTAAAAAGAGGTTTAGAGAGGGCTGGCAGACTACAAATATCTTGAAGAAGTATATAGAAAACTAGTATGCCATCTTAACTAATTTACATGCCTATAATTATGAAAATACAAAGATATATGCCGGATGATCAAACTTAATACATTTACAGGTAGATGTTTAATTCACCAAATAGGCTATTGCTAAAGTTTTTGAGATAAACTTATTATCCGTAATCTCAGACATATAATAACTGTCTCGCGTAGACTTGCGTTCTTACTAGGTTAAGTTTTAAGTATACCACAACTAAAACTTAATCGCTAGGTAGTTAAGTTAACAAGTATTCACGATTCTATAGAAACTTAAGTGTGTCATAAGCTTAAACAGACCATAAGGCTCCATCGTGTTGCTCTGGTCAATGCATTACAATGAGCTATGTGTCAATGTTAGTTCCCTGCAGCTGTCCATTTCTTGTCTACTTTGTTGCTAATATTAGTTAAAGTGTCAGTAAAATGCCTCTTGTGTTACTTGTTCTGCAAGCAAAATGTCAACAAACAGTGTGTCTGGTCACTATTGGTTTAAAGCATTAGTTCCCAAAGTTAGGTTTCCCATTAGGCTCCCAGGGGTCCACGGGAGTCACGACGGGGGTCTACGTTGGCGTGACAAAAAATGGGGGTTCATAATTCGTAAGCGGGTGTCCACGAAAATTTACTTACTTTCGATAGTAAAGAACTAAAATATTGGCTTGACTTTAGAGATTTGATTAAATTTTTTACTTGCATGAACTTGTTTAGCTGCAGGGGTCCACCGCAACCAGATAAATTTTGAAAGTGGTCTATGAGAAAAAGTCTGGGAACCTCTGGTTTAAATGAAAGTAAATAATTGTCATTATATTAACAGGCTAATTGTAATTTAGTTATGTCTGTATGTAGTGTTCTTTTAGCTCTAAGTTATTATTATTTAAATTTGTTTAAAGTATTGGTTTTTTGTTTAATAATCCTTTTTGTGAATTATATTTTCATATACTTACGCTAAATGATTGACTGTTTTGTTCATTACTATATTTTTTATTATTAATATAATTGAAATAAAACAACTTTATACGGATTTTATCGCGTTGTTTATTTTTTACTAGCTTTTGCCCGCGGCTTCGCTCGCGTTAATTTAGAATTTGACAATCAATTCGGGTTCAATTTCATCAATCAATGATTCGAAAGACACGTGGCGCCATCTATAATCATAAGAACGTTATTATTGTTTTCCTCGGGAACAGTAATTTTTTTCGGGATGAAAGGTAGCCTATGTCCGTTTCGACAACGTATATGCAAAATTTCAGGATGATCGGTTCAGTGGTTTAGGCGTGAAAAGGTAACAAACAAACAAACAAATTTATTTTCGCTTTTATAATATTAGTTAGGATTAGGATTAAATACTATTTTTAAACCTTTAACTAGTTACAGTCAACTTCTACTTAAGCTATTTAAGTTATAAAACTATTTCGCTTTTATTTTATAGTTTCCCTGAAGTTTCGTTAGCTTTTCAGCAATATTCACCAGGAGACGATAAAATCCGTATAAGGTTGTTTAATTTCATTTACATTTTCATGATACGCTATATGATTTACCACTATGTTCATTACTATATATTTAAACTAGTATTATAAAGCTGAAGTTTGTTTGTTTGTTTGAACGCGCTAATCTAAGGAACTAGTGGTTCGATTTGAAAAATTCTTTTAGTGTTGGATAGCCTATTTATCGAGGAAGGCTATAGGCTATATAACATCACGCTACGACCCATGGGGGCGGCGCAATAACGATAAACGCAGGTGAAACCGCGGGAACATCTAGTGTATAATATATTTAATTTTTCTTTTTAATTATTAATATTAGTTCCTCAATGGAAACAATATATATATATAACAACCAAAGCAAATATCTGTAGTATTATTTTATTCAATTGCTCCAAATTCCCAAATAACCAGTGTCCCATTCCGTTACTCTTCAATAATATGCTCGTCCGTTACCGTCACGTATTGTATTGGACACGAAGTCGTGACGTCACAGCACAGCACCGTTTTGTACGTGATCACAACGCAATTTCCACACTTGTTAAAACTTGTTCCTAAGTTATAATAACTCCTATATCTCTTTGCGCCTTCGTGGATTACGTATTTTGCGACCTAATCTGGAAAATTCCATGTAAGGTGTTGAAACTTTAAATGCGTATCTAACAAATCCAATTATTTGCTACGTGCGACAATAAAATGTTGATATTATTAATTACTCGTTATTATTTAAATGTGGTTGGACACGTCGACGCAATTGTCATTTACAAAATAATATATGATGTGTCGCCTTATGTCGATATAACTGCATAATATAAATAGTCTAAGTGACTTAAGTTAATTTAGTTAGCGATTTAAAAGAGTTGCCGAGAGTTTCTTGCAGGTTTCTTCTCATAGGTTCAACTCTTTGCCTGAACCTAGCAACTAACCTAAATGTAGCTTCAGTACCTTAGTAAACTCACTAACCTTTTTGACCATTTCGACGTTCATAAGTGTTACTTTGTGACCTAAAAGAATAAATGATTTTTGACTTTGACTAAGCACGAGGCTTATAGAGTAGATCTCTTTTCTTCGTTTTTCTGTTCACTAATAGTAGGACCGTAACTTAATCCAGAAAAACAAATAGTTAAAGTGCAATATGGCAAGTGGACCTAACCGTGGCAGCAGCACAGGATAGAAATAATACAAATGAGACCTGCAGCCGATAGTAGAAAGAAAAACAATGTTAATAATGCAACTGCCATAAGACCAGTGCAGGCGGTATATACTATAACTTTATGCTTAATAGTAGATAGCCAAAGAATAAAACGTTTTGAAACCAGAAAATACCATTTGCGACATTTGGGTATTATGCTTATTGTAAAACTACTTTAAAAAACTATTAAAACAAGAAATAATAATCTAAATTTAGCATCCTTTTATTTTCGTGCGGTCAATCAAGTCAATAAATACTTTGTTTCTATCCAAATAAAATTTACAAGGATTATAAAACCATTTCCAATGTGTTTGGTGCTATAATAATCTGAATACATACATAAAATGTATAGCAGAACATTAACATCCAGAAACCTTGGAAACCAGACTACTACGAGCAGAAACAGTTGACGTTGACAGACGCGAACAAAATCAATCATTATTTATTGAATGAATATATATTCAAGACCAGACTGAGGCTAACAATAGCCGGCTACCCATTAGAATGGCTAAGTTGGCGCATGCGTCATCTCATGGGAAAGCAGTGACATGTTTTAAACAAACTTTTCCGCCATTGTTAAGCGGACAGTGTCTAGATAAGACAACATCCGCGTTCTACAAGGATTGCTTCAGAACTAAGACAACGCACGTGTTGGAAAGGAATACTAGGAATGACATTAACCCGTTGCGTCGGTGGAAAAACCCATAGCAAGCAGAAGATCAAAATTCAAAACTATGTTTATTGATATAGGTCACAAAGTAACACTTATGAACGTCAAAGTTACACATTAATGTGTAATTAACATTTACTTTTTGCCATGCTAAGTAAAGCAAAAGCGTAACCAATGAGAAAACTGGCAATTGCTATTAAATTAAATTGCTACTCAATATACCTAATACCGCTATCTGTGGCATTGTATTTTGCAAGTTTGTGTATTATAATTTACATAAAACGTATAAAATGTATCGTAAATAGATGTCATTGCTGAAAAAAATAAAAACCATTGAAAGATGAGCTCAGGCCTCTAAAGCTGAGGATAATCCAAGATGTTATGCTGAAGGTCCACAAATACAAAATACGACGTTTCTATTTTGAGATAAAGCCTGTGCGACCTTAAAATAATACAAAAATAAATCTCGCTGACTTATCTTTATGTTATTTTTACCCGGAAAAGGTCTGGATGTTTGACAATAAACAAATACATAGAAAATAAAGATTGTTGTTTTAGGCACAACCCTTTATTATCAGGGAGACTGTCACGCACATAATTTTGCATTGAAAATTAATGCCTCTTTGTATTCCAACAACAGCCAAATAGGCCTATTCAAACCTGAGCGGTATTCGCTGCCGCTTTGGGTAGAGGTATGTACCGCGCGAGTTTCGCTCTGGTATGTTTTTTTTAATTTTTTTATTTTGTTCATCAAAATGACCACACTCTACCTGATGGTAAGCAGTCGTGTCGTCTAAGAACAGTGGCCTCCACACCGCCCTCATAGCAGCCGGGGCGATGTTGAGGTCTCTTCTTTGTCTCTAATTTAGTATCAAGTTCCGCGGCTAGAGCGACCTGAGCGATATTCGCTGCCGCTGCGGGTAGAAGTGCCTGCCGCGCGGGTTTCGCACGGGTATTTAGTATCAAGTCTACCCACAAGGATAGCGAAATCCGCTTTGGTGTGAACAGTAATATTACCACATACCCATTCGGTTTTCTCTACCGCAGACGGTAGCGCATACCTCTTAGGTTTGAACAGGCCTCTAGGACAATATTATTTATTTATTTACGACATAAGTTGTACATTATTAACGTTTTACATAGTTGTACGTTAAACGTTAATAAGGTACTAACCTATAAGAATAAAACCGCACGGGGAAAGGCAGAAGCCTTTCCCCGTGCGGTTTTATTCTTAAGCGTAAGCGTTAAGCGTAGAAACGCTCTGCACTAGTGTACAGCTAAATTCGTGAACTGTTAACGTTACGTATAAATCAATAATTACGTGGGTTATTTTATTAGTATGTGGAATTCATGATTATTTTTAATAAAGTGGGCTGTTTCCGCATTATGTTACGATATACAACCCTAAATTTGATGGTTATTTAAAAAAGTGGCCTTGAGTTTCTTGCAGGTATGTTCTCATACCTCAACCTTTTGCCTGAACCTTGCAACTAACATAAATGTAAATTCAGTAAATGTGACAAACTCACTAACCCCTTTGACGTTCATAAGTGTTACTTTGTGACCTAAGTGAATAAATGATTTTTGACTTTGACTTTGACTTAAAAAAGTAAAATGTCATCAAAATGGAGGTATGAATTTATTGAAGAAAATTCCTGAATAGTCTGAACGTACTATTTCTGCTTTCGGTATATTGCTACTTACATTCGTTATATATAGTTATAGCAAATTTCATCAACCATTTTGGAGAATATTACTTATGGGTCATTTTTATGTGATATCTATTTTTTCATTAATCAATTTCAATAAGTTCGGTCTTATATTTGAGTTTACTTATTTATGCTATAAGATAATGCACTCGCTGAAAATATACCATCCATATTTTAAGAAGCCAAAGTTGTTTTATATCGTATGTTTCTATAACCTAGTTTAGAGAACAGTCTAAACAATTTATCGCGACATAAATTTTCGTCTCACCTAAAATATCGATACAAACTATCTGTGAACTTGGCGACACTATCGCGTTAGCAATGACAGCTACTCGATTGAACTTTAGCGGTATCGAAAATCGAGATGCGAATCGATTTATCGATAGTTTTAAATGTGAGTTTGTTGGTGCTAGTTTGACTCATTTAATTTCTTTTGACAAGGAATTTATTTCCATATTCAACTTAATTAAAATTGAAGATTTACCGCTTACTGGACACCAAAATAAACTAAGTCTCATATGAGCGATATGACAAATGAATCTGTATTTCTGTAACCAACAAAAATTTTAATGCATTCCGACTGCATTTTTTTTATAGGATGAACATGCTAATATTTGCCTTTATGTTAAATAGAAAGAAGATGCGATACTTGTTAAATCTATTTCTCGTTTTATTCATTTAATATTCATATCACAAACATATTTCGCAAAATATTTTCCTTGTAAGCCTAGTGCTGTACCTTTATCGATATCGATAATAATAAACATCACGCAACAAATAGTTTCACAGCGACCCCGGCTTGCATTAGAATACGTTTAGAATATGTCCAGCATATTGTTTATATTCGCTGTTTCTGAACAAACAATGATACAAACAGTCCGCGATATGTACTTTATGTGAGATCACAGTCGTAAAACGCAGAATATCTTATAACAGTCTCTCGAACGTTTATATTCAAATAGCACCGTTAACATTACAGTGTTGTCTACTGATATTGTGTTTATTTATTTTACGTGTGGAGGAATCAGTTATACTATAAAGAAATGCCTTGGCCTAGTAATCGCAGAATTGTAGTAAATAGCAGAAAGGACACAGAATATTATGGCCATATCTGTAGAAGGACCGATGGCCGTTGGAACAAGCGAGTTCTAGAGTGGAGACCGCGACTTGGTAAACGTAAGGTAGAACGCCCCCCGGCCAGGTGGACCGATGACCTGAAAAAAGTAGCTGTGTTAGACTGGATGCGGAAGGCGGAAGACCGGATGTTGTGGCGTAAAGGCGTATATGTAAAGGAGAGGCCTATGTCCAGCAGTGGACTGCGGTGGGCTGATTGATCGATGACACAGAATATAAGAACAGTTACTTTTTTAATCAGATTGGTAATGAGGGACTTAGAGGTAATTTTAGACAGCTGTAGTACATGTAGATGACGCTGAATTTAATAGAACAAATACAAAGAACTCTGATTTTGGATACGGATTGCATGAGCTACTCGATTCTTTTTTTTACTCTGCGTCATGTGGACCGCGTATCTGACGAACGAATTCCAGCTTGCGCAGTATTTCGTTTTTCCTGTCAAAAAATAACGATGCCTGAGCACTCTCGAAACTAGAAGTCCGTGTGATAGATAGCATATATAGGTACAGTGAGCTGTTGACCACCAAAGTATGCTTTACTTCTTTCTGCTTGAAGCCACTAAACAAAGTGGTAAGATAAAACAAAAAAGGTTTGGACTTGCGTGAGTATTGGGTAGTTTCGCTCCGTGCTCCGAGTCGAGCCATACCAAATATAACTTGGGCCATTCGCACTGCTCCAACCACTGCGGTGCGAGTGATCCTATTCAGAAGTAGTACTTGGGCGAGTCGCACCGCGGTCCGAACTGCTCGCGGTGCGAAACGACTAAGTACCTGATCGAAAAGCCTTGTGTTCGAATCTAAACTTACCTACTCCTTACACAAGCATACCTATTGATTTAGCTCGAGGGGTTAACAAGAATACTTCTAAAGTTACCCAAATTGCTAGTGTGTTTATTTTATTAACAAAATCTAATTTAAAGATGAAACATAATTATAATATAATAATAATAATAATATCAGCCCTGTATTTAACTGTCCCACTGCTGGGCACGGACCTTTTCTTACTGTGAGAAGGGTTAGGCCAAAGTCCACCATGCTGGCCAAGTGCGGGTTGGCAGACAACACATATCTTCGAGAACATTATGGAGAACTCTCAGACATGCAGGTTTCCTTACGATGTTTTCCTTCACCGTTAAAGCGAGCGATAATGAACTATCTAATACGCACATAACTCCGAAAAGTCAAAGATGCGCGCCTTGGGATCGAACTCGAAACCTCTGCGTGGCAGTCCAACGGTCTCCCACTAGGCTATCGCATAGCATAACCCCCCGCCCTAGGCTAAGCCTGTCTTGCGCCAGTTAACTACAAGTACTTAATTCGTTTGGTTTGTTCACCGATGTCCGAGAGTCCAAAGCCAATAATTTAAAATGAAAAATAAATCCGAAGGAAAACGTTACCACTTAAACCTTAGCATAAAAGCATAGCAAAATGAAACCATACATAAATACATAGATTCACGCCTGTTCCCAGAGGGGTAGGCAGACTACGGATTTCCATTTGCTACGATCCTGACACACTTCTCTGGCTTCATTCACTTTCATCACATTCCTCATACACGCCCGTCGGTTGAAGGAGCTCTTAACCTGGCCTTTGTCCAGAACGCCTCCGATCTGATCGAGAAACGTTCGCCTAGGTTTTCCTCTTGCGACTGTTCTATTCACACTAGCCTTATAAACTTTCTTAGTCAGTCAAAATTAAACCATTCGCGGAATAAAGAGAATAACAAACTGAGTATATTACTATCTATATATAAATATAAAAGTTAGTCGCACAACCATCCACGTAATATTTTCCAGCACGCGTACTTACTAACTTTAAATCAGAGGTTCCCAGACTTTTTTTCTCATAGACCACTTTGAAAATTTTGCTGGTTCCGATGGACCCCTTGCAGCTACATTACTACCATATTCCTTTGCATTTATATTTTTGAAGTGAAAACTTCTTTAGCGGCGTTGTGCACATTTTTGGGATGGGTAAAAAAATGTTAAACTCGCGTCAGGACACGTGACTTGATCGAAAATTCGTAAGACGAAAGGACAATTGTCATGTTTGTGTACGATAGCGCAATAAATGAATGTTGTATTTTACCACATAAATGATAGTACTTTTATACTGATAATTAAAGCAATTCGTGCAAAAATATTCCCTAACCATTCCAAAATATCAAAAATGCACAACGTCAATATTCAAGTTTTCACTTCTGCCGGCACTCCCGGAGTGCAACCCGTTTTTATATAGGTGAAGGATCAAACAAGTACGTGCAACTAAAAAATATATCAAATCTCTACGGGCTGATCTATTTTTTTTGTAATTCTCTGCCGAAAAATCGATAAGTTCGAGACCACTGGTACTGAAAATATGGAAAAGGCAATTTTTTACAGTCGCTGAGCTTCTTTAAATATTACCAACATTCTAGTTCTTCACTATCGAAAGCAAATAAGCAAATCAATTTTCGTGGACCCCCGCTTACGAATTGTGAACCCCCATTTTTTTGTCACGCCAACGTAGACCCCGTCGAGTCTCCCGTGGACCCCTGGGGGTCCACCTGGACTACTTTGGGAACTAAGGCTTTAAATGAATATGGAAGCTGCAAGCCCTTGTGTTGCGCTTACTTACAGCAGCTTCGAGCATTTTATACAATAATATATTCACTGTCATATTAAAATATTAGTTTACTACACAGAACACAAAGTTTTAGCTAACAAAATTATGTTCTTGTTTAGACGTGAACGTAATCTTCTTTGTCGCGACTAAAGCTTATAAAATATTGTGAATAAGCATAAAACGAAAGAATATTTAAAACCGCTCACTAACCCCTTTGACGTTCATAAGTGTTACTTTGTGACCTAAGTGAATAAACGATTTTTGACTTTGACTTCGCTTTATGTAAAAATTGCTTTTGGATGAATCGGCCTTATCCAACAATTTCCCGCAGGACAGGCTTAGCAATTTACATATTATAATTAATCACTCAATCAATCAATCAAATCCACTTATTAGTATACGCAATATTATATCAATCACTCCCTTTCCCCCATCCGGCTCCTTTTTTCCCACTTCCTTTCCTAAAGGGTCGGCAACACGCAAGTGATGCCTCTGGTGTTACAGACGTCCATAGGCTACCACTTTACCTTTAGGTGGGCCGTATGCTTTTTTGCTACCTTAGTTATATAAATGAAGCATGCTACATGCTATAAAAAACAAAGTAAAATATCTACATAATTATAGTTTTATAGGATTCAATACATATAAATGCCCATTTGTTAATTCATTGTAAAAGTATAATAATTTATTTATTTATAAATAATGTCTTATAAATAAATAAATTATTATATTTTACAATGAATTAACAAATGGGCATTTATTTATGTCGTACGTGCATGTCTAACGTAAAACGTTTATAGACAACGGAAATTAGAATATTATCTGCGTAACAACTCCATATACAATCGCTGTGCCACCTCTGTAGTCTTTGTAGTACCTATGTACGAAGGTTGACCGTAGTAGAGGAGGTTCAACATGTTTGTTGTACGTTGCACAGCTCTACATACATACATACAAAGATTCACACCTGTTTCCCAGAGGGGTAGGCAGAGACGGATTTCCATTTTTCCATTTGCTACGATCCTGACACACTTTTCTGGCTTCATTCACTTTCATCACATTCCTCATACACGCCCATCGGTTCGAGGTGCTCTTCACCTGGCCTTCATCCAGAACGCCTCCGATCTGATCGGGAAACGTTCGCCTAGGTTTTCCTCTTGCGACTGTTCCATTCACAATAGCCTTATAAACTTTCTTAGTCAGTCTTTCCTCGTCCATTCTTTCTACACGTCCAAACCAGCTTAACATACCCTTTTCTATTCTTGTCACTATATCCACTTTCATGCCGCATCTCTCTCTTATCACACTATTCCTTATTCTATATTTCAGAGTCACACCACATATGCTTCTCAGCGCTCTCACACAGCTCTAAGCTCCGTGCTATCACTGAAAATATCTTGACAGACAACTCGGTATCATTTTCCTCAGCCCAGCATTCAAACTGAAGATTTTATAATCTAGAACAATACTTATAGTTACGCCACGAGTATAAGTGAATGAATCAATTATAAGAGGAAAATCGATTGACGTGTCAATCGATTCGTTGAGAAACCTTGTCCCAATAGTTTTTGCTGTACCTTCAAGGATTCGTTCTAGATTTCAGTTAGAATGTTGTTTCGATATAAGATTTATGTTTACAACAAAATTATTAATAATTTTATGTTCTGTTTATGTGATGATCTTGCTGTATGAAGAATGAAGGTTTATTGTTTTCGTAGAAACAGATTTAGTTTTCAATCGGGATTCATTTAATCACAAATCAAAATCAAAACTAAATTTATTCAAGTTAGGTTACAAGGTAACACTTATGAATGTCAAATAATATTTATGATATGTTGGAATTAAACTATTTTATACGGATTACATGTTTATGATATGTTTGTGTGTATATGAACATCGTGATATTTCACTCCCGTGTGTGGAAAGCACGTAAAGCCGCCTGTCCTGCGTTTGACCTCTATTCAATTGTGTCGCAAGTTACCATGACAACATGACAGAGTAATGCATAATCCGGTAATAGTGAGGGAATATAGTGCATGTTGTGTGCTTAATGCGTCCACGTATACTATAATAAATTTATAACTCCTAAAATTCGGGCTGGAGGAATTTATTATTGTTTTATAAAGTTCAAAAAGTACTTTAAACAATTTGGCCAGCTAAGACTCCGAAACATTGTTTTTAAAAAACGACTGATACTATCTTTAATACATACATAGATTCACGCCTGTTTCCCAGAGGGGTCGATTAGACTATTTATTTCCCGGGTAGAAATCAAATCTGCAATAGTTTGCGCAACGTTAGAAGCAAGTTGACTACTACATCATTTCTGCAATCAAATAAATGCACGACCACGTTAGCCCCCATTTCGTAGTACAATAAAAACATTAAATGCTAACTAACCAAGCCCTGTCACTTCCACAATCACCATAAACCATCGGACTATTGAACAAACTATAGAATCCCATAAAAGACTGTGTCAGTAATGGCGTGTTCATACCCGGCCACAAATCATCCACACGCGACGCGATTGCGATCAGTTGTGGCTAACGATGGTGAGATACCGCAGATAGCATCCGTGAGATCCGGCTGATGCCGACTTGTCGGACATACAATAGATAGCTATTGTTGGTTTATGGTGTAAAGGATGAGATTTTACGGAAACTCAGAAATACTTTTGTATCCAATACCTATACGTATTTGAGGAAAAATTGGTGGTGTTCTTTCATATATCAAAGGGAGTATTTAACTTTTAAATTATAACCAGGTTGGGTGATCGTGCCTGGCGGGTTGTGGCCCGAATTGTATATATATAGAATCTTATACAACAAACTTCGCTTAGTGATTTAGGACCTTGCACAAAATGTATGTAGTAGTGTGTAATTGTATGGAGATGATTAAGAAGAATTTCAGTAATCTAATATAACATTTCTCATTGCCAGTATATTATATTAATACGGATGGCGTTGTAATTTAAGTACTTACCTTACAACTACCAATGCATCACGAGTATTTGGGCATCGTCCGTCGAAAATTTTAGCCATTTCCTGACTATGATGTGTCTGCTTGTTTTAATATTTATGTATTTATTTAAAAGTATCTCTAACAAGAAATACACATATATTGCAATTAACAGCTAGGCACAATTATTGTCGGTCTTATGTTTTCTTACTAATAAGAGATCACAGCGTGCGACAACAATAGTAGGTATATACATAAATGCAATTAAAATAAAAGTAAAATATTATATTATAAAAGCAGTAACTATGAAATTAAAAAAATTGCAAAATAATAAAGAAAAAGAGAAAAGCGATCTACGAACCATTCCGCAAATGAGCTGCAACAGCATTTTTGAATTTCGTCAGTGACTTATTAAATATATCTATGTCTTCCGAAGCCTGTATTTGTATGGTCTATATCGCCGTGGAGAATAATTTCACTCCACAAGTCCACATACTACTTAATATAAAGATTAATCGGCCCAGCACTTACTAGAAGTCAGTCTTATGAATTGTGAATATATTACTATATTATCCACCCACGATATTACCGGAGTAATTTCCCTTGCCCACTTTTAGTATAATGCTATCAATCTCTGCTATAGTAACATGTCTGTTACTTCCAACACTCCAAAATTGAAATCGAAAGTAAAGAGCCGTTTCTTGTCAATCCTAGAACAATGATAAATAGTTGTCAAGTGCAAAATGTTCACAAGAGCAAAAAGTTATGGAACTAATGGCGTACTCATACGTACCCACAAATCATCGTGACGCGATTGCGATCAACTTTTACTGGCTGACGATACGAGATAATATAGATAAGAGTGATCTGGGTAATGTTTGAAGCTTTGGAATATATACCTCTTGTTGTTTAGTACTTTGGTGAAACAGTAAAAGGGAAATGATGGATTGTAGACGTAGATAACTCTCTCTCAAGCAAAATGTGCAAATGTTTCCGATATACCTTTATTATTTACGAATAAGTTTTAGTCAAAAGATTTATATTTATATTATAAGTCGCAAATTATTTAGTGACGAATGAGGTAATACTTATTCTTTCGAATATGTGCCATTTTCTTTTTGGCATAATCTGCCATTCCTGATAACTATGAGCTCCAGAAACGCACATATCGCTTTTATCTCATAAAGCTTTTGTTTTCCCTATGAACTGCAAAACATGAGTGATATATAATTATAGTAAGCAATTATAGCCTAGCCGTTTACCATGTGGCGATGCAATGCAAATAACGCTGTACTTTTCGAAAATTGAGATGAAGAAACCGAAGCACACAGTCTCGTAAACCTTGCAACCGTATCAAATATTTTCCTATACCACCGGAACTGTCAGACATTGTCCTGTCCAAATGAACCAATTGCAGCGCTACCCACCAGGTCCAATTTTGAATCTAGACCATCAAGAGACCCATTCATGTACGCATGGAAAAAACAATAAAATCAGTTCAGACGTTTAGGAGGTGTTCAGTGATATACACACGTACATAAGAATTATATCTATACTAATATTATAAAGCTGAAGAGTTTGTTTGTTCGTTTGAACGCGCTAATCTCAGGAACTACTGGTGCGAATTGAAAAATTCTTTTAGTGTGGATACCTAGCCTGTTTATCGAGGAAGGCTATGGGCTATATAACATCACGCTATGACCCACGGGGGCAGCGCAGTAACGATAAACGCGAGTGAAACCGCAGGAACATCTAGTTTAACTAGCGGTCACCTAGTGCTCGAAATTCGACCAAAGTTTGCCTGTAAGATATTGCTGATATGTCAGTATATATTGATATATGTAACCATAGTTACGCGCTTCGACTGCGTGTGTCAATGCATGGTTGTGTGCGTGTAGTGTTTTTTCCTTAATTTAATGTATTTCTAATGCATATTTTAAATAAATATTAAGATTCGCCCCTCCTTCTCCATATAAACTTTAACTGTGCCAAATTTCATACTCCTCCGTCCGCGCAATTTTCGTAAAAAGGGGTACAAAGTTTTTGCTTCACGTATTAATATATAGATTATATAAAGACAGACCCACACATTATAGAAGCACAGTGACAACTTAACCATTGCGGAATCCGTGCCTGCTACACGAATGACCTAGTACTACTACTACTAGTAGATCCGTGCCTACTACACGAATGACCTAGTACTACTACTACTAGTAGATGAACTTCGATGAAATAGTTTAGTATAACGTCGATGCGTGAACACGAAACTAATAATTCTGTTTTGTTTGTTTCAGGTATGTCAACTGCATTTTGATACCGAAATGAAGTTTTTGAAGGTTATGTTAATTTGGTAAACCCATACATATATATATTATATATATAAGAACATTTTACTTTTGGATTTGAACGTTATATGTATTATTTAAATTACTGCCTACATGCACCGAAATCATGCAGGCTCTGCGAGAATACCAGCGTTGTGGATATACTGCAACATTGCATTGACGCAGGACCTTATTTGTTCCTAAACATGGTTGTGTTTCCTGTTACCTTTTTAAGCGTGGAACAAATAAAATTATTTTCTTTCTTCTATCTTTCTATTTCTAGTAAGGCTAACCTATGTTACGATTATTTGACCTACTTCTTTACTAGAAATTTGAAAGAAGGACAAGCCTGACGACTTTACTGCTTTTAAATCTAACTAAAGTAAGGTTATCCATTTCGATCTTAAATAAACTTCAAGAAAATGAAACATTTGGGTAAAATCTGAAACTCATTAAAAGGAAAATACACAGCTATGATCGAAATTCGGCGCTTTGAATAACTTTAGTGTCCTAGCTAAGTTTTGCAAACATTTAATCAACTGCCACAAAGAAACTTGGAGCAACTAGATATTTGTGGATAACGGAAATGTTTATTCTGTGTAGGTATCAATCTCACAACATTTGGTCACTATTGGTAGCGATGTGACCAATTTAACTGCTTGGCGATCCATGTAGTCTGTTGAACTCATTCCCTTATTCCAAGTCTCTGATAACTTGCACCACGCCAAAAACAAAGGATACCATTTGAAGTGAAAATTATGAGTCTTTTTAAGGCTGTATGCCAATTATCTCTGCCAATGCCTAGTTATAGTTATCCGAAGTCGTGGATATAATTATAAGTATCTATAAACGCTGCTAGAAATTGTTCTTGGATTTTATTCTTGAAAGTTCAGTTGTTGATTTTGTGCCATAGAGAATACGCTATGTAAAACTTACATGTTCTATTATTTAAAATTATAGTAGGTATAATATGAAATTGTATAGTAACTTGCAAAAATAGTTTCACGCTTTTATTCTCGAAGGGTTAGGCAGACATATAATACAACCACTATACGCCAGCTATTTATTTATTAGGACTACCAGTGGTTATAAAGCAATTATAACGACAGACTGCACGGCTGGCGTAGTGGTTTAAGTGTTCGCTTCGCCGCTGCCACTGCGCCGAGTGTTGTGGGTTCGAATCTCACACGAGACAAAAATTTGGGTGTTCCACAAATGATTATTCCAAATTTGGATGTTCTTTGTGTCTGTTGTTTGAATGTTTGTAAAGTCCCCCGCGACACAGGAATTATTCCTAGTGCAGGCCTTTTTTAAAAGAAAAGAAAGAATCAAATTACACACAATATTCATTGCTAGGTTTCGTTTGGTTGTATAACCTTTTAAGGTGAACACAACATGCACAGTATTAGTGACCTTAAACTTAAGTAATGGCTGTTAACTATGGTTTCGGGTCCCACGTTATAGGGGTAGGGCATATTGCTACCAGGCACATTTTTCAGACCCTAACAGAACAACAATAACACCATGTTCGGCGACGGTTTTGAACCAAAACCAAGATCGGCCACCAATTTATGATATGGGACCAACAAACTTCAATATATCAATTCAATAAATTTTGTAGAGTAGTAGAGCCTCGCTGATTTCAGCATGAAGGCACCCGCTCGACCGGGGAAGGACTACCCTATCACAGAATATCGACGTGAAATAGCAGTATTCCTACTGTAGTGTTTCGTTCGGTGAGTGAGAGTGCCGGAGACCCAAGCACCCCCTTTCCCCCTCCCGCTCCTTCTCCTTCCCACTTCCTTTCCTAAAGGGTCGGCAACGTGCTGGTGATGCCTCTGGTGTTGCAGGCGTCCATAGGCTACGGTGACCATTTACCATCAGGTGGTCCGTATGCTTGTTTGCCACCTTAATAGTACAAAACAAAAGCTATTGGATAACACGAGATTCGAATACAGATACCTAATACTGCTAAATTATATGGAAAAGCCCATTATCTATAAACTCACATTATCTTCAACAACAATTTTCGGAAGTCCGAAGCCTCAATACAATCGCAACTCTAACAGTATCGAACATCGAAACTCAACAAAGGAGCATCGATAACATCGCAATATCGAGTTTCACTAGCGTCGCGCGTCGTGTCGCCTATTCGAATGCCGGACTCGATACGATCGGTTTCCGATCCTAGATCGCAATCGAGTGTCGTTCGTGCGAACATGTCAATTGTCAGCCATGGCACGTGATATGGGGGTTATTTATTTTTTATACAGTTGGCACGAGCGCTAAATATATACAAGCTAAGAGGAAAATTATTTTATAAAGGGTTATGTCCGTTTTTTCTACCAATTCCGGTTGGAAATTACTAGTTTGCTTGGTAGGACCTGTTAAGCTAAAAGCTTTATTTGAGAATCATGGGTTTACGTAGGCAGTGCAATAGATGGGAAAAGAACCTATGAGTTGTATACAAGCGGCTGTAGTTCAATAGATGAATGTTATGAATAATCCATTGATTTATAAATTATTATTGGATTTTTGTAACAGTCGCAAGAGGAAAACCTAGGCGAACATTTCTCGATCAGATCGGAGGCGTTCTGGACAAAGGCCAGCTTAAGAGCTCCTTGAACCGACGGGCGTGTATGAGGCATGTGATGAAAGTGAATGAAGCCAGAGAAGTGTGTCAGGATCGTAGCAAATGGAAATCCGTAGTCTCTGCCTACTCCTCTGGGAAACAGGCGTGAGTCTATGTATGTATGTATGTTTCCCTGACAACGTGTGTACAAATTTTTATGATGATCGCTCGAGTGGTTAAGGCGTGAAAGCGTAACAAAGAAACTGACATTCGCATTTATAATATTAAGTTAGGATAATCAGTATTTCATAGTTAATTTTATGTTGTACACAAAGCCGCATGAAATAACTTTTATATACCAATACTTAATATACATAATAATATATAACAACCATCTGGGATCTACAAAATCTGAGTGTGATCTACAAAATGGTTGTTCCGAATGTGGGTGGTCTTTTTGTCCGCTTTTTGTTGTACAGACAATTCCCGCACTTGGAATCATTGCTGTTTCGCGGGAGACTTTACAAACATTCAAACAACGGACACAAAGAACACGCAGACTCGGAATAACCATTTGTAGATCACACACGTTTTTGTCCCGTGTTTAATTCGAACCCGCAACACTCAGCGGAGTGGCAGCGGCGAGCGACACTTAAACAACTACGTCATCCATACTGTCATCGTGTTTGAATGTTTATAAAGCGTCAGCGATACATGTAATATCACTGAGGCTTTATGAACATCAGAGTAGTATCCTTTGTAGAGATACGTGACATGGGAGGTTAAGACTGCGCTGAGCGTAAGACAGATAATGACAGAGCTCGTGCGGCGCATATTAAAATCGGCGCGCGACCGCCGTAGTAAAATTGTATGGAGGATGTGAAGTGATTTTTTGATAAATATGTATCTTTATTGTCAACCAATAACTTAAATATTTGGGACGGACAAATTGTAATATAACTATTCATGTTTCGTTTAAGCTGTAAAATAGGATAGATTTCTACTGTTATAATTTATAATCTAAAATCACGTAACACGAGCTTACTTTTTTGCATTTTTCGTGTAAATTTACGTAATTTTGTAATAAAATATTAATTATTTTAAGTTTTTTACACGGAGTAATTGTAAACACATTCATTGTTATGGTAAATGAATATTTTCTATCTGTATTAAACAAAATTGTTGATTTTATTCACTTAATTGTGACCGCCTGTTTTGGCACATTTCGCTCGGCGCAGTCTTAACCTAACATTCAATAAGAGCAACGCAAAGTTGACTGCGCTCTGAATCGTAAACCAGTCCGACTGAAATTGAAATGCTCTATAAAGCTCGCTGTCAAATAACTTAGTTTTGTATTACTACACTGAAAAAGGTTTTAGAAAACATATCTCCTTAATTTAAGAGAAGAAAAACACAAAGATATTGCTATATCTAACTACTAGCTTTTGCCTTCGGCTTCGCTCGCGATATGTTAGTAATAGTAGGTACTACTTTATTAAATTAAATAATATAGTCTATGTTACTCTTTGATACTATAACTTTCCAATAGAGAAATAATTTTTTAAATCGGTTGATTAGTTTTATGTTGAAATCCTAACAAACAAACAAACATACAAAAAATCATATCTTTCCTCTTTATAACATTCTAATAGGTATACATAATAATTTTGGATAAAATATTATAATAAAAATAAATAAAAGAAAATTACATTATTTACTTTACAAAGCTACACTATAAAATATGAGAACTTAATAATCGTGATATTAATCGCAATAAAGAAATCAGTTCTATTAAAATATTAATTACCTTGGCCCCGGGGAGCCTTCAAAGAATTAATTACTAGACTACGCGCGACAAGTAGAAGAAAATTGTTAATTTTCCACTAATACCCGAGGGCTTTTATTTCAGCCGTTGCGTACAATCAACATAGAAGCGTTGCAATGGCTTCGCTTGCTAGTTTAACTTACTTTATTTCTCTTTTTAAAAAGAAAACTAGGGATAATTCCTGTGTCCGGGAGAATGTACAAACATTCAAACAACGGACACAAAGAACATCCAGACTAGGATCAACTATTTGTGGATCACACAAATTTTTGTTCCATGTGGGATTCGAACCCACAACACATATTTTGAGTGCATACTGTTAATACAAAACCAACCAACTAACTGCACGTATGGCGTAGTGGTTGGTGGTTGGAGCAGCGATAGCTCAGTGGCGAGACCAACAAACTGCAATGCAGAGGGCGTCGGGTTCGAACCCACGTCGCGCACCTCTGACTTTCGTAAGTTATATGACTTTTCGAAATTATGTGCGTATTGATTGACAATTATCGCCTGCTCCGTTCCCCGGAGAGCACGTTAAGCCATCGGTCCCGGCTGCCATGAACATCTATGGTAGTCGTTATTGGGAAGTCAATGCCCTCTAATATCCTGACACTGGTCTAGCCTTAGGGTATCGTTAGCCTTCGGGTTGCGGAGGTCAGATAGCAATCGCTCCGTGTAAAAACTGATATCCAGTCAAATCCGGTTAGACTAGAAAGCCAACCCCAAGTGACTTAGGAATAATAAAGGCTAGGGAGAAGATTTATTAAAAGCTCAATATTACCTTACCAAATACATATACAAATTACCAAATTTCAACAAATTACACCAGTTAATTGTCTCATATTCTCACACCATTAGCATAAAGATATTTAATACGGAAGCCATATAACATCCCAAAGCTTCACACATGTAAATACCAATAAGAACCGTTACATTCGTGCGTTGAACACACTTATTACGTAAACTAGTGACCACAAATCGCCACTGACAAATCAATAGACATTTCTACAGTTTCTATTCCCATAACAAGTATTTACATACGGTCAATTTGAATTGAATGTGATTCCTACGATGGATGTTTTAGAAACTCGGTGTCGATTAAGTGGTATACTTTACCTAGCCTACGTGCATTAGCAAGTCTTGTACTTCTTATACTTGTAATGAGTATTGCAATGCGTAATACGCGCAAATATGTGTAGTGAAATTTTGTTGATAGAAAAGTTTGTAGCGACATTATTACGGTGATGTTTTGTATGCTAGCTGGCTCGGTAACGTAGTGACAGTGAATGCGGTTGTTGTGTTTCAGGTCTCGGGTTTGATTCTGAGAGAATTCCGGGAGCAGTATTATTGGATTTTCTTGTCAAGAACAGACGGCAATACGATTTGCTGCGTGTTACGTTTGATCTCAGACTATAGACGTGCGAAATATGGATGTCAGTTCTCTACTTGTTCGTTTGGTTAGATAGGCGTCCGATTTTTGACTATGTGGTGCTGTAGTATTAGTTTGTGCTTATGTTGCCATGCGATCACAGTTCCAGGATCGATCAAGGTTCTTTTTTAGGATTGTGGTAGGATATGGAAATATGCCCGGTGGACAGATAAATTCACTTTGAAGTAATGAGACTTTTTTATCGAGCTGGCAAAATGTGTGTGGATTACACCTTTGTATACTCTTTCGGTAATATACATACAGACATGAATCTATGTACATATGTGCGGATAGGATAGGCTCGATTCGATCTCGATACATAGTTTGATCCACATCCATAAATGCTCTATAGCAAAAGAACATTACCTATTTTACACTCAAGCGCTCACTGTAGATACGAGTACTATAAATTACTATGACCTCACTAAATCGATTTCACTGTTAAAAGTTTATCATGTCCTCACAGTCTATAATGTTTATAGTTAGTACTAGTCGGTACTGCGTCAAATGGCTGTGAAATCAAAGTGAGTGCGGCACGCTAGGCCGACGACGGTCAACAGTAGCGATGTAATAAAATTCACAGTTACCGTACTAGTGATGGGGTCGTGTGAAACGATTCAAGGTCAACGCATGGAAAATTGTCGATAGTCAAATGTAATTTCAGTTTATTGCGATACAGTAGAAATTTTAAAGTATGTATGCTGTTTGGTAGATGCCTCCTGTGGTTTCTTTTAAGTAAAGTGTGCTTAAAAATATGTATTAAAAGGTTTTGTTGGTTTCTTGATTAACACTTATATTTACCTACAGCCGATGGTGAGGGCTTAAGTTTGATCCCCGGAACAAACAAATTGGTACATACTTAATATAATGCTAGATAATGGGTCTTACTCGTGATAATGTGTTTTTTTGGTTCAAGTGTATGAATTATTATTACTTTTTATGTTTCTTGTTTTTTTTTTGTTGTTATTATTGTCTGTGTTATTTCTTTTGTTTCTCCCATTTGTTTGATACGATAACTAACTCATAGGTAATCAGAGTAGTTATATAAGTGGTGTATTAATTATTATGTGAAAGCTTGTAATTAGCAACATGTGTATCTTAATTGTAACTGATCAAATGTATTATTAGACTGTAAGCTTTCCTAAAATAAATAAATAAATAAAGTTATTTAAAAGGTAATAAATATTATCACATAATCTTGCCAAAAATATATTATTTTGTTTATCCAGCTATTTCTCTAAGAAAATCTTGTCATTCAAATACTTCTTTTGGACGTGACGGAAAGTCCCGCCCACTTACTTTAATTGAATCCATCAGCGTATTTTTCTTAGAAGACACCGCCTTCTCAAGTATTTGATCTGAAAAGAAAAAGGCAAATAGTTCTATATAAAACATTATAAGTGTTACGTGAATCAAATAATTTATTATTACGATCTATAATAAGTATATTCTAGAAAGCGCATTTATAATTGACAGGCAGTAAAAGTGAAATCAACCATAAAACCAACTTCATTACACAAACTTACGGCAACAAACAACTAGACCTAATCATAACGTTTGATCACTGCGTATTTACCGCAATAAATCGATACAGGCGAATGGATTTCCGAATCCAATAATCGGTTGGCGGTCTGCAGAATGTGGTACATATCACTTTCATGCCATCAATGGTAGCATAACTACAGTCAGTGTCAATTGTAAAAGCACCTTTCTCAATCAATTTCACCGCAAACATTCGTGAAACGATCGCCCGTTTAACCCGATCGAGTGTGAGAATTTTATCGCTTGCAACAAATCGGTTGACAATCGATTCGTTAACTACTGTGAGTTTATCGATAGAATGCTTTCGCATCACTAGTATTGTACGCACGATTGATTTTTGATCGCTATTTTGATTGCGTTGCAAGCTTTGTAGTTTTAATGTATTTGTTAAGTGTGCACAGTAGCTGGGTCAAAGTATTCGCTGCATGACAATAGACTGATGTGAAACTTCTGTGTAGTATATTATGAATTGAATCGGAGTATGCTCTAATACGAAATTAAAGGATAAAGGTTCAACATTCTTTCTACATTTTGCTCTTACTTTGCCAAGCTTTTTTGATGATGGGATACAACTAGACGGCGATACATCTTAGTTGTAATAAGTCAAAGGCGTTACAATTTAGGTGACTGAAAAAATCTATGAAGGAAATCTACGCTTAGAAGTAAATGTTACGCAACTGAGATGTATTTTATTGTATTATTTATAGATACTAGCGCTCGCCTAGTGGTCAAAATTCAACCAAAACTCCTAAGCTTGCTAGTTTGTTTTCTTTTTTCTTTATTACATATAAATAAGGCACTATTTATTGTAATATCGAAAACTTGTTACTATGGTTACAAAGAATTGTACGACGTCAGACGAACAATGCCGAAATACTACGAACGCGATTCGATTGCGTGTGTCAAATGCATGGTTGTGTGCGTGTAGTGTTTTTTTCATAAATTTAATGTATTTCTAATGCATATTTTATAAAAATACTAGGATTCGCCCCTCCTTCTCCATATAAACTTTAACTGTACCAAATTTCATACTCGTCCGTCCGCGCAATTTTTGTAAAAAGGTGTACAAAGTTTTTGCTTCACTTATTAATATATAAATATTTCAAAGACATCGATTTGTGTTTATTATGCAGAATGGTATTAAAACGAAACTGTTGAAGATAATCAACTTCAAAGTTATGAGCCAAAAACAATAAAATTTTGTCTAACTAAATTTAAGCGGCGTTAAAACTGATAATAATTTATATAGCTCTGTATTTTATTGCCAATTCGGACATACATAGGTCCATTACTTAAATAGTATTATGAAAACTACAAAATCATTTCAATAAAGGCATGCTTAGACAGTTTAAATTGTAATAATAGCGGCGATAGCCCAAAGGATAAGGCATTGGACTTGCGATCGAGAGGTCGCGGGTTCGAATCCCACCTATTGCACTACTGACTTGAACCCACTCCTAATACAAGCATTCCAGCTTAGCTGGAGGGGTTTACTATACTAGTAATTCGAAACCCGAATTGCTAGAAATTAAATATTAGAGAGTTAGAGTCATTACCTAGATTAGTTATTTAGTTAAAATCTACCGCATTATTTAAAAAAATATGGGGCAGTCTTTGGGGACTGCCGATAGAAGTGAAAACTTTAATCCTTGATCATACACACTTCTATATAAAACAAAAAAAAAGGGGGCGTGTCGGATGCTAGTTCCTGATACACTCTTACGGGTTATTAAGGGGGTCAAAATTTCGTTATTTTTTGCATAGAACGCACTATTTCTTAGATATTGGTAACATTAAAAAAAAAAGCGTGGAAGCGTGACGATGATGCGAGTTCCATGATTTTTGTTCACCCAAGTAGTGCTCCACGCGCCTAAAGAAGGTTTCACTTCAAAAAAATTGTGTTGCTTGATTCTTATAAATATAAAAATCGACGCCCAACGAATTATGCCCTTACTTGCTCGCCGATAGAAGTTTTGCCGCATTGAAAGTGACAACGTAAACCATTGTGTAAACATATAATAGATTTTGCCATAACCAAATCAGTAAAACTATGACTACGGACGCAAAGTATAAAATCCGCTAACACACAGCAAAAACACTGGATGTTACCCAATGAGTGAAAAACTACACAATTCCTCCAAAAAATAAAATAAATGGCTACATGTTAATACCGTTGCATTATCAAGGCAGAATAAACGGAAGTGAATAAGATAACTGCTGTACATAAGGTTTCAGATTCGATTTCCGGTTCAGGCAAATTCTTATCGCGATTTCACAGAAGCAGTACCAAATGCGGATCTATGTGTGGCTTGTAGACGCAATAAGCTCATCCCTACTGCTAGGTTCCTGATTACTGTTGCCTTTTATTTCTGCCGACCCTGGGTTTACAGGCTTGTACTACATATTTTCTAATAAATATTTCTCTATTGACTTGCAACTATCGTTTTAATAGGCGTGTTCACAAGGAAAATCGCTAGAATACTTGAATGTTCAACAACAGTTTAAGTAAAGGCCTACATAAAACCGGGCATAACCTTTTAGTGTTCAGTTACACAATACCGGAACGTACCGACGCAGTTATTAGTCGTTAATGCGCGCCGGCATACTAAGTGCAGCTCCTTGTTTGTAGACAGCATGTCCCGGCCACAATATATCATATATGTATAGAAGCACTAGATTTATTCGCATCTTTAATATTAGACCGTATTTAGGGACGTGTTTCCATGTGTGACTGTATTGTCAAGCGTTTGAAAAGTGATTTGGTGGTCGTGATAGTAGCAATTGTAGGGATTCTTGTTCGCTGTATGTACGAGTAGATGCTATGTATTTTTTCAACCATTAGGTATGCTAACTAGCAAGTATACGGTTTCTCTGATTATTATTGAAGTGAAAACTTCTTTAGGCGCGTTGAGCACTTCTTGGGTGAACAAAAATCATGGAACTCGCGTCATCGTCACGCTTCCACGCTTTATTTTTTTTAGGATATTAACAATATCTCAGAAATGGTGCGTCCTACGCAAAAACTTACGAAATTTTGACACCCTTAATAACCGCTAAGAGAGTATCAGGAACTAGCCTCCGACCTTTTTTTTGGTTTATAAAGAAGTGTTTATGATCAAGGATTAAAGTTTTCACTTCTAAATCCAATTTTTTTATTATTATAAGCTGCATTCGGCAGGTTAATCAGTGTGGCCTTCTAAAAATTAAAAAGGAACAATAATTGATAGATAGTCTTCTTTTGACAAATATCTTTTAAAGAGCTCCGAAAACTATCGTTATAAATATTATCTCTGTTATCATATGTAGGATGGTACATATTACTGCAATATCTACTCTCTGTTATTATATATATGGGAGATTAAAAAGAACTCCGCTATCAACTCCGCATCTGTTAAAATATTTTTATGACTATAAAATCTGCAAGCATTTATTTACACAGACATTCGGTAGTACATAAGCCATCTTTAGATAAAGCAATATCATGCAGCTAATACTGCCCATAAAACTATTAATTCTGAAATAGACGGTTCCTTTCATTTAGCCATCATTTCATTAATTGAAAAGGGTAGCCAGCATTGTTAATGGCTACTTCCTTCATAATATGGGTTGGCTTCATTAATTTTAATTGATGTTTATGACACAACTAATTTTGATAAGGGGCGAAGTGAAAGTTCCTGTCTCTTTTGTAAGCTTTTGTGAATTTTACGCAAGATCATGCAAGAGTAATTTAATTTTGGTTTGGCTTGAATTTCTTCTTGTTAAACGTAGGACCTTATGACGCTCGGCGCTCCGATTGGCTCGCTCCAAGCTCTAAACCAATCAGAGAGCCAAACGCGGTAAACGTTTCAATCGCGTTAATGTTACTCGCACTCGGCAGCCTGTATTTAAAACAGGCCGCTGGAAGTATTCCCGCTATAACTATGAAACTTTTATCTCCCACCACGAATTCCGCATCAGTTTCCATGAGATCGGTGGTAATAAATACAAAATATGAAGTAACGCTTGTAACAAGAGTGTTCATTCATTTGTGATATGTGGCTGCGAGCGAGTCAGTTATAAATAGATGATATCAGAATTTACACGCGAACACCGAACAAGTAGTGATGGGATATGGCCGGTGTATTTTTTATCGATATCGATGTTTGTGGTGTCATCAAAAACACGGTTCTCGATAAATTGATGCTTGCAAATTTGCTCATATCCAAGTGACCAGTGTCGTTTTTTGTTGCAAGTATAAAATTGTTCCAATATCAAAATCTCGGTCGTCATTTTAGATCAAATTCATATTATTATCAATCATCATATGCATCTCCTATTTTACAAATCAAATCCATTTACCATAACAAATATAAAAATAATGTCTACTTGTATCTAAAACTTCAAGAACTCAATATTATCGTAATTCACGCTTTGCCTGCCTTCTCTGGAGACAAGGCACTACCAACGCAATGGATAAAAGACCACCCCTTTCGCTCTATGCTCACAGCACAACACCAATAAACCCAACAAAAGTTTAAGTTAGGATAAATCAGAACTATCGACAACACATAGTTCTCGCCGCAGCACTATTCGGTACCCCTCTGATCCGCACAGTGGGAACGTCTAGTGGTTCGTCTATAAATAAAATAATCGAACGCAAGATAAAATTGTGAAATAATTATTGCTACATTGTATACTGGTCACGAAAACATACATTACAAAGGAAGAATAAAGTACTGGCTTCCGCCTGCCCGCGGCTTTGCTCGAGTCGTACAATCGTAAATTACATAATTGTAACAGACATACGGCATAATTTATTGCAATGAGGAAATAATTTGTTTTTGTTTATTCCGTTTTAATTATATCTAGGTGACAAACGAGCTGCTGAACTTGTTCTTACCTACCGTAGTCTACTTATGATCCACTACCTTATATAACATAAGCCTTGCCTATCCTAAGGAATAGGAATTCTGGATGGGATGGATAGAAAATAATTCTAGAAAGAGGTAGGTGCCTCCAGAACTCTCTCTGAATACAATAACTTGATTGTAACCTTATCAACAATTGACAATGGCGTGGCCTTTGCAACTACACTATATGGCAACCGCATAGCTTTGAGTCAGAGTAATCCTCTGATTACAAATCTTATCTATTATTTTGCTGAACCTAGGGATACGGAAATAAAGGTAGGATAAAAGAAAAATACGAGTTATATATGAAAGCTTCCGAAACTATTAGGCAGGCAAAGCGCGAGCTTTTTTATTTTTTTTGTAATTAACTGTGTTCGAAGTATGTAGTGCATGATCTGCTGCAAATAAAATGTATTTTCTTTCTTTCTCTCTTTCTGATAGACTCTGAACTCTTAAAGTTGGCACTTTTCCTAACGAGTATACACATTAACCTTTCGAGATATAATGAAGTCACTGCTTATTACCAGCCTTGTTTTTACTGGCCCATGCTAGGCACGACACTTCATATGAAAATGTTTAGGCCATAATCCACCAGTCTGATCCATTATGGTTTCGAAGACCTGAAATCTTTAAGAATATTATGGAGAATTCTCAGATATGTAGGTTTCGCACATACCGTAGTGTCGAAATAGAGACCACTGCGTGGCGGTTCAATGGTTTTCTGCTAGGCTGTCGCTGCTTTAAACCAGTGCGCTATTTGTAGATTATTAAAGCTAGCAAGGAACTGCTGCCTGATGGCAAGCGGTTTAATATACACTAGTTTTTATAAAAATATATATAAATCTGTTTTTTGATAGTCCACAGTTGCAAGTTGTTGCTAAGCACGAACAGTTATCAATTGTGTTTTCAGGCTCATTTCTCGGTCAGCATATTTTCCATAGCTGCATAGAGTTTATAGCTAGTCAGTAGTAAATGACTACATCAAATATGCTGGCAACACTAATAACCTCTAGAAATAATTAGACCTTCGGGGCGATTCAGCCGTAATGTTATATTACTTTATATACAAATTATGTTTTCCGAGAATCGACATTCAATAACATTAAAATGAAGTCTTTTTTGCACAGAAAATATACCATATTGATTTACGACTTGCCTTGTAATATTTATAACGCCTCCGTATATAATCAAAAACAATCATGCACGTCATATATTATAAAGATAATATCTTCGGATGTGGTATATATTTAATAGAATGAAAGAACTTCAAAGAAAAGTAAAAGTAGTTCATTGACTTTTGGCGAATGATTTATATCTTTTGTATTTTTTATTCGTAATTTATAACACGCTCGCCTTACTAGGATATAATTTAATTATAATTATTTAAATTTATGATAGGATAATTTGCAAGAGAGTAGATACATCTGGTGTTGCCAACGTCCGTAACTGCGGTCACTCTACACACGCTGTAGACTTACTACAATAGAACACAAAATGTGACAACGCATAGATAGAACGTCTTTGCGTGTAGTGTGCCAATTTTTGTAGAAACTAAATAAGTAAGTTAAACGGTCGTTTAAAAGCTTTACTATAATAATAAAATCTATGAATGATTATAATTTAAAAGTCATCCAATTTCAATATAATTAAAATATTAGTATACTAGCTGTCCCGCGCAACTTCGTCTGCTTCACATCAGAAAAATACAGCCCTTTTTAAAAAAACTATCCTATCTTATATGTTGGACCAAATTATAGATGGTTACGAAGTTTGATCAAACTCGGTTCAGTAGTTTAGGAGTCCACAGCGGACAAATAACGTGATACGTAATTTATGTATATTAAGATATCAGGATATCTCCCTATGTCTCTTAGATATGGGACCCTCTAAGCAGTTTGGCCACCACTCCTCCATAGATCGCAGCTTATGCTATGCAAAATTATTTTATTATTAAAATTATGTTGCGTACCCACGGTGAGGAGAGGTTACCCGAACTCCTTATGCTGATAGCGGAGTAGCCCCTGGACTTTGTCAATTACGCTAACACCTTCTTATTTGCTTGGTCAACATCATGCGACTGCAATCCGAAGGCGAATGATATTACCAGGGTATTGCGTTTGCAATACCCTTGCAACATACATAGTCTATGTTAACCACTTACCACCGAGCAGGCCATATGTCTCTATGAAAAGAAAATCCCAAGAGAAAGGCCTGGCTCATTATGACTTTTTTGCAATAAAGACATGACCTTTCTTTCCCTAAGTTCACATACACTTAGGCCTTGCTTGTGTTAACTGTAAAAATGAATACATAATACGTTCCCATACACAATACACAGAAATGTATGTGTACATTTCAAATTAACCTTTCATATATATTCTCAACACATACTCTGACAAAACAATAGAGTGTATGTGAACATTTTGACCGATTGGTTCGAATTACCGGGCGATAGTTCTGACGATAGCACACCTATGTTCTCTGTGTTTCTACTTATCAGTCCGTAGATAAATGGGATCATTAAACAGATACCATTGTTTAATATCTACGAACATTATTCAATTTGGTTAAACAGAGATAGACGTGTATGGGAACGAAAATTAATAGCTCTTTAACACTTTTTGTAGATACATTCATACTCACGCCTGAATCTCAAATTTAATCAGATGTTTGAGGCCTCACGATACAGGAAGCGAGCTTATAGCCATCGACCGGGCACTATTAAACGGTAAAGCACAGAGTCTGGAAATTTTATCAATTAAAAGCAGCGTTAGTGTAATGGACATCCGGACATCTTGACCAGAATTGACCAACAAAAATGGAGATGGACTGGCCACATGATAAGAGCAAATACAGAGAAATGAAGTAAAGTAATAACCAACTGGTATCCAAGGGACAGTAAACGCAGCAAGGGGAAACAGAAAAGAAGATGGGTAGATGAGCTGAAACAAACAGCGGGCCCCAATTGGAGGAGAGTGGCTCGTGACAGAAACCAGTGGAATGAGCTAGAGGAGGCGTCTGCCAAAAGGCACACTGAATTGAGGGACATACTAAAACAACAAGAGAAACAGAAACAATTCAGAATAAAAAGGCATTATTATATTATAGTGTAATGTATAAAGTTGACTGATAATTATCGCCTGCTCCGTGCCTCGGAGAGCACGTTAAGCCGTCGGTCCCGGCTGCCATGAACATCTATGGCAGTCGTTATTGGGAAGTAAGTGCCCTCTAATATCCTGACACTGGTCTAGCCTTAGGGTATCGTTAGCCTTCGGGTTGCGGAGGTCAGATGGCAGTCGCTCCGTGTAAAAACTGATATCCAGTCAAATTCGGTTAGAATAGAAAGCCGACCCCAAGTGACTTGAGAATAATAAAGGGAACTAAGGGAGGACTAAGGGAGTAAGAAAAAGTATAATGGATAAAATATTAGATTTATGATCTAGAAGTCGTGCGTTGGAATCCCACCAATTTCACCACCGACGCGAATTGCCTAAAAATCCTAACAACACCACTTTAGCTTAGCTGAAATAGGTTCTTGCGTAAAAGTAGGTTAGGTTATATTATGTTAGTAGCAGTACGTACGTTTTTTTACTCGGTGATAATATACCTAGCTCTCTAATGGTGAAAGAATTTTTAACATCGGTTAAGTTGTTTTTGAGTTAAATCTTTACAAACAAACAGAAAATCAAATATGTCCTCTTTATAATATTAGTATAGATATAGATTTTTAAAAGAAATTGCTAGTAATCTTAAAATAAGGATTCCTGTATAAGCCAACAGAATAGCAGATTTAAGTGGTCGTCTCACACGGTTGATTGGTTTAGAAAATAAATGTGGGATGTTTGCTTCCTATAGCATATGGAACCTTTTGTGTGGAGCATCTACATAATATATACCGAGCCTGAACATTAAAATTT
The DNA here is from genome assembly GCA_963564715.1 of Catocala sponsa. Classification (NCBI taxonomy): domain Eukaryota; kingdom Metazoa; phylum Arthropoda; class Insecta; order Lepidoptera; family Erebidae; genus Catocala; species Catocala sponsa. The sequence continues at coordinate 829,288 of OY751347.1, forward strand.
CAAAAGTATACTTAACACTTTGCGACATAAGAATATATCGAGTTCAGATGCCGTTGATTATAAACAAAATATTTGGTCTGCGTTGCCCAATAGCACTTTTCTCGACCCAGAATCTCATAATCAGTTTTAACGAGGAGGTCATAATACATATAAAAATAATTATTCTCCGCCCACCTCATTATTCCATTTCCTCCACATTAATAATTATTGTTTCGGTCATCGAAAATGATACGACCAACGCAACGGTTGTAGCCAATAGCCGGAACCATCAATTTTACAAAGTACTTGTAATAAAAGACATTATCTAATTCTAAGCACAAACCTATTAAGCTCATCAAAGTAATTGATTTTTTTATACACCAATATGAATAATGAATCAATCAAAATATCATTATATCGATGAGGTGTAAGTTAAGTACTTATGAAGGAACAACTATACTGCCGTCGTAATGAAAAAAGACCTACCAAACATTTTTTCGCCATTGTGTTTTCACATATTTAGAGCCAGTGAAGAAAGAGGCATCTGCCAGTATGTTTATATTAAATATAAAATATTGACAGATATATCATTTTTTCTTTATGGCAGCAATATAGATGTAAGGAGATATGACAAAAACGTATGCCCGAGGTATTTCCAACGTACAGGATAGTAATTTAATAGTCGTCTGTTTTGGGTAATGAGTAAGCTTTTAGCGGTTGAACTAGTGATTATTCCTTTTCATCTGTTGTCTAGCACTAAGTGTGTCTCTGGTAGTAATAGCGTTGTCAGGCTATGGCCAATTTTTTGTAGCAGATAATCTATATCTTAACTACCTTAACCTAGGCCAAAAACTATCAACCCATTAGCTGGTTTTTCTAAATTCTTATTGAAATTTTCATTACAAAATCATTCATGATTCAACCTGGCGATGCCTACATATTCGAGAATATTTCGCATTTAAACACTTTATATAATAATTATTAATTATTATATATTGTACTATTTGCTAGCACGCTACGTGCTAGCAAATAGTACAATATCTATTTCTCGTCATTAGCATCATATTATATACGAGCTTTTGGCCGCGGATTTGCTCACTCGGTAATACTTCTTTTTTCTGGATGAAAGGTGTCCTTTTTGTATCCCTGACATTGTGTATGCGAAATTGCATGACAATCAGTCGATTAGTTACAATATCAAGTTCTGTTTACTTTATTTGTGAAACAAACAGACATATTTATAACTTGTAAATAAACCAAACATAAACAAATCATGATCCATGACATTTACCACAAACAAGCGTCACCAAAATGATATTATTTGTCTGTTAGTATCCTGACAATGAATAATTAAATAACATTCAAAGCGATGCGTGACATATGACCAAACATAATGCTAATACTTTTTACTCTTTTATCTCCGTGTTTTGTGGACTTGACTATTTTAACTTGATATATGTATTACAATGACATAATTACTATACTACTACTATTTGATTTTCAGTTCTAAAAACCAATTTGGATAATAACGCTGATGTACCAAAGCTTTGTATCCAATACAACATTGTATCAAAGACTCGTGATAATAATGTCCTCCAGACCGAATTTCGGTTCCGGCGGCTAATGTTAACGGAGACTAGCCATCTGCGCAGGAGATATTATTATAGCGCACAAGCGTGTGCGCAAACACAAGTGCACTCTCTGTTCCCTAACTCTCATGATCCGACGGGACGGTAATCCGACACGACCGGAGAGAGATCAGGCGCAGGACCAACGGCGCGACGTGCTTTCCGAGGCACGGGGGTGTGTCTTACACCGCCAACTGCCTAACTCCGGGCTGCTATTGAGATTTCTTAACAGAAAAATCCAATAACTTTTTGTTGGCCCGACCCGGGATTCGAACCCGAGACCTCATGCACAGCAGTCGCATTCACTACCGCTGCGCCACGTGATATTGACATTAGCGAATCCTTGCCAAAATGTAAAAGACATATATTATAGAACAATTAAATTTAAGCTCAATACAATTTTTATTTTACGCATTCTCAACCCACTTGATTTTTCCTGCGGCTTTGCCTGCGTAAATGCAGGTTAGGCTAGGGTAAATTAATAACAGTACTTTACCGTACCGTACGGCCTTTTTTGACCCCCTGACAACGAGTATACGAAATTTCATGATGATTGATCGAGTTGTTAAGGGGATAAAGCGTAACAAACTCACACTCACATTTATAATATTAAGTTTGGTTGAAATTAAACTACTATATACGGATTTTATCGCGTTGTTTAAGTTTGGATTTTAAATGTTATTGTCTTTGTCATTTTGTGTATATATTTTGTCGGTGGTCCCTAATAAATATAACTAGCGGTCGCCTAGTGCTCGAAATTCGACCAAAGTTTGCCTGTAAGATATTGCTGATATATGTCATATATTGATATATGTAACCATAGTTACGCGCTTCGACTGCGTGTGTCAAATGCATGGTTGTGTGCGTGTAGTACTGTTTCATTAATTTAATACATTACATACGTTTCTAATGCATATTTTATATAAATATTAGGATTCGCCCCTCCTTCTCCATATAAACTTTAACTGTGCCAAATATCATTCTCCTTCGTCCGCGCAATTTTCGTAAAAAAGGATACAAAGTTTTTGCTTCACGTATTAATATATAGATAAAATTTAGTGTATTTTAGCATTCTTTCTTTTTAATAATACCGCTAGTTGCTCGTATCTTGAGCCGCTCATATATTTGCGTACAACATTGATGTACAATGGATCACTTTCCTCTCACCGACTGAAGTATTACTTTGACATCGCTCTACGAACCATCAATTTACTAAATTGAATAACGTCTTATGAATAAAAATATAACGGTTAGTTTGTTTCATTGTTTGAGTCAAAAGATAAGTACTCTTTGTAATTATTATTTAGCTTTACGCTCGTAGAGGTTTTTGAACAGTTCTGAATCTTTGCGCATAAAAATATTTAAAAACGCCATCACTGTGGACTTTATTTTGCTGTTTGATCTTGGACTCAAGCCTGAGGATTGGCTTTTTATTTAATACTAGCTGACTCGCGCAACTTCGTCTGCTTCACATAATACAAAACAACATCATTTTCCCCGTTTTTGCAACATTTTTCATTGCCGCTCCGCTCCGATTAGTTGTAGCGTGATGTTATATAGCCTTCCTCGATAAATGGGCTATCCAACACTAAAATAATTTTTCAATTCGAACCAGTAGTTCCTGAGATTAGCGCATTCAACCAAACAAACTAACTCTTTAGATTTATAATATAAGTATAGATTTTTGATACAACTAAGGTGGCAAACAAGCATACTGTCCACCTGATGGTAAGTGGTCACTGTAGCGTATGGGCGCCTGCAACACCAGATGCATCACTTGCGCGTTGCCGACCCTTTAGGAAAGGAAGATGAGAAAAAAGGAAGTGGGAAGAAGATGGAGCGGAATGGGAAAAGAGGGTGATTGGGCCTCCGACACTCTCACTCACCGAACGAAACACAACAGTAGGAATACTGCTATTTTACGTCGATATTCTGTGAGAGGGTAGTCCTTCCCCGGTTGAGCCGGCCCTTTCATGCTGAAATCAGCGAGGCTCTACTACTCAACATTTCTTAAACTAAAAAAGCAACTGAACTGAGATATCAAGATAGATCAAACCAAAGTAATTACTATAAATTAAGACAACTTCGCCGGATATGTAAGAAAACTCATTTATCGCCTGTCTTATACGCACTTTGTTAGACGAAAATTGAGTTTAGTTTACAATTGTCGTTTATCGTAAGACTTGAGATCGAAGTAATTACTATCTATATATTACAACATTTTCGAATACGTCTTTTCAATAACATTTTAATGGTCGATACACATATTATTATTACACTTTAAAAAAAGCTGTAAAGTGCGAAAGCAATGTTGGCAAAGTGTGACTCATACAAGCGTTGTTCTTCAGTATCACATACGATAATTACTTACCAAACCTGCTTATGAGTATAAAATTACGTATTTAAAAACCTATTCTATACTATTGACTTTCAACAGAGATAAATTACAAGACCATTAAACTGTAGATTGATAACATCGTGCTGACTATACAATGCTCGTTATGTATGTCAAATAATTTGAAGACATTCCAAATATAAATCATAACATGACATGTATTTGACTCATGACATTATCAATCTACACATTTTAGATCAGATTGATTATACATATATTAATTTCAGACGTTGGCGTTATGTTATTGACACTGTAATGAAACTCTTTGATGTCTTAAATTATTATGAAAATTATAAATTTTGAGAGAAATTCTGGTAAAATGTCTGCCGAAATTAACCGACAATATTACCTTTTAAAGGTGAAATAGTCTATTTATTAACAAATTGTGTTACTACACGTAAATGGGTCACCGAAGTTCGTTGTTGTAAAGGAGGGGACACAGGGACTTACCGGCGGATATTATGAGCGGTTACTGTAGCTTGTGGATAGTAACCATACATTAGTTGACGGTGTACTGGACTGTGGGAAAATTAGGGTTGAAGCCGCGTTGTAGTGGAATTAAGTCGTATAGTGAAATTTGTGGTATAAATTCAAGTTTGCTCAGCTACACCGCTGATACGTATTATTGTAACCAATTTCATCTACACTTTTATGATGAATGTTAAATATATTATTCATTTGTTAAATTTGCAAGGTAAAATCTGTAAAACAATTTTGAAGATATTTGACATGGGTCTTCATGTCAAATATCTTCAAAAGCTTGAGTCATTGGTAAAAAAATTATAACATAAAAGCGATGGAAGATCCGGATAGCAAGTTAAATATTGGCCATTAATACTAACATAATGACTTTGCAATACATTTTTAATTTCATATTTTGCATTAGATAGTAATGTCTTTTTTTATACAAATTTATAGCTACTATCCGTGATACGTTTCTCCTTCACAGCCCTAACTAAACCCAAAGCGTCTAGCCCCGACTGTCAGTAAAGCGTGTAATTACTTAGCCGAACGGTGATCACGAACAATGGTGGCGGTAATCGCCCATGTGCACCGACCCTAACACATTGTCCGCTATATCACTGAAACCTAATTTTGTGCACTAATTGTGGTTCATTTGATGTAATCGTGATATCATTACGTTTTTATGAGTGAGCGTACTAATTAATGTTTCATTATTTTCTTGTTGTTGTGTGCAACAGGATATGTTGATATAGCTTAATGATAGCAAAGAAAGTATAGAACTTAGTGTGTTTACTTCAACTTTCGGTTATATAGCTTACTTGCTTTTACGCGAAGCTCCGCCCGCGTGGTATCTACATAAATAAAAAGTAACCTATGTCCTTCCCCAGGTTTTAAATTATATCTGTACCTAATTTCATCTATATCGGTTGAGTGGTTTAGCCGTGAAAAGGTAACAGACAGACAGAGTTACTTTCGAATTTATAATATTACTAGCTTTTGCGCGCGGCTCCGCCCGCGTGGTACCTACATCAATAAAAAGTAGCCTATGTCCTTTCCCAGGTTTTAAACTATATTTGTAGCAAATTTCATCCAAATCGGTTGAGTGGTTTAGCCGTGAAAAGGTAACAGACAGACAGACAGATAGACAGACAGAGTTACTTTCGAATTTATAATATTAGTAAGGATAAGATTTTGCCCGAAGCTGCTGGATAAAGAGTATCCTATGTCGTTTTCTGTACCCTGACAATTTGTATCCGAAATTTTATGATGATCTGTCGAGTAGGTAAGGCTGGTAAGGCTTGAAAGCACAATAAACAAACTTCATCAATATTCGCATTTGTAATATTAGTTGCGATATTCACACAAAAAATTTAACATATACAATTTCTTTTTATCAAATATAGGTTATGATCCTAAAATTAACAAATTTTAAATTATTCTAAACCTGTCCGTTTACAATACATGTCATGGGTGCAGTATGTTTTGCACTGCAGCTTTCTTAACGACAAACACCGCGTTTGTTATATTCCTTTGGCATGACGGTAATAAATAAGTGGTAGTTAAATTCACTATTAGAGAGTTTAATAACATTTTATAGTCACTGCGAAGCTATTTGAAGGCATTTCATAGTCTTTACCAACAAAGCACCTTAAATGTGGTACTAAACAAAACATACCACGGCCGTGGGAAAAGAAAAGAACTTCAATTCAAATTTGATGTCTCACTATCTGATACAAATAAAAGGTGCCACTCAACAGGTCCTTGAAACCATCGTTTACATAAAATACCTTAAAAATATTCCCACCACGCCACATGTCATACGCAATGCAGTGTCATCAACCAAAATGTCACTGAATCGATAATGTGTACCGTTATGCGCGCGCAACAACACGTGCTCATTGCAATTCTAATCGTGCGCAGGCGTTGACGTGACGCCTTTTGTTTTGGTGTTTGGGAGGTACTAAATACAATTTAAAACGTATTGTTTTGTCTGAGTATCACGATATTTTTTTTAGTGTTATCGACTGTAGCGACTTATAAGGCAATCATTTTTGTGTCTTTTGAATGCTGCACATAAATGGACGGCAACCACGAATTATAATTGATTGATCGTGAACAATAAACATTTCCTGATTTAAAATGTAAATAAAATATCATCACCAGGGCTCTTGCCCTGGTCCCAATTTATTTGAGGTCGGCGCAGTATGTCCTTCGCTTCCATACTTCTCTGTCATCCGTCATCTGATCATTTACCCCTTCCCCTTTTATATCCATTCTCACACAGTCCATCCATCTTTTCCTTGGCCTTCCTCGGCCCTCTACCCTCATATTCATCACTTGCTTACCTACATACGTATCATCTCTTCCCATAACATGTCCATACCAAGCCAAACGATTTCCTTTCACCTTCTCGTCTATGGGCACCACTTTCAGACTACCTCTTACGTGTTCATTCCTAATTCTGTCCATTCTCGTTACTCCACACATCCATCGTAACAAAAATGTAAATAAAATATATCTAAGCATATTCATGATATTTGTATAAAAAATCTGCTTACTAGAAGATAATATTGCTGGATAGGCGACTTTCGGTGTAAAATAACAAAATGCTGTGTAAATGTGGAGAAATAGCCTGGTATCCTTTTGCAGATATAAACAATTAGTATCATACAAAATAGCCTCTAAGGAATAAATAAATAATTGAAGGTGAGATTGCAAGCCTGCAAGTTTGATATGAACGCAAATGATAACATACGAGTACGTGTTACTGAAATCGGTCTTGGTAGTATTAATCGGTAAGAGCTATTAGAGTTTGAAAAATAATATTTAGGCTAGGTATATCCTATATATATGTAACCTAGCCTAAATTTTATTACTCATTTGTACGTTAGCTAAATACATCTTGGTTCCCATGTTCTATACCAACACGAACACAATATGTATACTTAGCCATTACTCCCAGAAGCATGAATAGATGGTCAAGGAAAACATGCCTATTCTGTACTAATATTATTCATATTTACCACCATTTGTGGCTATTAAATAGCAAATATATGTCTTCATTGGTATTCTAACCACGTACACCTCAGTGTGAATGTCATAAATTTATTTGTTTCATCATTTTGATGTTGTTTTGAAGGCTGCAATAACCACACGTTTATACTAAAGAATTGCTGGACCATTGTTTGACAAAAACAGCCTGTATTATTAATGTTCTGAAAACTTAGCACTTGTGAGGCCTGAGTACGTAGATGTAATTTACTTATTTATAAATGATCGAATACCATTTATAAACAAACAAATGATGTCATGAACCAAGTTAAAATCATTTATTCATTTAGATCACAAAGCATCACTTGAACGTCAAATGTTTATGAATGCTGTTTGTGTATATATTTTATCACGCCATAAATTTTAATAATGTCAAGTAACTATTATTTTAAATCCGTTCACTCGAGGTTATACCACTTTAGCAAAAACACCGCTTCCATTTTCGTCAATTTTCCGAGGCGCTCTTCTAGAGTCGTTGCAATTTGCCTGTAAAACTATTTTTGTGGATCAAATTTTGTGTTCATATCCAAAATAAAATAAACTAGATTATTTTCAATCTATTTTCTATTTGTCTTAATATAAAATAATAATATCAGCCCTGTATTGAACTGTCCCACTGCTGGGCACGGGCCTCTTCTCAGTATGAGAAGGGTTAGGCCATAGTCCACCACGCTGGCCTAGTGCGGCTTGGCAGACTTCATATATAATATAATATAATATATAATATAATATAATATAATATAATATTGTATCACATACACACAACACCTTCTAGCCCAAACTAAGCAGAGCTTGTAATATAGGTACTAGACAATGGATAAACATACATATATACCTTTTTTTTTGTAAATACATACATATTATACATAGAAACACCCAGACCAAGACAAACATCCATGTTCATGCACACAAATGTTTGACTTGTGCGATATCTTCGAGAACATTATGGAGAACTCTCAGACATGCAGGTTTCCTCACGATGTTTTCCTTCACCGTTAAAGCAAGCGATAATTAAGTATTTAATACGCATATAACTTCGAAAAGTCAGAGATGCGCGCCTTGGGTTCGAACTCGAGACCTCTGCTTGGCAGTCCAACGGTTTCCCACTAGGCTATCGCTGCTTAATAGACAATAGCAATGAATCAAACTGTAGTAGCAATCGAACTTAACTATTTGACGAATTACATCGCGATATACATACCTACTCGACGATCGCTTAAATTATTGCTATTCGCTATTTGCTATATATTTTATACTGGCAGTATGATAGATATCTGTAAACAAGATATTACTGAATTAATTTGGCAGTTTAAATAACCCAAGCCTACTTTGTATGTATACAACCTTTTTTACGATATCGTAAACTTGATTATCGCGTTTTATGACTTAAACTAAGTGAGGGCGATTCATTGCGATATTAAGTAAGTGTACGCAATGTTTTACAGATGGCGGCACTTTATTGGTAAACAACAACTGAAATATTATGTATTTTTGTAAATGTTACATTTTACGACTAATGTACAACTGACGTATACATTAATTTCGAGCAATTTGCTGAGGACATAGTTGCAAATAAAGGTATTGCTTGTTTTTGTGTGGCTATTCGAAATCAAGTAAAGAAACATCAGAATGCTAAACGCTGCGAAGTCTACGACATTGGGAAGCATCATCAAATGTGTTATTGATTATTTTAGATTCTAAGGTTTTATAATACATACATACATACATAGATTCACGCCTATTTCCCAGAGGGGTAGGCAGAGACTACGGATTTCCATTTGCTGGTTTTATAATAGTTGTACATTATGTGGAAGGCAAAGATAGAAAGGCAAGCCGAGTGTCAGCTTTAGCCACTATAAAAGAAAATCGAAGAATTTTGTTGATTATCTACCAAATACATAGAATTAAGGGCATGTTCTGATGGTTGGGTGGGCTGGTTCGTTTCAAATTGACTGTCATGATGTTTTAAACTAGGTAGTAAGGATAAAAACGTATTTAATTATTTATGATATGTTAAATTTTTTTACTGAGATATGGGAGAGCAAACTTTTTATTTATTGCTTTTTTGCCAAAAAAATCCAATATAAATTATTATTGGCAAGGTTTAGGTATTGGATTATCGAGACAGTTGTATTTACGTGTGTCGTTTTTATATAAAGTACTATAAAAACACACGGCTGTGCCTGCATCGGTGGAACAGCACTAGTAAACGCGAATCCTGTACATAGGGTCTCGAATTCAACATCTGATTCAAAACCACCAGGATTGCCACACTCCAGCTGGCTTTTCCATTATAAAATTTTCAGTACTAGGGCTGATTCTAGAACTGTGCCCACAAACAGCAATAGGCTTGTTATTAGGTAAGAATTAAAGTCATAACTGGTGAAAAGCATTTAACAAGGTGTTAGGCAGAGTTGTTACTCTGCCTACATCATCGAGGACATAGACGTAAGACTTAAGAAATGTATGGCAATATAGGTTCAACTTTCTATTACAAATGACTACAGATAAATATTATTTCAAACCTGAAATGCTTCTTATCTAATATTATTAACTTTTCCTTTATTTTACAATTTAGTTTTGTATTGACAGTGACATATGGCGTAATGACTGCCACACCTGTTACATAAATGAGTTGTAAAATACTGAAATTATAATTTGATGGTGATTTAAAAGAGTGGCCTTGAGTTTCTTGCAGGTATCTTCTCATAGGCTCAACCTTTTGCCTGAACCTTGCAACTAACATAAATGTAAATTCAGTAAATGTAACTAACTCACTAACCCCTTTGACGTTCACAAGTGTTACTTTGTGACCTAAGTGAATAAACGATTTTTGACTTTGACTTTGACAACATTCGCTACACCTTTCCCAAACCACCAAATGTTTCCGTCGCTTGCAGAAACACCAGGATATCTAAGAAACACCTCAGCGTTCATTCGCCCGAACTTCCGTATAACGACACCTGCGTCTCCCTATACTTATACTACCTACATACAAACGTCTACACGACGTCTGTCCGTCCGTCCGTTTCCTAGTGAACTCATGCGTAATGCATATCGTGTTGCACCCTCCACATGAATGCACACGAGTTCCGTACAGCTCCAGAGTTCATAGACTCCAATGAATCGTCTTTGAATCAAGACAGCTGACTCTCATTATGTCCAAGCATATATTATGCTATGTAGAAGCACTGCGCCAAGAGTTGTGGCTTCGATCCCTACACGGGACTAAAAGTTATGTGATCTACAAATACATGTACGGAGTCTGATGTACTTAGTGTCCTTTGTTTGAAGGTTTGTAAAGTTCCCCGCGACACAGAAATGAATCATACTGCCGGACACTAAACCGAATACTCTCTCTGTGAACTGTTTCGGTCTCAGTGGTAGTAAATATGACTGCAAGCAAAACGCCTCGTGTTTGATTACAGACATGGGCACTGGGTTCAATGTCAAAAAAAGAGCTCGGAGACTTGAACTATACGTCGGTAGAGCGAGATTTCGCCTCCTACCACGTAATACTTAAAACCATACTTTGTGAATTAAGGGTTTAATAACGGCGGGACGTTATGTGTCTATGCATTTCCTATAAGGCACCTGATACTCATATCAATACGACCTTCAACACTTCAAGAAAAGAGCGTACTCCTTTTTAAAAGGCTGGCAACGCACTTGTAACTCCTCTGGTGTTGCAGGTGTCCATGGGTGGCGGTAATCGCTTACCATCAGGCGATCCGTCTGGTCGTTTGCGCCCTAATGAATAACAAAAAACTGTAATAGACAAAGATGTTCAAATCATATATAGAGATGATTTTTCAATCATCATGCACAGAAGTAATCACGAATCGTAACGGACACATGCCTCAGCCTCTACTGATAGCATTACCTTCAATCTTCGTGAAGCCTTTCTTTCTTTCTGTAGAAATACAATACAATAATATGTAGATCCCATATTCCTTAATTTAAAGATACTTTGATTTAAAAAGTAGAATTATGTACACCACCTCCTTTTAAAAATAAAAACCTTATCACGTGTCTCTGCGTAAAAAAATGGCGGCATTTGAAGAAAAGCAGTCGTGTATACACAACCTTTTCTACTTCACCTTTGTAATTAGATGAAGGCGCGTTACAAAAATATGAGATAAAACGCTACTCCGCCAACGAGTGCCTACGTGAATGCCTCTGTAGGTCTGGTATCTACTTGTTGATCTAATATTACGTGTTTTAAGAAGTAAGTGCAACGTTACTATAGGTGCGTATGGCATATCAAAAATATATTTATTCATATAGGTCACAAAGTAGTAAGCAGCGATAGCTCAGTGGGGAGACCAACAGACTGCAATGCAGAGTGACTCTGACTTTTGGAAGTTATATGACTTTTCGAAATTATGTGCGTATTGATTGACAATTATCGCCTGCTCCGTACCTCAGAGAGCACGTTAAGCCGTCAGTCCCGGCTGCCATGAACATCTATGACAGTCGTTATTGGGTAAGTCAGTGCCCTCTAATATCCTGACACTGGTCTAGCCTTAGGGTATCGTTAGCCTTCGGGTTGCGGAGGTCAGATGGCAGTCGCTCCGTGTAAAAACTGATATCCAGTCAAATCCGGTTAGACTAGAAAGCCGACCCCAAGTGACTTGGGAATAATAAAGGCTCAGGAGAAGAAGAAGAGGTCAGAAAGTAACGCTAATGAAGGTTCAAGTTATACTTATCTTTGTGAATTAACATTGACCTGCAGCCATCAAGTCGTCATGCACACTAGTTACATTTACTACCGGGACAGCCCTTTAAATTCATTTATAAATATAATTTTAGGTAGTATTTTAATATTGGTATGTTATGGTTCCAGAATAATGCGATGTGTTTTTAATATTAAGGTACCGGCCACACTACGGGTGGTCAGCGGTCAGAGTTTCGAGTTCTGCATTCAGCATTCACTGTGATGTATGCGGCGTCTTAGAATCGTACACAAATAAAAGCAGTCAGACCGCGGCGGTCAAAGAGAACGCACGTTCTGTCGAAGTTCCATTTTTTTTTCAAAAGCGCTCACGATGTCCCATGAAATTGAAAAGTTTATTGAATTAGTGCGAGACAAACGTATTGAACTCCAGATTTCTAGACCGCTCGCTGTGTGGGCATCTGTGAACGCTGAACGCAGAACTCGACCGCAGAACGCAGAACTCGACCGCAGAACGCAGACCGCCGGGGCGATGTGCTCGGTGCCTAAAAAAGCGAAAACATGATGTCCCGTCGTATTCTTAAATGTCACTTTTATGCCGTGTATGAAATATCCAAAGCAACGTGCAGAAAGATTTCTTAAGATCTATCTTCTATCTATCTATCTCAAGGGCTCTGCTGAGCATATATCCCCATACAAATTTACCTTTTAGAGCCGACAGATATCTTTACAATAAAAACTAGCAATTAAACACAAACAATAAAACAAACTGAACTAAAGGTTATCCTTAATTTAAGATACTCTAATGAATAAATAAAAATAAAAAAACTAGAAAAGTTCCATAAAGAAAATCTTTGTCTTACATTTATTCTTTCTATTTTATCTTTGAAATACAAGATCTAAAATAAAACAAAGCTTGTGTGATAGCTTGGTGGTAGATGGAGAACTAAAGGTCAAAGGTCAGCTCCTAATTTGTGCAACTATTGTGGTTCGCCCACACGTTCGGTTAGTTGAAGGATTAATAAGAGTGAGTGGCCGGACGTTTAGAAAATACACTCGTAAACTGTTTTACTGTCAGTGTTTTCTTGAGTATTGCTCGTAATCTTGCTACATTCGAATCATATTCGGATACAGTATTGTATTCGAAAGCTAAAGAAAACATCTATTATGGCTGCATTGCTTGCGCTGGCAAACTCCAACAATTTACTGTGTTGTATAGTGTAAAAGACGGGTCTTATTTATTTGCGATATGATGTATATAATGTATAAGCAGCGATAACTCAGTGGGGAGACCAACAGACTGCAATGCAGAGGGTCTCAGGTTCGAACCCACTTCGCGCACCTCTGACTTTCGGAAGTTATATGACTTTTCGAAATTATGTGCGTATTGATTGACAATTATCGCCTGCTCCGTGTCTCGGAGAGGACGTTAAGCCGTCGGTCCCGGCTGCCATGAACATCTATGGCAGTCGTTATTGGGAAGTCAGTACCCTCTAATACTGACACTGGTCTAGCCTTAGGGTATTGTTAGCCTTCGGGTTGCGGAGGTCAGGTGGCAGTCGCTCCGTGTAAAAACTGATATCCAGTCAAATCCGGTTAGACTAGAAAGCCAACCCCAAGTGACTTCGGTATAATAAAGGCTAGGGAGAAGATGATGTATATAATGTCCTGTGGGGACTTTAGAAATAAACATACAATTGACCTTATTGAACCGTGTGGGATTCGAACCCAACATCACACGACATTTCGGGTACTTGTTTCAAATTCGACTTAGACTTTTCTAGTTATGTGCGTTGTGCTTGCTTTAATGGTGAAGGAAATCTTCGTGAGGAAACCTGCATGTCTTGGAGCTCTTCATAAATTTCTTGTTAATACGTGATGTCTGTCAATCTACGTGATGGACAGTTCACATTAAGGAGAGCTCTATGCCTAGCATTGCGACAGTTTTATACAGTGTGTATAATAGACCCTGTCCGACATGATAAAAAAATAACAAAAAAAAAATCTATATCATCGTAAAAAGTCTTCATAATATTTTGAAGTACAGTATTAATCAGCATTTTTACCCTTAAATTACTGAAATTTCGCTCAGTTTAGCAACACTCCACTAAACTTGACAAGTACGCCGAGTGTGGTATGTATACTTTTGGCGGCATTTTTTAAGACGTCGGTAGATAGGCGCGGCGTAGCGCGGCGCGGCATCGGTGAACCTTTATGAACTTTAGTGATACCTTGCTATTATGGTTAATAAGTTGTTAGTGTTGTCACGGGTAATCTATTAATATATTATTATTTTAAATAAATTAAATTTACTGGGGTAATTTTTTTGATTGATTTTTATAAAAGTATGTCACTTACGTACTCATAATAAGCTTTAAGGATCGGACAGGGTTTATTAAACACACTGTATAGTATGTATTTGAAAACTGTGTACAGCTCTGACAATAATATGAGCTCTGTATATTAACTATCATATATACAAATTAATAAATTATCAAGAAATGTACCAAACATTGTACGTTATAATATACAATGATAATAAAATGAGTTTGTATCGAGAACCAATAGTTAAACTCGCCCTTTTGATGTAGCCACATGTATGTTGTAAAAGCCTGAAGCTTGAGGATCACGTAATGAATTTTTGTAGGTACACCGCATTACTTTCAGTACATTTTGTGTGTGATTTTGGCATCATAAATATGCACAGATTGAGGCTTTGACGATACACTTTTTCGTGATTGACTCTAGAGTGGTGATATACCTACTTTGGTACATAATAATATATCTTTATATATATATATAAATCTTCTGTGCGTGTGTTCGTAATTAAACTCCTCCTAAACGGCTGGACCGATTTTGATGAAATTTTTTGTGTGTTCAAGTGGATTCGAGAATGGTTTAAATTGTTTTTTTTATTTTGCGCCACGGATGACAACAAACTATTATACACTATGCTAAATCAAACGACTTATTACTAAAGCACTTAAACATAATATGCACAACCAACATCGATGTCCGCAAAATTAAAATGGTTACAAAAAAGAGTAGTAATGTGTTAGAAGTATTAGTTCTGGCCTGACAAAACAATAGGTACTTAATTTATTACAAATGAAAGAAAATGTCTATAAATGTATGTCTCATTATCTTCAGATGACATCTTAGAATCATAATTTACATCGAGTATATCAAATCTATAATGCAAGTCTAAAATAAAGCATCAGCTATAGCCAATTCCCACACCGCAAATCGCGACTATAAATTAGTATCACAAACTATTCTGTAAAGGCACAATATCGTGACCCTTGCTATGGGACGCCCACGTTCCCTCACTGCATTGTCTCGAACATTAGTTCTTAGCTGTACGAGATTCGGTTGTCGAATTTACTCATAAATTATGTGACCTAAGCTGTCGGGCTATGACTGTTCTCAGTTTCAATAGCGGTGGAAATTTGCTTTAAATGTTTTGATTGGCTTCATGTTCGTTTGTAATGATGACTTTATTATTATGTTGGATTATGAGAATTGTTTTCGTAAGTATCTGTACTTGTGTGGGTAGATTACCAGTTGTTTCAATGAGAACTCAGTAAAATTAATGTTTATAGAGAAAATCACATGTTAAGCTGTGTACGCCTCTCAATTTGCCTAAGCGGGAGAGACTTATTCATGTGTATGAATCGATTCGCAGAGGTGTTTAACACCCAAGTTTCGCCAACTATGATTTAAAGTCTAACGTAATAGCAGCCCAGCCCACCACAGAGTACAGTTCCAAACGACTTCTAAAAAGTATTTAATGGATCGGCCTAATAACACTTTAACCGATCTGGGCATCAAACCTAAGACGTCATGCACGTACAGATGACACATTCAATACCAGTGCACCAACTTGGATTAATTTTATAAAAACCTGCCTGAAAAACCACATGGAATTGCTCATATTTAAAACTTTCGCATTAGATGTAAAATCAAATCAAGGGTCTACATTACATTATTTAACTATTTATTGAATAAATTTATTCAATCAATAGGTTTTTAGTCAAATTTACCAAAATCATCATGATACAACACTTTGTAAGCACGTATCTCCAAAACAAAAGATCAATCCACCGATCGCCGCTTACGTCCATATCCTAATCCACTTATTCCCGAAACAAAGCCCTACATATTCCACCACGCCCCTGGCCCCTGAGTCAGCACCAACATTCACGCCGCTCATTCATTCTATGTAAATAAAGCCAATGATTGATGCCAGGGACAGGCAATTTCCGACCACATGTAATTACTCATCGTAATTCACTTCCTGCGATGAGTTGCAGGTTCGGGTGACCTTTGAGCCTTTATTCCTATTAACAGAAAAGTTATTACATTTATATTTGAAACTGTCGTAGATATAGGTGTGTCAATGTAATAGTCCAGTCTAAAAAGAGCTCTAAGCTATGAACGTGTTAACTAATAAAAGGTCAAGTCGATTAGAAATTTTTAGTATCAACTCTTAAAAGATTCTATTATAATAATACTCTAAAGACCAAAAGGCAGATTTCTAGACCAGTTTTAAATTTCTGACTAGTTAAAGAGTCATTGGTGTTCAATAAATATTATTGGACACATTTTATTATTTCTAATTATTAAATCTTCTAACATACTGCTATTTTTATTAACTATGTAGTAGTCAAAATTCGACCCAAGTTTGCTTGTAAGATATTGCTGATATATGTCATTATATATTGATAGATGTAAACATAGTTACGCGCTTCGACTGCGCGTGTCAAATGCATGGTTGTGTGCGTGTAGTGTTTTTTCATTAATTTAATGTATTTCTAATGCATATATAAATATTAGGATTCGCTCCTCCTTCCCCATATAAAGTTTAACTGTGCCAAATTTCATACTCCTTCGTCCGCGCAATTTTCGTAAACTGGGATACAAAGTGCTCGGAAAAGCTATTTGTAATTAACATAATTTTTTGTGCCATTTGGGTATCAAATACAAAACACGAAACCAAGAGCGTCGAGGAGACCACCTAAACCATTGAGCTATCCTAGCGTTACATATTCCAGATATAATCATTACTGTTTCTACTTATCAAGATCCCTTCAAAGAATAACAAGTGAGAAACGGCAATGAATTGCTGTAAATCTTAGAGTTCGAAAAAATGGTTCAAGTAATATGCAAAGGTCACGTGATACCACGTAACCTTGAGGTCAGAGGTCAGTCATAGTCATTTCAGGGGTATATCGACTATGCTGAGTCGAATGGCGTTGACCGTAAGTCTCTAGCTCTTACGGTTCTTGAGTTGAAAGTTGTATAACAGACAGACAGACGGACGGACAAAGCTTTTGTATAAGAGTTTTGCCGAATTCTGAAACATAAAAAACTGTTCTGTTATTATAAAAGTAAGAGAGAAAATTATAACAATTTATTTTCAAAACACACTCATATTGTTCAAAGGCTTTTTTATCCAACCAAAACTAACAACCTTTTTCGACACAGATAAAAAACTTAACACATGAGATAAAAACATAACAACGAGAGATTGGAATCTCCCATCATAATACATTTCCCATTATTTGCCATAGAACAAAAAAAAATATTGTTTAGACTTAGGGCTGTCCCGTTACTGGAAGATGCAATTTAAAATTATCTATACTTTAAAATTATTTAGACTTTCCTACGATTTTATTATACGAATAAAATCGTAGGAAAGTCAAAACTGTACATTAAATATTTTTTTAGAAGAATACTTGGGGCGTGATCTACAATCGATATCGAAGCCAAAAATATAGTTTTTAGAATTTTTGTCTGTTTGTCTGTATGTATGTCCGGGCTAAACTCAAAAAGTACTGCATGGATTTACTTCAAATTTTGCATGAATATTACTAACAGGACGTCGGGTCAACATATAGTCTACATATTATCACGCTATCACCTACGGGCGAGGAGCTGTGAATCTTTATTTTTCTTACGCATTCTGTGACAGCGTGTAATCTAACGACGCATATTTAAATGTTGTTTTTGAGTAAGCCATGCTATTATCTAGCTTTACATTATAAAAACTACGCCATTTAAGTAACTTGGGCAGAGAAATATAGTTGGGTTCCGCGGCGACAAACACTTTTTAGTTAAAATCTACGCGGACGAAGTCGCAGGTAACAGCTAGTAATTTTAGAAATAGAATTAGTAATATTATAAATAGAGTACCTGTGCAAACCTAGTAAGTTAGTGAGTTTGTGGAGGGTAATCACCGTAACCACAGGGATAAGATGATGATGTAGGCACGTAATATGTTTAAGCCGGCTGAAGCCGCTAGTTCCATATTTATGAAACTCATTAAAAACCAATTTTCTATTTACCGTTCACGTTAGACGACATTTTATTCTAATAGTTAAAAAATCCCGCCTAGATGTGTCTCCAATATTTTAATATAAAAGCACTCCGACATTAATATGAAATATTCAATTGATATAAAAATAAAATAATTTTATTACCGAGTGTCATCCCTAACAATAACGGCGTCTCCCGCGCATAGATCTCTCGGATATGCGCGTGCGACGATTGCCGAGCGTTCCCGAGTGATGCAGAGAGGTTACGTAACAGCCACCGCTGCGTGTTACACAATCATAATTATGTCCCTTATGGTAATAATAACATAACTGTAATGTTCTCAGATATTTTTTTATTTTTTTATACTACTATGGTGGCAAACAAGCACCTGATGGTAAGTGTTCACCGTAGCCTATGGACGCTTGCGACACCAGAGGCATCACTTGCGCGTTGCCGACACTTTAGGAAAGGAAGTGGGAAGGAGAAGGAACGGGAAGGGGGAAAGAGGGTGATTGAGCCTCCGGCCCTCGCACTCACTGAACGAAACAACAGTAGAAATACTGCTATTTCGCGTCGATATTCTGTGAGAGGGTAGTCCTTCCCCGGTTGAGCCAGCCCAACTATGCTGAAATCTATGGCTCTACTACTTTACAAAACATACATACATATGTACATAGACTCACGCCTTTACGTCTCCGAAAAGCTAGGCAGTATGTCGCTGTTTTAGGTCTACGTAATCGGGGTATGCCTATTGATATTCACCAGGTACACTTGCGGACCTCGTACTGCTACTTACTTACGAAGAAACCAAAAAACAGTTGCCCGATCCGACGTTTAAATTGTGGACCTCATGTGTAGCAGTCGCATGTCTTTTTTGTTTGTCTATAATTTATTAAGTAGTATCACGTAGTTTGGAACTAAGCCTGGTAGATATATTAGGTACCTAAAACTACAATAATTTGCGAAATACCGACATGATACCTGCTTATTCGTTTTGAAATAGAGGATAGAGACTATAATATCAGGATGTTCTTTGTGTCCGTTGTTTGAATGATTGTAAAGTTTCCCGAGACAAAGGACTTTTTCTTAGAGCGTTGGTTGTCTTATTAAACCATAAAATCTACGTTCCTCGATGTATTATGAAGAGAAACAATAAAATCACATTAACAATACAGAATTAATTAACGAAGTATCATAATTAAAACCTATCTCGTCAAATTGTATTTAGTAGGGAGCGGTCACCCATCCATCTATCGACGCGTCGATAGCGTTTGTGACAATCTGCCGACAACGACTCGTTGATTGTAACTGATCGATCACCGCTACGGAGTTTGACTCCTGTTTCAATACAGATAAGCACGTGTATTGATAGAGTCCTTATTTAACATGTATCTATATTTATTCACACTAGCTTTTGCCCGTGGCTTCGCTCGTGTTAGGTTAGGTTAGTAATACGACCTTTTTAAAATAAAATGTAGTCTTTGTTACTCAGTAATAAAATACCTGTCTAATGGTGAAAGAGTTTTAAAAACCGGTCAAGTAGTTTTTGAGATTAATCCTTACAAATACACAAACAAACAAAAAATCTTTATAATATTACTAGTTTTTGCGGTAGTCATGCAAGCAGTCACGAATAAAATATGTCACTCGGCCTCGTCCAACAGCGATCAAATTCTATGCATACCAATGATTAATATAAAAATCCAGCAGGAAATATTTAAGTACCCTATATAATTTTATCGCGGCTTATTTATAGTTTAAACAATCGATGCTTCATAATCACGGCCCAAACTTAACGGAAGCAACCTTAAAAAGCCATCATAGCGCCCTCTGCCGGCACATCAAAGCTTTAAAACTCATGACCATGTGGACTAACCGAACCAACTTTTCAATTGACATCCGAAACCTAAAAGCTGATTAAAAATAGGCTTTAAAATGTTAGAACTACAGCTTAAAATCGAAAGAAATTTAGATAGTAATGACTGCATCATTAATATTGTTTTTATACAATTTTATAATTGCGTTTGATAATATTTCGTTGAACTTTAGTATTAACGATTTAGACCAAAGGTTCCCAGACTTTTTTGTCATAGACCACTTTCAAAATGTAGCTGGTTCCGGTGGACCCCCTGCAGCTACATTTCTACCATATTCAAGACATGTTCTTTTTGTAATTTTCTACCGAAAAATCGGTAGATTCGAGACCACTGGTACTGAATATGGAATATGCAAGGTTTTACAAGTAACAGTCACTCAGTCGAGCTTCTTAAAATATTATCTGCCTACATTGACAGGTGACGTCAAGGCAACATTTTAGTTCTTCATTATCGAAAGCAAATAAATTTTCTCGTGGATCCCCGCTTACGAAATGTTGACCCTCATTTATTTTGTCACGCCAACGTAGTCCCTGGTCGACTCTCCCGTGGATCCCAGGGGGTCTACCTGGACCACTTTGGGAACAAATGATTTAGAACATATTTTCGGGGTTTTTATTGGTTAATAAATAAAGAGAAATATTGCTTGGCCATCCGTTTTATTGCCAGTGATAGGTTTAGGTCAAGTGTCAATAATATCAGCAAGTTTTTATGTTACAATATATTTTATAGAATATAGTCGTTCATATTTATTTATATTCGAGGCACGAGTGGCTTTTATATTTGGTGTGATGTAATTTGAGGTTCAGCGAATGTTTTATTGCTTCCAATGTACCGTGTGGTATTGAATGCGAATGTACTATAACTTATAAAATCGACGGAAGCAACATTTCTTTATAAAGTTAGCCTTTCTGTTAAGCAATCGGTGTGTTCTGGTTGGTAACTGAGCCTTAGCTATCTACCCGATATTTATACTAATATTATAAAGCTAAATAGTTCGTTTGTTTGTTTGGTTGCGCGCGCTAATCTCAGGAACTACTGGTTCGAATTAAAAAATTCTTTTAGTGTTGGATAGCCCATTAATCGAGGAAGGCTATAGGCTATATAACATCACGCTATGACTAATATGAGCGGAGCATCGATTAGAAATGTTGCAAAAACGGGGGAAATCCTCGTATGTGATGCAGACAAAGTTGCGAGGTTCAGCTAGTAGATACATACTTGTCTCATGTCACCCCAAAAGGGAAGGCAGAAGTGGAGGTACATCCATATTTCTCTAGCTTTTGTTTTACGCCACACATAATACGAAGTAGCCCATCGCCTCCTACCGGACGCTCTTCGCACAGCTAATAATTTTTTTAAGTGAAAACTTCTTTAGGCGCGTTGAGCACTTCTTGGGTGAACAAAAATCATGGAAGTCACATCATCATCACGGAACGCATTCCATTTTTGAATTATTTTTGGTTTATAATTTGGTTTATAAAGAAGTGTTTATGATCAAGAATTAAAGTTTTCACTTCTATCGCCAGTCCCCAAAGACTGGCCCATTGTTTTATTTTGACAGAAAACCCCAATGGCTTTTTGCACCTACGGGAATCAAACGTAAAAATTCATGCACAACAGTAGCCATCGAGGCATCTATTTGATTATATAAACATCAATAGAAGCCTTAGAATAAAACTGATGAGATTTATAATTTACCCGACGCGGCGACGTCTGGATTTGGCTTTCAAACTTTCAAACCAATATTTCCCAAGAGATCTAAACAAGAGTTTGTGTTGAGTTTCAACCATCTTGTAACCTGCTTTATAGAACTTGGATGTTAGAGAAGTACTGAAACAAAATAAGAAAACTAATTTTAGCATTCCCTAAATGATAAATTTCAACTCTAGTCACGAAACATTTCAGTTTTCCTAACCAAATTTCGGTGTAAACGTTTTGCATACTAAATGGAAATTATCTGTACGAGTTAAGGATTTAGTCCGTTTGAACTTTGGCCTTTTACTATTGAGATAGATGCTGGGAGATTTCTCTTAAATTGTGTTTCTACTTGTTAGTGGAAGTTCTTATAAATATGAGGGAAAATGTTTTGCTTTTCTTGATATTTATGAAAGGTGCTTTCCAGTTAAGTTTAGTATAAATAGGCATAGATATACTCGAGAATACTACTTTTGTGGTCTGCTTCTAGGTCTGGCAAGGTATTTTAATACATGTTATTACTTGACCTCTAAGTATGTACATATGTAGCCATGTGTGAGTATAATGAAATCTTTCAATCCAAGTTTTAACTACTTACAGAATTCCAAATAATCTGTTTTTTTTTTCATGTGTATTGGCAACTGATTACAATATGAAAAATCCAAATTTAGATATTTTAGATATAAAAATGCATACGTTGTTAAATCAATGGCCGTACGAAATAAAGTTTTCATTGCATTATGGTTTTAAATATATTAACTTGTAATCCTAACTAATATTATAAAAGCAAAAATGAGTTTGTTTGTTTATTTGTTTGTTACCTTTTCACGCCTTAACCACTGAACCGATCATCCTGAAATTTTGCATATACGTTGACAGGTGTACAAAAACGGACATAGGCTACCTTTTATCCCGAAAAAAATTACTGTTCCCGAGGAAAACAATAATAACGTCCTTATAATAATAGATGGCGCCACGTGTATTTTGAATCATGATTGAATTATATTATTATACAAGCAGAGTACAACCTGAATTGATTGTCAAAGTCTAAATTAACGCGAGTGAAGCCGCGGACAAAAGCTAGTAATAAAATAATTATTAATTAAGATATTTAAAGCGAGTGTTGCTGTCACGGTGGTTAGCTCCAAACTCAGTAGTTCTAAGGCTGTATAATTGATATAATCAAAGCCTATACTTACCACTTACTAAAGAGTGCTGGCTCTGCAAACACGATTAGTAAAAACTGAAATACAAAATCTCCAGCAATGTCAACAAATAACTTTGATTCCAACTCGCTTACGTTCTACAAATGTTTCAATGTTAAAGTCAAAGTCAAAAATCATTTATTCACATTTAGGTCACAAAGTAACACTTATGAACGTCAAAGTATATAGGTGAGTGAGTTTACTAAGTTACTGAAGCTACATTTAGGTTAGTTGCTAGGTTCAGGCAAAGGGTAGGGTAGGCCTATGAGAAGAAACCTGCAAGAAACTCACGGCCACTCTTTTAAATCGCCAGTTAAATATAATTTCAGTATTTTACAACTCAGATTAACAAGGTGTTACAGCCATTATGCCATATACTACTGACTATAAAAAACTAAATCCATTATTAGTTATCGGTTAAATAGGCGTTGAACTCTCGATAAAACCGAAACACTTCTATACGAACCGGAAATCTCACGTTCACGTCATATCTATCGCTAACCTTAAACGAAGGCTCTAAATAACAGTAAAACTGAGATAATTGCATCTCGTGCGTTGTCCCACGGCCATACGTTCGTCGGCAGACGGTTTTAAACTGTCTTTATCTTGATCTACCTAAATAATGATCTTTTGGTCACGAATAATGATATGAGTTTGATACTTACGGGATGATCGAGCATTCAACTAGTATGGGTTAGATAAACGCATACAAGTTGACCGCTCGAAATCTGTTTAAAACAGACAAACACGCGGCGGAAGCTTAGTCATAGGGTCCTGTTCATACTATATTATCTATACTAATATTATTAACAGGAAATATTTGATTTTTTGTTTGTTTGTTTGTAAGGGCTTAACTCAAAAACTATTCCACCGATTTAAAAAGTAATTCACCTATAGAAAGCGAGTAACATAGGCTATACTTTATTTTAAAAAGTTCGAATGTCACACGACGAAATCACAAATTTTTGTTTTGTACGTATTTTGTATCCGTAAATTGTATATTCAATAAGTCCTTCGCCACACAGGGTTTGAAAAGTAGAGCAAGACTTAACTTTATAAAAAAGACATGAAAAGGAAAATAAAAATCACATCTGGATTTATAATATCCCATATGATATATTTACTTGATTTATGGCAAATTAAAACAGGGTTTACTTTGTGGTACCCTTAATAGTTAGGCGGAAATGTATCTCTGAGATGTACATTTAATAATAAATATTTAAATAAATAATAACATTGCAGCTATACGTACAATATATAACAACATAATCAATGCTACTCTAAGATGCACTGTGTACATATGATATGCAAATAGCAATAGCTGTGCTGACGCGAGCCTTGCCGTATAATAAACACCAGACAGACAGAAAATATAGGTATATTTATTTATTTATTTGGATTGCCAACAAATGATACACATTTCTTACTTCTAAATAATAATTTACAGACATGCCTTGTGCTCATTCACTTACAGGCAACCACATCTAACAAAAATAAAAATTTTCGCCACAAAAACGAAGTAAAAACTCTAAATACATTAACATAATATTAAAATGAAAATTATATGTATATGTATGCTAATAAGCTGAAGAGCTAGTATAATGTTCTCTGATGACATGTTAAAGCAGAGAGTGCTATATAATGTTCTCGAAGTTGTGTGAAGTCTGCCAACCCACAACGTAGTGGACTATGGCCTAACACTTGTCATAATGAGAAGAGGCCCATGTCCATTATATTATATTGTTAGGAATCGGATGTGAAACAGCTTACAAAAATAACAGACGCACTTTAATCTTTAAATAATCATTGACTTATTCAAGAATGCATTAACAAATAAAGTAAGAAGTAATTGAAATCACCCAACAGCGATCACACAGCACGTCCGTTCCGTCCGCCGCTCGATGTCAAAGTGAGTCATTGCGCGCCGAGCGCGCTTTTATAGCCCGCTCGATCGGATGATTCGTGACGTTACTTGTTTACGTCGCATTCCGCAACTAACAATATTTTATCCTCTTCCTCGCGTCGTATTCCTAATTACTGAGGGTCGTGACTCCTCCGCTGAATCACTTTCTCACTGACTATCTCCCTCCATATGTTCCGGTCTTTTGCTTCGTTAGTTTGTCAATGTTTCAACCTGTATGTCCGACATCATCACATAAACGCCCAACACCAGTTAAAGTCACGAAAATAAATTAGACTAACACTACATTTTAACAAGTTGATGATGAACTCAACACAAAACTAAAACACTTAGAAAGTTTACCAAACCGTATAATTATCACCTTCTATGTGGTAAGACTTTTATATAGATACGCTTTAAGATAAGTTATGTAAGATATAGTTGAATATAATGATGGGAATATAAGATTCATAAGCGATTTGATGGGTAATAAATGTTTATGTAATATGCATGTTTAAACATTGGTGTTCGTTTTGATTTTGATTGGACAGTTTGTGTGTTGGGAAAGAGATTTTCTCGTTAGCTAATACATGTCGAGTTTAATTCCCTAATGGCACAAAATATTGAGTCAACTTACAAAGTCGATCTAGCTTTTTCCAGGATTATAAAATATTGCTTGTATCATGTTATTTTATAAAAAATATGTTAAATTTTTTTTTACAAAACTTGTATTGTAATACAAAGATAAATTAAGATATATTTATTTTCGATAAAGAGATTAAATTCTCCACCTGATTATTATAAACTAGCGGTCGCCTAGTGCTCGAAATTCGACCAAAGTTTGCCTGTAAGATATTGCTGATATATGTCAGCTCTGTGAGACGCTTTTTTTGACATTCATGACAGACGTAACAACTACACTACACTCAACTATAAGTGGCGTTCGGAAACACAATCTGTAAGACAATGTTCCTTTGCTTTTTTCTTTTTTTTTTTCTGTTTTGTGTTTTGTTGTGTAATTTTCACATGCAGTGTTTTGTAGTATATCATATGGTTATATTACACTATTTTTTTATAGACTACTATATATACATGTATATATTTATCTACACTTTTATGTATGAATAAATATAGTATAAATAAATATATTGTTTAAGTTTATATTTATTATTTTTATCTCATGTTTTATATGTTTTACTTTTTTATGCATTGATCTATATTAATAAATTATTGTTAGTAGGCCTGCGAGAATACCAGCGTTGCAGTCTATACTGCAACAATAGCTGACGCAGTTGCCTAATTTGATCTCCATGTACCGTTTTCGGGTTAATTGTATTATCTAATATTGTTTTTAAAATTATGTATATATGGAGATGCAAATAAAACATTTTTCTTTCTTTCTTTCTTTCATTATATATTGATATATGTAACCATATTTACGCACTTCGACTGCGTGTGTCAAATGCATGGTTGTGTGCGTGTAGTGTTTTTTCATTAATTTAATGTATTTCCAATGCATATTTTTAAAAAAGTATTAGCATTCGTCACTTCTTCTCTGTATAAACTATAAGTGTGCGAAATTTCATACTCCTCCGTCCGCCCAATTTTCGTAAAAAGGGATCCAAAGTTTTCGCTTCACGTATTAATATATAGATATATAAGGCGTAATTGCTTAAGTAGTTCCTTTGACATTACTATGTACCAGGTGTTGTGGGTTTGATCCTCACACGGAACAAAAGTAATTGGTAAGGCAACCAACCACAACTGTGTTTTTGTGCCTGTAAGTTACTAACAACATAAATATGAAAAACTACATCATTTTATAACATTATTTGTAGGTAGTTTAGGTGCATATTACGTAAGCTAGAGCAATAAAGTAATATAACCGCCCACATAGCAGCCTTCGTTACATCCATATTGAATCCAGCTAACACTATTACTGACCCTAGCTTAGACATAACCGCGTTACTGCCAGCAAGCCTTTGAATATTAATACCGCCATATTTTCAGGCTACCTTTCAGCAGAAATAGGATGAGATAAGCGATATATTTTTATTAAAATAAATCTAAAATACCATATCTACACTAATATTATAAAGCTGAAGAGTTTGTTTGTTTGTTTGAACGCGCTAATCTCAGGAACTATTGGTTCGATTTGAAAATTATTTTAGTGTTGGATAGCTTATTTATCGAGGAAGGCTACATAACATCACGCTACGACCCACGGGGGCGGCGCAGTAACGATAAACGCGGGTGAAACCGCGGGAACATCTAGTGTTTAATAAAGGTTTCCGCAGTGTAAAAAAACGAAAAGTGTAAATAAATGATGTAGAAGTACGCATATATTTCATGGCTAAGATTTTATTTTAAAAGTTAATTATATTTGGGTTATCTTATCTTATCTTATGTGGGGGCCAGGCAGTGCAGACCGGCGACACTTCGACCCAGTGGGATCTTTTGTGTCGACACTCTCCTAATAACGACTGCCATAGATGTTCATGGCAGCCGGGACCGACGGCTTAACGTGCTCTTCGAGGCACAGAGCAGGCGATAATTGTCAATCAATACGCACATAATTTCAAAAATTCATATAACTTCCGAAAATCAGAGGTGCGCGACGTGGGTTCGAACCCGAGACCCTCTGCATTGTAGTCTGTTGGTCTCCCCACTGAGCTATCGCTGCTCTAAATCTAATTTTGGGTTCCAAATCACAAGTATTCTTGTTTAACCTGATTAGCACCCGCGACCTCTCGGTCACAAATTCAATGCCTTGTGCATTTGAACACTGCTGTATATCTTTAAACCCAAATTTTCGTAATGTAACATTTGGGGATGACAATCCCGAGTGATGGGTGCCTCATTATGGCTGCAACCCCATGTTGATATAAGTTGTAAAAGTGACCCTAATTTTCTTGTATCTTCTCATAGACATAACTCTTTACCATAATCTAGCCGTTTACTTAAATTAGTAAACTCACTAACATATAGATTTTAACGTTCATATCCTGGCTGGTTTCAGCATGAATAGGCCGGATCGACCGGGGTAGTACTACCCTCTCACAGAATACAGGCGTGAAGTAACAGTACCCGTACTTTTGCGTTTCGTATCGGTGAGTGAGAGAGCCGGAGGCCTAGTTACCCCGATCCTTTTCCTATCCTTTCCTTTGTCCTTTCCCTCCTTCATTCCTTTTTAAAGGGCTGGCAACGCACTTGTAACTCCTTTGGGGTTGCGGGTGTCCATGGGCGGCGGTAATCGCTTACCATCAGGCGATCCGTGTGCTCGTTTGCCCCACTATGCCATAAAAAAAAATAAGATAAATTCTTATACCTATAAATACATAAATGATTTTCACTTTGACTTTATCTAATTATAATAAAAAAAGAAACAAAGAAAACGAAGAATGATTGTATGAACAATCATTCTATCAAACAAACACTAGTATTATTTTAGTCTATAAAACTTAACCCCTAACCCTTTCATCTATTAACGTAACCCTAACGCCGCTCGACAAGTAACATGGACGTGTGAACCTTCATCCAGTTCAATTAGAAACTTGTCTTTGAGTCAGGTCACAGTTATGTCTCAACTAATTATTTACTGGCATTGTAGTGGATTCTTTGTAGAATGTGTTTCGAATGAACTAACATCCACAAAGACCTGCACCTTTGTGAATTTTAGCGCGATGTTTCGGGTGATGTTATGCGACGTCGTTTTTTGATTTAATTAGAGATGTTTAAACATCCATCTTTATATTAGGTACCTCTATTTAACTTTGTCAATAGAATCTTGTTTGTTGAAAATTATGATTCTGCATACATAGAAAAATTATAGTCTGCCACTAGTGGAGTAAGCAGAGACTATGGATTTTAAGTTGATATGACCTTCGTATATCTTCCTTCTTCATAAACCTAGTGAGAATGGAACAGTCGCAAGAGGAAGACGTAGGCAAACGTGTCTTGATCAGATCGTAGACGTTTTGGACAAAGGCCAGACTAAGAGCACCTTGAACCGACGGGCGTGCATGAGGAATGTGATGAAAGTGAAGGAAGCCAGAGAAGTGTGTCAGGATCGTAGCAAATGGTAATCCGTAGTCTCTGCCTACCGCTCTGGAAAACAGGCGTGAATCTATGTATAATACTTTAAATATTCTAACATTTGTTTTTCAAATTATGTTTTTATTTTTAGGATAATTTATAACATTAAAGAATAGTTATTATAAATATTTTTTAATTGTGAATAAAAAGTATATCATGTGTTAATCCACGACATGACCTATCTAATGCCAACATTATCTAAAATCCGTTCAATGGTCTATGACTGGTTGAGTAACAAACATACAAAACCTCCACACATCATAACGAACTTTCACATTTTGAATAGTAGGAGATGCCAATACTCGTTCAAATAATGGAATATCTCAAATAAATATAATATCCAGTGCAGCTTCACATGAGCCCCAAGATTCTTTGCCTTACTCAAATGTTAGTTCCCGAAGTTACAAAAGATCGATTTCAGTTCATTCACTGTTTGTCGGCCTCGATGGCGTAGTGGTTAGTGTAACCGACTGCCACGCCTGAGGTCGCGAGTTCGATTCCCGCACAAGTCAAACATTTGTGTGCATGAACATGGATGTTTGTCTTGGTCTGGGTGTTTCTATGTATAATATGTATATATTTACAAAAAAAAGTATATATGTATGTTTATTCATTGTCTAGTACCCATAGTACAAACTCTCCTTAGTTTGGGCTAGATAGTGTTGTGTGTATGTGATAGATTACTATTATATTGTTACTTACTGTTAAAAAGACATATCGGGCTTGTTTCTATTCTTGAGGAATGCTGCTGATAAAATCCATTTAATATTTGGGGATTTTCATGCAACGTCATAATATTATGTATCCCATAAACATCTATGCAAACGACTTTAACCGTATTAACTCAGGAATTTTCCATTTATTTTGATAACAAAATATCAAATCATTCACTACAAAAAAGGGTCCAATATTTATATAACACGAAGTAAATTAAATAAGGGAGAATGAATGGGGTCGCCATTAAGTATTGAATGGACAGACAGACAATACAACATCCTGCGTAACAATACACCATTACACAATCAAAAAATGTCCGGATTTGGTTCTTTTCACTTTTGTTATACAAGGGTGTAGGAAATTACTGTTTTATTAGAGTTTAGGATTAAATTTATGAGGTAGATAAAGTTAAAAAAGACGTAGCTCATATTTTTAAATTTTCATTTATCTACTAGCTTTTGCCCGCGACTTTCATCGCTCGGGCGCCGTACTTTTGCCCGCGACTTTCATCGCTCGGGCGCCGTACTTTTGCCCGCGACTTTCATCGCTCGGGCGCCGTACTTTTGCCCGCGACTTTCATCGCTCGGGCGCCGTACTTTTTCTAAACCCTGACAACGTGTATATGAAATAACATGATAATCGGTCGAGCAGTTAAAAGGCGCGAAAGCGTAACAAACAAATTTACAATCGAATTTAATATTAGGATTGTTTTATTGTTAGGGTATAAAAATAGTTGGTTGCTTTTCTTAGAAAAATTCTACAACGAATACCACGGCCCCGTAAGTGTGCTTATACAAATTGCTTAGCGACGAATGCATGCTACCACGTAACACCAAACCAATGCGATTGCTTTATCACACTAGAGTCTTCTTCTTCTCCCTAGCCTTAATTATTCCCAAGTCACTTGGGGTTGGCTTTTTAGTCTAACCAGATTTGAGTGGATATCAGTTTTTACACGGAGCGACTGCCATCTGACCTCCGCAACCCAAAGGCTAACGATACCCTAAGGCTAGACCAATGTGAGGATATTAGAGGGCACTGACTTCCCAATAACGACTACCATAGATGTTCATGGCAGCCGGGACCGACGGCTTAACGTGCTCTCCGAGGCACGGAGCAGGCGATAATTCTCAATCAATACGCACATAATTTCGAAAAGTCATATAACTTCCGAAAGTCAGAGGTGCGCGACGTGGGTTCGAACCCGAGACCCTCTGCATTGCAGTCTATTGGTCTCCCCACTGATCTATCGCTGCTCATATACAGGTTATAAGTAAGTACGAGAGAATGAGAATCATTGCTTATATTTAGGGTTTCGCTCAAACTAATGCCGCCCGGTTAGAGAAAGAAATATATCCACAGTAAACAATACCGCAACTACAGCCTGTTCTGTTGTTATATTCCTGAGTCTGCTAAAAATCACAACATCTATACTAATATTATAAAGCTGAAGAGTTTGTTTGTTTGTTTGTTTGAACGCGCTAATCTCAGGAACTACTGGTTCGATTTAAAAATTCTTTTAGTTTTGGATAGCCTATTTATCGAGGAAGGCTATAAGGCTATATAACACCACGCTACGACCCACGTGGGGGAACAGTAACGATAAACGCGGGTGAAACCGCGGGAACGTCTAGTTATTGATAACAAGGAATATCCATATAAGAAGTGTTTCGTAGATCGACGTATAAAAGGGTTGATATCTTCACCAGAACAAACAAAGTGTAATTTAAGTGCTGTATTCTAAATGATAATATCTTTGAAATTGGATACGCGCTTAATTGTTAAACTGATTAAACTTGGTAACAGCTTTGTGTAACTATAAAGTTGAAATATAAATCTTGTTAATTCAACTTGGTTAAATTAATCTTTGACGGGAAGCAGACTCATGGGTTCCGTATAGAAAGTTTTCTTGAATTACTTGATTAAATAATATAGCAAGAAATGTTCTTATTTACA
The DNA here is from genome assembly GCA_963564715.1 of Catocala sponsa. Taxonomy (NCBI): domain Eukaryota; kingdom Metazoa; phylum Arthropoda; class Insecta; order Lepidoptera; family Erebidae; genus Catocala; species Catocala sponsa. Next base: position 861,244 of record OY751347.1, read on the forward strand.
ATGATGATAATAAATAAATACGGACATAATTCAAAATATTAATTGGTATGTTATAATAAAATAATATCATATTTATGTAAAATGATGATATTGAGTAAATTCATATTATGAAATTATTATTATTTCAGCGTCTTAGAAGACGTGTGTGTTTATGTTATTAAGTAAAATTGCTACCCACCTGTAATATTGGCACAAAAGTACGTAATTATTAAAATTATTAGTAAGGAACTTGACAGAAAATTATGAGTAATTGTTGCACCAACGATGCATTCCTTTCTTATAAAACGTAAACATAGCTGTCAAAATGATAAACTGACAAACATACCTCAGTTACATTACACTGACTTATGCACGCGACTTTGTCCGCACCGAATTTGTTTATATCGCAATCCACTTTACGCATTTAGATTTCATAAAAACATATTTTAATGCTTGCTTACGTTTCAAGGGTAGGGTAAACTTTGGGCTGTGCTTTGATATATCAGTATATCAATCCATTCCCAACAGTTTATCATTTATATACCAATGTACATATTTATATAATACATTTATTGAATAATAAAATTAATAACAAAACGTATCAGTCCCCAATAAATCTTGATTACCAAAAAGACCCTCATAGACTAGAGAACATTCAACAGTACCCTATCATATTAATTTCTCCATAGATCTCTAAAACACAAACAGTTTTTACGGCGTCCCTGTGATGGATTTATAGCGTATAAGTTGATTTATTGGATAGTTATCGTCAGGCAGGTCCCATGGGTTTATTTACTTGAGGAGCCCTTCGAATGAGTGCTTTTAAAAATGAGGCACTGTGCTATTGATGAGATGCGGCTTAAATAGGATTAATTATAGCGTGGCCTTCTGCGCTGATGTTACAGCAGCCGTCAAACGTCAGGGATAGTTTGAACAGAATGTGGGTTGGGTGTTATTCAGGAGTTTACGACAAAACATTGTAACAATATAAATATTGCAATCAAGTTAGAAATAACATAAAACGTATTTTTTTTTCGTGTGGTTAGTGGCCAACCTATTGTCAAGAGTTGTTCAATTTCAATTTCAATTACAATGCTTTATTGCTCTCCATATGTAATTACATGTTGTTACAAAAAATAATACAATAGACCAAATATGGACCCTGTCGGGCACGGCAACATAGATAGAAGAGAAGAAAGGAGGAACCCACTGGTATAATTTTTTAAATATTGCAGCAATAAATAAATTAAAATTAATTAAATGGAAATAAGTAATCAAAAATTTAAGTAGGTACCTAAATTCTATTTTCAATTTGTTTATTTTTTATTTATATTTATATATCTAATAATAATATGAATTTATTTAAAAACTATGTTTTAAATTATTGTAGGTATATTAAATTAGTTTGTAATTAAAGTTTGTCATTTAGATATTCATTTATGTTGTAATAGCTTTTGTTGAGGAGAAATTGTCTTAGTTTATTAATGAAGCTGTTGTATTTATTTTCGCTTCTTATGGTACCTGGTAATTTATTATATATTTTTATAGACATTACAAATGTACTAGTCGAGTGCATGTTTAGTCGCGAACTAGGTAGGTTAAGTCTGTTTCTGTGCCTTAATGTAATTTTCGTTTGTATGTCTTCCCTTTTAGTATAGAAATCTGGGTATTTGCGGACAAATTTACATATTTCAAATACATATAAACTAGGCAAGGTAAAGGTTTTTAGTGTTTGAAAGTGAGGCTTACAACTATCTGTTTCATCGATGTTTACAATTATTCTTATTAGTTTTTTCTGAGGTGTAAATAATGTGGGTGCATCTGTACTATTTCCCCATAAGATGATCCCATATTTTAACCAAGCATAAGCATACGCGTAGTATGTGGCTAACCCTGTTTTTAGGTCTGTTGTCTTTTTTATCTCACGGAGAGCGTATGAAAATTTAGACAATTTGGCTCTTATCCTTTTAATATGCGACTTCCAGTTGATGTGCAAGTCTATGTCTAAGCCTATTAGGATGAAATTATTTACGACTTCTAATTTGTGTCCATTGTAAGAAAAGTCTATATTTATTGGTGTTTTTTGGCGGGGGTACAATGTTATTATTTTAGTTTTGTTGAAATTTATTTCAAGATTGTTTGCTATCATCCAATTTGACGTAGAGTTTAGTATGGTGTTTAATTTATCGTTTAGATTAATATTTGTATTACAGGAGGTAAGAGCCGCCCGTAGGCCTCTGACGTAGCTTAATGACTGCTGTCAATTTGACAACAACCGGGACCGAATTTTTACGTGCCCTCCGAAGCACGGAGACGCTCAGATGAAATACCACTAAGCGGTCACCCATCTACAGACTGACCGCACCCAACGTTGCTTAACCTCGCTAATCGTTTACCGATCAGTGTGTGCAACTGGCTTTGAGCATATTAGAAAAAGTGAATAAGTCAAAAATTGTGTGTGTAATAGAAACATAGCGCATAATTCATAATGCAATAAGTTTAGTAATTTCAAGTTTAGCTTCAGTCGAAATATATTAATGCAATCGAGATCTCTATCTACAATAAATATTTATGTTTTATTTACTTCTGTTCAAACTTCAAAGGTAGTTTCCCAATTATATTAATTTTAAATTATAAATTTCTGTCAAAAATACATGAATCTAAACCGACAAAATTATATAATTATTATAATCAATCAATCAATCAGCCCACCGCAGTCCACTGCTGGACATAGGCCTCTCCCATTTTACGCCACAACATCCGGTCTTCCACCTTCCGCATCCAGTCTGACCCAGCTACCTTTTTCAGATCATCGGTTATTATTATAATAAATCTTTAAATTTATTTTCGAATTTTAAATGTTTTTACCTTTGTTGCAGGTATGTTCTCTTCATCATTCATCGTTACAGTAATATGGAAACTGAGGAAGAGGTATTCATACGTGACTGTATCACACCTTCATCGCAAAGAGCCTGCCACTGGTGTTATTTATTATACACCGTTTAAAAAGTATAAAATCTATATACACTCATATAACAAATCAAAATCTATTAACTCATCAATGGATCGCAAACCAGAGACAATGAAAAAAGCGTTGCGTTTGAGCTCCGTGATCTTAAACTTGGTCAAAAGAATTTGTGCATGTCACCAAATACTACCTCAATGCACCGGCTACTTCATTGGTGGCATAAGTTTGACTGCGATTGTGTGGTTTCGGGTTCAATTCCGATACCAAGCAAAGATTTATTGGAATTTTCAGTAAGAAAATTCTTGATACCAGCAAGGAGTCTGTAAACGAGTCCAGTATACGACAATAAACTTACTCACCATTCCTTTAGACCAAATAACGTAGCAGAAAAATTAAGCCCATCAGAGGAACACAAGCGTGAGTCTACGACATTCCTACTATGCAGATATCAGCCTCGATGGCGTACTAGTTAGTGTAACCGACTGCCACGCCTGAGGTCGCGGGTTTGATTCCCGCACAAGTCAAACATTTGTGTGCATGAACATGGATGTTTGTCTTGATCTGGGTGTTTCTGTGTATAATATGTACGTATTTACAAAATAAAAGTATATATTATGTATGTTTATCCATTGTCTAGTACCGATAGTACAAGCTCTGCTTAGTTTGGGCTACATGGTGTTGTGTGTATGTGATAGAATATTATTATTATTATTATATATTATTCAGTCTCTGTAGGAGGCAATATTTAGTTTGATCCTTTAATAGTTTTACTACACGATACGGTCTAGACCCTGACTAAAGATCGCTATGGCATACAAACTGTAATAAAATGGGCTTAGAAAAGCTACGTACAAGACAGACGAAGTACAGTCTTTATTTTATTACAATAATATAGTGTATTACACATATACTCCACGGATTATTCTTTAAGATGAGTATAAACCACCCGTTAATATTAAAATACACATAAGTATATACCCTACTTACCACGCCAGAGGTACTTAAAACAATTTAATCCTTCCCATAAAATATCCCTTTAACTCCCGTACTTAAGTATAGCCTACATAATATCACAATAAATCTCAAATATTTCCTAAAGCCTACTCAATTATAATACCGAAAGTTATATAATACAAGTTCTCTTGACAAATATAATCGGTCATTTGGTTTAGGCAGCCACCGAAACCAATATTCAATCTGTTAGGATTAAAATATTTCTTTCAAATACATTTGTTGACAAAGGCTTATATAGTTGCCGACAAATGCGGTTTAATAAACTTGCTACTGGGTCTTTTGGTGTTTAGGACGGTCACAGACATTTGTATATTCGAAAACGTTTGACATAATTGTCAGTCTTGCGGGTTTCGAAGGGATAAGTTTGCGGTCAAAAGCCAATGAAAGGTTACAGACTAAATTATTAGCCCAAGGGAAACCAACACTTTTTGGGTTTATCGATTAGGAAAATAGTGCTTGTTGGCTATAGTATTCATTTGCCTCTCTCCAAGAAACCTAAGGGTTTCTTAGGAGAATGAATACTATATACACCCGCATATTTGGACAGTTCAATGTCTTAACATTGATCTGTCCAAATATGCGTACGTGAAGTATGGAATAACACTTGTCCGTTCCTTCAAGATATACATGCCTATAAATGTTTATATGTAGTAGATCTCTTTGCAAAGAGAGAAATGTTCGCTAGTTTTTAAAAGCGGGTCTGTCTGGAAATCATATCTGTTGTACTATTTTAGCAATGCAAAATACAATTGCGCACGTCAAAATAAATTTAATTATTATCCTAATCAAAATTAACCAAATTTACCATTGATATACTTGAACAATCGACCTCTGTGCTTTTGTATTTAGATAGATACTACACATGTCTGAGACCGCTATTATACAACTTTTGTCAAACATACGAGTATCTTTCTTAAAGAAGCTATCTTGTGTAATCTCGAATAGTTTTGTACAGAAAGAGTCTTGGGAGAAACTTGATAAGAGCCCTTGTACATCGACATACAAAGGTAATTACTATTCATAAAGAACTGCGGAGTATACAACAAGGATGAGATCTATCGATCTTACGAACGTATGAATTTATGAACGTAACTTTTGTACTATTTGTATCTTATTTTTCTAATAAGACAGACGTCATCGCAGATGTCCGCTGCGTCATGTAACGTAGATACAACAATAATTACAAAGAGAACAGTTTTGCACAACCTGCCCAATGGATTAGTCATATTTATTTCCTTAATTCACACTTAGGGGTAACGTACCTGGCTATAGACTTACGAATTTCCACTTAATATTGCCTGATTGAATGAAATTTCGCGTGAACCAAGAATCAAACCCATTTTTGTTTCTGCACCCTATTAGTTATGTAATGATTGTTATGAACATTATACATACATACATACATAGATTCAAGCCTGTTGAACATTATAACGAATATAACTTTTTGTGTTGTTCTCGCCTAAGTTTATATTCAAAACAGATACAACAATGCATCTCAAACCATCAAATCATAAAGTTCACATGCACCCATGTTCAGGTCGCCCGTAAGAGGATTATCCTAATAAATATAAAATGTATTCAAATCCTTTGGACACCTACCATCGAGCCTACCGACCTTTTTATACCGCATTACCATAGATGATAGATTAATCTGGGCGTACGTAAATTCTTTGATTTATTTATATTATCATCCCCGAGTAGCGTTTTAATAAAATCTGTGTGAAAAATGTGCTTATTGTTAATCTAGATAAATGGTTATGGCGTTAAAAATCATTCTATTTTTAAACCAACCAGCCTAGATTTAAAAATAGATTGTTTTTAATGTAGTCTGACTTTGACAGGCTATTTTTGGTTGCTTGCGTATAAATTCATACGATTAGTGTCGAATTCATTTCTGAATCGATATGTGTGTTTGATTATAATAAACTTGTAATACGGTACGTAATTACTCCTCTACGATCAGATCAGTCACTTCAACCCTTTGACGATATACATAAAAGATATGAGAGATATAGCGATCAGAAGTACTTGTTTTAAATTCAATACTATGTATAAGGCAAAGCTTTATTAAGCTAACTATGGTTTTAGGTCCTAGGCTATAGGGGTCGAGGCTATTACCACCCATCGAACACTTAGCCAGAGCTCGCGCTACTACTTAGAATTCCTTGATAGAAAAATCCAATTAATACTTTTCCCGATCCGGGAAATGGACCCGAGACCTCACACCCATTTGTCACATTTACCATCTGCCGTTGCTTCTCCTGGACAGAATAAAAAAAATTTCTATATGTTATTTAGGATTTAGTCTATCTGTAAGCCAATTTTCATCCAAATCAGTTCGACGGTTTACGAGTAATAGACTAACAAACAACTAAACATCTTCAGAAACTTTCATATTTATAGCTGTAGTAGGATCAACCTTTACTGGCGAAGAGTTTATTTACACCAACCTAATAATTTCTAGGTTAAATCTGTTCAGCGCATCAATCATTACTTACGTGATTGATATACCGAGAGCCATCCCTCTGTTTATAATACGTGACTTTGCATATCGCCACTTTTGAAATTCAGATAACGTCAAGATTTTCAAAAGATGAAGACGTATCTTAGGCGCCGAATATTAAGTATATAAATAAAACACTGCATAAGAATTTTTTTTCTTTCTTTCTTTCTTTCTTCTTTAAAAGAACCAGTAAGATAAAAGATACAGGTCAATAATAAAAAAATATGTTTTCTTGACATTATAATATGAATGAAGATTTTATAAAGATACTAACGGCCCGTCCTGGCTTCGCACAGGTAGTACAAAGCATTAACAAATTACACACCCAAACCTTCCTCATGAATCACTTTGTCTATTGGAATAAAACCGCATGAAAATCCGTTTAATAGTTTTTGAGTTTATTGCTAACAGACAGACAGACGTGGTGGGGTGATTTTGGATAACAACAGCAGTAGTTATCTATTAAGAGAATCCGATAAGAAGTACTTAAAACTCGTGTTTATGTCGCAGGCAATTTGTATGATTCCGCGTTTTACAAACGGCGTCGTCCGTTTAAAAACGCCTAAGGCAAAATGTAAATTGCCTTATTTCTTTATAATATGCCACAACATTTGATAGACAATTCAACAGCATAACGAGCACCTATACGCCTCAAATCCACCCCATCCCGGAAGGGTTAGGTTATGTTAGGTTCCTTCTTAAACCCACCCAAAAATAGGAACCCCGCGAAGCAGGACTTCGTTAGATATCAAAGAAGAAACATGATGCACGGCATTTACAGTGTTTTTCTATAGGCAATTTACGCCTACGAGAATTATGTACTATCCTACATATACCTATGGGAAGAGATCATATTATATGTAGCATCTGTTAAATACAACCAATTTGTAAGCTTGGTTACCGTCAAAACGATATACAAGTAAAGATCGCTTACTAGATACTACGCAAAATTTTCAAGTAAATATTTTTGATAGAATTCGACGGCCCATATATCGAACCCAGTTTTGGTTTATCTCTCGTCTACACACTGTTGTTTTATAACCTCACTACACAGATACAATGTTAGACATTGTACTCAATAATAGGGTATGCATACCAATGATGAGGAAAATTGGTTCAGCATACCAGAAAATAGTCTCTTCGTAAAGGAATCTAGAAACCACCACTATACCAGTTTAGCCTTTTATAAAGATCTTGTCTCAAAAATATGTCAGCAACTCATTGTGAATATGTTAAAAATAAAAATACGGTTGTTTTCATTGCATTTAAAATTAAATAAAAACGAATTAATTGTGCAAATAAATGAATATATTGTAGCGTATGACGATCTTTTAGGGTACCTTCGATACGTCTTATCGATAGCATTCTTGCGTTATTTACAATAAATATCTACATTTTATTAAATAAAAGCAGCAGTGACATTTTGGCCTGTTTGCACTAGCCTGCAGCCTGCTACAACGCTCACATTATAATTATTATGAGTCTCTTTTAATGTTTTATTATGTCATATCATAATCTTACAGCTTAAAGAATATATGATAACTGATTTAGGAGAAAGACAAACAAACACTTTTTTAATTATCAACACAATTCCACAAGTTATAATAAAAGCTGAAAATAAATTGTTTTAGAAGACTCGAAAATAATTATATTAACATGCATTTTTACTAAAATGCCTTAAAAGCTTAATTTAACGCTTGTTCAGTGGGAGAATTGAACAGGAGTCATTTAAATTATATTTCATTATATCCATGAATTAAAATATTCCATGATCTCAAGTAATATTAAAATCAAAAGTTAGACACACGTTTAGAGCAACAGTTAACCTATTTTATTATCACGCTATTCAATATCAAGAAAATACACAACGCCAGCTACGATGAAAAAGGCTTTTCAACAAAAAGCAGGCCGGCAATCAATACAACGGAACCCCACATTTGAAACGCCGAACACGCTTACATCAACTCTTGCGCACAATACATTATTCAGTGCGCAACCGCACTCGGCAATTCTTGATCAGCAAAAAACTTGAGCGAAACATTTCTCGTCAATTGTATAAACGTTGAATTCAGTACACGAAACCAGGTTCTTTTAATGACGAAGCCTATTTTATGGGAATGGCGGTATTCGATTTAATTTTGTTGGTTTAATTCGTTTTATAGAGAAATACTTCGGTAATATCAAAAATAAAAACTTTGTATCGCGGTTGCCTTGTGTATTTTAATCAAATATAACTAACAAAAATACAAGTAAGGTCAGATGAGAAATAAGAACTTCATTTATCTTTTAGGTGAAACTTATTGCCTTTGCCAATAATCCAGACAAATATTAGCTTTGCAAGCCTTTTAGAAATTGCATTGCTTTTCGATTTGAAAACATGATAACCAATGTGGGGATAAAAGCGATAAATAACAATATCTTTATTATAACTCTTTTAAGTACACCTAAGTGTAGTATGTATTTATAGAAAGTTTACTCATTAATTAACTGACCTTAAGCCGAAATCCATTATTGCTCCCGTCAAAATTAAATCTATATCAAAGCATACCGTCGACATAAACGTCTCGTCACAACAGTAAATACTTAACGAAAACCTTAAATAAAATAAAGAAAGTCGACAACTACGCAGTACGCACCGCTCGACTGCAGCTCAATAAATCTGAACGATACATTGAAACGCCTTTCAGAAATCAATAAACTACTCGAACAAACGACTAATAAAACAAAGATACGACTTCACTGCGCGTACGCATCCGACCCACTGCTGCAGCCTAGCACGGGGAAATGTGACAAAATATAATGGTGAAACTATCTACATAGTTATTATTGAATGTATTTCATGATTTGGTGCTACTGCTGGGTTCCATCTATATCCCAGAGAAGGACAAAAAATAACTGTGACTATTAGGCGTGCATTTTTAACAGGATAGGAATTTTCAAAGGGAAATATTAGTACTTATTATTTTTAATACGCACATAGCCTTCCATCGGCCTAAAAAATTATTAAAAATGTGGTTCTGTAACTTCATTCGACGAATGAATCGTATTTTCTCTTTACCTGTTGGATTGTTTCGCAATCTAGGCCCGCAAAACCCGTTCAAACTTCGATTATAAAATAATAATCGATTCGATATACCGATTTATTCAATCGATTCATCGCCTCGTTAATGATTAATTAAACGGTAATGTCGCGTTAAATTTTCATTACCTATTTATCGATTTTTTGTTGGTTGATATCGATACGATCGAAGTTTTATTTTTTATCAAGTTTTGAATGAGTGAATAGTGTTTTGTAATCGCTTAATTGATTTTTGATCATTCAGATAAGTTGTATTAATACAACTTGCTTTAGACTACGGTATATTTAATTGAATATTTATTATTGATGTGTGAATAATGGACTATTAGATTTCAATTTGTATACATTGATAAAATTAATATTGATTTATCAAAGTTGTAGGTTTTACCACATTTTTTAATGTTGTTAGTATATGATAAACGTTAACTCTTAAGTTTCTTCAAGTGTCTTAAGGTTTTGTAGAATTTGTGAGCTTTAAATTCTCCTAACTCACTAAATTACATTTAAATCTTTATTGAAAATTTAGAAAATTATATTTTATATTTAACCATTACAACAGTAGAGTGTATGTATATACACTAGATTTATCTTGGATATAACGGTTATTGGTAAATATACACCGAGCTATTTTCCCACAATACAGAGCGCCAAAACGACGACATTAAACATTAAACTGTAGCTTACAATGCAGTACGATCAGTCTTTTTGCAGCCAATTTTGAATTGAATGAAACTTAACAGTACTTGCGCAAAAAACTGCACATTACCATTAAGCATTGAGGGAACCAAAAAACAAAAAAGCCAAACGATGCTCCATTGGGAAGAGGACGATTAAATTCGCAAAAAAGTAAATAAAATTCAACATTGGCAGTCTTCTTGCAATGGAAAATGTTTAATGTATTTTTCATTCAAGCTTTTAAGTTAAACATGAGGTAATGGGGGATGAGCTTGAATGAGAATTCAGAAGTCGTGCTGATATTTGGAGTTCCTCATTAGCAAGTACATTTTGTTCTTCATCATCGTCTTCTGTCTAGTCCGAGACAGCATTGAACTCGAGAATTTTCTTTTGTCAATCTTTTGCAATAGCTGCATTTACTTGCCGTATATATCATCAGACATCAATTCATATGTCTGCGGCCAATGTATGTATCCACAAAATATTCAGCCGATTGTTATGAGCATAAACATTGGCATAATGTAGCGTTAACATTCTCAAGTCTCATGGCTAAGCGGACTAATAATACTGACGGTATTTCCTAGAACTCCGCACATATCTAGATGTGTCTTATGTGATCATGTCAGCCAGGATCAACGGTGTCTTACATTCACTGAAATCCGAGGTAGGCTATACGTTAATAACCTCCAAACAAAAACACCTGATGTGTAAGAACTTACCTTAAACAAAAGAACGATTTGGCAAAATAAAACCAAAACAAAATTTTCTCTGTCATAATGTGAGAAAAAAAAAATTGTTATTGTACTGAACCCAACCCGTAACATTTCAAAAGTACTTAAAAGTTTGGAACTTCTTTAATTCGTGGCCACCCTTTTAAGGACTGTCCGAAACATCCGCATTCAATTCAATGCGTATTCGGTAAGAAACTGTTTGTATGGTCAGCAAATTAAGTTTGGCTCAGCTTTTCACACGAGTACGTAAGGTCAATATTTCTTTAAATTGAGCTCGTTGGTAGTGAATTATGTGATAAACAAAGAAATAATATTTGAATTCACCTAGGTGCAGTTAAATAAAAGTATAAAGGCACAGTAAAGAACATTAACCTGTCGAATAAATTAACTAAAACTCTTAAAGATTCGTAATTGTAACTACAAAGAAGAGAAGAGTGTGGTTTTGATTTGACCAAATTGTATACAAAATATGTTCTTCTTATTCTCTCCACCAGCTCAATAAAAAAGATGTGAATGTGGTTATAACATATCTTAGCCTTCCGGGAATATAGGCTTTACCATATACGAGGAATAATATTGTTAATAAATTTATCGGGCCATTGCCGGCGTACTACGAAATACTCACGTCGAAAATTTCAAACAATTTCAATTTATTGCGCGCAGTTTGTTATTAGTTTTGAAAGGGCAGACGTTAAAATAACAAATTCGGATATTGAAACAATATTGGAAGATGTTATTTGCGGGACCAATTGGACCTTTCTATTTTAAGTATTATTAAAATAGAAAGGTATAACCAAATATAAAAGTAAAACCAAATAGTATCTAAAGTTTTGTATACACCTACACAGTGCTGAGTTTTAGAATCGGATACTATTGTAAATAGCAAAAGCTATTTAGGAATCTTATAATAGAAAATTTTCGGACTAACTCAATATATTGAATGAAAGAAACTAACTACTATTTATGACATCATACGAGTATATTTAACTAGCAGTGTCCGCGGTTTCACCCACGTTTATTCTTACTACGCCACTCCAGTGGGTCGTAGCGTGATGTTATATAGGCTATAGCCTTCCTCGACAAATAGGCTATCCAACACTAAAATAATTTTTCAAATAGTAGTTCGTAGTTCCTAAGATTAGCGCGTTCAACTAAACAAATAAACAAACAAACTCTTCAGCTTTATAATTTAATTAGTATAGATAAATAATCAATTTATTTAATAACTCTGTGATAATATATGGTCTATTAACACATTGGCTATTGCCATTAATGATCATTCAGATAAGTAGTATAATTGATATATTATCTTCTCGAACGTTTATTTATTGGCAAGAGAAATCAAGAAAATAATTTAAAATATTGCTAAGCTACAAAATCTTATTTGCTGCCGGTTTAATTTGTCAAATCGACGTTTTTACTTATCTATTTAGATAGAGAGATAGCAGTGTTTTTAAATAGTACAAAACTATATGAAAACACCGAAGCAATTCTTCTGCTGTCTGTACAAACAATTGTCAACTTTTCTCCGCAGAGTGCGTCCACAAAACTACAGTTCGAACCGTATAACTTACTTAGAACTTTAATAGTGTATGTGTATTTCTTAAATATAGATATAAGTATTTATAAGTATTTTATAATAATTCTCATCTATAGGGGGCGCCCTTTAAATGTTAAATGTGGATGCTTTATATTTCTACCTAGCATTTAAAAATAAAAATAAAGAAAATATATTTATTTTGGTACAACACACGAGATAATATTACATACAAACCTCATAAACAAAAAAAAGAGTAAAAAAGAAAAAAAAAGGGCGGGTTGGATTCCTGATACTTTCTTAGAAGTTATTAAGGGGGTCAAAATTTCGTTATATTTTGCGTAGGACGTACCATTTCTGAGATATTGTTAATATTCTAAAATAATTCAAAAATGGAAAGCGTGGAAGTGTGACGATGACGAAGCGTGACGATAACGCGAGTTCTATGATTTTTGTTCACCCAAGAAGTAAAGAAGTTTTCACTTCAAAAGAAAATCATAAACATATAGGTACATAATTAGCCAAAGAAGGCTGAAAAAACTAAAAAGAAGTTAAGAAAGGTCTCGTGACTGCGTCAAGATACCTAGTTCAGCTTGAAGCTTACAGGTACAGTTATATGCCCAGCGCTGGCTTTCAACTAGGTAGTTTGTGATTAGATATGACAGTTTAGGTTGATGTTATATTGGCTCTAGACTAAAGCCTGATTTTCGCAAAAGGCCTTCACAGCCAGTTTATAAAATTATGAAAATGTTGTATGAGTCACTGGAATAAGTAATCGCTTTAATGAAATAAACCAGCGGATAGTCGGAGTTAAAGTTTATAGCCTTCCAAATGTTAAGCTATACAACTGGATGCAAGAAATTTCCTTTCTTTTTCTCTAAGCAATAAATAACAAATGTTTGAGTAAAAAATCAAAAAAGTCAAAATCAAAAAATAAATTTATTCAAGTTAAGTTACAAGGTAACACTTATGAATGTCAAAGTTACACTAAATTTTTTCTGTGTAAGTATATCGATAATAGTACATGTCAGTACTATGTCATTATCACTGCATGGTAAACCCTATGACGTATGTATGTATGTGTCTCATGTTTGCGTACGCTCGTGAGATCTTTGGTTCAACTCCCAGTTCAGAGTGGTATTTAATGGACTTTTTAGATTAGAACTGTCTTAGTAGTAACTCAAAGTTTGGAAATGTGTCCAGTAGACGGCAATAGAATCAAGCTATGTTTTAGGCCCGGTGCGTAAAACGTGATATTTTCCTCTGTCTACCTGTCTCCCCTTTGATATAAATAGGTCAGAGTTTATGAATGTAAATAGCACCAATTGTCAAGAATAGTCAGATAACATAATTAACCATCAATAAAATAAAGTTATAGTAAATGAATAATAATATTAATATAATAATATTCTATCACATACACACAACACCATCTAGCCCAAACTAAGCAGAGCTTGTACTATGGGTACTAGACAATGGATAAACATACATATATACTTCTTTTTTTGTAAGTACATGCATAATATACATAGAAACACCCAGACCAAGACAAACATCCATGTTCATGCACACAAATGTGTGACTTGTGCGGGAATCGAACCCGTGACCTCAGGCGTGGCAGTCAGTTACACTAACCACTACGCCATCAAGGCGAGAATATAAAACTGATTTAGTGGCTGACATTAACTTTAATTCAAGCAGTAGATATAATATACAAAATCCAAAACACTTTTTTGTTCCTCACTTCTTGCTTACATCCGATACTCATAGAGTTAGACGAATAACCAGACCAACAAACATGTATATCCAAATCTTATTGTAATATAACACCTCGATAGTTAGAACCGATCGATCAACCAAATTAAACCTTTAATAAAAAACGTTTCTCCTTATAAAATTAGCATGATTAACGTTAGACGTTTTGTTGGCAGCCGGAACGAATGCTCACCTACAAGTAACGCGATACATCTGCTTATAGATCAATACACTCATATATTATTTGGAAAGTCACCAATACTTTCTAATATTATTTATTGCGATTATTTGTGAAGAAATTGTTAATCCACTTGTTGAGCCAATGGTGCAAATGTAAGCGCCAGCGTAATTGTTTGTTGAAGTCGTGAGTCAGACAAAGAAACACTTTCTTAAGGATCCCTCACGTGGAGGCAGAGTTGTTACCATCAGATGAATACGATTTTCTCAACTCTTTCTACAACTATACTTGTTAAGGACAATCTGAGGGTGCATGGCACAGCAGCGATAGCTCAGTGGGGAGACTAATAGACTGCAATGCTGAGGTTCTAGAGTTCAAAACCACGTCGCGCACCTCTGAATTTCGGAAGATTTTTAATTTTTGAAATTATATGCGTATTGATTTACAATTATCGCCTGCATCCGTGCCTCTCAGAGCACGTTAAACCGTCGGTCCCGGCTACCATAAACATCTATGGTCAATATTGGGAAATCAGTGCCCTCTAATATCCTGACACTGGTCTAGCCTTAGGTTATCGTTAGCCTTCGGGTTGCGGAGGTCAGATGGTTGTCGCTCCGTGTAAAAACTGATATCCAGTCAAATCCGGTTAGACTAGAAAGCCGGCCCCAAGTGACTTGGGAATAATAAAGGCTAGGGAGAAAAAGAATCTGAGGGTGCATGGTGGGTTCTCGCCTCTAAATTATAATTTTTATCCATACAAAGTCTTACACTTATATCTCTGTTTATGCACATTTCTTCAGCTATGGTTGTACGTAATATGGGCTAAATCCCCATGCTGGTACCGAGAATTTCTCGACAGAAAAACTGAATTACGTTGTGTACAGCAAACTAAAGCACCATCATTGAGACAACTAATTATTTTAGTTAGAAAGGTTTTCTGACAAGAACTTCTGCAGTAGGTACCTACGACGTCATCAAGAAAGAAACACTAAGTATGAGTTGTATTATTTTTGCACTAAGAGTACTACTTGAACATGGAATACCGCATGCAAGACAGCGATATGCACTATTCTATTTAAATTATATGCGAACGATTCCTCTCTCCTAATATTATATTTAGTATACTGTGCCCGGCATGGTCCATAATTGATTCTTAGCGATAAGTCTACCATCTATTATTATATGCCAACTACATCGTGGTAAAGTAATAAAGATTTGATTTTGAATATATTGATAAAACTACAAATCAGTTCGTAGGTACGCTGCATCCTTGACCAGGTATATTATGTATCGCATTGCACACTACTGAATTCATTCATTCGCACAAATTCTTACGAATATTATCAGAAGCCATTTAACAAGTAGTAGAGCCTCGCTGATTTCAGCATGAATGAGCCGGCTCGACCGGGGAAGGACTACCCTCTCACAGAATATCGACGTGAAATAGCAGTATGCCTACTGTTGTGTTTCGTTCGGTGAGTGAGAGTGCCGGAGGCCCAAGCACCCCCTTTCCCCATCCCGCTCCTTCTCCTTCCCACTTCCTTTCCTAAAGGGTCGGCAAAGCGCAAGTGAAGCCTCTGGTGTCTCAGGCGTCCATAGGCTATGGTGACCACTTACCATCAGATGGGCCGTATGCTTGTTTGCCACCTTAGTTGTATAAAAAAAAGCAATTGTACGAGTCTCTAATTCATATTTGGTTTTATTTCTGAGTATTAATTTGCTAGTAATCCTCAGCAAATAAATCAAAAACAACTTTGTCTTAGATAGATAAGAAAAACATGACATACTATACCTATCTATTGGTAGGTGATACTTTGAGTACCTATCAATAATTACGGTGCCAATTAAATAAATCGTTTGAACTGCGTGTGCGCACTTCGATGAGACGAGCGGCTATCAGTTTTCATTATATCGTTTTAAATGCATTCGGTCGGTGAATCCGTGTTATTTACTTTGAGTTTAAAATGAAGGAAATAGCGATATCATCATTAAGCTGGTAATTTTGTATTTAACTTTTATTGCCTTTTTATGTCGATATGCAGTTATAATTATAAGTGCACCGTATTTATCGCAGACTGGTAATCTCTTCCGATACAAAAAAAGGCCGCTAAGTGACTTTCTGTGCTTTTGTTTGTTTTTATTACGTGCAAGCTCTGGAATGAACTGCCTGCTTCGGTGTTTCCCGAGCGCTATGATATATCCTTCTTCAAACGAGGTTTAAAGAGAGTTTTGCTTTCACGGTAAGCAGCGGCTTTGCTGTGTCCTGACATTGCTGAATGCCATGAGCAACGGTTACCACTTTCTAACAGGTGAGCCACTTGCTCGTTTGCCACCAATTACAATAAAAATATATATAAATAAAAGCATTTAGCAGACCTTTTGCTACCAGTCTCAGCTATTCCTTTCTATCTACATTTTCACTCCAGATGCATGCGGCCAACGCGTTAGGCTTCATCTTCTATTTACTTGATACTGTTTCATCTCTCATCTCAGGGCAGTAATATAAAACCTATACCTAGGATCATAACAAAGTATGTCGTTAGTAGTAGTAGTTAGCAGTAGTTCCGAAGGGTTAGGAATACCTAATCCTTTGGTAATCAGACGCGATTCTATGTATGAATTATTACTTAGACATGTTAAGTAGTGTAGGTCCCGTGATTGATCGCGTCGCCTGGTAGACGACACGTGAGGCCTGAACATAGTTGACAAAAATTTGGTGCTTCAAACTAAAACCACAGCGCGCTCTAGGATATTTATTTTAACTAGCGGTCACTAGTGGTCAAAATTCGACCAAAATTCCTAAGCTTGCTACTTTGTTTTCTGTTTTTCTCTATTACACAGAAATAAGCTATAGGTGACCATAGTTACAAAGAATTGTACGACGTCAGACGAACAATGTCGAAATACTACGAACGCGATTCGACTGCGTGTGTCAAATATATGGTTGTTTGCGTGTAGTGTTTTTTCATTAATTTAATGTATTTCTAATGCATATTTTATAAAAATATTCTCCTTCTCCATATAAACTCTAGCTGTGCCAAATTTCACGCTCTTCCGTCCGCGCAATTTTCGTAAAAAGGGGTACATACCAAGATTTTGCTTCACGTATTAATATATAGATACTGATAAGGCGGCAAACTACTATGAAGATAGAAAGTGTCATAAATAACATAATTATAAACTTCATACAACTTTTACAAGTATTTTTAAAAAAACGTCTTCTTTTAGTGTTACAATACCACACCTCTGGAATTGCCGCAGCAAGGCACCGTAACACAACCTACATTTAAAAGACCCACAACACCATGTATGTAACAACATCAACAATAAAAACAACACGAAACATCTACACCAAAAACACACCAGTCGCTCGTAACTTGAACCGTACAAGATATTTTTTACGCGGGCGACATTGCGACGGCATTGCGACACGACTCGACAAAAAATCCGCAGCGGGACGCATTGACAGCTAGCATTTTGACTTTTCTTAACCGGTCTGTGAATCCCAGGCGGTTAGGGTTCCTTTAATGATAAATTATTACTATCTAGTTTAAGTTATTAGTGATAAACAAGACAAAGATCCATGTTCACGCACACAAATGTTTGACTTGTGCGGGAATCGAACCCGCGACCTCAGGCGTGGCAGTCGGTTACACTAACCACTACGCCATCGAGGCCGATGTATGGATTTTATTAGCTTGTAAAAGTATAAAATAAACGTAATATTTCACACGCACTTATTAGATTAATTTTTCGTTAAAAGAAAGTTGTAAAGAAATCACAGCTATTAGTTTTGATTTAACAATGGAGTTTTAGTACTTCAGAAGCTGGCAATTATTAGGAATGTAGCGATACCATACGCTTCTATTAATACGCATAGTACAAGTATAAACACAAAAATATATCTTCAAAAAAGAAAAGATGAAAAAGAAATTCAAGGGAAAATTTCGTTAGGTAGGTACTTAAAAGAAAATACAGTATACAATTTTCCTCATTACTGTCCCTCCTTATTACGATAGCCCAGTAAAAGATATTTCATGACTTCTGAGCACGTATTTATCATTACTTTTAATAATTAAAGCACTTAACTCTCGCTCAATGGATTTGAACAAAAACTGCAATGAATGGATGTCTTTTTGTGTCAAAACAATTAATTATACATTAATAAATGCTTTAAAGTCATTATTGGAACGTAGGAATATTATTTGTTGAACTACCTGCCGCCGAGAATGATAATAGCTTGATAAATACTTAATAGTAAGTATATTATTTGTTTTGTATTAAGCTGTGCTGGTTTCAAACCGTCATATATTTTTTTACAAGTAAAGGCAAAATGAATATTTTTAAGTTATTTTTATATCGAATGATTACGATTTCTATGTTTTTATCACTGCCATCTTAACACAATTTCATTGCACGGAACACGCTATTGTTTAAATGATGTTATTGTTACGGTAAGTACACCAAGGATTCGATCCCTTGTGGAGATCACTTGCTCATCGACCCCACAATCGTATGATCAACAAATAATTATTTCGATTGTGGGTGACCTTTGTGCTCATCATCAACAGCGTGGATATTGTGAAAACGATAAATAACATTAAATGAAACAAAGGTTTCAACCTGGCCTAAAAGCAATGTTGCAAAATCATATATGCGTAATGAAAATAAGTTCTCACAGTAAAACAGAACATTGTGCTACATCCGTGAGATTTTTAGCAATACAAAGAATGGCTGTAGGTACGATTCTTATGAATTTTCAAATTACTTTTTGATTGCACACTTCGTTGCCCAGTGGTCGAAATTCGATATTTCTCTTTTCTAATTTTCTTCATCGCTAAATCACTTCGCCTTTTTTTTAAATACGTCCCCCATCGAAATAGTTAGGTAATTCCAGTATTCCTGGGAAGATCACACACATTTTTGACCTGAAGGGAATAGAAAGCCACAGCACTTGATGTACCTACTGGCAGTTGCAAGTTGACCACTTAAACGACTGCGCCATCGATGGAATCAATACGAGAGAGCATAAACAATGAACATCACAAAACATGCTAGACCAGCCCAGTGTAGGTATATAATATACGTCACTCCCACTAGTTAGTTACCCTTGCTTCACCCGCGAAAGCTAGCCACAATAATTGGCGAAAGTGTACATTTGAATACAATGAAACAAGAATATTCGCCATGAATAAAACATGGTGGCTTCAATGCGTTTTTATGCAATATTGTAATGATACAGTGTTGTAGAGTGGGTGTACATCGTACCATTCGTTCGGCGAATTCTGGATATCTAATTGCAACTTTCGAGGATGATCTCATCTATCGCCAGATGGCGTCAATGTTCTAGTTTTGTATAAATAATCGATTTAAATGCTCACTCTCTTGTTTTATTACACTTATAAGGTTGTTTTTATCACGATGTTTTGGATACATTGCGGAATTGGTTAGCACAATAATAGCGTAAAATAATTCACATGTCGAAATGGAACATCACACTCTTACAAAAAGCAGACTACTCAATATATGGGCAAATCGTTAGCTCCGTCTTCTTCTTTTTTTGGTCTCTTAATGCGAATTAAAATTAAACCATTTTTACAGAATTATTCCAGTTTAGGTATACATTTAAGTTTAATTCCCGAAATTATAACTATCAGGTTCTTTTGAACACCCATTCTCATGAGGAGACTACATTTTATTTGACTCTAAGAAATTACGTGTATTTAACATCCACATTTCTCCAATGTACCGATGTTAATATAATATATAAATAGACTAAGGACATATAACCATGAGACTAGGAATATACCTATGTAGAATAATTTTTGTATTAATAATTATTTATTTCTTTGTTACAGGTATGATATCTTCATCATCGTGATTATGTCGCAGGCAACTTGTATGATTCCACTTTTTACAAACGGCGTCGTCCGTTTAAAAACGCTCGCTGTTTTAAAATATGCCGAAGGCAAAATGTAAATTGCCTTGTCACTTTATAACATGGCACAACATTTGATAGACAATTCAACAGCATAACGAGCACCTATACGCCTCAAATCACTACATTCCGTCTCGGAAGGGTTAGGTTATGTTAGGTTCCTTTTTAAACCCACCCAAAAGTAGTCCGTCTACCGTCGACGGTCACCCTACTATAACAATCAACGAGCGTTTTTAAACGGACGACGCCGTTTGTAAAACGCGAAATCATCACGACGCCGTTTGTAAATCGCGGAATCATACAAATTGCCTGCGACAATTACAAAGGATAAAATCTTCGGCAGTTGAGTTGTCAAAAAATATGACGTCAGTCAATTTATTTTCTTCTAAGCTTGTCGATACCAATGTAAGAGGTAAATGTATGTTCAAACTCAGCTACATATAATAAATTTTCAGTAAAAGACCTTAAGGTCCTTAAGGATTTCGTACAAGCTTCAGGACATACAAAGTGCATGTTTATGAGGTACCCCCAGTATATTACGTCACAGTTTAGTTGCGACGTCTTTGTCTAATTACTAACCGTAACAGAGCCAGAACATCTTTTCCACCATTTGCACCTATCCGGTCGCCATTATGTTACGTCACAGTTCATTAACGTTGTCTTTGTCTAATTACGAACATTAAAAGAGCTCGTCCTACTTTACCAAGCAGTTTCAACTTCGTTTTCACTGTCCGACACAGTTTTCATTTTATTATATTAATGTAATAAAACTAGTCGAGTACGCTATTAAATCGTGGCATGTTTATGATAATTAGCTCAGCTTAAGCTGTCGTGCTGAGTCGTACTGAAGTAACGGGTGCCGATAATTATTCCATTTTATTCAGCAGTTCATAAAGAGTTATATACTAATGGAGTAGTATATTCAACGTTGATTTCTAATTATAATAATAGACAGGGTAACGTTGTTTTCTAATAATAATAATTTCTGTCACTGCTGGGCACGAGCCTCATTTCATAGTGGCCATGGTCTACCACGCTGGTCCAGTGTGCTTTGGCAAACTTTACATATCTTCAAGAACGTTATGCACAACTCTCAGACACGCAAGTTTCCTGATGTTTTTCTTCGTCGTTAAAGCGAGCAATAATCGTTACCAAATGAATACGGACAAAAGTTTGAGAACTCAGAGGTGCGTGCTTTGGGATCGAGCTCGATGCATCGGTGTGGTAATCCAACGGTCTTCGTAAACCGGCAGCGATATGCTAGTGATATCGCTGCTGGTTTAATTTTTAATTATAACTTCTATAATCACGAGTGTTAGCTCCAAATTGCAGTGAAGGTAGTTCTATTTTATTTTTATACAACTAAGGTGGCAAAAAAGCGTACGGCCCACCTGATGGTAAGTGGTCACCGTAGTCTATAGACGCCTGCAACACCAGAGGCATCACTTGCGCGTTGCCGACCCTTTAGGAAAGGACGTGGGAATGAAAGGGAGCGGGATGCGGGAAAGGGGGTGATTGGACCTCCGGTACTCTCATTCACCGAACGAAACACAACAGTAGGACTACTGCTATTCCACGTCGATATTCTGTGAGAGGGTAGTCCTTCCCCGGTCGAGCCGGCACATTCATGCTGAAATCATCGAGGCTCTACTACTCATGGATCTCTCTATGGATTAACCAATTGCATTACTGACGTGAACGCACTGCTATACGAAACATATTAACGTAGCTGGTAGAAAAAGGTTGCGTGTAATCTTTCTATTGTATCCATCACGCGACAGCGAAAGGGTTAACAATCCAAATTTACCTCTTTATAATACTAGATTTAGCCCGGGGCTTCGCTTACGTTAATGTAGATTTTGTCAATAAATTTCTATCCCTCGAGAGCAGTACTTTTTTCTGGACGAAAGACCCTATGTCCTTTTCTGTAACCCTGACAACGAGTATGCAAAATTACATAATAAGTAGTAGAGCCTCGCTGATTTCATTGGAGTAGTAGAGCCTCGCTGATTTCAGCATGAATGGGCCGGCTCGACCGGGGAAGGACTACCCTCTCACAGAATATCGACGTGAAATAGCAGTTTTCTTACTGTTGTGTTTCGTTCGTACCGGGGCCCAATCACCCTCTTTCCCCTTTCCCGTTCCTTCTCTTTCCCACTTCCTTTCCTAAAGGGTCGGCAACGCGCAAGTGATGTCTCTGGTGTTGCAGGCGTCCATAGGCTACGGTGACCACTTACCATCAGGTGGGCCGTATGCTCGTTTGCCACATTAGTCGTATAAAAAAAAAGATTGGTCGAGTAGTTAGGGCGTGAAAGTGTTACAAACGAACAAACTCACATTTTACAGATATTTTCGGAGTTAAAACTAAACATATTTATTTTTTCTATCTCTGCCGTTGTCTATTAAATATTAGAGAAACTCATATAAACTAATATATCTACAAGTAACCAGTAGCTCCTTCAAACAATGGGCCTTTTATATTCCCGGTGGCAACATTTGTCAGTACAGCCCGTGATTTGTCAAAACTGTCAGTGATTTGTCAATATTGTATACGATTTGTCAAATATTGTCAGATAATTTCTAAGACTGCGGTGGTCCATTCATTGATTTATTTACATTTATATTAAACACGTTTGCTAAACGTGTGTGAGGCTTTTATTTTTTAAGGCCGGAGTAAGTGGTTTGTGCTTTCGATAAGGATTTCAATTGTATTACGATTCGACAATGTCGTTCATATCTATCGACGTTTTTAAATGATAAATGATAAACTAATATAGAAAATATAAAAAGTACGTTTGCTTTTATAGTA
The DNA here is from genome assembly GCA_963564715.1 of Catocala sponsa. Taxonomy (NCBI): domain Eukaryota; kingdom Metazoa; phylum Arthropoda; class Insecta; order Lepidoptera; family Erebidae; genus Catocala; species Catocala sponsa. The sequence continues at coordinate 884,410 of OY751347.1, forward strand.
ATAATTTCTTAGTTGTATTATTTAATGACCAAAAGGTAGATAGAGCCAAACATATAAAAAAAATTGTCTGTGTGTTTGTGCGCGCATTATGCATAAACTAATGCACGCAATGGGGGCTATCGTTTTTGTGCTCACCAGGTGGTGCCACTAGCAAGGAAGGTCCTGTCAGTACTGTCACAGCTGCTGTCAAAGGCTGTATTTCGCAATAATAATTGTCGGTTTCTATGGTTACTGTTTGAAGTGACTGTAGAGTTTGGCGTCTAGACCTAGACCTTACTGTCCACTAGCACATCTAGATATGGCTGTTCTATCCAGTTCTAATGTAGGAGGATAAACTTAAAATCTGCTACATTTTTTATATTGCCACGCCTCCTAAAACTTTAGTATTAGTAATGAGAAATTTTAGAAACCGTAACAACGGGCAGTAATTTGTACCTTGTGTAAAACCTAAACAATGTATTCAAGAAATATTAAGTTTTTGGGGTTTTAGAGTGAATTTGTTCCGCTCTCATTAAACAGATGTCACTTAGAGATTAAATGTTTACCTACCTTAAGGCCTGTTCAAACCTAAGTGGTATTCGCTACCGTCTGCGGTAGAGAAAACCGAGTGGGTATGCGGTAATATTACTGTTCATACCAAAGCGAATTTCGCTATCCTTGTGGGTAGAGTTGATACTAAACAAAACTCGCGCGGCAGGCACTTCTACCAACAGCGGCAGCGAATACCGCTCAGCTCGCTCTAGCCGCGGAACTTGATACTAAATACCTGAGCGAATTAATATTAATACGTCTTCTCCCTAGCCTTTATTATTCCCAAGTCACTTAGGGTCGGCTTTCTAGTCTAACCGGATTTGACTGGATATCAGTTTTTACACGGAGCGACTGCCATCTGACCTCCGCAACCCGAAGGCTAACGATACCCTAAGGCTAGACCAGTGTCAGGATATTAGAGGGCACTGACTTCCCAATAACGAGTGCCATAGATATTCATGGCAGCCGGGACCGACGGCTTAACGTGCTCTCCGAGGCACGGAGTAGGGGATAATTGTCAATCAATACGCACATAATTTCGGAAAGTCATAATTAACTTCCGAAAGTCAGAGGTGCACGACGTGGGTTTGAACCCGACACCCTCTGCATTGCAGTCTGTTGGTCTCGCCACTGAGCTACCGCTGCTGCTATACTTAATATTAACATGTATAAAGATTTTATGTTCACACTATTGTTTAAATAACTAAGGTTTGAAGGGAACGTGAGTGGGCCGCTCGAATGGTGATGAAGTCATAAACAATAATGCTACAATAGGTGGCATTATACGCGCACGAACAATTAACCTACAACCCACGTACAGTATAAGTTAATTTGCCAATTCTAGCGAACCGAGCAGAGGTGAAACTTCGACATACATTACACGATGTTCTGTTCGAGGCCTAATGGATACGATAACTGAGTGATTTCGTTTTAAATGTAAAACTAAATTAAACTTATTATTGTTTCTATTACCGATGATGAATAGAGGATTATATCTTTATACTTACTTCCTTACTATAATATTATACAGTCTAAAGTAATTCTGTCTATCTGTCTGTATATCTGTCTGTCTGTTACCTTTTCACGGTTAGACCACTCAACCGATTTAGGTGAAATTTGGTACAGATATAGTTTAAAACCTGAGGAAGGACATGGGCTACTTTTTATTTATGTAGGTACCACGCGGGCGGAGCCGCGCGCAAAATCTAGTATAATATAAATCTTCTGTGCGTGTGTTTGTAATTAAACTACTTCTAAACGGCTGGACCGATTTTGATGAAATTTTTTGTGTGTGTTCAAGTGTATTCGAGAATGGTTTAGATTTAGTATTTTTTTTCGTGTGAACAGTACAACGTCTGTCGGGACAGCTAGTTTTTTATAAATACCATGAACATGATGGTAAGAGGTGAGGTTAGCTTATGGACGCTTTCAACACCTTGACTGCATCGTTGGCGTAGTGGTTATAAGTGGTTGCCTCATCACTACTGCAGTACGAAGTATTGTGGGTTCGAATCCCACTCGGGACAAAAAACTGTGTGCTCCACAAATGGTAGTTCCGAGCCTGGGTGTTCTTTGTGTCCGTTGTTTGAATGTTTGTAAAGTCTCCCGCGACACAAGAACTGGGAAATTTAGTTTATTAGGAAATTAAATACTACTTAATAAACGCAGCCTTTAATTTATAACTAGGGGTCGCCTAGTGCTCGAAATTCGACCAGTTTGCCTGTAAGATATTGCTGATATATGTCATTATATATTAATATATGTAACCATAGTTACGCCCTTCGACAGCGTGTGTCAAATGCATGGTTGTGTGCGTGTAGTGTTTGTCCATTAATTTAATGTATTTCTAATGCATATTTTATATAAATATTAATATTCACCTCTCCTTCTCTATATAAACTTTAACTGTGCCAAATTTCATACTCCTCCGTCCGCGCAATTTTCGTAAAAAGGGGTTCAAAGTTTTTGCTTCACGTATTAATATATAGATAAGGATGCGTAGTAAATGCATAAATGCACCACGTTAATGTATAGCTGATTTCGTAAATTGTTCACACTATGTGTAATTCAATTACGCGTACATTTATAATTAACAACAAGATACATTTCTCTGGTGCAGAAACATCAGTGTTTACTCAAGAAAATTCTAACGGTTTTTAATCAACTATTTCCATTTTCGGTCCGTGTTCCTTACATCCGGTATAATATCGACTAATGCCTGTCACTATTTCGAAGAATAAAAGTGAAATACTAATCAGAAATCATATCGATATAGTGTCTAGTCAAAAATATTAAATGGTAGTCGAGTCACGAGTAAGTGTTAATATAAGTTTATAATTTATTGCTACAGATATTATTTATAATGACATCACATTCTTCTAATTTTGTTTTGAATTTATTTGACTCGAGATATAGATCTATACTTTCGTTTGATTGATCGCCCGTTCATTTAGTTTTGATATCTACTTTCAATCGATTAATCGACTATTGTATAAATAAATAACTGGTCCGATACAATCGGTACAGAAATACAATTATCGATAATTTATACATACATACATCCTTAACCTTTTCTTGCTTTCTAGGGTTCTGTGGTCAAAGACACGATATCCTAGTTTTATCATGTGTGCCTATTTATTTCACACATCACTTGAACTATATACTTATGAAAATAAGTATTTATATATATATATATATTTGAGAAGCAGTATACTTCTTCGGTGGTGCAACGGTAGTGGATACTACAGCTATTGTGAGGTATCGGTATCGATTCTCGAGTCGGAAAAAATGGTATCGAGTTTTTCTGACAATAAATTCTCAGGAGCTGCATGATGTCTGAAACTGGGCCCGACAAACTGCAACAGGCTCGCGCCCATTACATAGGACCTAAACATAGCTGATGAAATGTGTCCCTAATACACCTAAGCTTATCCCTTCGAGGATATAGGGTGGGTCTATGTATGTACGTCTTTGCTCCTTTTTAAATAGATACTGATTTCAAAAATCCTGCCAAATTATTCGAATAAAATAGTAATAATGTAGTATAAGTACTTATTTACTTACTTTGCTGGCTCAGCGATCCAAAGTGGATCTTGACCTCCAACATTAAAATGCGCCATTCTCTCCTATTTTGTGCCAAGTCAGAACAATCGAGCACATTCATCTCTTTCAGGTCTTTAGCTAGTTCGTCTATCCAGTAGTATCTTGGACGATCCACCAGACGGCGCTCGGTGAGTCGCCCGAGATATGCTCTTTTGGCAGCTCGATCCTCTCCCATTCGTTCCACATGTCCGAGCCAGCGAAGTCGGGTAGCTTTTATTTCCCCGATGATATTTGGCTCTGAAGACAGACGGAACATTCAGCATTCTTATTCTAATCTATTCGAAAACATGTTAAAGATATTTATTTATTATTTGTTTGTCTAAGTACGACTAAAATGGTTTAGGCTTATAATTAAATTTGGTCCTAAGTTTATTTATTCTGAATTTGCATACCATTACGTTCAGCTTTCGCAAATAAATAATCAAAGTTAAAACAAACTTTGAAAGGTATTTAGCCGACTGGCATTTATGTAAATTTTTGGGAACCTTTCTTAGAAATTCGTAAAATAGGCGTTAATTTATTTTTTATGAATTCAGGACTTTAATTTGTTATAAAATCACAGCCGCCTATCACACCCACACTTAGCTAGGTTTGAGTTTCCACGCAATAGAGGAAGAGTTTATTGATATCAGCTTAGCTGTCCTCCCTTTTCTGCGAAACTTTTCATCTAAGAGGAAAAAAAAATAAAGGTTTGCTTGACCCGGCAATTGAACCCTATCTAGATTTATTAAGCTAAATATAGCCTAACTAATATTATAAATGGGCATGTCAGTTTGTTTGTTCGTTTGTTACGCTTTCACGCCTTAACTACTCGATCGATCATCATGAAATTTCGCATACCCGTTATCAGGGATACAGAAAAGGACACAGGGTACCTTTCATCCATAAAAAAGTACAGTTCCCAAGCGATAGAATCCGCGAACAAAATCTAGTGTAAAATATATTTTACGACGATTCTCACAATATTGTCAGCTATAAACAAGCACAAATTAAACATAACCTACAAACTCGCAGTCACGACTCGACACCGTATCGATAATAGGGCTGCATTGGTATGTCATCGACATATCGATGCCGCCACACTACTAAACGTCCGTGAGAAACGTCGACACAATTGTGAGAATCTGGAACTGTGACCGTCCATCACTACGTATAAGGAATATTGTGTGTTTGTACTGTAAACGGCGCCGGTGGTCCAGATGCATACGCTGTTTTTTAATCGCGACTGTCCCAGGATCAATTAATAGTGAGGCAAATAATTATTTTGTTATTATGAACACACTTTATCACTATAGTTTTATTTATGTAGCGAGATACGAACGTAAACTATCTCTTGGTTCTAGTCCTGTAGTCATATTTCAAGGACAATTTTAATCAGAATACGGACGAGGTGAAAAGTTATCCGAAATATACTGTGAGGATTAATATTTCTGTGTGTTAGATAAATTCTAATATTATGTAACAATAAAATGTGCGTGTGTCTCAGTGCGGAGACCAACAGACTGCAATGCAGAGGGTCTCGGGTTCGAACCCACGTCGCGCACCTCTGACTTTCGGAAGTTATATGACTTTTCGAAGTTATGTGCGTATTGATTGACAATTATCGCCTGCTCCGTGCCTCCGTGCCGTCGGTCCCGGCTGCCATGAACATCTATGGCAGTCGTTATTGGAAAGCCAGTGCTCTCTAATATCCTAACACTGGTCTAGCCTTAGGGTATCGTTAGCCTTCGGGTTGCGGAGGTCAGGTGGCAGTCGCTCCGTGTAAAAACTGATATCCAGTCAAATCCAGTTAGACTAGAAAGTCGACCTCAAGTGACTTAGGAATAATAAAGGCTAGGGAGAAGAATAAAATGTATTTTTCAAGACAACAACCACAGTAGCGATTACTCCGGTGTCGCATTCAAACAACGGACACAAAGAACAAGTTTTTTAAGTAGTAGAGCCTCGCCGATTTCAGTATGACTGGGCCGGCTCGACTGGGGAAGGACTACCTTCTCACAGAATATCGACGTGGAATAGCAGTAGTCCTACTGTTGTGTTTCGTTCGGTGAGTGAGAGTACCGGAGGCCCAATCACCCCCTTTCCCCCATCCCGCTCCCTTTCCTTCCCACGTCCTTTCCTAAAGAGTCGGCAACGCGCAAGTGATGCCTCTGGTGTTGCAGGCGTCCATAGGCTACGGTGACCACTTACCATCAGGTGGGCCGTATGCTTGTTTGCCAACTTAGTAGTATAAAAATAAAAAAAATACACGGACTCCGCAAAACTATTTGTAGTGCACATAATTTTTTTATTCTGTGTTTGAATCGAATCCACAATACTCGGTACAGCAGTGGCACCACGTACATCACTACGCCACCGTGCTGGCAATAATAACTATTTCAACGATAATAAGGTCCCAAGTCCCATTGGCTATGTGACTTAGACTATGACGACACTGAAAATATAATTTGCACATTAAAATAGACGATAAATGAATAATGCTTATGTTAATGTTGCAATATATACACACACATACGCACACATATACATACAACACACAACACGCAACACTCACACACACCACCCACACATACACCCACAAACACACACAAACAGACACACACACAACCACGGTTTATAAATTATCTCTCTTATTATTGTTTTTGTGACACTGTTTGATACGTGTAGCTACTAAGCTAAGTTTTGTAGTGTTCAGAGGCGAGGACTGGAGATCTGTCACACAGGTTCCGAACCTAGCTCAAACTCCAGCTCTCAACAAGGTTCTGTTTTTGCTGTATCTATAAATATAAGAATACCATTGTACCTTTTTGAGAGATATAACCAATATTTATTATTATCTATATATTAATACGTGAAGCGAAAACTTTGGATCCCTTTTTACCAATATTGGGCGGACGGAGGAGTATGAAATTTCGCACACTTATAGTTTATACAGAGAAGAAGTGACGAATGCTAATATTTATATAAAATATTCATTAGAAATACATTAAATTAATGAAAAACCACTACACGCACACAACCATGCATTTGACACACTCAGTCGAAGCGCGTAACTATGGTTACATATATGACATAATAATGTCAATATATATTATTATTATATCAGCAATATCTTACAGGCAAACTTTGGTCGAATTTCGAGCACTAGGCGACCGCTAGTTATTATTATTGGACACAGTGTAATTAGGTTTTACTGTTAGGATATCCACAAAAGTAGTATGGCGCCTAAAATTCACCCTACGAATATTCCTGTCCTATTACCTAAAACTTTACCTAATATGTAAATTGTCCACTACTTTGGGGATATTCAGACATCAGTATTTATGTTTACAGTCTACTCTCAGTTTCCAATGGCAACCCCCTCGTCCTTGAAATTTAATCTAATTATAAACTTATTCGCCAGCACGTGTTCCCCCACATACAGAACTCTCTTTACAAGCCATGAGCTAAAAATGTCGTGCTCTGTTTAAAGAACACTCTGGTCTAAATACAAAGGAAATACTTATTTGTAAGTTATAATGACCGTCAAGTACAACATGCTAGTGAACGTTTATTAACCTCTGAGTCTTCTCACAGGTTAATTAATGAAAACACTATGTGGGTCTGTGTGTATGTCTGTTAGTGACAGGCATAACTCCGAAACCACTGGACTGATTGACTTGCAACTTGGTGTGCAGACACCTTGGGGTCATACCTCAGTTAAGTGTGAATATGGGCCCTGTGAGTCAAAAGACCCCCGAGAACAAGGTCAGATGAAGACGAAGTGGTTGAATCCTGGGTTTTTACACCCATCTCGTTATATGTGTGTGGTGTTCGAATAACCTTGTATTGTACCCTGTAAAATGGTTTGGGGCTTTGTAAAAGCGTTTTATATTTATTAAACTCAGTTCACTATTTTGTATTATTACTGTTTAGTGATTTCAACTCTCTATATTAATGTTTATCTAAATATCTAGTCGACCTCGATAGCGTAGTGGTTAGTGTAACCGACTGCCATGCCTGAGGTCACAGGTTCGATTCCCGCACAAGTGAAACATTTGTGTGCGTGAACATGGATGTTTGTCTTGGTCTGGGTGTTTCTATGTATAATATGTATGTATTTACAAAAAAACTATATAATTATGTATGTTTATCCATTGTCTAGTACCCATAGTACAAGCTCCGCTTAGTGTGGTCTAGATGGAGTTGTGTGTATGTGATAGAATATTATTATATTATTACTATTTAATTACGATACTTGAATATACATAACGCAAGCTTATCCATCTTTCCTTTAACTGAAGATATAATTAATTGCAAAGTATTCAAACATTGTCCAGCAACGAAATTAACACATATAAAGTTATTAGTACAAAGTACACACTCAGTACACAGTACACAAGAGTACACAAGTATGTACAGTACAAACACAACAAGATTCGCTGTACATTTCGTAAATATTGCGTTACACAAACAGTTCCAAACGTAACGCATTTGTGTTGGCACAACTCATAAGAGGATAGCGGGAGCAATCAAAATGTAATTTAAAGCACTTGAGCGTTTAGGGTTGACATCCGTACTAATACTATCTAATATTATAAGATATCCTTATTTTATAAGTGTAGAAACGGTCAGGAGGCGTTGACTCTTGACTTTATCCATTGATTTATGTAAAAAAATTGTTGTGTATTTAACAATAATAAAAAGTAAACTGTTGTTATTTAATAATAAGAATAGGCGATAATCTGATATTATTATTGCAGTGGTATGTCATGAGTTAGTTCACTTCTTATGTTTAAGCAATCTTTTATACGCGAGGACTTGTAAATGGCTTACTGATTACCTCACTACTCTTTTTGTTTTAATTGTTTAGCTGTAAGTCTTCCATGTTATTTGAATAAATAAAATAAATAATATGCTAATGTGAGGTTGTTACTTACACTTTCACACCTTAACTCATCATCATCATTAAATTTCATACATTCGTTGTCAGGGGTATAGAAAAGGACATAGGGTATAATTAAGGTAAAAGTGCTGTTCCCGAGCGAAGCCGCGGGCAAAAGCTAGTATTATTATAAATGCGTGATTATGTTTGTTGGTTTGTTCGTCCATAATGAAGGAAACTTACGGATAGACTTTTTTTATAGATGTAGTTAGTAGTAGTAGGTCCGCAGTATGACATATCTATACTCATATTATAAAGGTGAAGAGTTTGTTTGTTTCTTCAAACGTGCTAATCTCAGGAACTACTGGATCGAATATCGAATTCCTTGATAAATGCGCTATCCAACAAAAAAAGAATTTTCAATTCGGACCAGTAGTTCCTGAGATTAGCGCGTTCAAACAAACAAACTCTTCAGCTTTATAATATTAGTATAGATAGAAGAGACTCTTTCTCTCAAACTTCCCAGTTATTGAATACACTTGGAGAGATGGTGGGGTCAACTCTCTTTGCATTTCACCCTAATCTCTAATCCTTGATTTAACTCACGCACTGCTAAAGTCATGTCTGCTTGTGTTTAAATAATTAACTACGCGGACGGCGTACTAGTTTAAGTGGGCATACGGCAAGTATACACAACACAGTAGTAAACTCACTGTGTTGTTTGTTGTGGATTCGATCAATTTTCTGTGTTTCACAAACAGCTGTTTCGTATCTAGATGGTTTTTGTGGCCATCCATTTAATACTGGTAAACTTACCAGCAACACAGGAATTATTACCAGTGGTGGAGCCGTCTATTACCAAAAAGCAATTAGACAACGTAATTAATCTCTACTCAGTTTATAACTTGGGCCGTTCACGCGTAACAGTGCGCGTGCGCAAGATGATGTCACTCATCTTTGCTCAAATGTTTGTTTAAGATTTAATGTTTGCTAAGAGGAATTAAAAACTACGTGCGTTGAGTAGGAGTGGCATTTTCTAAATATATCGTAAATGCCATGTTCTGAGTTTCAAAATTATTTAAATACACACGAGATAATATTATGTGTATTATATCATGGCGAATAATTTAAACAAAAATGTATTGTCAGCTATAGGTGTTCATTCCTTGTGCTATAAACACGGAGATTTTTTTTTTATAAGGTTGGTAGCGCTTGACTAAATCCCAACTGATATTATAAAAGCGAAAATGAGTTTGTTTGTTTTGTTACCTTTTCACGCCTAAACTACTGAACCAATCACCGTGAAATTTTGCATATACGTTGACAGGTGTACAGAAACAGACATAGGCTACCTTTCATCCCGAAAAAAATAACTGTTCCCGAGGAAAACAATAATAACGTTCTTATGATAATAGATGGCGCCACGTGTCTTTCGAATCATGATTGAATTCTATTATTACAAGCATAATACAATCCCAATTGACTGTCAAATTCTAAATTAACGCGAGTGAAGCCTCGGGCAAAAGCTAGTTCTCTAATATTCTAAGCGCAGATTACATATTCATTTGCAAATTCACGTACATTAAAACAATATCAGTGGATCATTTTTATGGAATTACAGATAATAATATGTGAGACTGACTTTGCAATTTTACAGTTTTTTAAATATGTTTTATATTTTAACCCCGGACTTTACAAACATTTAAACAACGGACACAAAGAACATCCAGACTCGGTACAACCATTTGTGGATCACACATTTTTTTGTCCCGTGTGGGATTCGAACCCACAACACTCGGCGCAATGACAGTGGCGAGGCGAACACTTAAATCAATATGCCATCCGTGCAATCAAAGTATAAGAGTTTGTTGCTCTATGACGTGTTAATTATTATTAAATTATAATTAGACAATTAAAAACAATAAAGCGGTTCTCCACAGCTTCTTCATAGCCAGTTTTAGCCGACTTCAAAGATAAGGAAGCTATCAATTTATTTGTATATGTACGTTCTTTTCATATAACTTACAGAATGCTTTTGAAGTTCGTAATTTGATTTAGTTGATTTATTTAATAACAGATATATCCTAAGCATTGGCTCATATTAATATGAACCCTAAATGTTAACACAGTCATTTTAATTTACCTGTCAAAGTTAACAAGAATGCTAGTTATTAATAATATCAGCCCTGTATTAAACTGTCCCACTGTTGGGCACAGGCCTCTTCTCAGTGCGGAAAGGGTAAGGCCACCACGCTGGTCCAGTGCGGGTGGCAGACTTCTCATATCTTCGAGAACATTATGGAGAACTCTTAGACATACAGGTAACCTCTACTATTTAATACGGACATAACTTCGAAAACTCAGAAATGGGCTCCTTGGGATCGCTGCGTAGTCCAACGGTTACCTACTAGCTCAGGGCCTCCCAAATTTATTTTTACATTGATGCCCTTGGGCATTAGTCATTTTTGTGCGACGTCTCATCTTGCCCCAAAGCCTAAAATTGCTAGTAATCTTTATCTTTTTTTTTATACTACTAAGGTGACAAACAAGCATACGGCCCATCTGATAGTAAGTGGTCACCGTAGCCTATGGACGCCTGCAACACCAGAGGCATCACTTGCGCATTGCCGACCCTTTAGGAAAGGAAGTGGGAAGGAGAAGGAGCGGGAATGGAGAAAGAAAGTGATTGGGCCTCCGGCACTCTCACTCACCGATCGAAACACAACAGTAGGAATACTGCTATTTCACGTCGATATTCTGTGAGAGGGTAGTCCTTCCCCGGTCGAGTCGGCCCATTCATGCTGAAATCAGCGAGGCTATTCTAAAGCAAGTAACAATAAACATTCACCTGTTGACAAAAACCCCAATCTCAACCAAACCCAGGCCCTCTCACACACAAATTACCTCAGTAAGAGCAAATTACCTCGAGACCAAACTACGTATTAAGCAAAATACTTTACCAAGCGTTACTCATTCATGACTAATCCTAAATAGTAATACTCGATGCAATTTGCATGTCAATGAAGACAACGATGTTGCAACAAATAATAACATTTAAACAGACAACGGAGGTTGATAATAACTATTTATGAGTTACAACTAAAGCTCTGTGATATAAGTTATTATAATTGAATGTGTCCTAATGTAATTTATGGTTGAGCGAGTGTTGAGTTCAATGTATAGTACGTTAACGCCTGCAGCTCTCTATAACAATATAAAATAACGTACCATCGGGAGAATTGCCTAACTGTGTCACCTATAGTTACCAGTTCACACATAAGTATTCTATACACTCATTTTGCAGCGATAAACTAATGTAGAAACCGTCTGGACTGCTACGTAAAAGCCTCAAGTTTGATCTTAAAGCGCCCACCTCTAATTTTAATAAGTTATTTACGTATAGAGTATATAACAATAGTATATTGATGATTAATCATCAACGGTGAAGAAAATCATCGTTAGGAAGCCCGTACACCTGAGAGTTCTCTGTAAACATTATGAAGAACTTAACCCTTCTCATACTTAGAAGAACGTTTTTTTTTATACAACTAAGGTGGCAAACAAGTATACGGCCCACCTGATGGTTAGTGGTCACTGTAGCCTATGGACGCCTGCAACACCAGAGGCATCACTTGCGCGTTGCCGACCCTTTAGGAAAGGAAGTGGGAAGGAGAAGGAGTGGGAAGGGGGAAAGACGGTGATTGGGCCTCCGGCACTCTCACTCACCGAACGAAACACAACAGTAGAAATACTGTTATTTCACGTCGATATTCTGTGAGAGAGCCTTACAGTAAAACAATTTACAATCATGGCTGACGCTACAATCTTCTCATGCAGAGAAATGGACCTATTCTCAGTGTGGGACGCTACAAGGCCCAGCAGTGAGACGGTTAAAGCAGTCCTTCATATAATATTATTATTCAAATCACTGCTATCGCTAACAGTTTCACCACTAAACGAATCACGATCGACAGCTAATGTAATAACACCGCTCGTAGGATGCCAGTAGGCAGACGTTAACTCTATTTCCATCAGTTACAACGTTGTACAGTCGAACACATAAATACCTGAACAGTTAGTACATTTATCAATGAAAATGGATCGACCAGTGCAAGGTCAAGGTGGAAGACGTAGGCCTTCCCCGACCTTTTCCACCTTGCCCTAATTAAATAATTAAATTAAAACTAATTAAAAAAACTTGAGAGGTGTCAAAGGATACCCGGATGGAACGAAGTTCCTTTCGATTAATTAGTGAAGGAATTGTAATAAATTTTTAATTTTTTAAAATTTATAATACTATTTTTTTTATTAATAACAAATATAATGTAATATAAACTTAATCAGTAGGCTCAATTTTAGTAATAATTGGCTTGTGGACATTAACAATACATACATATTAAGAAATAACCTTAAACTTACAACTATAGCAAAAAGTATCGTTACAACTTTTGGTTTTAAATAAAAAGTGTCGTTACAACTTTTGGTCTTAATTTTTTCCTTCTAGCCCCCTTTCGCAACGCGCGATAAGGAACTTCGTTCCAATAAGTAATTAATTAGTATTAAATCATAAATCATAAATCATTTATTTGTCTGATTATTTTAATTTAATTACTCTTTCTTTCTTTCGTTTTTTTTTACGTGGGGAAATGCATTGACACTCAACCCTCCGCGGAGGCGGGCGGAGGTTCTATGTCGGGCTCACCGGGGTAAAAGAGATGGTAATGATGATACGAATAGACCTCCCGGAATACCGACTAAACCTACCACGGTGTTCCTCGACAAAACCGCTATCGGCGGGGCCGCGCGAATCGCTTGCACATGCAGTCGCGACCCCGCCGAGGTTTCGGGCCGCCGTATGAAACGGCAGGCCACTACACGACAAGACCTAGTCACGACTACACAAAAATCCCTACTGTCCCCCCCTAGAGGGGACTGTTACTAACATAACCTAACCTACTTTTACACAAGCGAAGCCGCGAACAAATGCTAGTGTATGATAAAGCTATTTAAAAACTCACAAATGCTTATCGTCTTATGTCGCTGACTGTAGGTACCTTCTACATAGGATATTTCGCAACTGAATAATGTAGTATTTAATTGTAAGAGGCGGAACAATGGTGCATATGAATTATTATTGAGTAAATGTTGTATTTGTTACATGGTTTAATACCTTGACAGACTGAAGGAGGCTGTGGGTTCAATATCTAATAATATAATCGGTTAAAGGTTTTTAGGGTGCTAGCAAGACTCTACTGATTTAGGGTGACCGTCATATAAACAATGTGTACTTAAAGGACACTGGTTTCTGAACCACATCTCACGTTAGCCCAAAAGTCAGGGTATTCACAAAAAGCAATATTGTATTTTAAAACATTGTCTGCCATTCCAACAATTGATAGGTGAAGCATACACGGTACGCATTTCAGTTTGTCTGACCATCAAATGGTTCATTTAATAGAGCTAATGTCTTTATATCGCATATTTACATTACTAATCTTATTGTCATATTTTTTTAATGGTAAAAGATTGTTTGTTTAAATTATTAACTACTAGCTTTTGCCCGCGGCTTCGCTCGCGTTAATTTAGAATTTGACAATCAATTCGGGTCGTACTCTGCTTGTAATAATATAATTAAATCATGATTCGAAAGACACGTGGCGCCATCTATTATCATAAGAACGTTATTATTGGTTTCCTCGGGAACAGACATTTTTTCGGGATGAAAGGTAGTCTATGTCCGTTTCTGTACACCTGACAATGTATATGCAACATTTCAGGATGATCGGTTCCGTGGTTTAGGCGTGAAAAGGTAACAAACAAACAAACTCATTTTCGCTTTTATAATATTAGTTAGGAAGGATGTACATATAAACACAATTCTTTAAAACTAACTTATACATAAAATATTATAAAACAGAAATAAAAAAGAAAAAGAAACCTAAAACCCTTTCATAGGCGTCAAAGAATTCCTCCGCATCACAGTCGACATTGTTATTTAAATAATACATAGGTACATATAGTTTTAACTACCTTTGTTTTCAAAAAACATGCTACATAATCAGACTCGGTGACTCGGTGCTACTCAAATTCTCAACAACTTTATACTTTGCCTGGCTCAGCACTCGAACCTGATACACACGATCGGTTTCAAACTAGCGAAAACGTTTGCCACGTGATCAAGAAAATAGGCAATGGATATTTTTTCATTTATTTCGGGCTGCATAGGCCCATAGATAAATACCTTAACGTAAATATACATATTATAAAATTTTATAATACATACACACAACGCCATCTAGCACAAACTAAGCAGAGCTTGTACTATGGGTACTAGACAATGGATAAACATACATATATACTTTTTTTTTTTGTTTTATAGATATATACATATTATACCTACATATGATTATTGTATGTTATTTTTGAAAGAAAATTCCATAACGATCGCTCGTTCATTGGTGATTCATTATATAATTAATTGATTATGGGAATGAATTATAATTAATATTGTAGATTATCTTATTTATATGTTGTATTTATTTGTGTATGATATAAGATATAATATGGGTTATGAACCTGAAATAAAAGTATTTTTTATTTTTATTTAATTATATTCTAATTGAAGACTAGTTGGAATGTATACCGAGAACCATAAACACTATCTGTGGATCACAACGTTTTGATCGTATAGGAATCAACGCGACGTTTAGCTCGTTGGCGAGACGATTTTCCCTATGTAGCTTATTCAAACTAGCAATAGAAATAAACTTATCTCATCCAATTTATTAGTTGCCTATTAATCTGATAACACATTATATTGGTAACCAATAAATGTATAAATAAATTAAATGCGCCAAATTGTATAAATATTTAAATATGCCATAAACAAGATGTTAGGAATTTATAAAACAAAACTCAGTATGGTCGCTATAAATCGAACAACGCATTCCTAAAGAAAGTGACATGTTTTAAGATGGCGGGCCGCAGTAAGCTAACACTTATAGCTTTGTAACGCTCCGTTTAATTTCAATGTGTAGCAATATCGTAAATTTATATAACCTATATCTTTGTAATTACAATATTGTGTCAGTGATTGACAGAGTGCCAAAAATACCATTCTCAGGACCTTAGTATCGAATAAATATTCGAATATTGCTATGATTTTTTACCACGCTACGAAATTCGTTATGAATCATACTTATTACCTTATGGAACAGTCGCAAGAGGAAAACCTAGGCGAACGTTTCTCGATCAGATCGAAAGCGTTCTGGACAAAGGCCAGGTTAAGAGCTCCTTGAACCGACGGACGTGTATGAAGAATGTGATGAAAGTGAATGAAGCCAGAGAAGTGTGTCAGGATCGTAGCAAATGGAAATCCGTAGTCTTTGCCTACCCCTCTGGGAAACAGACGTGAATCTATGTATGTATATTACCTTGATTGCATACAAAACACTACTTAAAATTAATGATCGCTTCCATATAAAAAAAAAAAAAAAATTAAATTACAGTGTTAGTTTTTAATTTTCTAGTTTTTTATTGTTCTGTTTTTATTAAAAAAAAATATTTTATAATTTGTGTACTTATTGTTATTTTTATCTCTTCGTGTTTTGCGTGTGCCCTTGTGTACCAGAATAAATACTTTTCTTTCTTTTTCTTTTCTTCTTTCATATAGCCTATCTACCGCGTAGCTTTCTCTACACTATAACCTTAAGAGCCCTTGGGAGATTTACGGCCACTTCGCGCATAGCCATGCTCATATGTTGATGGTGAATTTTAACGGCTGTTCAGCCACATACGGTGTTGTTTATGTAACAAAATATAATTTCACCAACTATGTTTTAACTAAATGGCGGTGCCTTTATAGCTGATTTCTGTTACAAGCACTAGGTACTTCAAAATTGTATAGTTCTACTTTCCTACATATGTATTTGTTTCTATATTTATATAGAATTACATACCCGTGCCTCGGAAAGCACGTAAAGCCGTTGGTCCTGCGCCTGATCTCTCTCCGGTCGTGTCGGATTATCCGTCCCATCGGATCATGAGAGTTAGGGAACAGAGAGTGCACTTCTTTGCGCACACACTTGTGCACCATAATATCTCCTGCGCAGATGGCCAGTCTCCGTTAAGACTGGCCGCCGTGGCCGAAATTCGGTCGGCTTAGTAGTCGTTTCGCACGAATTTGTTTGCAAGAATCGTGCGAAAAGACACTTTTTAAAATAATATTTTTTTTGTAGTCGTTTCGCACACATAGAATATATTTTCGTGCGAATCGTTCCCGTCTGAAAACGCAGGTGTCTACTTAGGTGTCACAAAATCAATTTCGATAAAATTTATATGGGACCACCTCTGAAGTATGATTTACCAAACAAAAAATGAATCATCGAATCGATTCATAATTGGCGGAATGATCGCGTAACATACATATAAAAAAAACATACAGTCGAATTGAAATCCACCTCCTTTTGTGAAGTCGGTAAAAAATAGAAAAACGTTGAGTAGCGCATTATTAATATATATTATGCGGATGCGATAATACAGATTTACAACTTTCCCGATATTGGAAAATCTATTTAGAAAGTACGACTGACATGAATAACCCATAAATAATATAGAGGACGGTAGAACGTTGAACGGTTTGGGAAACCGTATAATATCATAAGAGAAATAATAATAAAGAAATACACGAACTATCGGCGACACTACTCGATATCCATCCAGACACACGAACATTTTGTACATGCCACCATTCACAATAAGAAGCAATCGTTCTCAATATTTTATATTACTAATAGAAAAGAAGCAGCGATAGCTCAGTGGGGAGACCAACAGACTGCAATGCAGAGAGTCTCCTGTCCGAACCCACGTTGCGCACCTCTGACTTTCGGAAATTATATGACTTTTTGAAATTATGTGCGTATTGATTGACAATTATCGCCTGCTCCGTGCCTCGGAAAGCACTTTAAGCCGTCGGTCCCGGCTGCCATGAACATCTATGACAGTCGTTATTGGGAATTCAGTGCCCTCTGATATCCTGACGCTAGTCTAGCCTTAGGGTATCGTCAGCCTTCGGGTTGCGAAGGTCAGGTGGCAGCCGCTCCGTATAAAACTGATATCCAGTCAAATCCGGTTAGACTACAAAGCCGACCCCAAGTGACTTGGGAATAATAAAGGCTAGGGAGAAGACTAATAGAAAAGAATCGTTCATTAAATGACGATTTATAAAAGTAAAGTAATAATCAGATCAAAGTGTTGGAAATATATTTATTCTGTTAATAATAGGCGAAGAATAAAGTTATACGTGATATAAGTATACTGTCATATACATATACCTTGTTTCAAATTAATTTTCTATACAGTGAGTATAACTTTAAAAGATAGGCAAAAAGATGGATAGAAGACATAAGAAAAATTGGAGGCGTTACCTGGTCTAGAAAAGCTAGAGACAGAAATGAGTGGAAACAGCTGGAAGAGGCCTATGTGTCACAGGACACGCTGATCATTAAACCGGGCAACCCGATATGTTATATTTAAGTTTGTTAATAGATTATACTTGTGTTTAGTTCTTCAGCAATAAAGGCTTAATAAATAAATAAGTATAACTTTATTCTCCGTTTATTAGTAGCGGCTTGTCTAGCTGCTTTTGTCGTTGACTGTACTTATACCAAGCATTTTTCTTTGAACAAAACTAAACAATATTGTGATGACTGTTTCGTACTGATACTTAAATACAATCACATCATCCGATTATACGGCTTATACAATTCATTACAAAATCGACATATCTTAAGACTGCGCCGATCGAAATGTGCCAAAACAGGCGGTCACAGTTAAGAGAATAAAATCAATACTTTTTGTTTAATATAAATATAAAATATACATTTACCATAACAATGAATGTGCCTGCAATTAATCCGTGTAAAATACTTTAAATAATTAATATTTTCGCCTACAAAATTACGTAAATTAGCACGATAAATGCAAAAGCGTAAGCTCGTGTTACGTAATTTTTAGATTACAACAGGAGAAATCTATCCTATTTTACAGCTTAAACGAAACATAAATAATTATATTACAATTTGTCCATCCCAAATATTTAAGTTATTGGTTGACAATAAAGATACATATTTATGAAAAAAGCACTTCAAATCCTCCATACAACTTTACTATGGCGGCCGCGCGCCGATTTGAATATGCGCCGCACGAATTTTGTCATTATCTGTCTTACGCTCAGCGCAGTCTTAAGATTTAAAAACACTTTCACTAACCACAAAATTGTAAACCACAAAACCAATAAAAACTCACCTTTCAATTTAGTTACATAACGAAGCCCTTATATAGCTAAACAAATATAAAAACCGCAGGTCATTTAATACAAATTAACGCCATTTTCGTACATAATTATATTAATTGCCAAAAACAAATGTTGGCTTAATATGGTGTTGGCCGTATTTGGTTATTGGGCCAATGTGGGCCAACATGTCAGTCGAGTGATGTGTAAACGCGCTTTCGTTTCTTGGAAAATGATTTTACATTTAAAACATTGGTTTATAAACTTACTGAATTGAGGTAGTTTACTCAGAGTCAACATGCATAGATTTGTATTATTGTCTTTGGTGGTAGAGTCATCGACCATCCCTGGTGGTGAGTGGTAACCGCTAACCATAGACTTTCGCAATATCAGGAGTCTACACAGCTCAACCATGGCGTACCATAGTAGTACATACTCTCTTTAAGCCTCGTTTAAAGAATAACAAGTCACAATCCTTAGGAAATTCTGCGGCAAATAGTTATTCCAGAGCCTGCTCTAACGCCATTTATTTTAAACATACCCTCCGCTCAAGGTATTATTCCTGTTTCGCGAAGAACTTTAAAAACAATCAAACAATGGACAGAATACCCAGCTTCGAAACGACTTGTCGGCCTCGTTGGCGTAGTGGTTAGTGTAACCGACTGCCACACCTGAGGTCGCGGGTTTGATTCCCGCACAAGTCAAACATTTGTGTGCATGAACATAGATGTTTGTCTTGGTCTGGGTGTTTCTATGTATAATATTTATGTATTTACAAATAAAAAAAGATATATATGTATGTTTATCCATTGTCTAGTACCCATAGTACAAGCTCTGCTTAGTTTGGACTAGATAGTGTTGTGTGTATGTGGTAGAATATTATTATTATAAATATTTATAGTTTACACAAATTTTTATCCCGTGTGGGGATCGAACCCAAAACACTCAAAGTGACGGCTGTGGCGAGGCGTCCGCTTAAACCACTAAACCATCTGTAAGGTCCACCGTTCAGTTATGTGAGTGTGATAGTGGGGTCTCTCAGAATAGCACAGCAGCTGCTCGCTACCATGTCGCTTGTCGCTGCAGTACTGTTCTATTAATTTTAAATATTAACCTTAACCGGTCGGGTTTGAATATGTGCCCTGGGGGTCAAAAGATCCCCAAGATATAGGGGTCACAAGGTCACATATATTTTAAATGGCAAAATGGCTTCATTTATAGGCAGAGTGGTGGTGTGCTGATTCGAGTTGGTTACTGCTGTTTGCTGTCTAATTTTATCTTGTGCTACATTTTGCAACACAACATGCTCAACAGTGGGCATGATGCCCAATAATGGACATGATACCCCCAACATTGGACATGATGCCCAACAGTGAGTATAATGTCTAACAGTTGGTATGACGCCTAACAGTGGGCAAGATGCCCCAAAGTGGACCTGAAGCCCAACTGTGGGCACGATTGACTTGTAACTTGGTGTGCAGACCTTGGGGTCATACCTCGGTCGAATTTCAATATGAGCCCTGTGGGTCAAAAGACCCCCGAGATATAGGGGTCACAAGGTCACATGAAGACGAAGAGCTTGAATCCTGGGTTTTTACACCCACCTCGTTTAAATTGTCACAAAGTTGATAATGGTTTGGCAGTGGAAAACGCTCTTTTGTCTCACCGAATATGAGCCGAGCGTTAATGGAAACGTAACGTATGTAAATAGTTCGATGTATGATGACTAGTGTATAAAAATCCAAATTTCTTAATCTTCAATTCTGGGAATTTCAATGTGGCATTTCCGAACGGTCTAATAAGATTGGGCTCTCAGCAAATCCGTCTGTGAATCATTGACTTTGATATAAATTAACATAGTAGGTTATCAAGACGCACTTCGTCGAAAACCCAATTATTTATTAGTAATATTAGGTATTGGTTTTTGAAGTGAAAACTTCTTTAGCGGCGTTGTGCACTTTTTTGTGATGGGTAAAAAATGTTAAACTCGCGACAGGACACGTGACCTGATCGAAAATTCGTAAGACGGAGGGAGAATTGTCATGTTTGTGTACGATAGCGCAAATAAATGAATATTGTACTTTACCACATAAATGATAGTACTTTTATACTGATAAATAAAGCAATTCGTGCAAAATTATTCCTTAACCATTCCAAAATATAAAAAATGCACAACGTTAATATTCAAGTTTTCACTTCTGCCGACACTACCGGAGTGCAACCTGTTTTTTTTATTTGTGCAGTACAGTTATAACAAACTTAGGACATGACTTGATTATATAACATATAGATACATATTTAATTAACGTAGCGCCTATATATACCTTAAGAGATAAGCAGAGGCATAATATATCACATCCAGATTTCGCCAACTATATTTTTAGGCATTACTAATCTATACTAATATTATAAAGCTGAAGAGTTTGTTTGTTTGTTTGAACGCGCTAATCTCAGGAACTACTGGTTCGATTTGAAAAATTATTTTAGTGTTGGATAGCCTTTTTATTGAGGAAGGCTATATAACATCATGCTACGACCCATAGAGATGGCGCAGTAACGATAAACGCGGATGAAACCACGGGAACATCTAGTAATATTATAAATCTGTTGAGTTAATTTGTTTGTTTGGTTGAACGCGCTAATCTGTGGAACTACTGGTCCGAATTGAAAAATTCTTGTAGTGTTGGATAGCTCATTTTTCGAGGAAGGTTATAGGCTATATAACATCATGCTACGACCCACGGGAGCGCCGCAGTAATCATAAACGCGGGTGAAACCGCGGGCACATCTAGCTTTTTATATACATTATTTTAAGTAGAGTCAAGCTTATTGCCATCTACTATGACATAGGCATAGTTCCAGACTGCTACTAATGAAAATTGGTCGAACGTAGGTATCTACCTACCTTTGCCTGTTTTGCCCGCATATAAATCTAGTATCTACTAGATTTATATGCGGGAAAAACAGGCAAGGGTTTATTTGATTTCTTACAACATACTTTTATTTTAGTTTTGAGACCGCTATATTTAGGTTGGATCACACAATTTTTTATCTGGTATAGGGTTCGAACTCACAACACTCGGTGCAATGGTAATGGTGAGGCGACCTCTTAAACCACTGCGTCGTTCTTACAGTTAATGTAGGCATACGTTTAAAGTGTCAATCGTCATTTGTAAACGAAATGCTCTCATAGCAAATAACTACTAAATATTTCATCTCCTTGGAATTTTGAACTGTACATAAAATAATGCAGTTAAATAGAGCTCCACCAGACATGGGATATCGTAAAAATGTCCAAGCGCCATGGTTTATGACACGAACACCCTACGAGGGCCATGCATTTGTATGAACAACACTTTTGTTGCTCGTTGCCACTCGCCCGACGTGCTATTCCAGTTACTAGCTCGGTTTAAACTATACGTTACAACCGGGCAAAAACCGTTAGATTCCAAATGACAGTTCTAATTTTTTAAAATTGACAGCTATTTTGCGCTAACGTGCGAGCGGTCGCCTTGTATTAGTACCGCGCCGTATTATCGATTTGAATACCATATAGAGCAATTATTTATGTGATCTCTAATATATAGTTAGTTATATAGCTCCGATTGGGCATACTTGATGTCCGCTAATTGCATATTTGTAAAGTCCCCGTTGTGACAATCTTGGTCTAATACCAAATTTAAAAAAAAATTGAAATCGTTTATTGGACACAAGAATGACATACATTGGTCTTAAAGGTAAATACAATTTTTTCAGAAGGTTGCGTGTTCAAATCACGTCGGGGTCACCACTTTGCTTATGTTTTGGCAATAGGTATAACGAGACTCAGATGGTGTTATAGTCTATTTAATTTCAGTAAAAGTAAAGCTTATATACTAGTGTGGCGCGTGTATACATTTGCATGCGTGTGCAGTTTTAATTTATCTTAAGATGTGCTTTATCGGAATACGTGTAATAATGTAGTCGCTACACAATTCGTTTACAAGTTTTTTTTAGGATAGGTACTGAAACTGAAAACCCAAATTAGGCAAATTGCCTATATCTTGGGAAACAGTGTTCAGTCGTGCAAGAGATGACGGTACAATTTGTACATTGTGAAGAGTACAGACTGCAGACTGTACAGACTGAAATGCAAGAGTTGTCTTTCTCAATGAAAATATTATAATATTAAAAATGAAAAACAAGCATCCCTGCTGCTTCATGGTAAACTGTTACCATAGCCAGTGATCACTTAGGTACATCTTAAACGTATTAAAGATGGGATGAAAGGAAAAGATTGTGGTATATAAGCATAAATATGTAACTCACTACTCACTCTTGCTCACTGATTGAAACACACAGTGCTAGTACTCTTTCGCCGGTTTCCTGAATAACAGTGGTGTTTTACCGTAGCGAGAACCTGCGTATAAAGAGGCTGCCAATTATAAAAAATTGTTAGACTATACGCATCCACTAAAACCAAAAAACTCGCAATTTTGCAAACATATGTAACATTTTTAAACAGTGTAATAGCAGTTTGGCTTACAAATTCTATAAGTATTTTTGTCAGCCTCTCCAAGTAATTTGCTTTTGTTGGTTGGGGTTTCACAATAGTGCAATGATGAGGATATAAACCCGTGACCTTATGAGTAGCGATAGCTCAGAGGGTAGACCAACAGACTGCAATGCAGAGGGTCTCGGATTCGAACCCACGTCGCGCACTTCTGACTTTCGGAAGTTATATGACTTTTCGAAATTATGTGCGTATTGATTGACAATTATCGCCTGCTCCGTACCTCGGAGAGCACGTTAAGCCGTCGGTCCCGGCTGCCATGAACATCTATGGCAGTCGTTATTGGGAGAGTGTCGACACAAAAGATCCCACTGGGTCGAAGTGTCGCCGGTCTGCACTGACTGGCCCCACATAAGATAAGATAGCCCCGTGACCTCTCGATTGCAAGTCCGGTGCTTTATTAGGCTCACCACACAGACTCAAAACCATATCGTTCATACATTTATTTCAAAATGAAATCGTACCGCACACTCCTCGCCTCTTGACAAGATGATCGTTTAAATTGCAGCAACTATCAATTAATAATCAAAATTCAAATATGCATAACACCTCGTTGTCGCGGAACATAAGGTTAAAGATATACATACATAATATTATTTTTAATAACAAATCTGAATTGTTTATTGACCCATGTTTATTTATTTGATCTATAATTATTGAAAATTTATGTTTAATAGGCATATTGAGTAGTCAGCTTTCACCACTGTATTGGATATGTAAACGACAATTTATGATTCATAAATTTTGGTAGAGCTCCCCGGGGACTTTCGATAGATTTCAAACTTTCTATGTTAAACAACTATTTTAAGAACATACGAATTCAAAGGAATACTAAAACTAAAGGGTATTTATGTACTTACTAGTTTTCACCTGCGGCTTCGCTCGCGTAAATGTAGGTTTGGTTAGGTTAGGTTTGCAACAATTCTTTTTTCTGGATGAAAGGTACCCTATGTCCTATTTTGTATCCCTGAAAACATGTATGCAAAATTTCATGTTGATCGGTTGAGTAGTTAAGGCGTGAAAGCGTAACAAACAAACAAACAAACTCATTTTCGCATTTATAATATTAGTTAGGATAAAAGTGATTTACAGGCGTAGTGGTTTAAGTGATCGCCTCGTCGCTGACACTGCGCCGCGTGTTGTGGGTCCGAATTATTTGTGTCCGTTTTATCAATGTTTGTAAAGTCCCCTGGGACACAGGAATTACACCTAGTGTACAGGCTACGGGTGCTGTCTAAAAAAAAAAGGCTTATGTTTAACTTATCACCAGATATAGTAAAATATAACAGTCAAAAATAGTAAATGATCACCAAATTGCACACCAAAATATATTTAAAGAGATCAAAATAAGTCGACGGAGCCCGGGCTCCTATTTTTGAGTGGGTTTAAGAAGGAAACTAACATAACCTAATCCTTCCGAGACGGAATGCATTGATTTGAGGCGTATAGATGCTCGTTATGATATATTTTAGTAACCATATTTTGCTGCGCAATTACTATTTTTGGTGGTCATTATACTTAATCCCAAAAAAAACTTATGGACATAACTCAGTAGTGTAGTAATGCGACTAGTTTTCATGAGATTTCATGTACGAATCCCTGATATACATACGTGGGGAATAGTATAATTGGGTTATTCTAGAAACGTAGGCGGCAATAATATCCCTTTATATTACTTGTGGCTAGGATAGCTACTGAAATATGGGTGTATGAATGTAAATTGTATGTGTATTGTAAAATTCATCTTAAATGGTCTCTTGTAATACATATTCCTAGAATTTTACAAATATTTGATTGGCGGATTATCCTACGACACAAGAATACCTCTGTTTATATTATAGGATTATGTTTGCGATCACTTTTATCGTATAGAGCGTAAATTTAGAAATGTATATATCATTGCTATTAAATTTTCATAATCTCTGGGTATAATAAGACAATAACAAACTTAAATCCATTGCAAAGAACACAAAATAAAAATCAAAATATTATTTCATTACCTAACCCGAATAGATAAATTATAATAATTATAATTATTACAATTATTTTTTTTTTTAGAAATTAATTCATTATAATTAATTAAAATGTTTACTATTTTTACTGACATTGTTATTTTATAAAGTCCTTTTTTTTGGATTATAATTAATTATAGACCACTGACTATTGTCTTGACATATATGTTTAATGGTGTATGTGTAATGTTTAATGTCATGGAATTGGAATAATTATAATAATATGTTACTGTATAAATATTTTTATAACTGTGCATTCAAACACAACGTAAAAATTGTTTATGAATAAAGTTTGAATTTGAATTTGAAATATCAAAATAGCAAATTATTAAATATAAAACAACTGTACACATATAACACCTGTACCTTAGTTAAAAAAGTTGGAAATTATTCCATTCACACTAATACACAGTTACGGAAGAAACAACACATATTATTACAAATTATTTATGGAAGGATAACGTTATTATTCGAGGGAGCGCGGCTGTACCTACAATACATTACCAAATGACATAAAATAATTGTGAAAACATACATCTGTACAAAACGAAACTCAAAAATTATGTAAGCAAAATAACTCAATAATATAACGCCACAGAGGCAAAATATTCAGTACTTATTATTATATACATTTTTTGTATAAGTAATTTTTGTATAAATGGAGTCCTTATGAGAATAAGGGCTTGTACTACCTACAGATAGAATTTATCTATAAGATAATAGTCTCGCCATCTCTATTCTTTAACCTAGCCTGAGAGAGACAGCATGCGATTTATCTTTCGGATAACTTTTACTAGTTAGTGGTACGAGTGGCCGTAAAGCTCTTTAAACCTAATAAAAACTCTTTTCTAAAATCGAAGACGTTCGCTTTATCAAAAGCACGCTCAAGACTCCTACAATGATATTTTTCTATTGCTTAAAGTTTTAGATTTGGATGCCATCGCTTGCTTTAGAATCTCCACCCGGTATGTTTGAACAAGTAGTCGGCGCTTGACCACACCACAGTTAACCGCTGTGTAAGCGGTGGACTCTGCGCAAGTCTGTACGAGCTTCCGGCCCACCCAGTCGATCAGCTCCACCGCGCGGCTTTAAGCGTAAACGTTTGACATCAAGATTTAAAGTTCACCACAAGTTGAAGAAGCGAGCGATTTGTTATTTTAATCTATACTAATATTATAAAGCTGAAGAGTTTGTTTGTTTGTTTGTTTGAACGCGCTAATCTAAGGAACTACTGGTTCGATTTGAAAAATTATTTTAGTGTTGGATAGCCTATTTATCAAGGAAGGCTATAGGCTATATCACATTACGCTACGACCCACGGGGGCAGCTCAGTAACGATAAACGTGGGTGAAACCGCGGAACATCTGGTTTATAATATAACTAAAGGAGAATATGCATTTTTTGTTAAAAAATTAACTGAAGATCAAACCAATAATTGATAAATTACTATGTTTTGTATTATCTGGAAGTTTGTATATATTGAAATAACGGATAGAAAAAATCTCAGCGTATAATATTATGACGGAATTTTACTACTTCAGAGTTTTGTCTACACCTAACATATCAATTAATATATATATATAAATTAATTATTAATAGTTAATGGCGTTCTATATCCCGTAACATAGCATAGCAATGTCTTTAATTATAAATAACCATGAAAACCTCCACATAATATAATTTTTTTTTTGTGTAAATACAGTAGGTGTTTTTTACAGAAACTGCCTCCGTGGCGCAGCGGTAGTGAATGCAACTGCTGTGCATGAGTTCTCGGGTTCGAACCCCGGATCGGGCCAACAAACAGTTATTGGGTTTTTCAGTTAAGAAATCTCAATAGCAGCCCAGATTTAGGAAGTTGGCGGTGTTAGACACCCCCGTGTCTCGGAAAGCACGTAAAGCCGTTGGTCCTGCGCCCGATCTCTCTCCGGTCGTGTCGTATTACCGCCCCATCGGATCATGAGAGTTAGGGAACAGAGAGTGCACTTGTGTTTGCGCACACACTTGTGCACTATAATATCTCTTGCGTAGTTGGCCAGTCTCCGTTAAGACTGGCCGCCGTGGCCGAAATCGGTCTGGAGGATGTTATTATTATTATTTACAGAAAATAAATATCAAAATATTTTGATAGCCCAAATAAAACACAGTAAGATTACAAATTATTTGAACTGTAAAAGAATTAATTTACCGATAATTCAATTGATTGTTAATTTATCGATTCAAGTAGTACCGATAATGTGTATCGATAAATAAACGCATTACCAAAACAAACTCTCGTTTTCCACGTAACTCGATTCATTTGTGTTGGTACACAAGATTAATTAACCGTTCAGGGAATACGTCCAAATAAATAATTAATTAGGCTGTGTTTGATATTGTTCGATCTCCGATATAATGCACGACCGATTTTCCTTGATATCCAGATATGTAATTCCACGTACAAATTTATATATAATACACGCTTCCGGTAAGGATATTCTCAGAAACAACACAGAATGACTAGACTTAACTTTCTTCTCTTTAAAGTCAAGTCAAATTCAAAGTCAAAAATCGTTTATTCACTTAAGTCACAAAGTAACACTTATGAACGTCAAAGGGGTTAGTGAGTTTGTTACATTTACTGAATTTACATTTATGTTAGTTGCAAGGTTCAGGCAAAAGGTTAAGGTTACTTCTCCCTAGCCTATTATTCCCAAATCACTTGGGGTCGGCTTTCTAGACCAACCGGATTTGACTAGATATCAGTTTTTACAAGGAGCGACTGCCATCTGACCTCCGCAATCTGAAGACTAACGATACCCTAAAGCTAGACCAGTGTCAGAATATATGTATTAGAGGGCACTGACTTCCCAATAACCACTGCCATAGATGTTCATTGCAGCCGGGACCGACGGCTGAACGTGCTCTCCGAGGCACGGAGCAGGCGATAATTGTTAATCAATACGCACATAATTTCGAAAAGTCATAACTTCCGAAAGTCAGTGTTGCGCGACGTGGGTTCGAACCCGAGACCCTCTGCGTTGCAGTCTGTTGGTCTCCCCACTGAGCGATAGCTGCTATTTATATACTTAACTTTCTTCTCTTTATTATTATTTATTTATGGAGGTGCAATAGCTTATTCTTATTTAATAATAAGACAGAAGTGTGCAATTGCAATGCAATTACGGGTATAAGCAGTCATTTTCCTGCTCTACCATTGCAGATGCAAGAAATTCGATACCAGCTTAGACCAAATATGTATACGACTTAAAGATCTTTATAGATTGACTATACAATAGTAACCAAGTGTTGAATAATTATGTTTAACTAGATGTGCCCGCAGTTTCACTCGCTTTAATGGTTACTGCGCGGCCCCCATGGGTCGTAGCGTGACATTATATAGCCTATAGCCTTCCGCGATAAATATCTATCCAACACTTAAATAATTTTTCAAATCAAACCAGTAGTTCCTGAGATTAGGGCGTTCAAACAAACAAACAAACTCTTCAGCATTATAATATTAGTATAAACTAGATGGGCCCGCGGTTTCACCCGCGTTTATGATTACTGCGCCGGCCCCGTGGGTCGTAGCTTCCTAAGATTAGCGCGTTCAAACAAACAAACTCTTCAGTTTTGTAATATTAGTATAGATTAAATAAACCGCTATCGCTTGCAACTCAATACGCGTATAATTGCGTTGACGGCGTGACGTCAGTTTTGCTTTTAAATGAGGGATTAGCGTGTAAACACTTAATACTTCGTTGATGTTAAGTCGGGTTACGTCGCCTCGTTGGCTGTAACCTAATGTTACAACTATTGTGTCACCCGCTCACCCGTATTAAGTATTTAAAAATCATTTATTGGAGTGACAACTCTATTTGTTTAAATCTAAATTCTAATTGGCTGTTAATGTTTTACGACCTCGATGGCGTAGTGGTTAGTGTAACCGACTGCCACGCTTGAGGTCGCGGGTTCGATTCCCGCACAGTCAAACATTTGTGGGTCGGATTCCTGATACTCTCTAAGGAGTTATTAAGAGGGTCAAAATTTCGTTATTTTTTGCATAGGACGCACCATTTCTGAGATATTGTTAATATTCTAAAATAATTCAAAAATGGAAAGCGCGGAAGCGTGACAATGGCGAAGCGTGACGATGACGCGAGTTCTATGATTTTTGTTCACCCAAGAAGTCCTCAACGCGCCTAAAGAAGTTTTCACTTCAAAAATAACTTCTTTTATGTATATTCTTTATTATTTTTTATAATTTTGTTACTATTCTGTTGATATGTATGACCAAAAATTTTACAAGTATATTTAACTTAATTTAGAAATAGCAATGTTTGTAAATCTGCACACCACCTTTGGTTGAATATTGCCAATATATTATGTAATAATGTGTTTATTTACACACTTAAAATTATTGTTGCAAATCAGCCTTGCGCATACAAATAAGTGATTTATAATGCACTCTGTGTCATGGAAATTAAAATACTATATACGGATTTTACCGCGTTGTTTATTTGACACTTTATTACAAAATTTAGAAACTGTTACACTACTATAACTATTAAACTTTACTAATTTTTAAGCTAATTAAACTATTGTAACTATTAAAACTATTTATACTATTACTATACTATTATACTATTTATATTTATGTTTACACTTTCTCCGACGTTTCGGTTGCTTTTCAGCAGCCATGGTCACGGGGAGACTAAGATGGTAGTTGTCACGCTGTGTCGTCGATCTGTTCACCGTTTACTACAATGTAAACAATATTTCATTGTTTTTCATGACATCATAGATTTTTACCTTTACACGTAATGTCTAAACTGAGAGCAATGAGTAAGATAAACGTGACTCACGAATACTCAGAACCAATACGATCAATTTTACTGCAACCGTATCGGAAGTGTATTATTTCATAATGGCTTTAGATATTTGTGTTACATATACCTAGGTTTTATCCCACAACAGTTTTAGAGTTCGAAAAACTCTTATACAACAACTTTGTCCGTCCGTCTGTCTGTTATACAACTTTCAACTCAAGAACCGTAAGACTCGCAGTCAACTTTCACGCCTGAACTACTCGATTGATCATCATAGAATTTCGCACACATGTTATCAGGGGTATAGAAAAGGACATGGAGTATCTTTCGTCCATAAAAAGATGCTGTTCCCGAGTGAATCCCCGGGCCAAAGCTAGTATTGTATAAACACGGTGATGTATATTATGTCTGTACTGATTGCTATGTCACACCTGTTTGCGAATCTTATTTGAAGATGTCTTTCGTATCTTATCAGTGATAACGCGCATTCATTTTATCAATTTTTTGTAAGTAAATCCGTTTCGGTTTGACAATTCATTTTTTGCAAGTATATATCTGATTTTGTAAATTGTTCAAAAGATAAGAGTGGATTTTTAAATATCATGTTAGCCTTTAGAACGTTATCTTTTATTGATATGCAAGATCAAATAAGAGATATTTTAGGTAAGCAAGTTAAATATGTGATGAACAATGTGACGATACAAGGATCGTAGTAAGTGCAAGCTTAGTCTTTGCCTACTTGTCACGAAAATATACATAAATTTATGATAAAAGTTATGGTCTAGAGCATTAGTTCCTAAAGTGGTCAAGATGGATCCCCAGGGGCCCACAGGACACTCGACGGAGGTCTACGTTGACGTAACAAAAAAATGAGGGTGCACAATTCGTAAACGGGGGTCCACGAAAATTTATTTGCTGAAGATCTAAAATGTTGACTTGACTTCACCGACTGTTTGAAAAGCTCAGCGACTATTACTTGTAAAATCTTGCATATTCCATATTCAGTACCAGTGGTTTTTCGACTTAGTAGAGAACTACTAAAAAAATAAAAAAGGTCAGCCCGTAAGATTTGATCAAATTTTTTACTTGCATGAACTTGATTAGCTGCTGAAAAAACGTCTGGTCTAGACAAACTGTTCAACTGCTCAATTTGAGATCTTGGCTTCTTATCATTGATACGCAATAAAAACTATAACTTATGCGTTACAAGGTTTCTAAAAATAAAATAAAAACATGTAATTATTGTTTTTAATGATAGTCTGCTGTAGTAGAGTATTCCAAAATGTACCAGACTAGCATGGTAGATTGTGATATAATTCTTTTCACTCTATCTTCTTCTTTACGCGTGGTTAGTGGTCAATCTGTTGTTAAAAGTTGTTCAAGCCGCCCGTAGGCCTTTGACATGGCTTAACGACTGCTGTCAATTTGACAACAACCGAGACCGACTTTTTTCATGCCCTCCGAAGCACGGAGATGCTCAGATGAAATACCACTAAGCGGTCACCCATCTATAGACTGACGGCACCCAACGTTGCTTAACCTCGATAATTGTTTACCGATCAGTGAGTGCAACTGGCTATGAGCGCCTCACTCTGTAAGTCTGTAAGCTTTCTGTAAGGCTTGTCTAATCCTTGTGCAGCTTATACATATTATACTGCAGTCAGTTCTATAACAAGTAAAAATGATACCAACACCATACATTTGTATTGTCTCGATACACGTCTGCAATCGTAAATTATCCGCGATTTTGCAATACCATGGTAACCCTGCAACAGTAAATACGAATGTTAAAATGGCGTTAAATTATTGTTAAACAGTAAAATGACACGCGTTTCAGCAACCGCTGAAGTATCCGAAGCTTCGGGCACTAAACGAAGCATAAGGCACTAAACGAAGCGTCTGGCACTAAATAAATATTACCGCTACGTTTCATTGCTCTCTTTTGGAAGATTCCGACTATACCTACGTTTCTAAACTGGAGTTTACCATACCGAACCAGATGTTAAGATTATCTATACTAATATTATAAAGCTGAAGAGTTTGTTTGTTTGAGCGCGTTAATCTCAGTAGCTACTGGTTCGATTTGAAAAATTATTTTAGTGTTGGATAGCCTACTTATCGAGAAAGGCTATAGGCTATATAACATCACGTTACGACCCACGGGGCGGCGCGGTAACGATAAACGCGGGTGAAATCGCGGGAACATCTAGTATCAAATAAAAGCCATCCCAACATCATTCAACACATAATTGAAAACTACATTCGAATTGATTCAGCCATTGTGTAGATTAGCATACACACAGGCAAACAAACAAAATACCATTTTGTATGTAAAATTATTTCCATTATTATCATTTTGTATTTTGCCGTTATAAAAGAAATATCTCTGAGTAATATTATAAAGGATGAAAAAAAGAAAATGGATGTTATTTGTTAAACCATGCCATTATTAATAGATACGAAAATTGAGGAAAATGTACTAACAGGAAAACTTGACAAAGTAAAATTAGGCAGCGACAAAAATAACGACAGTCATAAATATTAGATGTCGCGTTAGTTCTGTGGTGTAAACGTATATTTAAGGCAACCGTGCGTTCCTCGTTTCGATGCCCATATCGCGCACGGTATTATTAGTTATCAGGAACTTCACCACAGTTTGGCTCCTGCATAATATCTAAACATATCAGACGGAATACCTTTGGGGACCCATGCCTCATTGTAGAGAATTCCTGGTTTAATGGTAGGTTATGGTCCGTTAAGCCACTACATGAATGGTGCAGTGGTTTTTGCGCCCGTATATTGTGGGTTCGATCCTCAGACGAGGCAAAAATTTGTGTGATCCACAATTAATTTGCCGAGACTAGGTGTTCTTTGTGTCCGTTCTTTCAATATTAGTTAAGTACCGCGACACAAAGATTATTTCTATTGCGAAAGATATCTTATCAAAGAAAATTCGCTTTATGTGGTCTATGTATAATTACCACATACATACTAACACTACCTAATAACCCTAAAATAATTATTGTATTATTGTACTTATTACAGATTATCAATTTAAGCACACCCCTAGTAATGATGTAGACTCATTTTTGTTCTATTTGCGTACATTACGACAC
The DNA here is from genome assembly GCA_963564715.1 of Catocala sponsa. Lineage (NCBI taxonomy): Eukaryota > Metazoa > Arthropoda > Insecta > Lepidoptera > Erebidae > Catocala > Catocala sponsa. Next base: position 917,683 of record OY751347.1, read on the forward strand.
TACACACACACATACACACAGACTCACACACAAACACCCCGTCACATAATTATAACAAACACTGAATGACACGAGATAACTAAAACCCTACATATTCTTGTGTTCCTTAATTTTTAAACTCATTGGCCAGTTACATCGAGTTTCGAAGATGTAAATATGGTACTAATATATTATTTATACATAAATCACATAAATAACTATCATAATTATCAAAAACGTAAATACTAAAGAAAGTTCAAGCAAGAGTACCCTAAGCGGCAAGCCTATAAGGATTATAATGAATAGATATTCCCGCAGTTTCACCCGTGTTTATCGTTACTGCGCCGCCCCCGAGGGTCGTAGTATGATGTTATATAGCATATAGCCTTCCTCGATAAATAGGCTATCCAACAATAAAATATTTTTTTAAATCGAACCAGTAGTGCCTGAGATTAGCGCGTTCAAACAAACAAACAAACAAACAAACTCTTCAGCTTTATAATATTAGTATATAGATGTGACAGAATTTAAAATCAAATCAAAAATATGTTTATTCATATAGGTCACAAAGTAACACTAATGAACGTCAAAGTAACATTTAGTAATTTGAATTTACATTTACTTGTTGTCATGTTCAGCAAAACAAGGGCGTAGAACCGATGAGAAGAACTGGCAAGAAATCATAATGTCAGGATCGAGAGACAGTAGGTGGAAATCAGCAATATTGCCTATCTATTTGGAAAACAAGCGTGCATCCACGAAAGGGTAGGCAAAGAAATCTTACATCCACATTCCACCAACTAAGGAATATTGCATCTACCAAACACATTTCAGACTCCTTACTGCTACTGAAAATTTCTTGTAAGAAAAACCCAATAACAATGTTCGATCCGGGAATCGAACTTAAGACTTAATGCCCAGCAGTCGAGTACACTCTCACTGCGGTAAACACACCCGCTACTTCAAATTTATTTATTTGACATTATCTCTCTAACCATCCTAACAAAATTATAACGACGTGCACTCTCACACAACCATATGCACACACATACATATAGAAGATAAACACATTATTTTACTGTACGACACGTTCACTAAATAAGAATCATAATCAAATCATTATTAACTTTAATGTAAAACAGTTGTTGTTTTCGCGTGTTCTTTTGAAATTCCAACTATAAACAGCGATGACACATAGATACAAATACCACTCATTGTATTTAAGCAGTGATAATTATAGTTCACATTTGCTTACAATTACCACATCCATAGAAGTTATTTACTATGTGAACAGAACCAGTACTATCGGTGACGCGACCAGCGATTAAAGGACGCAAGTAACGACCGTTGGCGATAAACACTGATAACTAATCTCATTCTTAGTCAACTGACGGCCACACTCGTTTGTTTCTTACATCCGTGTACACTACACTTGAAACGTTTCCATATTTAAAACGGTAACAATTCAAATTTAAATCATTTCATAATTCGAACATTATTAACATCATTCAAATGTAGAATGCAACAAAAAGACGTTCCTTTAATTAAAACTATTCTATCTGTTTCAAAATAATTTAAATTTAGAATATTTTAATGTCGTATCGGATTGTACTAAAAAGAGTTATAAATTAAACTTTATAAATGCCATTTCAAATAAAGAATGTGTTTCGGTAACAATTTGTGACTAAATAGTGATGCAGCCAGAGTTTTTTAAATGCGTTTTCGATTTTTAACATCTTATTATAATACCGTTGGACTGTTTGAATGGAATCTATATGCATTTAACGTTTAATGGCTCACGTTATCGTCAATAAAATTGGTCAAAAGGTTGTTGCTACTATTACTAAATAAATGTTCCCTCAGTTACGGTGTTAATACGTTACAAACAGCAGTTAATAGATCGAAATTTCGTATGAAAGTTGAGTGATTCAGTGTTCGTAATGATGCGCTTGAGTCTGCAGGTCACGGTGAATATTGCTCTAGTGCGGTGTTAGTGTTGTGCTAATAATGAGTGTTCCAAATTTGAGTGTTGATCAAATTACAGGTAATTTTTTTCTGTTATATTTTTAAACGCAGTACTTATGTTAGTTTATACAGCTTTACCGTAATCTAAACCGACCTTCAAATGTTTATAACTCTTTCATGTTCAAGATGTAGAATATTTTATCGCGGTTTTACGAGTATATTGCTTTTGTCGTGAAGTGGTTATGCTAAACTAGATATATTCGAGCATGTATACAATGTACTACATAAAGATAATATAATGGCATGTTTTAATACACTTAAGATAACGTTACACAGGTATGTTCAAAATGGTGTAAGCAGAACTGTATCGTACCCTGTTATTTAAATGTTCGTAGGACCTATTGATATCTACCAAGCAGAGATTTAGTCCTTCTTGCTGTGTTGATATAGTCATATATCAGAGACTTAAGCCACCCGTAGGTTTACCTTGGTGCTAATCTCCAAAACGCACGCATGATTGATACCTTAATACAATGTTCATAAGGTGCATATTTGCAAAAATACGCCTAAGACCACTATCCTAATTCGATGTACCGACCGCATATATTCAAGAAGATTACAAAAATCACTTGTAGTCATTTCCTCACAATATTTTCCTTAACCATTAACGAACGTTAATTATTATAATAATATATTAAAATACATTATTTAAACAAAAGTTCCGACGACGCTTCTTCTCCCTAGCCCTTATTATTCCCAAGTCACTTGGGGTCGGCTTTCTAGTCTAACCGGATTTGACTGGATATCAGTTTCTACACGGAGCGACTGCCATCTGACCTCCGCAACCCGAAGGCTAACGATACCCTAAGGCTAGACCAGTGTCAGGATATTAGAGGGCACTGACTTCCTAATAATGACTGCCATAGATGTTCATGGCAGCCGGGACCAACGGCTTAACGTGCTCTCCGAGGTACGGAGCAGGCGATAATTGTCAATCAATACGCACATAATTTCGAAAAGTCATATAACTGCTGAAAGTCAGAGGTGCGCGACGTGGGTTCGAACCCGAGACCCTCTGCATTGCAGTCTGTTGGTGTCCCCACTGAGCTATCGCTGTTACGACGACGACCCTAAAACTAAATAAAACGATACTTGCATGTATACCTACTTGCTTGTGGTCAGTAAACAACCAGTGACTATTGGTTAAACAAAAATGGCGCCTTATCTTAGCTCCTAAATACGGAAAGCAATTACCAGTTGGTAACGAAGAAATGTTTTTAAAATGATCATCATAAAGGTCATTTTACTTCGGTGACGGTAATTGTTAAAGTATTGGTAATGGGTCTGTTATCGTATTGTTGTTTAAAACTATCACTTCGTCGTTGTTTGAGGTAAATAAAGAATAATATATGTTAAGAAACTGTGTCATATGTGAATGGTTGAATCTTGGACATTATGGTCACATTGTGTGTACAATCAAACGTTTGGGTTAGTCGGATCAGTTAATAGGAATACGAATAACTAGAAATGTTTGAAAATAAAACGTTATTCTATACAAATGAATAAGATTGAAGAGTCTGAACAGCTTTTTACTAAATGTATATACAGCATTTATTTATAATAAGATTTATTTTAAATTTTGTGTTTTTGTCTGTCTGTTTGTTCCGGCTAATCTCTGAAACGACTGAGCCGATTTTAACGGGACTGTTACTCGCAGATATCTGATGTTATAAGGAGTAACTTAGGCTTATAACAACAACTTTTTTATTTAAGAAAAATCTCTGCGATCTCAACAAACACTTTTTTGTTAAATTCCACCTGGATGAAGTCGCGGATAACAGCTAATCCTCACTAATATTATAAATTCGAAAGTAACTCTGTCTGTCTATCTGTCTGTCTGTCTGTTACCTTTTCACGGCTAAACCACTCAACTGCTTTCGATAAAATTTGGTACAGATATAGTTTAAAATCTGGGAAAGGACATACGCTACTTTTTATTGATGTAGGTACCACGCGGGCGGAGCCGGGCGCAAAAGCTAGTATTTTATAAATGTCTAAATCTGTCCCAACACTCTCAGTTTTCTAACAGCTTTTGAAGTGACCCATCCTCTTGTTACATTTTCAAACCAGCTAGAATTTATAAGTAAACAGTAGACCTACTTCCTATATTTTTAATTGACATTACAGAAATTTGTAAAAAATTAAAAAATAAATAAAATATTTTGTAATTCATAATGTCAGTCAATTTGTTGTAAATGAATCTTGGAAATAGTATAGATATCTCTTAAAGCAATTAAGCATGACTTGAAGACAACCTTCATTTTAAACTAAATAACAATAGGAAAATGAAAAAATCTGGCCTTGAAATTCGCTCGAAAAAAGCGAACATTTTCCTTAAAAAGAAAACGTATTCTAGGAAAACAAGTATCAAAAGTCATTCATGTTAAAGAACAAACATAAGAAAATAATTAAACAACCGGTTTGGCTCATTTTCCTCAGAAACGAACAGACTACACAGTTTGTTATACTTAACATATGGACTTCGCAGTATATTCTGTATTCACCAAAACAATGTCGATCTTTTTGATGTTTATGCACAACATCCGAATGTCTGTATTATTTTATCAGATGTTTAAAGAGTTAATAAATACATTTTGCCCGGTAATACAAGTCATCATAAGGTATTTGCCTTCAATTGCATGTCTAATACTTATAAATATTTATAAATAAAAGATTAGCTTTCGTATATTTGTGTCCGCAAAACTCAAAAAGCGGACAATAGATTGACCTAAACATCTACCTATTAACAAACCCTATTAAAAAACATTTCTGTATAAGAATGAACTAACCTATGCTTTTCATGCTCAAGTTTTCACAATAACAAGTTATTGAAAATATCAGACTGTACCACAGCAAAAACTTCTTCTCTTCTCCCTAGCCTTTATTATTCCCAAGTTACTTGGGGTCGGCTTTCTAGTCTAACCGGATTTGACTGGATATCAGTTTTTACACAGAGCGACTGCCATCTGACCTCCGGAATCCAAAGGCTAACGATACCCTAAGGCTAGACTAGTGTCAGGATATTAGAGGGCACTGACTTCCCAATAACGACTGCCATATATGTTCATGGTAGCCGGGACCGACGGCTTAACGTGCTCTCCGAGGCATGGAGCAGGCAATAATAATTGTCAATCAACACGCACATAAGTTCGAAAAGTCATATAACTTTCGAAAGTCAGAGGTGCGTGACGTGGGTTCGAACCCGAAACCCTCTGCATTGAAGTCTGGTCTCCCCACTGAGCTATCGCTGCTCTACACACACCACTCTGCCACAGCAAAAACTACATACATACAATTTGTAACGTGCAATCTGTTGGGCTGCACTCGGTTATTGCGGTAGACTAATGGTCTTACACATTTATTTATTAGAGAAAAGCTGTTTAATACTAAAATAAATTTAGCACTCGTCATACTCAAGGTGAATAATGTGTTTGATCTAAAGATAGTCGTACCGAATGCCGAAATTCATAAGTTCGTTGTTCCATTACAAGGGCAACGCGATACAAGGATAGTCCTTTGCACGAGAATGTGCTTGACTCTGTTGTGGAACTGGGAATCACCACCCTTGCGGGCTGAGTACTTCTGAATGCGAATGTGCTTATAACAGTATTTATTTACAGTAACTATAACTCAACAGCTTATTTACAGGGTAAATGGAATTATAGCAATGACATTGAATTTTAAGCCAATTACAGAGTTTCGCGACATTCGTATAACTATATAAAACTAGAAAAACAGATTTAAGTATACATACACATTACAACATGAAATTAAATGATAAAATAGAAATAACAAAAATAAAAAATTAAAACATCTCATTTATCCACTTGTGAGCACATTCGCGATTTGTATATTATATTTGACAGTAATACATATATTGTTATATGTATTAGCTTAAACTTTATTTTGTTTATCCAAAACATCAACTTTTCTACTAGTGACTATCATAGCCTTCGAACGTAAAGAAAAACCGCCATTCTAAGATTAAACTAATCGTTCCAATATATGAAGGATACTGACTCTACATATCGGCTGTCATAAATAGACAGCGGGGAATGATGGTTCTTCGCATGTCAAGGTACAGATCGTTGTGATATTTTTCCTATTTTAGGCTACATTGTGTAAATACCAAGGTAATGTATATTGTGTGTCATTCTCCAGACATTTCAAAAACATAAACTTTTATATAAACCAAAAATCTCAGCCTACCTTACAAAAATGTTCGAATAGTAATTGAACATAGTAGTATTATTGTCTTATATCCAATCTAGTGCTGGTATGGAATGACTTAAATGTGCTTTGGTGACTTCAACAAAGACATGCATGTAAAATTGATTTACTGTCAAACAAACATGCGTCTAGCCTTGCCTTTCACGTGGATCCTAGGCACACTATTGTCATTTTAAACTATAGTCCTAAAATACTTCTTGGTCGTACACTCTTGACAGAGTGGTCGTGGTCATGTCTCGGTCGAATCTTGCGCCACCGCATCTCTCGTGATGAGACGCCATGTAGTTCTATGTTTGGCGGCCTGGGAGTTGACATACAGTCTCAACTAATTCAGATGATACGGAATGACATTGTTGAAAATAGCCTAAAGTAATGTATAGAAGCAGTTTTAGTGGAGACTCCATAGTTCTAAGCTTATAATGGATATAGGTACTTAAATACATACGATCTCTTTAACTTATTTTATTCGTCAGGGCAAGATACTCATACACCTTACTTTGCCCATTAATTCTATCCTGCAGGAAATACCAATTTATTCATAGCATAAAAAGATTCTCTGGAAATTAGTCCGTTGTATAGTACAGTCCGTTCTTCGAACTGGGTCGATATTGTTTACCGCACTTGCAAGACGCTGAAAACAAGTGATTTACTTCTATCGTCCAATTTTTATTTCGTCCTGTTTTGGTCGTTGGGTAACCCGCTTAGCTATAATTGATGAGTTTGTTTTTCTGTCAGCAATATGAAGAATTTAGTCAACAGTTTATATTGCAAGTTATCATTTTGCTGTTGCACATTTTATTCAAACATTCGTGATCTTGAAGAAGAAAAAAATATCGCGATACTATTAAACGAATGGCGGCCATGTTTCTTATTGACTTCATTTTATACCTGTTATCATTATTTGCTGCTCAAGTCAAACCAATAGTAAAAATACCCCTTTAAATTTTATCGCTACTCGTGTTCGTTTCTTGCGATTGTCGAGTTGCTTCTGACAATCTTCAGGCCATTCTTTTATTAACCCACCCAACCGTTATGACTACTACCCAAAATCTGTTGAAAATGAATATACTAGATACGCCGGCGGCTACGCTAGCGTTAATTTTTTAAATTCTCTGTTCAAATCAAAACAATATATGGCAGATATTATGTATTAATGACTTACCTAAGCACATTATTGATGACACCTTTTGGTTCTTTGCTTGATTTTATGATGTATAATATTGCAATTTTAAAATGGTCTAGCGTGAGAGAGCCTGCTGGGTATCTGTAACACAGGGGTAACCTTACCACAGACTCCAAGTCTCTCACAAAGGTATAATAAAGATATATACACGTATTTAAATTTTAAGATCAAATGTTTGAATGTCATAATACCTTTGTAAAGAAAATAAATAAACTTATTATTATTTGTTTCTCTTTCACGGGTATATTCCTAATACGTTAGGAAAATACCCGGGCCTTTGGGAGGTTTACACGGGGACATGGGTCCAACGTGAAGAGGCCCTTTGAGAGTTTTAATCAAAGGTGGGATGGAACACCTACAGCGGCACTAGCTGCAGCAGGCGTAGGACTATGGCTACGTATGAATTCTAACATATGGGCTATTGGTATGGGTGTTTGATGGACTGGTATATTGGTAACTATGGATGATAAAACGATGATGATGATTATAAAATGATTTGATGATATGATGATATGATTATTATTATTATTGTTATAATCTAGATTTTGTCAATAAATTTATATCCTTCGGGAACAGTACGTTCTTTCTGGTTAAATACTATGTCTTATTCTGTACCTCTCACAACGTGTATGCGACATTTGAATGAATCAAACAAATAAACACAGTCACAATAATAATAGATTATATTTCCGAGGTAACTATGATGCACGATTGATTTAAATAATTCAAATGTAATTTCCGCTGACCACTTTCGTAAGGAATATCTTACGTTTTATCGTGATTTGTTTATTACTCATTAGTGCTGAGTTAGTCATTGTTTGTGTTTATACACATGCGCGCCCTCGGTCGTCGTTTCCGTTAGACTAGTATCTAACGGAAATTGGCACTATTATTTAAAATATTCCTAAGCTGTCCAATATTTTGCAATCTGAACGAAATCATTTTTATCTTGCGTACTAAAATCCAGCGTGATGGACTATGGCCTGACCCTTCTCTTAATGAGAAGAGGCCCGTGCCCAGCAGTGGGACAGTTTAATACAGGGCTGATATTATTATACTAAAATTGTAATACATAAATGTATGTGCAATTAAAAAAAATAGTAATATTTCGTTAAGATATTATTATAATACTAGATGTGCCCGCAGTTTCACCCGCGTTTATGATTACTGCGCCACCCTCGTGGGTCATAGCGTGATGTTTATAGCCTTCCTCGATAAATGAGCTATCCAACACTAAAAGAATTTTTCAATTCGGACCAGTAGTTCCTGAGATTGGCGCGTTCAAACAAACAAACACTCCGGCTTTATAATATTAGTATAGATTACCTGTAGCTACAACTTATATTTTTAGTTTTGTATAATAATAATAATATAATAATATTCTACCACATTCACACAACACCATCTAGCCCAAACTAAGCAGAGCTTGTACTATGGGTACTAGACAATGGATAAACATACATATATAGCTTTTTTTTTGTAAATACATACATATTATACATAGAAACACCCAGGCCAAGACAAACATCCATGTTCATGCACACAAATGTTTGACTTGTGCGGGAATCGAACCCGCGACCTCAGGCGTGGCAGTCGGTTACACTAACCACTACGCCATCGAGGCCGACATTTATATACTTTTATTATGCACCTATTATATTTATCTACACGTTTGGATCCTTATATGGCATATTAAGTATTTTATAATCGTCCACTTACTTACTACGACGTGGATACACACTATTATCCAGTTAATTCCATTGAAATATTCCACAGATTAGAATATAAATATTATCGCTACAAAACAACTCGTCTATACTATTACGACCAATAAGGAAATACTGGAGATTAAAGGTCTGTTCACATAGACCGGCTCGGAGAGCATCGGCCGGCGCTCTTCTTTTCACACAGACCGGCACGAGTTAATACGCTTGGAACTGGCCGGCGCCGACCAAACGGTTTCACAAGAGCACTGTTAGAGCGGATGCGCTCGGAGCCGAGCCGGTGCTCTACAAGGGTGGTATACCTCTAGTTCCGCGCAGTGTCCTAAATGACTTGGATTCCGGACTCCTAGTTCATGCTAATTGAATTATAGTCTCAGGATAGCGTCATTGTCGCGACTCATTTACAGCGCTACATTGTCTCGTTTCACGTCTAGGAATGAGTCGTTCATACAAACACATTTAGATTTACATGAACTACCCATGACTACGGCTGTCGGCGTGACATGGCGCACGCGGGTCGCGGAGCGAGAGAGGACGCAATCGGAGCCGAGCGCTGCTCAAGCTCGACATCAGAGGCAGCCGGTCGGCTCTTCTTATTATTTCACACTAAGCGCATTAGGCATTCTGAATAACAAAAGAAGTGAAATGTCAAAATAAACCTTATTACAATTATTCAAAACTCTGTTTTAAACGTAATAAAAATCTGCTCTCCTCTCCTAACCGGTCTGTGTGAACGGACCTTAACAGGAGAAACGCAATATTTATTTTATATGTGTGTGAGTACCAGTCTATCTATCAATGGCGACTTATTCACTTCTAGTACCAGGTCTATGATATCTCACCATTCACGTACTTACCACATAATGCACGCTCTATTAGACTTAATAGAAATATGACTAACTACGGTACTAAATAGCAAACTTCGCAGAAATATTAGATACACTTCCTTATTTACGTAGGTGGTGCTTCAAAACACGCAAGAGCCTTTAACACATTCAACGTCGAGCCGTTCACAAATTGCCGCGTAAAATATTTTTCTATTATGTCTGCTATATGGCATTCATACATACATACATAGATTCACGCCTGTTTCCCAGAAGGGTAAGCAGAGACTACAGATTTCCATTCAATAAGCATTCAATGTGTTAAAAACAGTTCGTTTTACTATAACGGTATAGGCAGCGGCTTTGCTGTGTCCTGACATGTCCATGAGCAGCGGTTACCACTTTCCATCAGGTGGGCCACTTGCTCGTCTGTCAACAATGGCAATAAAACTAAATAAAAAATATAAGTTTGGTTCGTTATTTCCCACTTGATGGTAGTAGCAGTACTTATTAACTTTTTTTTTCTTTTTTTTTTCTTTATTTATTTTGGGATTTTTATCCATAGGGATATGTCAATCCCATTGTACCTTATAGCTAGATACACACATTAAAATTAAAAGTACACTGTTAGATATAACTAGAGATACAACTATAGATTAGATACTAGATACTTATTTACTTTTAAAAAGTGTTTTGAACATGAGCTTAAAATTTATCAAAATTTGTGCCTATTAAATTTTTTATACGGTAACCAAAAATCTTTAAAACTAAAGAAAATGCAAGACTATTTTCCTTTCATCCCTGAAAACCCGCACAAAATTGTTAGGTACCTCACTGAGATTGAATAAGCATGACACTTTAAAACCATTTGTATAAAAGCTTACCCCAGACAGGAGCAAATGTTTGCTTCTATACGCGTTCAGTTCTGCACAAGTAAATATTTGCTTCTACAACAATCAAATACGCGCTGCGCGCTGTCAAGTTGGAAAATAGCTGCCCGAAGCACAGCTTCGAATCGTTTGCGGAGGTACAATTAAAATAAACTGCTTTATTTATACGTCGACATGAAAATTAAACGGAAAATATATGGCGAAATTGCGTTGTGTGAAACAGCAACACTTAGTTGTGTTCTTCCCATATATCATTGAATGTAAAACACACTGAGATATAATCATACAATAATTGCCTATAATCTCTTGTTTGTAATATATTATTACGAGGTTCTGCATCATTTGTTATTTGTAAACAATATCTTTATAATAACATCTACGTTTCAAAATATCTTGTAACAAATTATTCAAACTAAAAGGTGTGTCACAATCCCATATCATCGGGTCGTAAGCGGTTGTAAGTCTTGTGGCCACAGCTTGTGTTTTAAGTGGGACCGTTTTGTATTAAGAGAAAATTTATGAGTATATCCGAGTAGGGTGCATGGGTATATCCAGGGATTGTACGCAAACCAACTCACCTACAAAAGCAACTGCGTCCTATAACAGACTGCAGCTAAATTACCTTGTGCTGTCTTACTGCAGTTATTAAGATTTCTAGGACCTCTTTGTACTACCTACTCGAGCAGCGATAGCTCAGTGGGGAGACCAACAGACTGCAATGCAGAGGGTTTCGGGTTCGAACCCACGTCGCGCACCTTTGACTTTCGGCAGTTATAGGACTTTTCGAAATGATGTGCGTATTGATTGACAATTTTCGCCTGCTCCGTGCCTCGGAAAGTACGTTAAGCCGTTGGTCCCGGCTACCATGAACATCTATGACAGTCGTTATTGGGAGAGTGTCGACACAAAAGATTCCACTGGGTCGAAGTGTCGCCGGTCTACACTGACTGGCCTCCACATAAGATGAGATAAGATACTACTTACTCTCGTAACACACAATGGCTGCTATTTTGAATAGGCAGCAACTCGTGACGAATACCTGTAGTAAGCATAGCCTATCTGTAGTAAGCATAGCCTATGTATCCGCTTACAATCGGTTAGACCGTATTTTTGTTCGCCATTTAAGAAGCATACAAATCATCATCCTCTTGCCCTGGTCCCAATTTATTTGGGGTCGGCGCAGTATGTCCTTCGCTTCCATACTTCTCTGTCACCCGTCATCTGATCATTTACCCCTTTTCCCTTTCATATCCATCCTCCCACAGTCCATTCATCTTTTCCTTGGTCTTCCTCTCCCGTTTCGTCCCTCTACCCTCATATTCATCACTTGCTCACCTACATACTCTTTGCATAACATGTCCATACGAAACCAAACGATTTCCTTTCACCTTCTCGTCTATGGGCACCAATTTTAACTTTACACTTTTTTTAAGCATACAAACTGGAGATTAATTTGACGGTAGCGAAGGCGGATTCGGTTTTCGCTTTCGCTTCTCCCCACATACTCAGAAATTATTCTTAAACAGCTTGATGTTACTTATTTTTATGGTGAACTAAGTAGTCGTGTTACTGTCATTAAGTTTTTTATGTACAATTGTTAGATGTGAAAGCTTGTAATTGGCCATAGTTTAATTATAGTATCTTATTTAAACTGTTAACTAGCTGTAAGTTTTCTAAACTTGAAAATAAAATAAAATGCCTTCTGTGTCTATCCAATTTGTAGTCTAACAGACCAACGCCATCATCTAAGCAATACTAGTCATATCTACGTATGTATATACTGCCGTCACAAGGGAAAAAGAAGTACATGCCAAAAAAAAAATATTTTAAATATACTGGCAGATGCGTCTTTTTATACTGATGCCAAATAGGTAAAAACCTTAATCCTAACTTAATATTATAAAAGCGAAAATGAGTTTGTTTGTTTGTTTGTTACCTTTTCACGCCTAAACCACTGAATCGATCATCCTGAAATTTTGCATATACGTTGTCAGGTGTACAGAAACGGACATGGGCTATCTTTCTTCCCGAAAAAAATTACTGTTTCCGAGGAAAACAATAATAACGTTCTTATGATAATAGATGGCGCCACATGTCTTTCGAATAATGAGTGAATTATATTATTACAAGCAGAGTACAACTCGAATTGATTGTCAAATTCTAAATTAACGCGAGCGAAGCAAAAGCTAGTATTAAATAAAATAATATTTTTCCTTATGAAGGCAGTTTAGTATTCGCTATTATTAGCAGACGTCCCTCAGACCCCGTGACACGTGGTCACATTACTCATACGTCGTCTGTCACTGCGTCGCCGGTGGCCGGTACACGCACCTCGTACAAATCATATGTTTTAAAGTACATATGAAAAATCGATATGCACTTTGCCACTATCGTTGTTTGAGAGACTATTGTTGTAATGCTTTGGATGTGGTATTCTATTAGAGGTAGTATTAAACTGTTCCTCAATTTTTTGCCTTTGTTCCACCAAAAATACTAATTGAACACCAAAATATGCTGACTAAAATATTTTAAAGAGATCAAACTAAGTCGACGGAGCTCCGCTTAGCGGGGCTCCTATTTTTGGGTGGGTTTGAGAAGGAACCTAACATAACCTAACCCTTCCGAGACGGAATGCAGTGATTTGAGGCGTATAGGTGCTCGTTATGATATATTTTAGTGAGCATAATTAGCTGTGCAATTAGTATTTTTGGTGGTCATTATATTTAATCCTTTTTATTAATAAAACAGTGGATGATTCACTTTCATGAATTAAGCGCTCTCCAGTAATTAACTCTAGATATAATCAAATTCAAAAAGCATTTATTTATATTCATAAAATCATGTAATCATTTATTTATATATATATATATATAGGTTAGTGAGTTTGCTAAGTTACTGAAGCTATATTTAGGTTAGTTGCTAGGTTCAGGTAATGGGTTAAGCCTATGAGACCTGCAAGAAACTCACGGCCATACTATATAATGCAACATGAAACAGAATAGAGTTAAAGTGCCCACAATAAATACATAATATCAATGATTTAAATAATAAATTATAATTCCAAACAAAAGTCGTCAACGGATTAAATAAATACGGATAGTAATTTTAATAAGTGTTCAAAAGATAATTTCAACATTATGGATATAGCAATTTCATTTATAAAACAAACCATGACGTCATATGTATATAAAAGTGTTCTTAAGACTTTGAGTGCCGCCATGGTTACCAGGTGACCACGTACAATAAAGTTTCTATTGTGTCTACGGATTGGCGCTTATAGTGTTAAAAAGAAAATATGTTGCCGAATATCCATTAACACTTACAAATAGCTACGAAACTATGACTAATTAACCCAATATTGTAAAAACGAACGACAACGTCACACGCTCAACAAATTTTCGAAAGCACAAAACAAATGTCAGCTCTGCTTAAGTACCGCATCCAATTTTATTTTTACAGCGCACATCGCGTACCCGCTTTCGTCTCCATTATTTAGGCATTTGTAACCGTCACGGACACAATACTGCTGATTGGCCCTTCAACTTAAGACAGAACCTAACACACCGTTATATCTTGACCTGTAACACCCAGAACAATTGAACTAAGCCGCCGCACATTTGTAACAGTTACAAAGCTCTTGCATTCTGGTCGATGTATCTACACCACCATTACACCTTGACCTCTAACAGCCGGAACATCTGAACGAATATTTCATACATTTGTCCCACTCGAGGGGTCTACAAGTTCTGGATGGTCGGTATTAATATTTATTAGGAGAAAGCCTACTTGTGCCTTTGTTTGTTTAATTTTTTTCTACGGAATGTTAACTAGTTGTAATGGTACGTTGATTGAGAGACAATTAGCTACTGAATATACATACAATAAGGAAATGCCTTCATGTCTTTAAAATTATGAGGTTAATTTGCGTGTGCGCATTCTGAATAACGTTTTACGACTAAAATATACTAGTTGCGGTGCCTGACTTTTGCCGCGTAATATACGACTAAGGTTGATACGCAATTCTATAACGGATAGCGCTATGAATATGATATCCTTTTTTTTTATTATGTTTCGATAGCTCAGTGGGAAGACGAGCAGACTGCAATGCAGAGGGTCTCGGGTTCGAACCCACGTCGCGCACCTCTGACTTTCGGAAGTTATATGATTTTTCGAAATTATGTGCGTATTGATTGACAATTATTGCCTGCTCCGTGCCTCGGAGAGCACGTTAAGCCGTCGGTCCCGGCTGCCATGAACATCTATGGCAGTCGTTATTGGGAAGTCAGTGCCCTCTAATATCCTGACACTGGTCTAGCCTTAGGGCATCGTTAGCCTTCGGGTTGCGGAGGTCAGATGGCAGTCGCTCCGTGTAAAAACTGATATCCAGTCAAATCCGGTTAGACTAGAAAGCTGAACCCAAGTGACTTGGGAATAATAAAGGCTAGCGGGAAGAAAGATGCAGTTTTGATATGGTTACACCATTCTGCCGAATTATTTTGAGTATAAAGTATATCTTGTGTATGGAACTGGTACTATGAAATTGCGTTACTATACAATAACAAAGGAATTTCGGTTATCTTTTTCTTTAGGAATAGTTCAGGTTTCCAATACAAGGGCCGTCGGTAGTCTTCTCTATAAGCAGTATATTATCTTTTTACCTAAATAAAAATATTCCATTATGATGATCTCATGGTTTAGGTGTTATAGCTCGGGAAAGTACCGATTGTAAGGTCTCTAATGGTTCAACACCTGTATTTTAACAGGTTTCCTGTCCGAATCACAATATCAATCACATATCGGCCTCGATGGCGTAGTGGTTAGTGTAACCGACTGCCGCGACTGAGGTCGCGGGTTCGATTCCCGCACAAGTCAAACATTTGTGTGCATGAACATGGATGTTTGTTTTGGTCTGGGTGTTTCTATGTATAATATGTGTTTATCCATTGTCTAGTACCCATAGTACAAACTCTGCTTAGTTTGGGCTAGGTGGTGTTGTGTGTATGTGGTAGAAATTTATATGATACATAATAGATTTTCTATTGTGTCTATCACGGGACAGCGAATGATAACCCATTCGCTGTCCCGTGAGTTAGTATTTTTTATCTATTCTATTCCACATCACACACTGCTATAACATATAGCAAACGTTATAACTATCTGTATGACAAAGCGCTAGAAATACCTGAGCTGGAACTTCATCCACTAATTAATAAGCAATTAAGATTTTTTTTTCATTCAGCTTTGAATGCACATGGCAATGATAAACATAGGCTAGAGTGGATGGCCCTTAGGGGTCTGGAACACTCCAAGAAATTCATTGCAACCAGAGCCACGGGCTTCACTCAGAAGTTTTGCGGGTATAACAAGAGCCAAATAAGCCTGCTCACAGGAGCGTTAACTGGTCATTTTGGCACCAACGACTTCCTGTGCAGATTGAGATTGGCGAACAATTTGATTTGCAGAGCCTGTGGTGAACAGGACGAGTCCATATCACACCTACTGTGTGAATGTGATGCGTTGGCTGGACTAAGGATGGGTCTGATGGGATTGGCATATCCGAACCCTGAAGACTTCAGGCTTCTTCCTCTGAAGTGTGCGCTGCGACTGATGCAGTACATTCATAGGGAGATAGCTAAGGGATAGATCTCGGGGCCGACACAAAGGATCCCACTGGGTCGAAGTGTCGCCGGTCTACACTGACTGGCTCCCGAATAAGATAAGATAAGAACCTTTTAAAAAACGTGGCATTTAAATTTTACGTAGACAAAGCCACGGGCATAAGCTAGTCATACCTCAGGTACGTTATAACCAAAAGAGGAAATACTTGCGTAATTACAAACTTCCATATAAAGCTAATCAAAGGGAAAGCTAATAGAAATTTTATGGTCAAAAAACCGTGTTTATGACTGCCTTTTTTATGGGAAAACAATGACAAACGGCAGTTCACCCCACGCTTAGCCCAAAGATGGGCAAAAACTCGTATCGAACAATAAAAGGTGGACTATTTATATTTGTACGTAATTTATAACGGTCATTTGAATAATAACTGGTGTTTGTTAAGGCATTTAATTTATTCTATGGCGGACTGGCGGCTTTGCGGCAACGGATTTAGAGCGGTAAAGAACCAATTAAATTGTACTGGTGGACAAAATGTGTATGTTTGCGGTTACACTTTTAAAATATCAGCCCTGTATTAAACTGTCCCACTGCTGGGCACGGGTCCCTTTTCAGTGTTCATTAAAAGCATTACAAATACTTTTCTATTGTTTATATGACTTATAACTTCATAAACGCCGTGAGATCCAACTCAACTATCGCTACTCTAATACTGTAACAATAAACTAGACGACTTAATCCTTAATCTCTGTGCAATTAGCGCATAATCTGTATCCCAGTACCCAGTCGCCGTTCTCTACCCTAGATATAATAATGGCGCCATTTTTATCTTAGTTATAAAAAGTGGCGCCTTGTACTTAGTGTCTCATTTTTGTCTTTTGTATTGAAATAGAAGATAAAGATGTAATTGTTGTTCTTGTTTCAGAGATCGAAGCGGCGGAGGCTTGTAAATGGCTCCGAGCGGCCGGCTTCCCGCAGTATGCGCAGATGTACGAAGGTAAGATCTTTCAAATTACTTTTTTCAAAGGCCTGACTCATCTATACTAATATTATAAAGCTGAAGAGTTAGTTTTTTTGTTTGAACGCGCTAATCTCAGGAACTACTGGTTCGAATTGAAGAATTCTTTTAGTGTTGGATAGCCTATTTATCGAGGCAGGCTATAGGCTATATAACATCACGCTACAATCCACGGGGGCTACACAGTAACTATTAACGCGAGTTAAACCGCGGGCATATCTAGTAACTGATATATAGTTATGAAATCTTAAACGTAATAAATTAACATTAGTATGACAGGATATTAGTCGAACATTGATAAGCGTATTAGTGATTAGTCTTTACAAAATATCAAATTGGTTGATCCGTCATTTGTAGGTATATATTTGAACATTCTTGTCAAATGTCAAATGAATGTTAAATGAAAATTAATGAAAATTAACAATTAATTATATTCTCACACCAATCGTTAATTGGATAGACTAACTATTAGGTCGATTATTAAATTCTATTACCTAACGATCAATTCGATTATAGCGACGTGATTCGATATGAAATGTATTTAAAAATCATTTCGACAGCCAGCTTAACGTAATTAATATAAAAGCAATTAACGAGTGGATAAAATCATATAGCTTATTGTTTTGTGAAGCTCAGAAAGGTAGGTACTTATAATATACTAGATGTTCCCGCGGTTTCACCCGCGTTTATCGTTACTGCGCCGCCCCCGTGGGTCGTAGCGTGATGTTATGTAGCCTATAGACTTCCTCGATAAATAGGCTATCCAACACTAAAAGATTTTTTCAAATCGAACCAGTAGTTCCTGAGATTAGCGCGTTCAAACAAACAAACAAACAAACTCTTCAGCTTTATAATATTAGTATAGATTAAGCATATTCAATAGGTAATTTAAAATTGTTAAGTTATCTGTAAGGTCTCAATTGGTCCTTAAACATCAGTTACATAGAGATTCTGTCATTATTAATGATGATTCAAAGGTAAAGTTATCCTAGTTAGGTATTGGGTGTATCTTTTTAAGACCCAAGAATATATTCCTGGCCTTAAAATACAGTTTGTTAAAACATATATTTCTGTATCTAGTTTAAAACAATATTATTAAGATCTCGCTTCATTGTTGAACTGTAATTGTGTCTTAACCCTGCAAGTGCGTTCGCGCAATATTAATCTAAGACTAGTAAATCACAACTTTCATTCTAACATATCTACAGATACAAGGAAGGGGTTTCCAAGAAATACGCCCTATTAAGGACAGTCCCGGAATAAAGTGCAGTCCCGACCTGTCCCAACGAATCTATTAATCATACTTACTAGTCAATGCGCGGTTTGTCCTATATTTTAGATATACGGCGTGGTTTAAAATGCTACCTTATGCAAATTTTTGGAGGAAATATTTTGTTGGTATGAATTCTAATAAGATAATATAAAGTTACTAGCTTTTGCTCGCGGCTTTGCTCGCGTTAATTTAGAATTTGACAATCAATTCGGTTTGTACTCTGCTTGTAATAATATAATTCAATCATGATTCGAAAGACACGTGGCGCCATCTATTATCATAAGAACGTTATTGTTGTTTTCCTCGAAAACATTAATTTTATTCGAGATGAAAGGTAGCCGTTTCTGTACACCTGACAATGTATATGCAAAATTTCAGAATGATCGGTTCAGAGGTTTAGGCGTGAAAAGGTAACAAACAAACAAACTCATTTTCGCTTTTATAATATTAGTTAGGAGTTAAAATTGCACATTGTGTTTTTATTGCGGCGTTTCAGTCACTTTGACGACTGCGAAGTGTAAAGTGTTTAAAAGAAAAATTTAAAGAATTACGTTTGAATTTGTATATTACTATCAGAAGGCATATAAACTTCTTCAGCCGAACGATATTAATATCATTCATCATCATTTAGCATTACACAGTCGTTTTAATTTCGAAGAATGAAGAATGAAATAAATGTAGAAAATTTGTGATTACTTTACTTTAAAAATATTTTGCTACTTTTTGTTTAGAATATTCTTTCATAAAATAAATAGTGTATCATAAAAGAAAATTGAAAAATAAACTATCTTTCTCATTCCAAACTTATTTTCAGAAAAATGTTCTTTGTCTACGATAGCTTCAAAGACCAAAGAAAATAGTTTATTATACATATAAGTTATAAAAACGAATACCTATAATATAAAGATAGAGCATGAGTAGGTATATCCAGTGAAGCTCTCTGTCAGCATGTAGTTAGTTCATCGTTAGCTGAAAAACTTAATCTAGCTAGGATACAGCAGACGAATTTCCAGGTGCTGTGTCGCAAACTGGCAAAATCTAGGTCCAGAACCGATTTATGAAAGGTTCGTTAATTGGTTGACAAAGCTACATGTATGACAATACTTGATATCTCATATTGCCTTTAAACTTATGCGAACTTCTACAATATGTAGTTTTCAATGTAACTTTAAAAAGAGATGCCAATAAGACAAGTGGTGGTAGTAATAGGGTTGTTTCGTAGGAATAAAAACGAACCCAGTATATGGCTCGAATCCACGTTACTCAATGTATTGACACTAGTAAAGTTATTTCTTAAACTGCTACGCCAGTATAAACGCTAGGTGTCAAATTACATGCTTGCTGTCGATCTCGTGATCATACAATATAACATTGCACCTTGCCTGAACGATTTTATACTTTGCTACAAGAAAAATACGGTATAGTCGTTAGTCGAAAATGTGGCGTTGCAACTCAACATTTCCATACTTTGCTGTAAAAAATATTCGGGCTATTCAGCTGTTTGGCCACGCGTAGCTTTCACACGCAGTGATATACACAGACAGGTCAAAATAAATACAAAAGATAATAGAGAAGTGAAACATGCTGTAGCAGTCAGCCGGTAACGAAGCTCAGCTGGCCAGATGAAGCCAAATCCCACTCAATTGATCGCCATTCTACATTTATTAATGAACGAGTACTGTGGATATTCCTTATTTTATTTAACTTTAATAATATCATCAAATCAATCTTATGAATTATTTATGTGATACTTATGAACGTGACTTGGCTTCTTTCAATATCGAGCATGGCGCATGGGAGAAGCTTGCAGAAGATAGAGACCGGTGGAGAAACTTGGTTACGCAAGGCATGAAGCTCCAAGATAGAGTATAGTTCGACAAGCTTGCTGAAAAGAGGACTAAAAGGCACGAAAGCGACAACCTTCCATCAAGTCCTTCAGTCGCGATATGCGTATGCTCTGTTTGCCGTCGATCTTGCCGCTCTAGAATTGGACTAAATAGTCACTTCAAGAAATGTTTAAAACAATCACGCAATGCTTAAAAAATCTTAAATAGATGAAAAGGCCAATAAATAGATGAACGTCAAAGTTTATATTTTGAAATTCATACTTTGTGGAAGCTTATACTTTGTTACCAAAATTAAATGATTTTGATATTAGTTTTGACATTTCACGATTTGACACGTTGGTTGCTAGCAGGGCGATACTCTGACATATTTTGTACACTTTATAAGCGACTGCTTCTCTGGCGTAGTAGTAGAGAATAAAGACTACTGTTGTGCATATGATCTCGGGTTCGATACCCGGTTCAGAATATGTGATTGGGTTTATCTATCAAGAAATTCTCAGTACCTAGCAGTACGGGGTCTGAAACTGTGCCTTAAATACTGTTAAAGAAACGCCCCTTTTTACGTGCTACTTAAAAAGTTGTGAATACAGTACATATTTGCCTACCCCTTCTGATATATTATAAGCGTGAGGTTACGTACGTATTTAACGTTTAGAATTATGAAAAAAAAAGATGGGGCATTCTTTGGGGACTGCCGATAGATGTGAAAACTTTAATCCTTGATCATAAACACTTCTTTATAAACCAAATTATAATGCAAAAATAATTCAAAAATGGAAAGCGTTCGGTGAAGATGACGCGAGTTCCATGATAAAAAAAAATAAAAATAAAAAGGGGCAGATCGGATGCTAGTTCCTGATACTCTCTTAGGGGTTCAAAATTTCGTTATATTTTGTGTAGGACGCACCTTTTCTGAGATATTGTTAATATTCTAAAATAATTCAAAAATGGCAAGCGAGGAGGCGTGACGATGACGCGAGTTCTATGATTTTTGTTCACACAAGAAATGCTCAACGCGCCTAAAGAAGTTTTCACTTAAAAACATTACATCAAGATAAGAACTAAACCGACAAGCGTATCCTCTCTATGACAGCTAGATATACATGTGTGTGTTAACAATATAAAGTAAATTATCCTTTAATTGATCCAAAAGGACTACGCAGCACATCCCTTATTGTGTTGTGACGCAGATACCCCATAATGGAATGGAATCCATTCTCCAAATATGGAACCAGACGTTTTTATTCCGATATGACCCTTGGGTGAATAAATAATTAAATTAGATGGACGTCAAAGGACATTGATATGCGCCTTTTTATTTTTAAATTCCATCTTGTTTTGTCTGTCATCGTGGTTTTATTTTTGTATAATACGTAAATAGGTAGACTGTGTTTGTCACTTAAAAAAACTAACATTCTGATTTTAAACGCTGGCTGTATAATTAAATACCTTTGTCTGATCGCCGATTCCCGCCAAAAGACGGCACATATAATACAACAAAAATGTAGGTAATTCGAAACCCGACAAATATGGAATACAATAAAAGCATTAAAATAAAAATGCATAAATCCTTAAAACACACGTTTCACTAATCGCCTATATCCATTACTGTGTCAATATTTTTTAAAACCGATAAATGCTCCTTATAATATTCCAAACATTTTCAACCTTATCGTTATAAAAATAAGCTACAAATTCTTTTGTATGGTTTTTATGACGAATATTTTCAAGGTCTTTATCATAATCTCAGATAAGGTAGTACATAAAAATGTAAAGCAGAGAGCTCTGTTTACATTTGAGTGCCATCTTCTGAACCGTAATCACGATAAAACGTAACAATTTCGTGATAATATTCTGTGAAAAGGTGTGATTTTTCTTGTAACACTTGTGTGACTCATTTAAATACTGTGTACTTGTTTTTAGTGATATATCAGATTACAGTGATAGCTGGGATTGTGATCAGTTTTGAATTCGACAGTGCATTGGGACAAATAATGGTGAAAAAACGTGAGTAGAACAAATATATTTTTGGTGATAACCGTTTTTAATTTTGAAAACAGTTGATTCTAATCATCGCCCACGTAAATACCTTCTCTATTAGAAGACAAATGAAATGAAACTTAAAATTTATACAGCATGAAAATTCACCTTCTGCATGTACAATACCTACAATATTCTTACTTCTTTTCAACATAAGCCAAAACTTATTTTATATTACTTTGGTCTTCTATGTTGTTATGACACGGCAAGATTACAATACGATCTTCAGAGAAAATACTCGTGATCGTTATTATTAAATAATTATGATTTATACATGGTTTAAGCAAAGAAAGCAGAGCACTTATATGGATATAAAAAGTCAGTATCTTCTCTAGCTTCATAAATAACCTAACAAATCCAATATAATAATATCTAGACATAATGAAAAAGTATTGTGTCAGGACGCTGGCGTTCCAACGTCGACTTAGGAATATTAGTAAGCTCAAGTAAAATTATAATATGAGTCAGCAATTGACAAATATCATTTCTCTACAAAATAGAATTATTATCCTCAACTCACTCGATTCTGAGAACATTCGTATAATCATTTATACGTTCGTATGAACTTGTTTAAAAGTTAAGTCTTGCAATATCCTTGGGATTTCCTTCTATAAAACTCTAGCTTTTATAGAAATTATCGCACCATTGTCTTAGTAGTTTTATCTATCCTTGATCAGACCTGGTTTTTACGTATTATAATACTATCTTTTCCTTTTACGTAAAGCAAAGTTTTCCTTGTATGACGAACCAATAATCAGAGTCGCATTTGGAGTTATAAAATAATGTTTCGAAACCTTAACTTTATGGAAAAGATAAAAAATCATGTATTACACTGTAATAAGTTTTGGTTTGAATGTTTTATAGTTAAACGGAAGGTATTAAACTAAATTTATGATTGTAATTAAATTCTGGCTTATTAACATCGCGTTTTTGTTTTCAAATAATTTATTGCTTTTTATTATTAGGTATAAAATAAACTGTAGAACCTGAAAGAAAGCAATAAAGTAACACATAAACAGCTTAATTGCACTTGGATTAATTACTTAGTATTACATTGCAAATAAACGATTAAAGGAAATAAATGTAATAAATAGTTACATTTATTTCCTATAACTTGAAATAAATCCAATTTATTGAAGGTATATCTATACTCATATAATAAAAAAGAAAGATTTGTTTGTAATTATAAACTTTGAAACTACTGAACCGGTTAAATCATTTTTTTACCGTTGAAAATTTACATAGACTATATAACATCACTCCACGGGGGCGGAGTATATTACAAAATCACAAAATAGTTTTATAACGTACGAAAGATGTTGCAAATGCCGTGAATTGCATTGTTGACATAATATGTATCTTCTTTTTTTTTTGTATATGATTAAGATACCAAACAATAATCGTTGAGCAGCGATAGCTCAGTGGGGAGACCAACAGACTGCAATGCAGAGGGCTCGGGTTCGAACCCACGTCGCGCACCTCTGACTTTCGGAAGTTATATGACTTTTCGAAATTATGTGCGTATTGATTAACAATTATCGCCTGCTTCGTGCTTCGGAGAGCACGTTAAGCCGACGGTCCCGGCTGCCATGAACATCTATGGCAGTCGTTATTGGGAGAATGTCGACACAAAAGATCCCACTGGGTCGAAGTGTCGCCGGTCTGCACTGACTGGCCCCCACATAACATAAGATAAGATAGCAAACAAAAATTCGGCACGGCAAACGGTAAATGTTTACCGCAGCTTATACCTAGCCTATACCGAAGCACTAGCACGTTACCAGACTTTAAAATTAGCGCTGGCCGTGCTGGCATAGCAAAGAGTGCAAGTCACCCTGGTATCCTTATCACAGTCCAGCATGTCATTAAAGAGCCTAAAAATCCTACTCATTACAGGAACTTAACAGAGAGTTCCTTGACTCCGATCTTCCTCATGGTAGGACTACTCCTTTCAAACTGCTGTAGTATACGCCGAATCTCAGGTATAAAAGGAGAACCCGCTGAGCCTCACCTATCAAGCCTCCGCCTCCGATACTTTTAAATCCAAGCATAAGTATAATCATTTATTTATTTATACTAATATTATAAAGCTGAAAAGTTTGTTTCTTTGAACGCGCTAATCTCAGGAACTACTGGTTCGATTTGAAAAAATATTTTAGTGTTGGATAGCCTATTTATCTAGGAAGGCTATAGGCTATATAACATCACGCTACGACGCACGGGGGCGGTGCAGTGACGAGAAACGTGGGTGAAACCGCGGGAATATCTAGTCGAAGCATAAGTATAATAGTTTATTTATAAGTTTATAAATTAAATATATTACGGTATGGAGTTAGAAAAACGCCATCAAACAGTAATTTATTTTTAAACTAAACACGCAATTGCTACTTGAATTTACAAAAAACATCAACAATGGAAAGCTAGTTTGTTCTGTTACACATATTAAATTTTTATTGGGTATATAAAAATTCCGGACCTTCATTATTCTTCTGTTTACCTTCTAAACTAGTTTCCAAACGATATACAATGATTCACAAAAAATATAACAATAAATAAACGGACTGTTCGAATGACATAATCTAAGATATTTTGCTAAAAACAGGTTTTTTTTAGTGAAAGTACACGCCCACCCATTAAAGCCCACAAACATTAGTATGGTCAAAATAAATGATCGTTTACGTCATCCTAAGTCAAACAAAATGTAACTGATTAACCTTATCTGTTAAACAGGTAAAATATTTTTTGAAAATGACTAAATTCCAACCGAAGTGAACTCTACAATTTACAATAAGAATGCCTGTTTGACACTTAGTGACACGGACAATATTACGTCTGCAACCCATTAGTAAAATATTTAAGCAATTATGAACCATACGGTAATAAAATAAGGATTAGTTTTTGTATTAATGATGCGATAAACATAAAATGGTGATGCATCAGGGTTGCCAATAGGGGGTCGGTATCCCTGACAGAGTAAACTTATCCGTCAAAATATTTTTTGTCGTATTAGTTCAGGTAGAAGTGTGCAGTATGCAATACGTGCCTTTGCCTCGTAACGGACAGTCCGCTCGGTAACTGTGAATTCGAAATTCAAAAAATGATTTTATTTGTTTTGTGCCAGTGCTAAATTGTTTTGTTTGTCAAAAATTATGTATGGTAAGCGTTATTTTTTTATTGTTTATCGTATTTATGCGAAGTAAATATTGGGTTATTTGCCCGTTTATTTTGAATGTATTAATATGTTTATTGGTACTGTGCTGTTGTTATGACTTTATACTAATTACGTAAATGTGTTCCATATTTGAATATTTAAATTTTTGTTGCTCAATCACACCCGAACCGCTTAACGGATTATAATAAAATTTTGTAGGTAGTTGAATAACTTGAAACATACAGCAAACATGTAGTATTAAAGAAATGTGGACGAAGTCACGGGTAATAAATAGTTACTAATAAATAGTTAGTAATAAATATGCATAATACTATTCTCATTTATGTGTTACGTGACCATGAGCACGCTCCGCACTGTCAAATTAATAACAAGAGACAACTTCATATCGGTAATGAGTGGAACAAAATATCTGATGCAAGTAAATATTTATCTTAAAAATGTCAAGATAAATGTAAATAGAAAACTTTGAGAGATATAGGTATTGAATACCTATTTTAGATTACATAAAACGAATTAAAATCTTTATTGAAATTAAACTACTATATATGGATTTTAGCGCGTTGTTTATTTGACTCATTCTGCGTAAATAGAAACACCCATTATTAAATTATGTTCGGGTACTTTGAAATAACTACGCTGGAACATTGAGACAACTACCATCTTAGTCTCCCCGTGACCATGGCTGCTGAAAAGCAACCGAAATGTCGGGAAAAGTGTAAACATAAATATAAATAGTATAATAGTATAGTAATAGTATAAATAGTTTAAATAGCTTCAATGATTTAATTAGCTTAAAAATTAGTAAAGTTTAATAGTAATAGTGGTGTAACAGTTTTCAAAATGTTGTAATGAAGTGTCAAATAAACAACGCGATAAAATCCGTATATATGTAGTAGTTTAATTTCAATGAATAACATTCGCGTAAACAGAAGACAATATTATATTAAAATCTTTATTTAATAATACTGTTCACTTAAAACGAAAATTATATTTTTATAGGGTACGTAGAATAACATAGAATATTTTAAATTGAATTCAAAAATGGAAGCGGTTCTAAATTCGATCCGTACGCTTTTTGTATGTTTTGATAAAATAGAGTATTTTACGAAAATGGCGGATATTCTCAATTATGCTCGTATTTTTCGTCAATATGATGGCATTACTTTTAACGAGTCAATCAATACCTTCAGGGTGGTCTCATTTTAAATATTTGATTAAGATCTTGGCTTAGCCAGCAAAAACGCTGGAATTATTGCGAGCATACACAATTTAATAAGGAATCACAAATTCGTTCGGTTTATATTAGTCTATCATAATAATGCCAATCCATCTAATGGTAAGCATTTATTGTTAATCCCAACTAATATTATAAATAAAAAATGAAAATGAGAAATAAAAATGCGAAATGAAAATGAGAAATGAAAATGAAAAATGAAAATGAGAAATGAAAATGAAAATTTATTTATTACTAAAGAAAATAAGAATTAGAATGTAAGTTTGTTTGTCACGCTATCACACCGTTACTACCCGACCGATTTACATGAAATTTCACATACACGTTGCCAGGAGAACAGAAAAGGACATAGAGTACATTTTTTATCCAAAAAAAGTAATGTTCCGGAGGGACGGGCATTAGTCATAACCTACATTTAAGCAAGCGAAGCTCTGAGCAAAATCTAGTCTAATAAAAACACCATCCCAATCATTGGCATTGTGAAGGTGGAAAATTCTGCTGAGAAACAGTAGGTGTTCTCGTGTCTTATTTAAGCCACATCGGAAAACGTAGGCGACAGATAGTAAAACGCTTCTAAGCAATGCATTTGAATATGTTTATCTTATTTGATTTCAAGCACAATGGCTGACTAAGTACGTGCGTCGGTCATTCAAACCGCTGTGCTCATCACTTAGCACTGTTAGTGGTATGATGTTCGGTATGATGTCATTTGAATGGCGTTTATGTGTTTGGATTGATGTTGTGATTCTCGTAGGTGGGACCGTGGTTCGTTCAATGCGTTTTATGACGTCATACTCTGGGGGACTGCTACCTCTTGTTTTATAAGGAGAGGTAGAGATTATGAGATCACCTTGTGATCAGATTTTGCTTTGCTGTTGTATTTTAAAACACATATCGCCATAGAGTAGGTAGACGTGAATTAAAACCACATTTCGTCAACTAACGTGGTCCGATTGAGACCAAAAGCTATAGGTCTAGATATCGTACTGCTTAAAAGAATTTATTGATGGAAAATTCAATAACACTGTGTGGCCCAAAAATCAAACCTGAGATCTTAGCTAACAGTAATTGAACCACTAACGCTGCGTCACCGATACTCTCTAGAACATAATAATATACATATTTATTATGTGTCCCTGTGTTTAAGGCATCATTTAGCTTCAGACAGATTCCATTTAGTACAAAACATAGCTATGAAAACCCGCATTATACAACATTTTATTACTAAAACATTTCTTGACAAATTAACCATCTAGAATTCGAATTAGTCAATAAGTTTGCTTGCTAGCTTTGCAGTCAAGATTACTTTTACATTATTTTACGTTGGCAGATAATTCAAAATAATAATTGTTAAGAGGAAACACTAAGGGCGAGAGAATTGAAAAATAGGTATTTGTAAAATCTATTGCTGTCGCGCAGTGCCATGTATAAGTATTATGAGCGCGATAGAGACAACTGCAGCTTGGACCGAAAATAACTATTAAAAGTACACAAAATTAACGTTTCGTAGGCCCCTGATTCCTTCTCCAAAACTTCACCGTTTTAACTACTTTTTCCATTAAAAATTAAAGAAAGACTGACCGTGTTCCTGTTTTCCTTTTTTATATAATCTAATAAAATTTGTTTTCTTGATGTTTGAACACAGCGGAAAATCTGGTCAATTTTTGAGGTTTTTGAAGGCTCATGTCTCTTTTACTAATTAATTTATGAAAATAGGAAAGCATAGGGACATGGCCCATTCATTTTTTGGAAAAAAATTATTGCTCTACTGGCATTATCCAGGAAAGAATCGGGGGACTACGTTTGTATGGAAAAACGGCTGTTGTGTTTCCTCTTAAGATTGGCTACCACGTCCGTAATTCAGTTTGGAGGGCATTATTGTTATACGTACAATGTTGACTACTATAGGAGTTCAGGACAGATGCCAAGGCTTACAGTCCCATACGATCACATCATACCTCCGTGGCGCAGCGGTAGTGAATGCGACTACTGTGCGTGAGGTCTCGGGTTCGAATCCCGGATCGGGCCAACAAAAAGTTATTTGGTTTTTCTGTTTAGAAATCTCAATAGCAGCCCGGAGTTAGGCAGTTGGCGGTGTTAGACACCCCCGTGCCTCGGAAAGCACGTAAAGTCGTTGATCCTGCGCCCAATCTCGCTCCGGTCGTGTCGGATTACCGTCCCATCGCATCATAAGAGTTAGGGAACAGAGAGTGCACTTGTGTTTGCGCACACGCTTGTGCACTATAATATCTCCTGCGCAGATGGCTAGTCTCCGTTAAGACTGGCCGCCGTGATCGAAATTCGGTTTGGAGGACATTATTATTATATTACATCCTACGATCCATTTATAATTTTCGTCACACCAGCATCTATATTTTATCATCGACATAAAACTCGTGACGTCAAACACATGTATCTAATATTTCACGTGTCGCCCGTACACAAACGGCTCTATTTGAATATTGCTGTAACATCAGAACCGCCCTTGACCCTCATAAAGATCAATTTGATACGGTTACATATAAAATCTCCACACGTGACATAAAATTGTACGAGCCATAAATAGTTGTTCCCGATCCAGGTGTTTTTTGGGTCTGTTGTTTGAATTTTTGTAAAGTTACGTAGGCATGGACGATTACAAATTTAAAAAAATTATATACCATGCCATAACCCGAGTATTGTAATTACTGTTACAACTATTACATTAAACCATATTGAACTTGTAGGTATTATATATACTAATATTATAAAGCTGATGTGTTTGTTTGTTTGAACGCGCTAATCTCACGAACTACTGGTCCGAATTGAAATTTTTTTTAGTATTGCATAGCCCATTTATAATATAACTAGTTTTCACCCGCGGCTTCGCTCGCGTAAATGTAGGTTAGGTTAGGTTAGGTTTGCAGGAGTTATTTTTTTTGGATGAAACGTACCCTATGTCCTATTCTGTACCCCTGACAACGTGTATGCAAAATTTCATGTTGATCGGTTGAGTAATTAAGGCGTGAAAGCAACTCATTTTCGCATTTATAATATTAGTTAGGATATATACATATATAATATGACGCTACGACCAATAGCAGCGGAGCAGCAATGAAAAATGTTACAAAAACGGGGAAAATTCTCTCATGTGACGCAGGCGAAGCTGCGCGGTACGCTAGTTTTAATATATATATCAACAAAACAACGAATATATATCAGCGAAAAAGGATAAATAGAAAACGTCGTATGATTATTCTCGAATATAATGCACTTTAACCTTCATTCATCTATTCAAATAGTTCCATATCAGAATGGAGCGCTGCCTCCATTGCAAATTGCAGTCAATAGCATTACAACTGCAACGATTGGCTTGCAATCTATGAATGAACAGTGACCATCTGCTTACCTGATTCATGGGCGACGCGTGCCTCCTGCCAGCTGTCTCTCACATCTTGCTATAATTATAATGTTGCCCGTGCAGATAACTTCGTTACACAAACATTTCTATAAGCAATTGAGTAAACATTCGCATATTTTGGTAGTTTTAAAATAATTTTAATCCTGCTGCTATCTAAACTTTTGCCTTGAAATCGCCTCAGAAGTTTAAAATATTAATTAACTGACATGTAAATAAATAAGTCTATTTGTAAGAATTGGCGCCAGTATAAGAGAATCAGGATTTCTATTTTATCTATTTGAAATATCGGTGTGATAAATTACTGGATTGACATACGATATATTTTAGAGGTCCACGAATAGGGAGCGAGCCTAATATACAAGACAAGTTGTCAGTCTCCTTTCTGCTACTAAGAATTTCCTTTCCGAAAGCTGTATAGCACTTTACTTGACACGGGAACCGAAATCAATACTTTCAAACCGTACTCAAACATACACGCAATCTTATGCCAGAAGAACAGGTATAACTAATATATAACTAACTCATATGGACTATGTCCGAAATAAATGTTTTTTATTATTTTATATTATTATATAATAATAATAATAATAACCGACTGCCATGCCTGAGGTCGCGGGTTCGATTCCCGCACAAATCAAACATTTGTGTGCATGAACATGGGTGTTTGTCTTGGTCTGGGTGTTTCTTTGTATAAGATGTATGTGTTTACAAAAAAATAGTATATATGTATGTTTATCCATTGTCTAGTACCCATAATACAAGCTTTGCTTAGTTTAGGCTAGATGGTGTTGTGTGTATGTGATAGAATATTATTATTATATTATAATACTATTCTCATTTATGTGTTACGACTTACGTGACCATGAGCACGCTCCGCACTGTCAATTTCTATATATAATATGTAAGTATTTACAAAAAAAAAGTATATATGTATGTTTATCCATGGTCTAGTACCCATAGTACAAGCTCTGCATAGTTTGAGCTAGATGGTGTGTATGTGATAGAATATTATGATTTATTTACGTACTACGTAATACGTTAGGAAAATACCTGGCCCTTTGGGAGGCTTACACGGAGACATGGGTCCAACGTGAAGAGGCTCTTCGAGAGTTTTAATCCAAGGTGGGATGGAACACCTACAGCGGCACTAGCCGCAGCAGGCGTAGGACTATTGCTACGTATGGGTATGGGTGTTTGATGGACTGTTATATTGGTAACTATGGATGATAAAACGGCGTTTGCCCGGAATACTCTAATAGCATCAATCGAATGGACAGACGGTGACTCGCCAACTCACTAGATGAGCGCCCTGAATAGCTAGCATACTATGCCCTCCGGTATCGCGTTAGTCTCATGAGGAGATAACGACTGTCCCATTATAATTAGTAACAGGAGACAACTTCATATCGGTAACGAGTCTAACAAAATATCTGATGTAAATATGGATATTTATCTATTTAGTTGAACGTCTCTGCTTAACCCAATTAGCTTTAGCAAAGCTTGAAGATAAACAAACGCCACATTGTCTGCCATTGTAGCGCATGAGTACGTAACATACATAATGAATTGATTGTTTGTGCCCGAGTGCATCGTTTCCACAATCCAATTGAGCCCAGATGTAGATCTAAGGTCAGTGCTTGTATGTACCTACTGTGTACCAAATGCGAGGTCTATGGTTTAAAGGATGAGTGAAACGCGATCGGATCGGATTTTATACCGATTTTACAATAACTAAAAGATTGACTGTTAAAGCATGGTGTAAAATCCTATTGAAATTCCAATAAGAAGCCTATAGGATTATAATTAAAGAATTTAAACATTGACTTTCGATGTAGCGATACCAAATGCGGGTTCGATTCTCAGTTAAGTTAATGGCACTGTGGATATAAGGTACCTTTCATCCAGAAAAATACATATTTCTGAGGGATTAGAATTTATTGACAAAAACTAAATTAACGCGTGGAGAGCCGCGAGCAATCTCCAGTATTGCATATTTCAGTAAATTCAACCTAACATCATCATCCTCTTGTCCTGGTCCCAATTTATTTGGGATCGGCGTAGTATGTCCTTCGCTTCCATACTTTTCTATCACTCGTCATCTGATCATTATACCCATTTCCCTTTCATATCCATCCTCACACAATCCATCCATATTTTCCTTGACCCTAACAAAAACAATATTTAAATAATTTACATAAAATACTAGGAATCCAAACAAAAATACTTGAGCTATTAAAAGGGCTACACCTCCCACTTGTCACATACAACAGATGCCTTGAAGCGAGTCGGCCAAGGTTAGCTCTCATACGCATGTGTTACTACAAATAAACTTATAAGAGTGTTGATTGAATGTTACTCAACCGAACCACCTACTTATCGGATAAACTAAATACACACTAATACTTATTTATTAATTTAGAATTTGACAATCAATTCGGGTTGTACTCTGCTTGTAATAATATAATTCAGTAATGATTCTAAAGACACGTGGCGCCATCTATTATCATAAGAACGTTATTGTTATTTTTCTCGGGAGCAGTAACTTTTTTCGGGATGAAAGGTAGTCTATGTCCGTTTCTGTACACCTGACAACGTATATGCAAAATTTCAGGATGATCGGTTTAGTGGTTTAGGCGTGAAAAGGTAACAAACAAACAAACTCATTTTCGATTTTATAATATTAGTTAGGATATCGACATTTAAAGGCTGCCAATGTTTTCTTTAAAAGCCTCTCCCACGCTAGCAATAATTGCCATTTTAGGCGTTTAAAAACAATCAAATACAGACTCAAGAAACACCCAGATTAAGAACAATAGGTACTATTCGTAGAACACACAAAATTTTGTCCCATCTGGGGATCGAACGACACTCAGAACACTAACAGTGGCGCAGTACACACTTAAACCCTTACGACATTCGTGTAGTCATTTTGTTTTGATTGTATTCATTACTTGAGTCAATACGACCTAACGATTGCAATAATTTTAATATTGAATGGTCATCCATCCTAACATTTGTCCGTGACTACGTCACTTGACCTCATATATCGCTTTGCGTCAGCTACTTGAACTAAGAACTAAGTACTGTCCATCCTATTGAGAAGTTATGTTAGTTGTTTAACAAGATTAGATCATTCCTGTTCACTTTTGGAGATACGCCTCCATTGATCTCCATTCTTGGATGTGTTGCGTCTTACGATCCGCCATTTTCCTAGTATGTTGAAGTTAGTTTGCAGTTTATACAGATTAGGCGTTTATAGCTGCGGCTACCTCGTTAGATGACATAACATCACGGCTTTATCTCTTTAAAGGTAAGGCAGCAGTGTACATTTCACGTGTAGGTTTCGAGTAATAGGAGACGAGCTTATTGCTCTTTACTAAGTCCAAACTTGGCAGTGCTATTCGTTACAATCTTTCAGAAGACAGACATAACTCTCTTTCTCTCTTCCTGGTTAGGTATCACACACGGTGGAGGGATCAGTCTTCACTATTTTAGCTGTCCCCTTCACACTGTCCTTGACATCGTCACCAGACAGCTTGCTTTCTGATCTCTCATGTCTTACACTACTACATATTTCCACCAAAGATGACAGACCATGAGATAAAAGAAATAAAAATGGTTGGTCTGTAGTGTGAATTTTGTGGCGGAAGTCTAGATGCTTCTTTGATTGTGTGGGATAAGTTCCTACTTTAATTGCAAAATCGGATAGGTAGTTCTATCAGCTAATTTGGTCAGTCTTCAGGTCAGTCAGATCTTCTTTACAACATATTTTTATAATACATACAATAAGACATACATAGTCATAGAGAATACGCACACATGTGCCAGCTATGGTTTTGAGAGTCCATCCAATAACTGTTTGCCTGCCCCGGCAATCAAATCTGAGAACTTAAGCACAGCAATCGCGCATACCACTGCAACGATACAACATGTAAATAATAAATGCACAAGTCACAACCGCGAGAGATTTGGGTCGGTATGAAAGACATTTATTAGAAATGACGTAGAATGGGTAAGAGGATTTAATGCACTGCACTCTGAATATTGTATGAAGATGTTCATGTCCGTGTATTGTTAAGTATTATACATATTTACCTCTTTACATATACGGATAATCAAGAACTAATAATAATGTAACATTAAGTTTACGTAGATTACATCAATACAATTGTAGAAATGTTGATATCAATTAATAAGCCATTAATTGATCGTCGAGTCGGTTGTTTGAATGTTTGTAAGGTCTCTCGCGACACTGGAGATATACCTAGTGTGAAAGTTGTCTTTTGAGAAAAGAATTTCTTAGTGGTATAAAAAATTACAAGCCAAGAAAATATAGCTTAAAATTCATGCTTAGCAAACAGCAATATCGTAGACGATCATAAAAGTTAGTCATGAGTTGTAAGTGTCAATTGAAACACATAAAATATAAATGAAGTGCAAGTACTGTGACGCAAGGCTTATGATCAAAGGATCCGATCACTGTGAGAATATGAGGATTAATTCGTGTTAATGACTCGACCTTCGTTAGCCTAGCTTATAACTAATAGTCACTAATTAGTCGGCATTATTTTTATTGCATCGTTAACCTTATTGGGTAGGAGTATGGTGTCAGTCGAGTACATAGCTAGTTATATAATAATAATAATAATATTCTACCACATACACACAACACCATCTAGCCCAAACTAAGCAGAGCTTGTACTATGGGTACTAGACAATGGATAAATATACATAATTATATACTTTTTTGAAGTGAAATCTTCTTTAGCGGCGTTGTGCACTTTTTTTGTGATGAGTAAAAAATGTTAAACTCGCGTCAGGACACGTGACCTGATCGAAAATTCGTAAGACGGAGGGAGAATTGTCATATTTGCGCAATAAATGAATATTGTATTTTATCACATAAATGATAGTACTTTTATTCTGATAATTAAAGCAATTCGTGCAAAATTATTCTCTAACCATTCCAAAATATCAAAAATGCACAACGTTAATATTCAAGTTTTCACTTCTGCCGGCACTCCCGGAGTGCAACCCGTTGTTTTTGTTTTGTAAATACCTACGTATATATTATATATAGCATTAAGTCATGACATTTTGTGCATCATAATGCACAATAATACATATTGTCCGAATTTTGAGTAATAATAATAATATCTAATATTTATTTGCATCAAGCATCAAGTATTATTATATATTATCATGAAGATAAAAATGTTACAATAATTGTTAAAATATGTAGCACATGTCTTGCTTAACATAGCATGCGATACATTTGAGACAGCCTGTTTGAGAGTGCCAGAGGCCCAATCACCCTCTTTCCCCCTTCCCGCTCCTTCTCCTTCCCACTTCCTTTTTATCTTCTTCCTTTCCTAAAATGTCGGCAACGCGCAAGTGATGCCTCTGGTGTTGCAGGCGTCCATAGGCTACGGTGACCACTCACCATCAGGTGGGCCGCCGTATGCTTGTTTACCACCTTGGTTGTATAAAAAAAACCTACCATTCAGAAACAAAAATTAGTGAAGCCTCGGGCAAGAATTAGAATTATTTAATTTGATAAACAATATTTACTTTGTTTCTTGTAAACAAACAGGCGGAAGCGATAGGCTAATATAATAAGGAAAAGTTATTTATGTTTTTATTGGAATGCAGATAATTAGTAATTGAGTGATAATACGAATCGATAACACAGACAATAATGACCAGGTTTCGTAATTTAGCACGATTATGTATTATCTGTAATCGGCTCAGTTGATTTTATGATTCATACTGTTCAAAAATGTCTTGGAATCTTGTAATATAATATTTACTGATGATTTTCGAAGACCAACAAACATGCATGAAGAATGTTATGTAAGTAAAAATTGTTGAATAATATCATAAAAGTCTATGACAAGATTGCGAAAAATATATTCGTACACACTGCCAAGTCACGAGTTTCCTTCTTCCTTCAATCCTGGGTCCATCAAGCGGGACGTGAAACAGCACCTCAGGCCGGAACGCAGAGCCAAGCAGATCACTTACGGCTTAATTTTAAAAAGCCAGACTATAAGAGTCTCCTACTACACGCATAGCGCCCTGAGATCCTATTAACCATTTTTGAAAATACTACTTACTTCAAAGTGAGAAAAGTTCGCTCTTGCCGCATCTATACGCATCGAACGCTATTGCATTTTTCAACACTTTTAATAAAGTTCTATGCTCCATAAAATCTGCGCATAACGCAAATGTAAATTAAGACGTCTATAG
This sequence comes from Catocala sponsa, assembly GCA_963564715.1. Taxonomy (NCBI): domain Eukaryota; kingdom Metazoa; phylum Arthropoda; class Insecta; order Lepidoptera; family Erebidae; genus Catocala; species Catocala sponsa. The sequence goes on from OY751347.1 coordinate 954,387, forward strand.
ACGTAAACAAAATATTTCGATGCATAGCGGGCAGCGCATTTAGACGCGGCTATTCCTATCCCATCTATTCTTATGATGTTATCATGATTTGATCTGTAAAAATGTTTGCTCAATTGATGAATTTACTGCAAAATTTTCTTAAGATTAGTTACATCAGTAATCCGCGTGCAAAATCAGCAAACGCTCATTATATTTTTACTAGACTTTGCCCGTGGTTTCGCATGCGTAAATTTAGGTTAGGTTAGCGACAGTAGCATTTTTCTTGATGATAAGTACCGTATGCCCTTTTCTGTACCCTTGAAAACGTGTACGCTAAATTTCATAATGATCGGTCGAGTCGTTAAGGCGTGAAAGCGTAACAAACAAGCAAACAAACTCACATTCGCATTAATAATTTTGACATACATACTATTTAAGTAGGTATGTATTACATCTTAATATTTCCAAATAGAAAGACAATCGCTTTGTGGCTTATATACTTCGTTTTAATATTTCAATGACCTACCTTAGAAACTTAGAAACAGCCTGAAACACAGGTCTCTGACCTAGTTCAAGTTATAAAATGTAAAAACAGACTTTATAAACAAGACTTTTTGTGTCTAATTTCTAAATTGTAAAATGTTTTCCTTTAGATTGAATATAGTTTTAATGTGAATTTAATACAATAAGTAGCCTGTAATGTGTTTTGTAAAGACTTTTATTTATTTATTGAATAAAAATTAATTCGTATATTTTTAAATAATAAATCCTACAATCATTGAATTACAATTTATTTGCTTTTTAAATTCTAATTAGTAACGTAAGTAAATTGTATTATAAATGTATTTTATTAAAACATCGGTATCAAGATTATTTCAACTAAAGCATTTAATTTAAAACAAACATAATAATTGGTTTAAATAAATTTTATTTAGATCAAATCTGTTTCTATTTTCTCAATAAATAGAAACATAGCATTTGACTTCTAAAAGGCCTCTACTTAAATATGAAAACTTACCAACAAGATGTAACTTAAGCTCATTCGATTTTGGTCTGTATTACAAAAGAAGATGTATAATTAATTTTAGGCTTAGGATCCTCGGCTAATAGAACGGTACGTCATAATCCATGTGGTCTGAGGTCTGGGTATCGCTTTGTCACAGTTAATTAATACTCACTAGCATTAATTACCTTCGTGTATCAATCATGCCGTCGGGGTAAGTTGTATACATACTCGTAGGTAACATACATAATTATATATAAATATAAGTAGTTACCAATAGACGTTACACTCTATAATAATTTGTTAAATATGCGTAAAATACCGCACAGAAATATAATGATATAATAATAATACAAACTATGATTAGAAGTACTACAAAACAATATGCGAGAAATAGCCTACCTATACAAATATTTAAAGAATACATTTAATGTACCGTCGAAGGAAACGCAGGCAATTTTTTTTTTATTCTACGGATGTGGCAAACTGGCATACGGCCCACCTGATATTAAGTGATCACCGTAGCCTATGGACGCCTGCAACACCAGAGGCATCACCTGCGCGTTACCGACCCTTTAGGAAAGGAAGTGGAAAGGAGAAGGAGCGGGAAGGGGGAAAGGGGGTACTTGGGCTTCCGGCACTCTCACTCACCGAACGAAACACAACAGTAGGAATACTGCTATTTCACGTCGATATTCTGTGAGAGGGTAGTCCTTCCCCGGTCGAGCCGGCCATTCATGCTGAAATCAGTGAGGCTCTACTACAATTTTAGTTATAACAAATACTTATTCTATTCAATCACATATAAATTAATTCTATTGAAGTTTTGCGAAGAAATGTTTAATTTAATTTGTTATACAGGCAATAAATTAAAAGTAGTCTAAATCATTTATTTTGGTGATGTTAGATTGATTTTTAAATACCCGATCTCACATAATATAGGTTTTCCCATCATTATCTGAGTCATGTTTTCATCTTAAACCCTCATAAACTGACTACGAATTTTGCTACCCGTTTTAGCTATTGTAAGTATTGCAACCTTTCAAACGGTGGTTTTCCAACTTTGTATTTGTCTTAACCAAAATCTTAAAATGGAGGCTCGTGACAACAATCACGTACGTCATGGCGTATCTCTCTGTTGTGTTTAATATCTTTGTCGATTTAAATTATCTATCTAGTTCAATCAAATACAATATGTCAGCTTATCATTCGCGAGTCGTCAAACTGGCTGGGAGCCACGCAGTGCGAAAATAACGTCACACGTGGAAAGAGAAACAACACAAGCTGTTGTAATATTTTTGTGACTTGTTTATATTTTTGTGTGTAGTGTATTTTGTTTTAAAAAGTGTTTAAATAGAAGTGAATGATTGGTGGTACTCTAAGCTTTGAACGCTTTTAGAAAACTTTACCCCGAATCTGAAATGAATGTAAAATGGTGAAAGATTTTCTTAATTGTAGTTATTATAATAAACTCTGACTGACTCTGTGTTATAGTGAACTTTAAAAGTAATTCACGATTTAATAGTGTCAACCATTTTCCGTAATAACAAAAATGACGGAGAAATCGTTCTACGAGTCAAAAAGTGACGGTTGAATTTGCCGGAATTCGAAACTTTTTATCAAGACTTTCCAAAATTCTATTGCAAACTCTTTCTACGATTCTAATCTACCTATATATACATTATGGAATATAGAATTAGAAGTAAGACATCTGACAATATACTGTGGCGGCTATGTTGTTTGAACTCTAACGTTTATAAAGCTGAGAGTAAAATGCAGCTGCTCAACATCAACGGATCTCTGCATAGCTGGATGGAAACCAAAACGGTCAAGAAACGAAATAACAAAAAGAAGTATTCATCACTTCTAGGTAAATGTTTACGTTTTTGTGTGTTATCTTAGGCTGTACACAAATTCATGTTAGATTAGGTTAGTGATACATTAATCTATATATATAAAACCCTCCCGTACTGACAGACAACGCACAGCCGAAACTACTGAACGCAAGAAGTTGAAATTTGACATGTATGTTCCTTGGGTACTGTAGGGATGCACTAAGAAGGGATTTCCCGAAATTCCCACGGGATTGGGAAGAAATTGATAAATAAAAAAACATGTGCGGGCGAAGCTGCGGGCATCCTCTAGTTATGTATACTTTATTACCGAAAATAGCTAGCTTTCTTGATAGTAGAAATATTTTTTTTATCTCATATTGATGTTGAATTATTTTGATATTTATCACACAGAATCGTAACTAATATTATAAATGCTAATGTAAGTTTGTTTGTTTGTAACGCTTTCACGCCTTGACTGAAAATAAATCATCATTAAATTTTGCATACACATTGTCAGGGGTATTATATAGAAAGGGACACAGCGTATGTTTTAAAATACCCAAGATAAAGTACTGTTCACGAGTGAAGCTTTGTGCAAAGCTAGTTCTTAATATATTCGAGTCAGAAGACAAACACCATAGCCCATAGTTTTGGTCTCATTGCTGTTTCTAAGAATAACCTGACTATAAACGCAATTAATGTTTGCCCAATATGCCTAAATACTTAAACACCCGTTTCAAGAGGGGTATCGCTAAGAATATTAAAATAACAATCATTGAATCGTACACAGACAAATTCACGACCTAAGGAAAAATAAAACAGTTATCTTAACTAAAGTACGTCAGAGAGCCAATAAGTTAGAATTACAACAACATTTCTCATGGTATTTTATCATTAGGGCTTAGCCGAAATAGATAACATTGTCTAAGCGCTGAGTGAAACTGAATACAAATAGGATTGAATAATTGTGTGCTTTAGATAACGGGTAACGGGATTTTTTATTCTGACCTATCGTGGCTTTAGAAAATAGGTTGAATGATTTAATTGCCTAGTTTTAATAGCATGGATAGCGAGGTGGTTAAAATCTTTTCACTGTTACTAAACGTTGTAATAAAGTCTCGATCTACTCACGTAATTAAAATACTGCCGTCATAAGAAAAAAGACGTATTTACAAAAATACATATATTTTATATAAATATACTGACAGATGCGTCTTTTTTACTGATTCCAAAAAATAATTAGATACGTCTTTTTGTCTATGACAGCAGAATATATTGTAGTTATCTATACTAATATTATAAAGCTGAAGAGATTGTTTGTTTGTTTGAACGCGCTAATCTCAGGAACTAATGTTATTATTTTAGTGTTGGGTAGCCCATTTATCGAGGACGGCTATAGGTTATATAACATCACGCTACGACCAATAGGAGCGGAGCAGCAATGAAAAATGTTGCGAAAACAGGAAAAATTCTCCTATATGAAGCAGACGGAGTTGCGCGAGACAGCTATTCTTGATATGAATATTCTTTGAAATTAAACTACTATATACGGATTTTATCGCGTTGTTTATTTGACACTTTATTAGTAAAGTTTAATAGTGATTATAGTAGTGCAACAGTTTTTCAAAATGTTGTAATAAAGTGTCAAATAAACAACGCGATAAAATCTGTATATAGTAGTTTAATTTCAATGAATAACATTCGCGTAAACAGAACACAATATTATATGAATATTCTTTATAGTTGTACCGAAAGTGAATTGGTTTAAGAGGTCGCCTCGCTACTACGTTGAGTTGTGTGGAGTGGATTCACTGACGGTACAAAAAAATTGTCATATACAAATGGTTATCCTAAGTCTAGATGTACTCTTTGCGTTGTTTGAATATTTGTAAAGATCTCTATGATACAAGAGTGATACTTAGTTTGGCAGATGTCTTTTTATAACGAAAAATGATAGTCATTGGCTCATGCATTACACCCACATTTTCACAGCTATGTTTTATGTAATAATTATATTATATAAGGTCTTAAGTAATAATTATTTTGACTAGTAATATATTATAGTGCCTTTGATCGAATAGAAACAAAACATAAGCGGCTTACTGTCCGGCGTGAATTAAGGCGAGGGCTTAAGGAAAACCTGAAAATCTGTTTATTGTTTTATCTTGAAGAAATTTGTAGTAACCATTATAACACAAACAGCTTCTAAAACACACACTGAATACTAAGCCTCTCAAAACAATCATAGTATGAATATTTTAACGGACAGATGACATTTTTAGGCACTGGTTTCGATTCCGATTAATAGGCAATATTGAAGAATATAATAGAACTACTATACACTAGAAAATAGGACGTTTAATTGTATAATAATAATAATAATAATTCTTTATTCTCTCTTCACAAATTTAGGTCTTACACTTACACTTGGTAACACTTAATTGCTAACGTTGTGAGAGACCAGAGCCAGCTGCTGATTTGCGTACAAATCTGAATTACTGGTTCTCTGGGGCCCTCCCGTCGCTAGAACTCAGGGGTTATTGTACTGGTACTGGACATTTTTATTTATCGTTTAAGAGGATAAAAATAAACATATTTCCTTTTAGTAGGTTTTTACATATGGTACATTGAAAACTAAAAATAAAAACTTAAAGATAATTAGTGACTTTTGCCAGAGTGTGTTATATGTGTAAAAGTAATTAAGAAATAAATAAATAAATAGATAAATAAATAAATAGATAAAGGTATTTGTACAGTGTTGTGTGTGTGCGAGAATGGAGATGCATTATGAACAAGCAAAGGGTAAGTTGAATAGAGCTCATTGCATAATTGTCAGCGTGCGTGCGGTTTCTTCATAGTTAAGGGTTTTTAGATAATTAGTGACAGTAACTTTGCATTTTTTATTGGTAAGGGAGTAAATATTTAATATACGATTTAATTTGTTGTATTTAAATATAATGACTCTCAAAATCGATGCTACAGAAACAGTGCATCATGTTTTTGAGCTAAAAACCAATTTCATTTTCATTTATTAGAAAATATCACGTTGGTCGATTGCCTCATCGCTGCGTGAAAAAGGAAAAGCCAACAAGCAATCATTTGTAATTATAATATTAGTAGGATATCTTCAAATTAATCTTTTAGCAGTTTAATAACGTGGCCTCAAATTTATTAGCAATGTTTCGATGGTTTTCTTAAAAAAATAATATTGTATTTATTATATACAATCTGCAATGACTGCAATTACATAATTAATTTGCGTCTGCTATATATTCTCAAAGACTATTAAAGCTTTATTGTCTACTTCTAAAGAATCTCTATCTATAAAGATAAAACTAAAACAATATAGAATAAAAAAATGCAATGGAAAGGTACTACCTATATCTCCGCGTACTTAAAAATAACTGATAACCTACTTTTTATAAAACTTTAATCTTCAGAGTCTTAACATCTGAAGTATGATAAGCTACTGACGTTAAAAATAAACCTAACATTAAAAAATCTATACAAAACAGTGCCACAATGAACGGTGAACGAAAGGAGAAAAAGCGCAATAGAACGAACGAATGAATGAAAGCGACCTGTTGCTACACAAATAGGCAAAGATACACATTGTGGGGATAGGTCCATTTACGAGTTAATCAAGTACACGGCTGAGTGGCCACGGACTTTGTGAAGTGATTTTAATTTGCACCAGAGGGCAGCTCTATCGAGTACTGACGAGCACACAAGTGTTCTTAAACATTTTAGCTGCATTTGAATCATGAGTTCTGAAATAATGAATGTCGTTGCCGCAAAGTCAATATAAAGATTAAGTGAATTTGACAACTGTAATCTCACCACTCTCACTACACCGAGTGCTGTTGGGTTCAAATCTCATACGGGCCAAAAAATTGTGCGATCTGTGGGTTACACAATTTTTTGTTTTTTCCGAGTCGAGGACCTCGCAACACAGAAATGATTCCTAGTCTTTTCCCTAGCCTTTATTATTCCCAAGTCACTTGGGATCGGCTTTCTGGTCTAACCGGATTTGACTGGATATCAGTTTTTACACGGAGCGACTGCCATCTGACCTGCGCAACCCGAAGGCTAACGATAGCCTAAGGCTAGATCAGTGTCAGAATATAAGAGGGCACTGACTTCTCAATAACGACTGTTATAGATGTTCATGGCAGCCGGGACCGACGGCTTAACATGCTCTCCGAGGCACGGAGCAGGCGATAATTGTCAATCAATACGCACACCATTTCGAAAAGTCATATAACTTCCGAAAGTCAGAGGTGCGCGACGTGGGTTCGAACGCGAGACATTGCAGTCTATTAGTATCCCCACTGAGCTATCGCTGCTTATTAACAGATAAAAAAAAATATATATTATTTCTAGTGCGAGTAGTTATATATTTGTGACGTAAATCAAATAATTATTTCAATTGATTGGTACTGAAACAAGTTTAATTCTGTTTGACTAACTTTGTTTTGATAATATCTCAAGTGTGTATTCACAGATAACATTCTTCACTTTTGAGTGTACACGTGTAACATAGTAAATGTTCATTTTTAGTTTATCAATACACATACATATCTTGTATAGCTTTCTATTTTTAACTGTAAATATTGTGCATGTATGCACAATAGGTGGCAGAATTCATACACCTTTGAGAACAATATGGAGAAATCGTTAACATGCAGAGCGATGTTTCCTTAACAGTTAAAGCGAGAGATAGTTAACTATTTAATACGCACACCGAGCAGCGATAGTTTAGTAGGGAGACCAACAGACTGCAATGCAGAGGGTCTCGGGTTCGAACCCACGTCGCGCACCTCTGACTTTCGGAAGTTATATGACTTTCCGAAATTATGTGCGTATTGATTGACAATAATCGCCTGCTCCGTGTCTCGGTAAGCACGTCAAACCGTTGGTCCCGGCTGCCATGAACATCTATGGCAGTCGTTATTGGGAGAGTGTCGACACAAAAGATCCCATTGGGTCGAAGTGTCGCCAGTCTACACTGACTGGCCTCCACATAAGATAAGATAAGATAAGATAATACGCACACCACTTCGAAAAGCCAAAGATGCGCTCCTTGAGATCGAACTCGAAATCTCTGCGTGGCAGTCCAATGGTCTCCCACAGGGGTAACGTTGCATCCTCAAGTCTTTTAAGTCTACTTAAGTCTTACTCTCTCAAGTCTTTGCCAAACTAGTTCTTTTCTACACTAGAAACCTTACTTCCAAGTAAATTAACAAATATTTAATTACGGTATAAGGACTCGGGAGTCGTAGGTACGTCGTATTCTTGCTCAATTGAATTTTGAAATAGGTACGTTATTTTGCTCACAAAAGGGAAATGCAGTTACGGCAATGCTTTTAGATGCAGACTGAGAACGTAACGGTTGCAAACTTACGTAGATATGCGCAGGCTTGCCTGACGTATTCAATTACGTTTTATAGAACAAATTGTAAACGACAACGACAAAAATACTAGTGGAAATTCAACGTTGAACAAGAACAGTAGGTATTTAGTCAACGTCTTTTAAAACCTCTTTCGTAAGAGTGTACTAGAAATGTATTCGAAAGGAAACAGCTATGTAAAACATTAAAATTAAATTCTTTAGATTTAGGTATGTTCCAAAGTGTGTTAGCTAAGCCTACTGTACTGAAGCTAAGTTAGTTTATAAATTTATATTAAATAGTATTAAAAAAATAAGTTTGTATGCATGAACCTAGATTGGTTAAAAGTCCTAATTATATAAAGAAAAAAAAATGAAAACCTCTTTCGTAAATATCTATAGCCATCAATGCTACATCTATACAATGATTTCTTGTTTTGTCCCGTATATGTAGACTTTTTATTAAATGGGTGTAACTCAAATAGTAACCTTCAAATTTCTGTAATTTTTGTATTTTATCACCCAGTTGGGCCACGTTGTGATAATAAAAAGTGTATCTCTATTTTCTACTATACAAACGCGCATACCTACATATACATACGTAAAAAGTCCTTACATAGTTGGGAACTTAATATCGAACTCGTATTCTCAAGTTTTATCCCAAGTCTTAGAAAAAGAGTGTACGAATATGCTGAATAAATACGGCTTATATTTCACTTATCACTAGATATAGTAGATATAGTAAAATATAACAGTCAAAAATAGTAAGTGATCACCAAATTGCACAGCAAAACATATTTAAAGAGATCAAAATAAGTCGACGCGGGGCTTCTATTTTTGGGTGGGTTTAAGAAGGAACCTAACATAACCTAAACCTTCCGAGACGGAATGCAGTGATTTGAGGCGTATAGGTGCTCGTTATGATAAATTTTAGTAAACATATTATGCTGAGCAATTACTATTTTTCTTGGTCATTATATTTAATCCCAATAAATACTATGAGTCAAACCCACATCTTAGGGAAAAGGGTGTATTAATTCAGTGTCAATAATAATAAAAACCACTTTTTAACGTATACAGCTAGGTGCAATATTTAAATGTCTATAAAGCTGTCTGCGACTGTACCTCGGTCGTGGTTCAATGGCGAAAGTGACAGTATTTTTATAGAATATTTTTCCATCAGTTTTTATGACGAAATGTATTATTGCCTTCCGGCTTTTGTTAATGGGAAATAAATGGAGCAATTTGCTCACGTCGCTCACGACATCACGCAATGGTGAACGAATTAAGGTTCTTTAAAGAAAACCAATGTAGCTTAGCCGTCAAGCTTTTGCCTTTTCTGCATTATTCTCTTGTGATTTGTGTAGAAATTGTTTATTATTAAACCTGCGTATCATTATTATGGCGCTGGCCTATGCTATCTTTGGTATAGCACCTCTTTTGATCACTGCTCTATAACCATACATACACAATAATCAGACTGCTAGTTCAACAGACACCACTGCCTAGATAGTGCAGAGGTTCAAGTGGTCGTTTCGCCACTGCGTAAGGTTCAAGTGGCGTGAGTTGGATCACACACGACATCTGAATTAGTTTGATCATTGATCTATCACATACACACAACACCATCTAGCCCAAACTAAGCAGAGCTTGTACTATGGGTACTAGACAATGGATAAACATACATATATACTTTTTTTGTTAACACATACATATTATACATAGAAACACCCAGACCAAGACAATCATCCATGTTCATGCACACAAACGTTTGACTTGTGCGGGAATCGAACCCGCGATCTCAGGCGTGGCAGTCGGTTACACTAACCACTACACCATCGAGGCCGCCAATTTTCAATAATTAGTTGTTCAGAATTATAGTATTATTTCTAACCATTATATCAATATTTGTACAATTTCCTGTCGCATAGATTATACATAGTTCTAAATAAAAAATCACTATCCAAATAAAAGAAAAAAAGCTATGGCTGACTCTCATCAGCTTGATCACTCACACATTCTAGCAACTTGAAATATAATCCAACACAACCTTCAAAGATCACACCTTTCACAAAGAGCCCTTGACTTATCAATTTCAAAGATAAATTCATGTTATTGCTATTGAAGAGGATAGAGAAATTAAATTTATGTCGTCGAAACCCTTCTGGCTTACATAGAAACTGTTTACGAATCTATTTACTGTCAGGCAGCTCTTATATTTACATAAACACATCTCTACTGTCTCTACAAAGCTTATTATACGCAACGAGACGACGTTTTTTATTTACTCATTAGCTTTTGCCCGCGGCTTCGCTCGCGTTAATTTAGAATTTGACAATCAATTCGGGTTGTACTCTGCTTGAATTAATGTAATTCAATCATGATTCGAAAGACACGTGGCGCCATCTATTGTCATTAAGAAAGTTTTTCTTTTTTATGAGATAGGCGGCAAACGAGCAGGCGAATCGCCTGATGGTAAGCGATTACCGCCGCCCATGGACACCCGCAACACCAGAGGAGTTACAAATGCGTTGCCGGCCTTTTAAAAAGGAGTACGCTCTTTTCTTGAAGGTTTTTCTCGTAACAGTAATTTTTTTCGAGATGAAAGGTAGCCTATGTCCGTTTCTGTACACCTGACAACGTATATGCAAAATTTCAGGATGATCGGTTCAGTGGTATAGGCGTGAAAAGGTAACAAACAAACTAACAAACTCATTTTCGCTTTTATAATATTAGTTAGGATTATGTTAAACTCCGCGGTTTTGCTCACGTAAATGTAGGTAATGTAGTAGGGTACTATTCTGGATGTAAAGTTCTCTATATCCTTTTGTACCCCTGACAACGTGTATGTAAAATTCCATGATGATCGGTCAAGTAGTTAAGGCGTGAACGCGTAACAAACAAACAAACTCACATTCTTATTTATAATATTAGTTAGGATATCTTTTAGATATATGAAAGCCTTTTTATATAGATTAATTTAACATTCAACATTTTCATAGCACAATTTAATACAATTATCTTAAGAAAAATTATCAACGCATATTCAACATTTTAATAAATACGGTAATTCACATACTTACTTAATATAATTATTTAAACTATCCACTATTGCACTTATACCTCGTATGTGTATACAGAAAAAGTCGTGTTGTAAATGTAAGTCTTGTAAGGATTGAATTATTTTACAACTATTTATATCCACTTATGCGAATACTTTTCAGCGTTTATGGTCACAAAAGTCACCTTACTCACGTAAGGTGACTTTTGTGACCATAAATGCTGAAAAGTATGCCTGGGAGCAAAGATTTAAACAAAGCTACGAAGAAAATTCGCAACTTGTTTTCAAACACTTAACGACTAAAGAAAATTGTATTATATCAGTAAGCCTTGACCCACTGTCGTAAGAGTACAATGTCGTGTCGTCAACATGTCGTGTGGTATAAAGGCGATATATAAAGCCCGTCACAGTGACCGACTACGTTAATTGGATTCGGATAAGTAATTGTGTTGTCGACGGAAGCTATTGGCTACACAGTGTACCTTCAGAATATAGGGGATGCCAATTTTGAGCCTAATTCAATATCAAGTGCTGCCTCCTTAAGGGATTTGTTTGTTATATATGGACAATATCGTTTTATTATTAACTAGCTATTGCCCGCGGCTTCGCTCGCGTTAATTTAGAATTTGACAATCAATTCGGATTGTACTCTGCTTGTAATAATATAATTCAATCATGATTAGAAAGACACGTGGCGCCATCTATTATCATAAGAACGTTTTTGTTGATTTCCTCGGGAACAGTACTTTTTTTCGGGATGAAAGGTAGCCTATGTCCGTTTCTGTACACCTGACAACTTATATGCAAAATTTCAGGATGATCGGTTCAGTGGTTTAGGCGTGAAAAGGTAACAAACAAACAAACTCATTTCCGCTTTTATAATATTAGTTAGGAAGTTAGGATTAGGATAGTGTTGGTTACTTCACTTTAGAATTATTGGCTAATATTAAGAATTATGGACTGGATTTGTCGTAAGTTTTTATGGTTTTTAGTATCGATATTTTAAGATGCTCTACTAGTCAGAGAGGAAAGATGTTTTCACAGCTTTAGGGGTACTAAGTGTGAGATTATTTATATAGAAAATCAAAAAGTAAAAGGTATTTAAGTAAAATATAATGTATATATATAGGCCACAATAATAATTAGGAATTCAAAAATTGCATCGAAGTGTCAAAATCAAAAATAATTTATCAGTCAAAATAAAATAAATACCTTAAATAAACGAATTTCAATGAAATCTAAGCTTTCATAGTCAAACATTCAATCTGTAATTGAGTGCAAAGCGGAAAATAATTTAAACAACTACTCCAAAAAATAGCTTCGATATCAAATTTCCAAGTGGACAATGTTCGCAGGCTTCAGGGCCAAAATCTCGAACCATTTTCTAATTAACACTTAAAACAAAACCTTGTCCCTTTATTTGCCCTTCTAACTTGTACACTTGAGGCTAAACGACACCCCTTTAACGTTTTAATTAAAATCTCGACTAAACGTCATGAATATTTTTTGATCCATTTTTACTTTACCTCAAGTGAAAAATCTGGAGGAAACCCGTTTCAACGGAAAACCTTTAATAAAACGTCAACGTAAAATAATTTTGTTTTACACAAAAGTTTGAGGTTGAAAAATTCGGTATTTCGGTATGAAAAATTGAACTGACTGGCACGAAGCTGTATCAGGTATGACGTCTTCTGCTGTTATTAAACGATAAACCTGTAAAGCGTTCTTTTAAGACTTTCATTTTTAGATTTTTGTTACATTCATTTTCTTTTTTTAATATTGTTTACAAATTGAGTAATAAAAAATAAGTTTGCAATATTTTGGATAAATTGCTTAAATAATAAAATTTGTTAATGGAAATAGAAAATAAGCAAGCTGCCTCGGTGTCGCCGGCGTAACGATTGTATTTCCGATTGTTGTGCATGAAGACCCGGGTTTGATGGGGGAGTATTATTAGCCAATAACAAATGATTTTAGAAGATATAGCCGTATTTTCTCAAATAATTTTTATAAAATAATACGGATGCTAGAACTTGCTCTGATAGACGGCAATTTTGACCCCTTACTACGAGGAGCCTAAAACCATACCAGCGAAATGTGTCATAAAAATCTGCTTACCACTTTCACGATATAAGCGTAAGACTATATAATAGTAATGCTTCAAGTAAAATAATACAAGTTGAAATAGTAAATCATCAGTACTATAGATTTATGATCGAAATTAATCATTCCCTCAATAAACATTACCACACTATCTTTTTTATTATTTAACGCAAGTTTTGACGGTAAACACACAGAGCCAAACAACAAAAAATTTACAAATACTAGTATGACAACCGTGGGTACCCAAACAAGTACAAAAACGTCCAAAACATTCACATTCCTCCAGGCATCCTCTACATATTACCATTTAAAGAAGCTTTGTCGCAAACAAAAGTAAATTTACAAGTGAACTGTCGTCAAGAATACTAACAGATGAACAAAAGGCGCCTGCTTCACATTCTCGTGTCAACTTGTCACTCACAAACTTACTTGAATATATATATGTACTTAGATCCGCACTGGAATTGCAGCACTTTGACTGGTTTGATAGTATTGTCTAGTTCTATCAAAAATGAATTCGAATTATCGAAAATAAATTCGGACTATTCGATAATTATATGGGGTTACTGATTATAATTCGAATTATAATCTAGTATTCGAAACTTGGTTTGACGATGACATGATTAATCGATCACGCTGATGATGTTCTTCTTCGAAGCGGACAAATTTATTCAATGGTTTCCGCGTGATTAACAAATGTCCAAATATCTCTATAAACTGCGAAATTTATGGCATTATTATGGTTTTGACATTATGTCTAATACAGTCCATAGTTACTCTGAACATAATAATATAAATAATAAAGATCTAAACATTATAATAATATTACATTTGATAAAACGTCAATTTTGGAACTATAACTTCATATCACATAGCGACAAAGTTTTGGTAGTTGCTTGTAGTTTCACAAATAATATAGTTTCCAAGCTACAAGCGTCAATAATATCGGTTCAAGTTACCGAAACTGTGTGTTTGATGTCAATTGAACATACCATTACTTACCACCTTATAATTAACAAATATTTTTGTTATTTTATAGTTTACAAAGTTCCCCATGACACAAGTGTTATCTGTATTGGATGAGTTGACTAGAATTTTGACAAGTAGCAAGGAATATTTAAAAACTGCTATCTAATCAAACATCCAAACATACGTGCCTTCCGAAGCAACGAGATGCTTAATAAATGCCAGTAATGACATAAGTTAAATTAATTTACGTACTTCTTTGCACTCTCTGCGTATGTAATTAAACCCCGAAGCAAAGGTTTCCTTCATTGTCCATATGACAATGAAAGTCAAACAAATTTTCATAAATCCTTCAAATCCCTTTCAAAAGCCAACTTACCTTTTGAAAGAGATAATTATCCATATTTTGTTGCTATGTTTAGTATTCTCGTAAAAAAGGTATGAGTATTTGGCCTTCTACCAAGCACTGCTTTAAGATTCCATGTTTCTCTTGAAATTTTCCTGATAGAAACAACTGGGCTCGGTCCGGAAATCGAACTCTAATTTGACGTCATAATCGCATGCGCCCACGGTTACACAACAGGACCAAAGAAGGTGTCCAGTCAAAATCTGTGAATATGGGTCATGTTACGTCAAAAATCAACCTTTTCAAGAGCAAATTTTCCCATAAATAACTGACAATATATATGAAAGCAACCCTCCACTGGTTTAGGCTTTGATTTAGGATAAAAGCGAGAGCATTCAAGTGTACAATTCACAGTCCGCCGACCGCGCGCTAATTTTAAACACCGCTCGACGAAGGTTGTGTACACTGCCGTGCAATTTAAACGGCACAGTGTACGGTTGACGAAACTGTTTTATTACATGAGCTGTTCACGTGTTTATTATTTGTTTGTTTGTGTTAATATTAATGGAAATTTAATAAAAATACATAATCGCAAAAGCAAAGTATTCTTATATAAAAATTAAGCTGCCGTATGTTTGGGACCGCAAAACTTGAAAAGTAGTCGATGGATTGTCTTGAAATTTTAAAACAATATTGCATTTCTATGTAAGCGTGTTTTTGTATGATGTTATATCGAAATTGTCACGGGAACGTAAAATTAAAAATAACAGACTGAGCAACGGTAAAATGTGGCCAAGTTATGAATTATATATTTCTAAACTTAAACTCTTACCTAAGACCACCTCTAAGTGAGACCTAAGAGTATATATATAATACCAGCCCTGTATTAAACTGTCCCACTGCTGGGCACGGGCTTCTTTTCAGTGTGAGAAGGGTTAGGCGTTAGGCTATAATCCACCACGCTGGCCTAGTACGGATTGGCAGACTTCACATATCTTCGGGAACATTATGGAGAACTCTCAGAAATACAGGTTTCCGATGTTTTCCTTCGCCGTTAAAGCGAGCGATAATTAACTATTTAATACACACAACTTTGAAAAGTCAGAGATGCGCGCCTTGGGATCGAACTCGAGGCCTCTGCGTGGCAGTATAACGGTTTCCTACTAGGCTATCACTGCTGTTGACCTAAGAGTAGTATTATATTTTTTTCTGGAGTTCTGTTTGCATATATTTTCACTTCCCATTTTGTACAATTTTTACTACGGTACCGAGTGTACAATACCGTGCAAAAATACAACCCAGCAAAATACCAGACTGTTATGAAAAGTAAGATTTAGCAGCACGCAATATTTCCCTGATGATTTCGGAATGAAAGAGCAGTTTCTTTCATTTTGAATATGGCACAGCTGCTGCTTTTATTTTAATGTGTGCATGTAAAATAATGAATCTTTAAATACTCTGAATAAAATGAGAGCATTGTTTGCGATTACTTTAGTTTTGACTACATTCATATTTTATGATTTATATATTTGGATGATTATAAATAAATAAATAAATATTCTACCACATACACACAACACCATCTAGCCCAAAATCAGCAGAGCTTGTACTATGGGTACTAGACAATGGATAAATATACATATATATATATATATATATATATATATATATATATATATATATATATATATATATATATATATATATATATATATTATTTGTAAATACATACATATTACATATAGAAGCAACCAGACCAAGACAAACATCCATGTTCATGCACACAAATGTTTGGCTTGCCGTTAACTCAATATATAAGAATTGTTCGTCGTTTTATAACAGTTGAATTATAACGATATCTAAAAGTCTACAGCTTTGTTAAGCGGCAAACACGTGACCTTTAAAACAAAATCCGAACTAAACATTACGAATAAAACTTCACACTAGAATAATATTTTACTTATTTCAGCAAACAATTTCATAAATATGCAAATTCATCTGTTTTTGCACCGTGTTTATATTTAGCAAACAATTTGTGGCAAATTATTATGTGTGCACACGTTATGTTATCTATTTAGAAACTTTAGTTTAGTGGTTCTATTATTTTACCAACAATTATTTAAAGGCAAACTTCAAATCATTTATTGATTTAGTTTACAAAGTAAGTTTTATTAATGACAAAGGTTCATATTTAGTCGATTAAATTATTATATAATGTTTAAATATAGCAACCTATGAGATGATCCAGGAAGGAAATTCAAGATTGAACTTCGCATTTGTCGGCCTCGATGGCGTAGCGGCTAGTGTAACCGACTGCCACGCCTGAGGTCGCGGGTTCGATTCCCGCACAAGTCAAACATTTGTGTGCATGAACATGGATGTTTTTTCTATGTATAATATGTACGTATTTACAAAAAAAAAAGTATATATGTATGTTTATCCATTGTCTAGTACCCATCGTACACGCTCTGCTTAGTTTGGGCTAGATGGTGTTGTGTGTATGTAATATTATATTATTATATTATATTATATGGAACCAACGACACTAAGTGCTGTGAAGTAACGAGGTGACCACCTGAACAATTGTATCACCGGTGCCGTTATAATAGCATTTCCTTTATATATTATAGGTATTATTCATTAAATAATAAAGCTTTTAAAACTTAAAACACATAATAAAAATATAGGGTTTCGGCTAGGTGATCCTATTTTATGTGTGTACCTACATTGTTTTATTTTTGCAACAGTTTGTTTGTTTTTCTCAGCAGCAAAGGTCAATATGAAAGTCTGAGAGCCTCCTACTACAGGCATGTCATGCTTAAAAGGGGACTCTATACACAAACTCATATATCTAGGTACCAAATATTTTTGAGACAATAAAAGTTATTTATTATTTAAAGTGCTCTAATTGGCCGGAACGGTAAATAAATTTACAGTATCCACAAGCTCTTTTGGTCGATAGTGTTTACCTAAAAAGGTCGCCTTAATGATGTCTATTTTGGGGCGCGGGGTTTGAAATTCATAAAATATGTACTAGTTGGTAATATCAGGTTAAATAGCAAAGGGGAAAGGTTAAAGATCCTGGTGGCGCCAAATCGGCGTTAATGCATTTTGGTGTTAGTTATAACTGCAATATTTAATGCATTTTACCGCATTTGAAATATTATTTGTTAAATGCCGTTTCTATATTTATTATATAAAATCTAAGTAATCATTGTCCTGCGCTACATAATGCTTTCTTTATTATGTATAGCGCATTAATCCGCGACATCAAATAAAAAAACAACTTTTAGTGAACTCTCCAATAAACCACTTTATCCTTCAGAAGATTCATGTTTCAAAATTATATTATTTCACAGATAAGTAATCTGTTAACAGATTTTTTTGAAGTTTCGGTTTCTATTCTGACATTATCTCTTAATATATATTTTATACCTACTTAAAAATATTTTATTTCAGTTGAAGTTAGTCACAATGTAAACATCCTTAAAAAGTTCCTTCATTGAATCGAATATTAAAAAAGTTACTAATCAATCTTTTTCTTCAAGCGTTTCACAAATAATCTCGGATTGAGTAAATTCTTGACATTTCGTGATGGAGGCTGTGAGGAAATTGCTTCCATATCTGTCTATCTCACACTCGAGGTAAGCTTTTGCGAGAGCCTTTTTCTGTTCATTCGACGTGCGGTCAATTACGGTATTGACTAAGCGGTTAAGGGTAACTCTATTTCGCTTTATGTCAGTCTTAATAAGTACTCGAGTTCGTAATGAGGTTCGAATCTATTTCGTAGAAAGGCTCGAGAGAGAAATGCAAACACAAGAATTCGAATAGAAAACTAATTTTGAGGTAAACAGAAATATCTGGTTAAACTTAAAAATTATATACATTCTACATTTTTAAACATAAATAAATTATTAAACATACAATTCATAAATTTATATTGTTGGTATGTAGTTTTGACGATAACATACTATGGAAAATGAAAATTATTTTTTGAGTCAACATATTTCTTATAATAAATAGTAATACAAACTATGAAAACTTTGCAAAGCAGTAAAGAATTAGTAGAAAACACTATAAAGAGTCTAACATCATGTTGTGTTAATAATTAACATAAAAATAAATAATAACTATTGAAAATAATGTTTAGAAGTCACTCAAAGTACAAAATACTTAATTATACTAAGATACAATAATTATGTTTCGAGCCCTTAATTTGCCCTTATTTATTTTCTGTGTCTGTAGATTGTACTTTACTTTAATAAAGCCCTTATTTCTATAATTTATTCCATTTAAGCTATTAAGCCACTGTTTTGCTATTTTAACGTTCAGTTGAATAAAAAGGTGTATCCACTCGTCCCATTCACACACAATAACAAAGCAACGATGTACAGTCAACAGAACAATCAAGAGAGTAAACTTTAGTTGCCGACCGTACCCCCGTCACTGCAACACCCTCATCAACTTGACACGTGTTGCCAACAGAAATAAAGGGTACAACGTCATATTGTTCTAATGAATTGTTGCCAGTGTAAAAATCTTGTCATTATTTAATACAAAATTCTGGCCGCGGCTTCGCTCTCGTAAATTTTAGGTTTGGTTAGGTTTAGTAACAATACTTTTTCCTGGATGAAAGGTACGCTATGTCCTTTTCTGTTCCCCGGACAACGTGTATGCGGATTTTAACCATGATCGGTCGAATAGTTAAGGCGTGATAGTGTAACAAACAAACAAACTGACATTCGCATTTATAATATTTGGTAGGATAATACAAATCAATGTTTTTGTGTCTGGCGTTATAGAACAGTTATGATTTGTCGTAGGTTCAGAATTCGGTCCATGAGTATGCAATATGAATTTAATTCATGTTTTACTAAGTTTTATAATTTTTATATGAACACGCGCTCTTATGTCTCCTGGACTTTATAAACAGTTAAACAAAGAACTCATATACTCCTAACAACTGTTTGAATCAAACTATTTTTTGTCACACAGCAATGCTAACTAAACTATTGCGCCATTTGTGCAATCGAATGGTTTTGCATTTTAATATTGTAGGTAAGAAAATTAGCAAGCCAAGGTCTGTAAATAATAATATTCTACCACATACACACAACATCATCTAGCCCAAACTAAGCAGAGCTTGTACTATGATATACTAGACAATAGATAAACATACATATATACTTTCTTTTTTTGTAAATACGTACATATTATACATAGAAACACCCAGACCAAGACAAACATCAATGTTCATGCACACAAATGTTTGACTTATGCGGCAATCGAACCTGCGACCTCAGGCGTGGCAGTCGGTTACAATAACCATTACGCCATCGAGGCCGTATGTTCTCAGTAATAGCTAATAGATCCATTTCATATAAAGTGGGAATTAAATATGACTGCCAAAATATTTCACCCTGTACGGGTGAAATATTTTGGCAGTCATACTTGCAGTTTTTCTGTGTCGCGGAAGACTTTGTAAACATTCAAAGAACAAACACAAGAACACGTAGACTCGGAACAACCATTTGTGGATCATGCAAATTTGTGTTGTTTGTGTCGAACCCACCATACTCGATGTAGCGGCAGTGACGAGCCGACCACTTAAACCACGGCGCTATCTGTGCAGCTAAGTGACATAACTCTGTCTATCTCTTTAAACATATATCAGCGTGATGCTATATTTCGTTACTAATCTAGCATACACTCATATGTCTTATATTCCGCTATTGACCCAATATCCACTTGAAAACATCTATATTACGGCCAAGGGCAATTTATTGAGTTTCACGTAGAATTTACGAGCATACATATTTATGGAGCAATATCACCAGTACGTATATGTGTATACGACCTTTTAATAAAGTCAGCATGTTTATTTCGTTGGTCCACAGTTGAATATTTTATTTTGCAAGTATCTGTATTATCCAGTAATGTTTTTAAGTTTATGAAAAACTATTTTGAATAGAGTATACTTGTTATTGAGTCTTAGTGTGCTAGATTATACGCATGCAAAAATGCAGCATAGCATTCTTTCTGAATAATGTCCGCGAAGGACTGGACAAACATAATTCGAAGACTAAATCTAGATCTATAAAAAAGAGATCACCCTCTTGACAGAACGAAAGTGAAAGAGAGATAAAAGAAAGCAGACCTTCCCATAGGAGTAGATTACTTTTAGAAGTTGAAAAGAGTAAAAAATAAAAAATATAATGTCCACAGACTATTGTTTTAAATAAAATCTTGCAATATGCATTTAAACCACTCGAGTCGATAAATATGTATTATTAGCAGTATTTTTCTACCTGCAAATTAAAATATTCTTCAAAAGAATTAAATCTATCAGCTTAATCATATCAACACATAAAAAAAATACTAAATAAAGTATCTGGACATCGTACCGATTAATGCATTAAACATGAAACCTTCCGTAAAAAAAACAAACAGCATTTTGAAATACAGTTTGTTTGACATGCTAATACAGAAAATGAAAATAAAGCGAAATAAAACACGCCGCATCTCTCGACAATTACGATCAAACACGACCTACATGTTCGACATGCAACGCCCGACTGCGTCCTCCCTACTTCCGCCCCCCACTCCGCAGACCGGACGCTACGTCATCGCAATACAGAACGCTTTGTGACAGCCGTCCTAGTTTTACCTCGGCGATAAGTTAAAATGTTTCCTATTTTTTGTTTGTTTGTTGTTGCAATATTGTTTTTATTGTTATTTTAGGTCACAGTTAGGCTATTGAATGGAGAGTTTTAATTAAACATATATGTATTGTTATTATAAAGTTTTGTGTCTAATTTATAATTTTGTAAGAAAAATGTTATGTTATGGACTTATGCGTATTTCGTAGTTACTTATGACAAGAGAAAAGAGAGGTAGGAAAATTACAATATTTAGTCTGCGGGGCCATAGCACTTGACCCCATCGGTTGTGCGGGGTTGTTACTTAAACTTCTGGACCAAGCGTGCAGTCAGTCATTTAAAAACTTCTCCTTCCAGAAGTCCTACCTTCATTAATCAAAATTGTTAGCAACTCATTAACTAAAAATACCAATGCATTTCATAACAGTTCAATTAAAGTCAGTTAAGCCACAACAAAGCACCAGGAAACCTAGTTAGCTGTGACAGGCACACACGGAAGCTTATAGATAGGTATTGTGTCTGTGTGCGTACGTGGTCCTATGTGTGCCTGTGTATATGCAGGGTGAGTTAAATGGACGAACAGTGTGTGAACATGATGGATATTGGTTTAGGAATTTGACATTAATTTACTTTCTAGGTTCGGTTTTTTAGTGTTAATTCTCGTACTAAAAATTCACACTGTTGCTGTCGGCTTATGAGAATTAATTTGTTAATTGTAGACATGCCATTATATGTATATTTTTACAGTATACAACAATAGATTCGTAAATATACTGGGTGACTTTGAAATCGTGTAATTCCTTTTAATCACGCATTCTACTGGTGGTATAGAATAACCGTGACCATATTTTTTATAAGAATAATTTTTTTGGAAAAATTAATGTACCGTTTTTTTTCGTGAAATGGTTTCAGATAGTCTTATGTTAACCACCCGAGGCAATTATAATATTTTACTAATTAAAAAAATAACATATCAATAATTATTGTCGTAAATAATAACGGGCGGTCCTTTTTATTGCCCCTTATTATTCACGACATCAGTCATTGTTATGTCATTTTTTTAAATTAGTAAATTAAATATAGTTCTGGAGTATGAACTGCAAACTGCTAATGAGAATATCTTGACAGTTAAATCCAATAACACTTTGCTCAAACCCGAGACCTTAAATACTGCAGTAGCATTCACTGCCGTTGCACTACTGTGACACTCCGACTATACGTTCTAAAATACTTTACTTCTCACAATAACCTGAATAACACATTGGTCAAATAGTTTTCGTATCCAGAACTTGACAAGTTTCAACGTATTAAAACTGTGTGAAATATACCCTATTTTCTCCACAAACATAGGCATATCACTTACTTGGTTGAAAGCATCCAACTCCCCATTTCCGATCGACAATTCACTTCCAACTTTCGTGATGTATCTATTGGCTCCACGTTTTGCGGGTGGAATAACGTGCTTACTGTCAGTCGAATTCAGCTGTTTGCTGAGGTATAAATGTGGCGGTATTTGTCGAAGCCATTTAAATCAAATGGATAAGTAGCGATGGCTACATCGATAGGTATGTTGATAACGGGTAAATATTTTAAGATGAACGATTCTATTAATATATCTCTCATGTCAACTGCAACTGAACTTTTTATTTTCTCACTGTCACTGGAAAAACCAATTACGGAACAACCGTAAGTAACCATGGATTTTATAACTTTTGTCCTTTCGGGGTTTTTATTTTTGCGTTGCGGTAGTGAGAAGTGTGAACTTTCATCGCGTGGTGTAAATTTTTATAAAGAGTCAGTCATCAGTCAAATAGAGAAGTAAGATAACAATACTCATATATCCACAGAACGGAAATCTTCTGGCCACTGCTCAGTTCCCGTCTTTGTATCGTAATGTTAATGAAACCTTCGTCAGAATTGGGCTATCAAATGCAAAAAAATGTTCTTCTAATCCGACTCGTAGTTTTAGAGATCCGCGCGTTCAAACAGAAACCTAACAATCTCTTCAGTTTTATTATAATATACTAGATGTTCCCGCGGTTTCACCCGTGTTTATCGTTCGTTACTTGCCACCACCGTGGGTCGTAGCGTGGTGTTATATAGCATATAGCCTTCCTCGATAAATAGGCTATCCAACACTAAACGAATTTTTCAAATCGAACCAGTAGTTCCTGAGATTAGCGCGTTCAAACAAACAAACAAACTATTCAGCTTTATAATATAAGTATAAATTAGATGATGCATTGATATTTGTTTATATCATAATTAATCTGGTTCTTATTTAAATTACCAAATTACTTTAATAGCTAGCCTATGATAATGTGTAATGACTGATTAATTATTAAGTCTTTACTAGCTGCTCACGAAATAAGCCGGTGTAATAAGGGTTCCTACGTACCTATTATGCTTAGGATCAGTCCAAAGAAAATTATCGAGAAACTGTTTAAAGCGATTAATAAATAATTAAGCTTTAAAAGCCGGCTAATGAGCTTAAACCGTTTTTAATTGTTTTTAAAACGGATTTACTCGAACTTAAACGAAACTGAAAAATTATTGCTTTTATTAAAAACATAAATGACTTTACGTGAATTTAAAATATTTTACCTCTATTTACAAACGTTTAGTAGAGGTCGTATGCATTCATATTTGGCGAGACTCACTGAGTGTAGCGGATTAGACAGCTCAAAGAAAAATATGTGGACCCTAAATACTTTGGGTATCTTTGTATCCGTTATTTCAAAATTTGTAAAACATGCCGAGTTACGCAGGCATAACACATAGTCCACGAGACAACATGTAACAAAAATAGTATTTACACGTGTCTGGCAGTTTTAATTCTATAAATAAAACGACCTTGAAGAAATAAACATCTCTCTTGCTGCTAATCTTTTAAATAAAGCTATTGAACGAGCACAATAGACACCCTGTATGATAGTGTCATGTTGACTCGCGTCGTCGTGAGTGATACATCCTTCCACAGCGAGGGGTGCTGGGATTTTGGCGAAGGAAAATACAGGGTGTAGGTATAACCGTAACGCTTATTATATAAATATTATTTTGGCGTAAATCCATACGAGTTTTGTGTTGTCAGAATTTGAAAGACGGTTCCGATCTTTTTAGAGAAGGAAATTGCCTGAATGTAAAATGACGTGCTCCGTTACTTTTAATATTTTTGTTGATACTTTCTTTTCAAATGTGCGAAATATTTTTTTACATATTACTAGCAGTGGTGGCTTATTGGAGGAACGTTTACATTATCAAACAGAGGTCTCAGTTTCCTATATACCTATAGCGGGCACCAATGGTTTTTCGCTTACTTCAACGGTGAGGGAAAACGTCGTGAGAAAACTTACATAATTATCTATCTGAGAGTCCGCACTTATGGTTGTAAATGTGAATCCTGGCAAACGACATGCTGTGTGATAGACTTTGGCCCTTCTCATATTAAGAAGATGCTCATACCTAGCAGTCGTTGTTAAAGATGTGTGAAGTTTACCGACCTTTATTGAGCCAGCGTGATAGACTTTAGCCTAACCCTTCTCATTCCGAGAAAGAGGCTCGCACCCAGTAGTAAGACAGTTTATGAACATGGTTGATACCATTATTTTCTTCTTATACACCTACCTTCTATATTTATACTAAAACAATCGTATCTCTTGTTACAGATCTCCAGTTCCCAATCGACGTGTCTGGCGTCCAGAACGACCACCCGTTCCTGGACGCCGACAGTCTCCAGTCGCTGTTCAGGCGCCTCACCGCGCTGAACCGATGCGCCAATATGAAGCTCGAGCACCACCATCATCAGAAGAGATCGGTGAGTAATAGAATTAAAAAGGATAGAGCAACCGACTGACGTTTCAAATAACAACCGAATGCGATTGGTCTAGAAATTTATACCTTTTCAAAATAAGTTAATTTATTTATGCCACGTCCAGCAAAGCAAGCTTTTATATCAAATGACAAGAACGGACAAGAAGGTGACGGACATACTTGTTAATTGCCAAGTTATGCTACTTATTTTATCATATATATATACTTACAAAAGCTCATATTGATTGGCCTACATTGGTTCAATTAATATATACATATCGATTATGTACATATACTAATTGAATGAAGCTTAAGTTTAGAGCAAAGTTCCCAAAGTGGTCCAGGTGGGCCCCCAGGGGTCCACGGGAGACTCGATAAGGGTCTACGTTGGCGTGACAAAAAATGGGGGTTCACAATTCGTAAGTGGGGGTCCACGGAAATTTATTTGAGACTTGAGCGACTGTTCGACAAGCTCAGCGACTGTTACTGTAAAAACTTGCATATTCCATATTCAGTACCAGTGGTTTTTCGATTTTTCGGTATACAAAAAATAAACTTGTTCAGCTGCAGAGGGTCCACCGGAACCAGCTAAATTTTGAAAGTGGTCCATGAGGAAAAAAAGTCTGGGAAACTCTGGTTTAGAGTATGTTTGTTTTTTGTTTCATCGCGTTAATCTCTAGAAATACCGCTATTTGATAGCGCAATTCTTGAGGGAAGGAAGGGCTAACATCAGTTAGCATCAGTCAGCATCAGTCAGCTATCACTCACAGCAGTAAAGCAGAAATAAAATCTAGAAGCATACGCGTTGAACCGCCAAATACTTGCCTCCAAACGGACCTAAAACCGTTGTTAGCGAAATGTAAGTTTAAAACCCTTTTCAGAGGTATAAGCCTGAGTCTGTATATGTATGGCGTGGTCTATGTAATCTAAGGCGTATGACTTCTTCTTCTCCTTAGCCTTTATTATTCCCAAGTCACTTGGGGTCTAGTCTAACCGAATTTGACTGGATATCAGTTTTTACACGGAGCGACTGCCATCTGACCTCCGCAACCCGAGGGCTAATGATACTCTAAGGCTAGACCAGTGTCAGGATATTAGAGGGCACTGACTTCCCAATAACAACTGCCATAGATGTTCATGGCAGCCGGGACCGACGGCTTAACATGCTCTCCGAGGCACGGAGCAGGCGATAATTGTCAATCAATACGCACATAATTTCGAAAAGTCATATAACTTCCGAAAGTCAGAAGTGCGCGACGTGGGTTCGAACCCGAGATCCTCTGCATTGCAGTTTGTTGGTCTCCCCACTGAGCTATCTGATACTGAGCGTATAACTAAATATCAATAATGTTACACCATGTAGTTAAACTTTACCACCGTGATCGCTATCTGCGGCTCGAACAGGAACAAAAGGTTACTGTTCCACCAGCAGGCAGGCGCTGACAACTTTGATTCATGCGCCACGCGATAAGTCCCCGATTTGTTTTCGGTTAGCAACACTACTAAACAAAGTAAAAGTCATGTTCAAGCATTGACATAATAATTATATACTACGAGCTAGAAAACTTGTTAATGTGCAATAGTCTATAATTTTCAGGTCCAATTGCCAGTTAGGGCGAACGTTTAAAATTTGGTTAAGGAATCTTTACTAATATTATAAAGCTGAAGAGTTTGTTTTTTTGAACGCGCTAATCTCGGGATCTACTGGTTCGATTTGAAAAGTTATTTTAGTGTTGGATAGCCTATTTATCAAGGAAGGCTAAAGGCATAACACACGCTACGACAAATAGAAGCGGAGCAGCAATGAAAAATGTTGCAAAAACGGGGAAAATTCTCTTATGTGACGCAGACGAAGCTGCGCGGGTCAGCTAGTGTATTATATTCTGTGAGAGTATACTATCTAAAGGTTACCAGGCGGAGTCGAACTAAGTGGTACCTACAAGAAGAGACGTAATTGAAAAACTTTTCCGAACAACTTCGCAGACTGTTTACGCTGTTACAGCTTATCGTTTTTATTACTGTTATATACTCTTTGATACATACATACATAGATTCACGCCTGTTTCCCAGAAGCGTAGGCAGAGACTACGGATTTCCATTTGCTACGATCCTGACACACTTCTCTGGCTTCATTCAGTTTCATCACAT
The DNA here is from genome assembly GCA_963564715.1 of Catocala sponsa. NCBI lineage: Eukaryota > Metazoa > Arthropoda > Insecta > Lepidoptera > Erebidae > Catocala > Catocala sponsa. Next base: position 981,686 of record OY751347.1, read on the forward strand.
TCCTCATACACGCCCGTAGGTTCAAGGTGCTCTTAACCTGGCCTTTGTCCAGAACACCTCCGATCTGATCGGGAAACGTTCGCCTAGGTTTTCCTCTTGCGACTGTTCCATTCACACTAGCCTTATAAACTTTCCTCGTCCATTCTTTCTACATGCCCAAACCAGCTTAACTCTTTGATATCCCAATAAAAATGGAGATGATTATTATACTATATGGTAAGTATATAATATTAAAAATACATATTTTGCAACATTACCTTCTAGTATTCTTATTAATATACACCTACGCTTTTTGGTTTGTGTCCATTTTGCCAATTCAAGTCAAAAATCTAACAAGCTTCAAACTAACGTCACTCCCACGGATTTGTCTCTACGTTCCCAAATAACGTACGCTAAGATACCATCCCCTTTTCTATAACGTAATAAATCCGGCTTTATTTTTCATCTGCTCTTATTTCAGAATTTAATTAACAAAATTGGCTACATCTGTATGAAGGGCGCGAATATTCTAATAAAAGTGAAAGCTTGAAATTAGATAATCACGAACGTTGACGACGAGTAAACTTGGAGATTGTAATACATCAATTACTGTGTAATATTTTATATTTAAAGTTATTATTGCGAAAGCTTTTAGAATCTTTTACAACTTTTTTAATGTTCATTAATCTTGTTACTTCTCTCGTCGGCTACAATATTGTGTAGATACTCCTTGCTTACACTATAATTTATTTTACGACTAGCTTTTGCCCGCGGCTTCGTAGCGATGTTCGATGAGAGTAGCCAAAGAACAGACTTTTTGCTACATCAGTCTTTGGATATGTCTTATTAAGCCCACATCTAATTTATTTCATGCAAATTTCCTTATCAGTTCTTCTCTTACTAAATCGCTACTAGTCGCCGCACCGAGTATTATGGGTTCGATTCCCTCATTGGACAAACATTTGTGTGTCATAAATAGTTGTTCCGATTCTGGGTTTTCTTTGTGTCTGTTGTTTGAATATTTGTAAAGTTCCCCGCGACACAGGAATTACTCAAACGGCGGCCGTTATTAAAAAAAAAATGTGTGTATAATACTGTGATCTTGTTTTATAGGATAAATAATAATAATAATAATTTACTTTATTCAATAAATAAATAAAAGTCTTTACAAAACACATTACAGGCTACTTATTGTAATAAATTCACATTAAAACTATATTTAATCTAAAGGAAAACATTTTACAATTTAAAAATTGGACACAAAAAGTCTTGTTTATAAAGTCTGTTTTTACATTTTATTACCTGAACTAGGTCAGAGACCTGTGTTTCAGGCTGTTTCTAATATTACATTGTTATTCTATTGTTAATAAAGTAAGGGTCTACAAAAAACATTTAATATGTAAACGAAGTGCGTGACACTTCATTTAGTTTGAACAGTTTGAAGTTGCCGCGTAATAACTGGTCGTATAATTTATATGTGAACTCGTTTGAATCCATGGAGCTGTCTGTCATATTGACTGAATGACACAGCATGATAAATATGTAGGATATGTTAAGTTAAATAATTATATTGTAATTTAAATATTTAATTAATAGGAACTGGTGAAGCAATAGCTTTAAATGATGTTTCTCTTTTCAGGAGAGTTTGTGATTATTAATTAATGTTAAAGAATGTTTTGTAAAAGTGTAATAATTGGTTTATGTAATAAAATCCTCTCTTTTCAAAGCAACTCAATTTTGGTTATAGTTTTACTGTTCACCATAATATACAAGGATAATTATAAAACACATTACAAATATATTGTTAGGTGTTTAATAATCTAATTTATATTCAATGAGGTTTCTTTACGGAAACTATTATAATAAGTACTTATTGCAATTGCTATGTAAATAGACAACTACCGCTATTAAAGTAGTTATAAATAATATTAAATACAGATAAAATAATTATATAAGCTATTAGCTATTAACCCGGTGTTTCCTCCATATTTACCTAATAAAAGTCTTTATAGTAAAACCGTATAAGTATTAAAAGTAAATAGGAGTACTCAAACTTTTATATGACAATAATATACCAAAACAATATTCTATTATTTTTATAGGTGATCTGACAACGTAGTAAAACATAAATTAACATAGACCAACTATTTTTTATTGAAGTGAAAACTTCTTTAGGCGCGTTAAGCACTTCTTGGGTGACCAAAAATCATGAACTCGCGTCATCGTCACGCTTCTACGCTTTCCATTTTTGAATTATTTTTGGTTTATAATTTGGTTTATAAAGAAGTGTTTATGATCAAGGATTAAAGATTTCTATCGCCAGTCCCCAAATACTGCCCTAATTTTTTTATCATCATGATAAAAAAATAAAAGCTACGCCTGAGTAAGCAGTTTCCGAAGGTTACCAGGCTTATGTAATTTAATGTGTAATTCCTTGTACTTGCGCATTGTTGTCTTAAGAAAAGAGGTTTAACGATGGGATGAAGGGAAATTTATAAGAGAAAGAACCATTGTGATTAAAAGTCTAATTTACTGGTTTAAATTCAATTATTACTTTTATGCCGATTGCCTGTCAAAAGGTGCTATTTTTGTGGACTACAAATTAGCATCAGCTAGCTCTGCCACTCAATAAAGGTGCGGCATTTGTAAATTTATAATTTTTTTTATAATTATGCTTAAATGACATCATATATTATTACACAAATTATATATGCTTAAATGCTTTTGACAGCAGCGTAAAGATACAAAATATTAACTTACATTAAATATCACATTGAATATCACATTGCCTGAGTCTAACTCGTTGGCAATAGCCCAAACCAGATCTCTATTTCATTTGGATAACCGTGTGCCTAACACCCTGTATAATAAAGTTTCGTCACAATGTAATCCGTAAATGAAAAGTACTTTAATTAAATGGTAGCATTTTCTTTTATCCAAGAAACTACCTTCCCAACTCTTAGACATTAGCTGAATCGTAAAAATTCTATCTGCATACCTCCCTTTAAATTAAACTTCTACAGACTATTCAATCGGGTCGTCGCCCATTCATAGGACAATGCACTTGACCCCCAGGGGGGTAATGTTGAGACTGACTGTACAAACATAGAAATGGCTCAGAACAACTCGTTTTACGATTATTAACGAATAAACAGTGTATGATAACATGACTAGGTTCAAAGCAATTACATTTGATTGTAAATTGGATTTGTAGTCTGTAAATGTAAGAATTTGCCCGTACTTAGCCATTTTCATAAGATATTTATAAAGTACTAGCTTTTGCCCGCGGCCTCGCACGCGTTAATTTAGAATTTGACAATCAATTCGGGTTGTACTCTGCTTATAATAATATAATTCAATCATGATTCGAAAGACACGTGACGCCATCTATTATCATAAGAACGTTATTGTTGTTTTCCTCGAGAACAGTAATTTTTTTAGGGATGAAAAGTAGCCTATGTCCGTTTCTGTACACCTGACAACTTACATGCATAATTTCAGAATGATCGGTTCAGTGGTTTAGGTGTGAAAAGGTAACCAACAAACAAACAAACTCATTTTCGCTTTTATAATATTAGTTAGGATTAGGATGGTAGGATCGCCGTTAAAACTATGATTTCGCTCAAATGGGAGTAGTAAAGATATGAGAGTGTTGCTGGTTTCAGCGCATATGGGCAGTGTCGACCCGTATAGTATTACCCTTTCACAAAATATCGATCAAGCGGGCCCTTTGCTGTCCACCACGAACATTTCCAGACGCCATGCTGGTACTGAGATTTTTTTTAAAGGACAATCCCTTGAATCAAAACCCAGGATTAGAACTCGAGACCTCATGCACAGCAGTCGCATTTCGCTGCGCTACCCAATCACATATAACAAGTGAGAAACAGCAATGAATTGACGCAAATCTTAGAGTTCGAAAAAATGGTATCATATGACCTTAAGGTCAGAGTTCAAGGGTCATAGTCATTTCGGTGGCATATCGACTATACTGAGATGAATAGCGTTGACCGCAAGTCTCTAGGTCTTACGGTTCTTGAGTTGAAAGTTGTATAACAGACAGACGGACAAAGCTGTATAAGAGTTTTTCAAATACTAAAAATAGCGTTTCATGCGTGATATTCCCTGTGTTTTGTGTTTTGTTGTTGTGTGGCAGACGAGCATGTGGCCCACCTGATGGAAAGTGGTAACCGCTGCTCATGGACTTCAGCAATGTCAGGACACAGCAAAGCCGCTGCCTACCGTGAAAGAAGAACTCTCTTTAAACCTCGTTTGAAGAAGGACATATCATAGCGCTCGGGAAACACCGAAGCTGGCAGTTCATTCCAGAGCTTGCACGTACGTGGGAGAAATGATCGCTGAAAGCGTACCGTCTTAGAATTGGACGCTTCCAGGTGATATGGAGGAACCCAGCTTTGTTGACGAGTGGTACGTTGATAGAAAGGGGCCGCAGGTACCAAATCAAACAGTTCTTCAGAGCACTCCCCGTGAAAGAGTCGGTAGAACACGCAGAGAGACCCAAAGTCTCTCAGTTGCTCCAACGACTCCAATCTTTCCGTGACATTGGGATCATCGACGATTCGAACTGCCCGTCTTTGTAGGGAGTCAAGTGGGTCGAGCTGGTATTTGGGGGCCCCTGCCCAGAGATGTGAGCAATTCTCCACGTGCGGTCGGACCTGTGCTTTGTAAAGCACAAGACGTTGACCTGGTGTGAAGTACCGCCTCGCTCTGTTCAGTACACCCACCTTTTTACTCGCTAATTTAGCTTTGTCTTTCAAGTGACTCCCAAACTGGACTTTATTTGAGCAATAGACTTAACAAATATTGAAACAATGGATAGAAAAACCATCCAGACTGGGAACAATGATCGTGAATTACGATTTTATTTGTGTCATGTGGGAATCAAACCCCAATACTCGGCGTGGCCGTAACGAGACGACCGATTAATCCACTCGGCCATCAGTGCATAACAAAATCATCATCATCATGATGCTCTCAGATGATGCAGATTATCAGGCTATAATAGTCCACTGCTGGACATAGCCCTCCCCCAAAGAGCGCCATGGCGGCCTGTCTTCAGCTTGCCGTATCCAGCATCTACCTGCAGTCTTTCGCAGATCGTCATCCCACCTGATCGGAGGGCGTCCTACACTACGTTTGCCGAGTCGCGGTCTCCACTCAAGAACACGCTTACCCCGTAACAAAATATTTAGTTTAAAATATTCTGTCTAAAAACGCATTTAATACTAAAATTTTATTCACAACAATAGCAACACTTTTCATTCCACCAACCTTCTGTTTTCTGATTTACAACAAAATAATCGGCATTTCTACTCATCCATTCATTCATTTTATTTTATCATTTCTGTATGGAAAGTTATTCTAGAAAATGCAATTCTTAAAACATAATGCTTAGGCCTATTAAACGTGGTATTAAGCACCTCAGACACTTTCTATTTTCTTTATGTACAATGCAATATAATATGTGAATGGAATAGCAAGCAATATTAATAAAATAAAATAAAACATGAACTCAAATCGTAAAGATCTTATTTGATACTAGCCGTTTGTTACAGTTTCACTCGCGTATTTTAAATGAGATATAATACAACATACCATACCATAATAATTAGCATAGCATAATTTACATACATACGTAGTTAATCTCACGCCTGTATTCAGGAGTAGGCAAAAGTGTATTATTTTTTGTTTGAATGACAATTCCCGCATTAGGCATAAATTAGAAGGCATAAAAAGAACTTAAGACTGCGCCAAGCTTAAGACATAATTACGGAGCTCGTGCGGCGCATATTCAAATGGGCGCGCGGCCGCCATAGTAAAATTGTATGAAGGATTTGAAGTGCTTTTTTAAATATGTATCTTTATTGTCAACCAATAACTTATATATTTGGAACGGACAAATTGTAATGTAACTATTTATGTTTCGTTTAAGCTGTATATTTTATATTTGTATTAAACAAAAAGTGTTGAGTTTATTCACTTAACTGTGACCGCCTGTTTTGGCACATTTCGCTCGGCGCAGTTTTAACACATAATTATTTAAACAACGGACACAAACAGCACACACACTCACACGGAACACCTAGACTCAGAACAATGTTTTTGGATTACGAAGACCTTTGTCACGTATTCGAATCTACTGGTGTACTCATCGAGACGATGAGAATGAATGATAATTCATTCTCATCGCCTCGATGAGTACATCATCTCGCATATTGCACTTTAAGTTACTTTAGATAATATAGAGAGCCTATAGCCCATCTCCTGGGCACAGGTTTAGATTTCATGTTGCTATGAGAATTCCGTGATTGAGAATCCCAATAACGCTTTGCTTCCACTTCTATAATGCGTACCGCAAAGGAGTGGAACTCGCTACCTAAGTCTGTGTTTCTCGATGAGTACTTCAGTGAGTATTGAGTGTCTTCAAGTTGCGAGTGAATAGGTATCTTCTAGGCAAGCGTGCTCCATCGTCGACAGCATCGTCACTTTACAACAGGTGAGATCGCGGTCAAACGCAAGCCTATAAAGACCTAAAAAACAAAACCAATAACACTGCCTGATCTGGGCAATCAAATCCAGACCTCATTTACAGCAGTCACGTTCATTACTGCTGGCCCCGTAGTCTCTTTCTTCTTTATTAGTACCAATTAATAAATCAAATAGGGTATTGCTGTGTTGTAGTACCAATTTCTGGCATAGATCATGGTCTTAAGGTTTTTGAAGTGAAAACTTCTTTAGCGGCGTTGTGCACTTTTTTGTGATTGGTAAAAAATGTTAAACTCGCGTCAGGACACGTGACCTGATCGAAAATTTGTAAGACGGAGGGAGAATTGTTATGTTTGTGTACGATAGCGCAATAAATGAATATTGTATTTTACCACATAAATGATAGTACTTTTATACTGATAATTAAAGCAATTCGTGCAAAATTATTCCCTAACCATTCCAAAATATCAAAAATGCACAACGTTAATATTCAAGTTTTGACTTCTGCCGGCACTCCCGGAGTGCAACCCGTTGATTTTTTTGTGTTACTATTAGCGAGCATATAGAACTATGTACTTACTTAAAATTTCTTATCCAAAAACCCTAGTAATACTTACCTTAGGACGAAAAATCGCAACTGAGAACCCATATACGAAGTAAAAATCTATAATTAAAAACAATTATAATGTATAATAATAAAAAATACTAACACGAAACAACTTATATTAATTTCAAACATTACCCTTTAAAATTTCAAGCTAAAGTTTCTTTTTCATCATGTCGAAATGACAGACAAACATGCTGTATTATTAACATTAGTTAGGATTAGAAAACGTGCTCAATAAATGTGTTGACTTGTCATTTAGTTGGCACTGAACTTAGTTTAATTAACTTTAGTTACTGGCTGCTTTACGGTCGTAACTTGAAGTTGGAATTTCTTCTCGAACTTCTTGGTAGTGCGAATGTAGATTTGTTGTTTAATGTAAGTTGAATGAATGAATAAGTTGAACCTGTTTAAGCGTTTTGCGATATTTTTTGAGGTAATTAACATAAACAACTGTATACATTTTGTCTTTTAATGAAGTTAGATTTGTCCATTGGTCCATTGTGTAAGTTGACAGTTTGACAAAGGAATATTTATATACATATATGCAGAGCCTGTTTCTCCTAGGGGCACATGTTAATTGGGTCAAACATGGATTCCCGCTTGACACGATCCTTGCATATCTTTATGATTTCAGCAAGAGTGATAAACACTCTTATTCGAATCTTCGTGTACTCTCGTCAGCTTAGGGTATTCCTACCTGGCCTTTCTTGAGAAAGAATCTTGTCAGAACCTTTCATCCGGTCTTCCGACGGTCCTATTCGAAATCGTCTTATTATGTGTAGATTCCCCTACGATACAGAATTTATTTCTAGTCCTGAAGTTGTATCCTAACTAATATTATGTGCACATGTGAGTTTGTTTGTATATTACGTTTCCATGCCTACTAGACCGATCATCATGAAATATTGCATTCACGTTGTCAGGGGTATAGAACACCTTTCATCCAGTAAAAAGTACTATTCCCAAAGGATAGTTTATTGGAAAAATCTAGATTAACGCAAGCGAAGCCATGGGAAAATCTAGTATATTATTATACTAGATTTTCTTGATGTAATAGAAATTAGTCTAGCAAAAATGTGACCGAACCAAATTATGTTTTAAGCAAACTGAAGTCTTTGTAGGCAACGTCGTTGGATACTAATGCTCAATAAAACCACCGTTCACAGTATGGTATAACCTTATACTTGAAGCCTATCAAACGGACGTAGTATTACGATTATTACAACCAGTACCTTTCTTGTTCATTAGGGTCCTTTATCGATCGTTAGCATACTATGCTATGTATGTATATTGTCCTCTCTAAAGGCCAACGGGCTTCAAGAGAAAAACTGTCAACACAGCTATTTCAACGTCCATTTAATGGTTGTTTAGTGTTTATTTGTTTTTAAATAGCTTTTGCACGTGGCTTTACGTAGATAGGGATTCTAATTAATATTCTGTAATTAAATTTACTTGTAAATGATCTTTTTAAAGCAAAAACGCGATGGCTTGTGTGTAATATTCCTTCCGAAGCTACACTGTTTAAACATGGTTCGAAAATGACGAAACGAAATTGGGAAGCTCAAATTGGAAATTTTCCAAAGTGGTATAAAGCGTTGCATTATTGAAAAGTAATATATCTATATTACTTTTCAATATGTATCTCTTCAGAAATATACAAGCATGCCATGTCAGATTGCTGATGATATTATGGCATAAGTTTGCAACCGATCATGAGGTTCCGGATTTGATTATTAGTTCAGACCAAAGTGTAAGGTGTATAGTATGTTGAATGGTAACCATGCGAATGTTCCTCTACACACCTTTTTAGAAATATACAAGCGTATTTAGCCCGCCTTGTTAGTGCAACGGCATATGATTGGGTCAGATCGTGAGGGTCCGGGATCGTGACCCGGGTCGGATAATATGTTTTTAAGTCAGGAAGTTCTTAGTAAAAACACTGAAAAAACTTCTAAAATTGCTGTATGCGGTCATCATTATCATCAGGTTATAATAGTCCACTGCTGAACATAGGCTTCCCCTAAAGAGCGCCATAGCGCCCTGTCTTCTTGTATGCGGTCATAGGGCCTCTATTAGATACATGGGACCTAACAACATAGCTGATTAATTACGTATACAACACAATTCTGTTTATCCCTATAGGGAACACAGGCGTCAGTATATGCTACGAGCATAATGAAATTCTAATTTTGATTGCTTTAGAAATTAATTAGGCAAATTTAAACCAAACTCGTACCGCGATGTAGTTAGTAGAACGTTGTCAAAATATTGTTGCGATGTTTTAGACGTGCACCTAATTACTAGTTCAGATAAAGTATTAACTTTGCTTGTTAAAACTGTCGGTGGCAAGCCATGCTGCCAACTAAAATCTGTTATAGCAACTAAATTGTATTTTGTACTGTAAATATTTGTGGTTAAAGCACTATGTTTAACTTGCATGGATAATTTATATACTCTCCTTTTAGAGATAAAGGTGAATTACATTAGACATTATTACAAGACTTATTGTGTCCAATTTTTAAATTGTAAAATGTTTTCCTTTAGATTAAATATAGTTTTAATGTGAATTTAATACAATAAGTAGCCTGTAATGTGTTTTGTAAAGACTTTTATTTATTTATTGAATAAAAATGTATTATTATTTATTACATTTGATTGTACAAATGGCGGAGTGGTTTTATTGGTCGTCTTTCCACTGTCATTGTGCCAAGTATTTTGGTTTGATAGTGACGTAGGGCAAAAAATTGTGTGATGCAGAAATAATTGTTCCGAGTTCGGGTGTGTTTTGTGTACGTTGTAAGTGTTGATAAAGTCTCCCATGACATATTGTCGGCCTCGATGGCGTAGCGGCTAGTGTAACCGACTGCCACGCCTGAGGTCGCAGGTTCGATTCCCGCACAAGTCAAACATTTGTGTGCATGAACATGGATGTTTGTCTTGGTCTGGGTGTTTCTATGTATAATATGTATTTATTTACAAAAAAAAAAGTATATATGTATGTTTATCCATTGTCTAGTACCCATAGTACAAGCTCTGCTTAGTTTGGGCTAGATGGTGTTGTGTGAATGTGATAGAATATTATTATTATTATTATATTATAATAATTCCTAGTGGTACTGAAATAAGAGACATCTGCAATGTCTCGATGGCACAGCAGTGGTTAAACCGACTGCTATGCATGAGGTCTCAGGTTTTATTCCCGAATCGGGCTAAATGTTATTAGGAGTTTTTGTCCAGAAATTTCTACGGTGTTTGAAATTCGGCCTCGATGGCGTGGTGGTTAGTGCAACCGACTGCCACGCATGAAGTCACGCATTTAAAAAAAAAAGGATATATGTATGTTTATCCATTGTTTAGTACAATGGATAAACATACATATATCGTTTTTTTGTAAATACATAAATATTATTAGAAACACCCAGACCAAGACAAACATCCATGTTCATGAACACAAATGTTTGACTTGTGCGGGAATCGAACCCGCGACCTCAGGCGTGGCAGTCGGTTGCACTAACCACTACGCCATCGAGGCCGATATTGCACTTGCTATACATCGAAGTTAATATGCATATACTTTAAAGCATAGTTAAGTGCCCTATTCCAAAGCCCATTATTCACAGAAAACACGGCGGTGTTTGTTGTTTAATCTGTTCCGAAAGTGATTACACGTATGCATGGCACGACAGAACGTGATTATTCTGTACTAGCTTTCGTCTGCGGCTTCGCTCGCGTTAATTTAGAATTTGACAATCAATTCGGGTTGTACTTTGCTTGTAATAATATAATTCAATCATGATTCGAAAGACACGTTGCGCCATCTATTATCATAAGAACGTTATTATTGTTTTCCTCGGGAACAGTAATTTTTTTCGGGATAAAAGATAGCCTATGTACGTTTCTGTACACTTGAAAACGAATATGCAAAATTTCAGGATGATCGGTTCAGTGGTTTAGACGTGAAAAGGTAACAAACAAACTCATTTTCGCTTTTATAATATTAGTTAGGATTAGGATAACAAAATATGCATTAGTATATGTACTATATTTCTTAAATTTAATACAGAATGCATGATTAACAATACAGATCAATTCGTTGTATATACTATATAATAGTATACTATACACTGCATTGTACGTAAGTCGTCGCCCCGTCCCGATATATTGCTCAACAAAAGATTGATAGTTAGCAAAGGTCGACGGTACGAGATGACTACTACTTACTATGGTACATTGTAGGCCAAAGTGCAGCACTTTGTTTAAACTCTTACGTAATAACAATTTGCTGTGTGTTCCCAACAGGTCAAATAGCAATCTGACGCTTTACGTATTTGTCATTTGTCATCTATACTAATATTATAAAGCTGAAGAGTTTGTTTCTTTGAACGCGCTAATCTCAAGAACTACTGATTCGATTTTAAAAAATCTTTTAGTGGTGGATAGCCTATTTATCGAGGAAGGCAATAGGGTATATAACATCACGCTACGACTCACGAGGGCGGCGCAGTTACGATAAACGCGGGTGAAACCGCGGGAACATCTAGTTTGTCATATTCCAATGACAAAAAGTGCAGATAAATTATTAATGTTAGCTTTTTAGGGGCCTCTTACAAAAGGTCTGCCTCCTCCTCCGTGGCGCAGCGGTAGTGAATGCGACTGCTGTGCATGAGGTCTCGGGTTGGAATTCCGGGTCGGGCCAACAAAAAGTTATTAGATTTTCTGTTAAGAATTCTCAATAGCAGCCCGGAGTTAGGAAGTTGGCGGTGTTAGACACCCCCGTGCCTCGGCAAGTACGTAAAGCCGTTGGTCCTGCGCCTGATCTCTCTCCGGTCGTGTCGGATTACCGTCCCATCGGATCATGAGAGTTAAGGGAACAAAAAGTGCTCTTGTGTTTGCGCACACGTTTGTGCACTATATATTTGGATATATATGAGAAGAATGTATATGTTAAGGCCATAGATGTATATAATAAGTTACCAGATAAATTCAAAGAATTACAGCTTACTATGTTTAAGAGAAAACTTACAGTGTGGCTTGCAGAAAAATGTTTCTACTCTTTAAAGGATTTTATGACATATATAGAAAATGATGTAATTAATTAATGTTGAAATTCCTTATATCACTGACATTGTAACACAATAATTGACTTCTAAATTTGTTTTCACTTGACATTCCTGTACAATTACCTTAATTATTACAATAATTATTCACGGCATAAATTTTAACATTAATTAACTTAGTACAAATCAATATAAAACAAACCAATATAATGATCAACATATTTTGTACAATATCTGTCTATAACTTTGACATATTTACGCGCCATTGTTATGGTAGAATGTGATAGGACCACAATTACCTTACCACCACTATGTAACCACATTTCTTGTGAATAAAGGATTATTATTATTATTATTATATCTCTTGCGCAGATGGCTAGTCTCTGTTAAGATTGGCCGCTGTGACCGAAATTCGGTCTGGAGGACATTATTATTATTTACAAAAGGTACTATGATCTTATTAATAAACCTATCTTTATAGCACTCTATTTAACTGCAATTGGCAGCCAACTAATATTTCACATAGAAAGTAGACACTAATATAAAAGATATCCGATCAAATAATAAAACAATGTTTCGAAACTACAAAACAACAAAATATATTAGTTAAACTTGTAACGGCCTTTACAAGCAATAGTCTTTACACTTTATTAAATCCAATTTATGCTCGTTACTCTTTGAGCGCGCGCCATTAAAATCATATTAGACTTTTTCTGACAAGTTCTGACAAAGGGAATGCTCATACAGCCTTCTCGAATGGAGTGGGTAATAAGGCCCTTAAAAATAGGCCTCTACTTTACCTATACTCACACACGATTGAAAAAGGCTTTGTTTCATAGCTTAGTTTTTCTCAACTATATTAAATTAATTTTCTGACAATTTCTTCTTTGTTATTTTGTTAATAATTTAGCAAACGAAATTGTAGTATCATACACTTATGCTTATGGCCAGGCAAGCATATAGACTCGCGTGATTAGAGTATTATGTTATATAATTTTGCTACGATGACTTTACATGATAGAACAATGTACTTCCACAGAAGATCAACCTTCTTTATAGAGATAATTATGTATGTAGGGGTAATCAAAAGTGTTATTGGATCGTCAAATGAAATAACTTGATGATATAGCAGTGTCGCTACAACTAGACCGTATCTGTAATCATATAATAAAAAATCAAAATTATTTTTTTGCTGTATCGCTCTCTCCTTTAAGTAGAAATAAAACACTCCTTTTACTAAACGATGGATTTATTTTCTGCACTATACTGTAGGCACACAATCACTGCTTATAATGTTTGCACAACTTCACTTCTCAACTGCTCAACAACGACGGACTTAACTCTACTTAAAATTAAACATTATATCAAATGACATTTCCCTCACTTCACCACAGAAATGACGGTGTTACGTCACATCCGCCCTTTCAGTGTTACAATGTAGAAAAATACAATTACCACTAAAATTATTATTTTCTATTCTGCAAGTACTGCCACAATGAATAATTAAATCTGTTTATTATTTATACTTAAATATAGCAAATCGAAGTGATCATTAAATATTTTTATAACAAATCAAAGCGATCACAACATTTATTTATTCTTTCCTAGTAACCTTTGACTTTCAACTGTATAAGTATCAACAAAAGACTTACATTTAAAGCCTAGCTAGCAATCTATAAAAAAGCAAGCACTTTCAACTTGACAACTATCCAATATTCACTCTAAAAACAAAACACAATCTCATTAAAAATTCTCGTCTGAAACACTTTGTAATACACAAATAAGCTCGCTTCGGTCTAAGCCTGTAATATCGACAAGTATTGATAAATATCAACGAACTTCATTGAACGGCAAATACAATGCGTTTAATCTCTGCTTAGTGGGCTTATGTTATTAGAGCTACTGTCGATCTCCTTTAAAAGCTGCCGTCTTGGTACTCTGAAACGAGTCACGGCTGTTTAGGAGGTACATTTTTGTACTTTTACGTTTACTGATGCGGATTTGAGGTATAATCCTATTGTCTGCGTGAATATAGGTGTAAAATCCAGGATTGGAACAGATGTAAATAGACTTAATAATGTCTTACATTTGGATATTAAATTTTTTAGATAGATTTAATTCGGTCTACCTCTTGATGAAAATATTTTTAGGTTTTGCTGTTAAGAAATTTTCAATAGTAGGATGGAGACTTGTAAGGCGTCCACAAAAAACATATAAGTAATTGGCAAAATGTGTATTTCATATACCAAGTTGTGTCTACGTATTCGAGTAAACACTAACATGTGTACATCTATACTAATATTATAAAGCTGAAGAGTTTGTTTGTTTGTTTGTTTGAACGCGCTAATCTCAGGAACTATTGGTTCGATTGATTGATCGATGAAAATTTTTTTTAGTGTTGTATAGCCTATTTATCGAGGAAGGCTGTAGGCTATATAACATCACGCTACGACCCACGGGGGCGGTGCAGTAACGATAAACGCAGATGAAACCGCAGGAACATCTAGTGTGATATACAATACTGTATTATAGATAGATGTTCCCGCGGTTCTCCAAGGATGATTTTCTGGTAATTATGATGAAATATGCGCTGCTTAAAACTTCATATTTATGCGAAATTTTTCCGTCGGTAATACAATCATGACGCTTATGAAGTATAAAATCTGATACGAATATTTCGTATGAGAACGTAAATCAGACTTGTAATTATAAACGGTATTTAGAATACATTTTGTACGCATTTTTGTACACAAGTTTAAGTAGGTACAAAAATGCGTAGGCAGCTGTGTAGGACCGTATAATTTGTATGACCTTTCCGTTTGCCGTGAATTATGATTGTTAAATACATAATTGCTAGATTAGGTAACATTTATGTATAAATAAAATGAAAGCACATTCCCTCACGCTCAATTTTAAAATGGTATAGTATTGTGTAAGTTTAAAATAAATAAGTAAAGTATATACAGGGTGTCTGGTAATTAATGGATAACCTTGAAATGTCTTATAGTACACAGATAAAGTTTATATGGAGATGGAGGGGCGAATGCTAATATTTTTATAAAATATGCATTAGAAAAACACTACACGCACGCAACCATGATTTAACACACGCAGTCGAATTTCGGCATTGTTCGTCTGACGTCGTACAATTCTTTGTAACTATGGTTATCTATACCTTATTTATATGTAATAAAGAAAAAAGAAAACAAAGAAGCAAGCTAAGAAATTTTGGTCGAATTTTGACCACTAGGCGACCGCTAGTTAAAACGGCATGCCATTCTACATTGCAAAGGTGTGGTGAAAACGATTAGTCGATGTTATAAGCAGATGAGTGGAAGCATCTGCGGTGACAGCTGCCTGCTCCATATATATTGAACCAATTAATATCGTTGCTATTTTTGTTGCCTTTGTTGTTTTAAGCTGGTTCTAAATATACGGTTTTTGTATAGGTATACATTTATCTATGCTATAAATACATTGCTTAATTTTGAAGTAGGTTCAAGGTTGCTCTTGTTATAGATAATAGTAGACATTTAAAAGATGATAGGAATGGCAAAGGGTGTATCGCACCTACACTTTTACAGTTATGTTTTAGATCTGTCGTAATAGGGGCAAGTAATACTTATATAATAGTCATACTATTCAGACATAGAGAAGAATATAGAATATACATATTAAATTATGCTACAGAGGTATGGTAATATTTTATTAACACAACATGGGTCATGATTTCATGATGAGTCACTGTTGCTTTTTAATGAAAAGAAAAAATCTCAATACATATATTGTAACACTGGCAAAATATTTTTAAGGATATAATTAATTTATAGATAATATAAATAATTTACTTTTTTACAGTATTGGCTGAATGGTTAATAGGCGTCGACCACCAGACTAAATAAAAAAAGAATTTCGCGCGATACTCCCGCCATCTTTAAATTATTGTAATATTCTGTCGAGTCATTTCTTTTGTACAATCATAGCCGAAAGAGTTTAAATAATATAATTAAATAAATGATAATTATAGACGTACCGAGTAATATTTATTGTTAAATATTACAAAGATTTTGCAATCAAGTTGTCAAAAAAATCAAAACTTTAAATAAGAAGAGACTTGTCACCCTCCACAATTTAAAAATGGATTGTTGTCAATTATAACTGGATAGTAACCGTGTGTTTCTAGCAATTATCGTTTATAATAAAAGCATGAGATAATAATAATTTCAGCAATAGCTCAGTGGGGAGACCACCAGACTGTAATGCAGAGGGTCTCGGGTTCGAACCCACGTCGCGCACCTCTGACTTTCGGAAGTTATATGACATTTCGAAATTATGTGCGTATTGATTGACAATTATCGCCTGCTCCGTGCCTCGGAAAGCACGTTAAGCTGTCGCTCCCGACTGCCATGAACATGTATGGCAGTCGTTATTGGGAAGTCAGTTCCCTCTAATATACTGACACTAGTCTAGCCTTAGGGTATCGTTAGCCTTCGGGTTGCGGATGTCAGATGGCAGTCGCTCCGTGTAAAAACTGATATCCAGTCAAATCCGGTTAGACTAGAAAGCCGACCCCAAGTGACTTGGGAATAATAAAGGCTAGGGAGAAGAATAAAAGCATGAGATGCTTGGACGTGGCTACTGTAAATGCAATACCATTTTTATTTAGATCTTGTTTTATTAATTTTAAAATATATTATGATTCGACTCGGTAGGAACAACTTCGAGAAAGAAATCAACAACAACAATCCAGTTGGGGTGGGCAGCGTTTCGTAAGCTTCGTCAGGTTTTCTAATCGCCTTTACCGCAATGCCTGAAGACCAAAGTCTTTGACCAGTGCGTCCTACCTGTTATGACTTACGGTGCCGAAACGTGGACACTCACGGTAGGGCTAGTCCAAAAGTCACCCAGCGGGCTATGGAGCGAGCTATGCTAGGAATTTCTTTGAGGGATAAACTTAGAAATGAGGTTATCCGTCAAAGAACCAAGGTTACCGACATAGCTCGCAGAATAAGCAAGCTGAAGTGGCAATGGGCTGGCCATATCTGTAGAAGGACCGATGGTCGCTGGAGCAAGCGAGTTCTAGAGTGGAAACCGCGACTTGGTAAACGTAAGGTAGGAGGCCCCCCGGCCAGGTGGACCGATGATCTGAAAAAGGTAGCTGGGTCAGACTGGATGCGGAAGGCGGAAGACCGGATGTTGTGGCATAAAATGGGAGAGGCCTATGTCCAGCAGTGGACTGCGGTGGGCTGATTGATTGATTGATTGATTATGAGTTTATATACATACTAAATATATAGTCTTACGCCTATATCCTCAAAGATATAAGCAGAAGTATAGTATATCCACATTTTGCCAGTTATTTGGCGTTTATCAAGCAGTTCCAAATACCATGCTGCAATTGAAAATTAATTGATAAGCCAAAAAAAGCTTACATGACTTGAGAATCAACTCCGAAACCACAAGGACTCGGTTATGATTACACGGTGCATGAGCTCAGCGCTCAGCAATCTCTTGCCGACGTAATAATTACAGTGATGAATGTTTCTTATATATAAATCAATACTTAAGCCTTCCGCTGACGACTGTCCTTAACCTTCTAGCCATGATATCACTCGTCATGGCAACAAATTGATTGAAGCCGGCAATAACACGGCTAGTTTAGCCACCATAATATCTCGTTAGTCAGTTATGACAGCTCGCCGTGGCTTATTGTCATTTAAAAGAGCAAAAAAGTGGTATAGATTAATTGATTTGTATCCGCCATGACTCATGACGCTGTTCTTTGGGATGTATAACGAAGCTTGGAGTGAACGTTCATTCATAAAGATTGTTAGTTGTCCGTTTTTTCTTCTTTAAAATTATAGTTTTGTATGACACATTTTGTTCGTCATTACAATTAGTTTGTGGCGCGTGTAAATCTATACTAATATTGTAAAGAGTATAAATCTGTTTGTTCGTTTGTAATCAGTACTTTCAGTTGTATATCTAATGAAACTACTAAATCGATTTTAATCATTCTTTAAATATGGGTAGTATTTAACTGTTCCTAAATTTTTTGCCTTTGTTCCACCAAAAATACTAATTGCACATCAAAATATGCTTACTAAAATATTTTAAAGAGATCAAACTAAGTCGACGGAAGCCCGCTTCGCGGGCTCATATTTTTGGGTTGGTTTAAGAAGGAACCTAACATAACCTAACACTTCCGAGACGGAATTCAGTGATTTGAGGTGTATAGGTGCTCGTTATGATGTATTTTAGTAAGCATATTTTGGTATGCAATTAGTATTTTTGGTGGTCATTATATTTAATCCCTTTAAATATTAGAAAATTACATTTTTGGGAAGTAATATAGGTTATATAACATCGCGCTACGTGCTACGGGAGCGGTGCAGTAATCATGAACGTTGGTGAAGCCGCGGGGGCAGTCAGGGAGTTATAAGAACGTATGTGTAATTTCGAGTACTTGCGTGTAATCTTAATGAAGAAAAAATAGACGTACCTATCTATTTTATACTAGATATTCTCGCGGTTTCACCCACGTTTATCGTTACTGCGGCGCTCCTGTGGGTCGTAGCGTGATGTTATATAGCCTATAGCCATCTCGATAAATAGGCTATCCAACATTAAAAGAATTTTTAAATTCGAACCAGTAGTCCCTGAGATTAGCGCGTTCAAACAAACAAACTCTTCAGCTTTATAATATTAGTACAGAATACTACGAATTTATATGGTACATACTACTTTATCGGTAAGGAAGTATATATATTCGTTTCATAATTAAGAATGCACACTCTAGATCGGCCTAGAGTAAAATCGATGGTTTTAGTATTTGAGACAGGCCTATTATATAGTTTATAGACAAGATTGCGGTAATTTTAAAACATTTTTGCTATATATAAATCCTTACACAACTTACAAACAAAATAAAACGGCGAGTATCATTCCAATCTTGATTGATTAACATGGCCAATATTTTTATTATCATGTACGGATATCAAATGATAATAAATATATTGGACATGCCAATTAAAGGAGTAATCAAAGGAAGATAGGATCTCAATCAATTAGAGGGATATCAATCAAATAATTCGCGTCTTGCGTATTTCTGTACCTGTTTTTAACTAAACTTATTTCTTACAAAAAAACCCGCACTCCTTTTTATTTAGTAGTTATCTCAGGAACTGTTAAGCCGATATTATTATCTTCTTTATTTAATATATTTTTATACATTGAAATTAAACAACTGCTTACGGATTTATCACGGCTACTTATAAAAACACAACTTTTCAATAATGTGAACTACTAGCTTTTGCCCGCGGCTTCGCTTGCGTTAATTTAGAATTTGAAAATCAATTCGGGTTGTACCCTACTTGTAATAATATAATTAATTATCATAAGAACGTTATTGTTGTTTTCCTCGGGAACAGTATTTTTTTCGGGATGTAAGGTAGCCTATGTCCGTTTCTGTACACCTGACAATGTATATGCAAAATTTCAAAATTATCGGTTCAGTGGTTTAGGCTTGAAAAGGTAACAAACAAACAAACTCATTTTCGCTTTTATAATATTAGTTAGGAAGTTAGGATAGTTAGGATAGTCAGGAAGTTAGAATTAGGATTACTATATAAATTTAAACTATATAAATTTAAACTATATAAATGTAGTATATATTTAAATAGTTTAAATTCTCCGACGTTTCGGATGCTTTTCAACAGTCATGGTCACGGTAAAACTTTCCGTAACGAGTTTTTAATAGAAAAGTTAAAATTATCTAAAAGTAATGTTTTTAGAATAACCTGCATAAAAAACCGTGAGCAATAGTTCAATTTCAAAATACAAGCTATGTTTTAATTCATACTTCTATATATTTCAGCTGATACTCAAAATCAATAACTAAACAACAAGTAAATAGAACTTCAATACACCTGTATACATCAACTCAGCTCAAACAACTTCATTGGAAAGCAATCAACGCTCTTTAGAACATGGCCGACTCCGACGGATTAATTTAATTAAATTGAATTACATTCAGTTGGTTTACGCGCGTGTACAATAATTTGGATTAATTCAATTACTCGCCTTGAATTGCTTTAGGATTAAGCTTGTTAAGATTTAGCTGTCGGATTTAAAGGTGTTTATTGATCATTTAATTTAGAAGAAAATTTCGTTTTTATTCACCTAAATAATATATAACTACATAGCTTTGTCTGATCATTTCAATGTTGTACGTGAAGCATTGAAATTCTTCGAGTTTATGTTTCATCATACATTATACTAGCTTTTGCTCCCGGCTTAGCTTGCTCTGAAACAGTACTTTTTTGGAAGATCTGTGTTATGTTCTTTTTTATACACCTGACTACATGTATGTGAAATTTCATGATGATCGATCAAATAATTAAGGAGTGAAAGCGCAACAAAGAAATAAACTCACTTGTGCATTTATAATATATATTATTTTTTTATACAACTAAGGTGGCAAACAGGCATACGGCTCACCTGATGGCAAGTGGTCACCGTAGCCTATGGACGCTTGCGAGACCAGAGGCATCACTTGCGCATTGCCGACCCTTTAGGAAAGGAACTGGGAAGTAGAAGGAGCGGGATGGGGGAAAGGGGGTGATTGGGCTTCCGGCACTCTCACTCACCGAACGAAACACAACAGTAGGAATACTGGTATTTCACTTCGATATTCTGTGAGAGGGTAGTCCTTCCCCGGTCAAGCTCATGCTGAAATCAGTTAGTTTTTCTAGTATTACCAAAATTCATGATTATGGTCAATTTGTACACAAGAGACAGACTTACATAGACTGCGGCCAATCACAAAATCTGCTGTAAATTTCTTGGTAATAAACATTTTGGTATTGGATCATTTATTTCCTTGTACATAATTAAAATTCTCGAAAGTATTGTCCTTTTCTTGAGGTGATTTTGAACCATCGTTTGTTTTGTCCACAGAACGACTCTGATGACGAGCAGTGTGCGCTGAGCGATAAATGGCAGTATGAAAGAAAGTCCAGGCGATGGTCACGCGTCGTGGAGATTACGCCACAGGCACAGAGGAGACTTCAGGTAAAAAAAAATTGGATTTGAATTAAAAATGTTGGATGCAAGATTCTACTGGTCTATTATATTTTATGATTTATGACGGTATAATGAGGTAGGTCACTTGGAGAAGGCACGTCTCCTTGCTAGCTGTCTCATAGTGGTCTAACAGGAAGCCAGCGTGACAGACGTAACTCTATTACTGCCTTGAAATTAAACTTCTTTATACAGTTTAAATTAGTTTAGTTACCGCGATAAAATCCGTATAAATAAGTTCTATTGTCTTGTCAATGCTGTATGTAAATTTTTTCCACAATCCATAATTATTACAGTACACCACTTTGAATGCGGTTCGTATAGCAATTACGATTTTATTTAATACGTAACACAAGCTCATCCCACGGCATGAATATTTTAAACTTTACCTTTTTGAATGTGAAGCTGAAATGTTTTCAGTCGTGTACATTTCATGTTTAGGGTGCGACTTTAATAAGGCGGGGCGGACGCGGGTGTATGCATGTACAGCACTGACAGTCTTTCAATATTAATTATATATATATATATATATATATATATATATATATATATATATATTCGGCCTCGATGGCGTAGTGGTTAGTGCAACCGACTGCCACGCCTGAGGTTGCGGGTTCGTTTCCCGCACAAGTCAAACATTTGTGTGCATGAACATGGATATTTGTCTTGGTCTGGGTGTTTCTATGTATAATATGTATGCATTTACAAAAAAAAAGTATATAAGTAGGTATGTTTGTCCTTTGTCTAGTACCCATAGTACAAGCTCTGCTTAGTTTGGGCTAGATGGTGTTGTGTGTATGTGATAGAATATTAATATTATTAAAGAATATTAGTAATACCGTCAAATTCCTGTCATCCTCTTTATATAAAGTATTGTATGTATTTCGATTCCCCACTAAATACGAAAGAAAAAGTAGTTGACGAAATGATGGTCTATTTGACAGAATGGGTGAGCTTTTATTCCGAAAAAGCAAACTTATTACTTCAAACAACAAACATTTACTTAAAAAGTTTCCTTTTACTATATTAAAGGTAGTTTGGAATCCATAAACTTTACTTAGGTATACGTCACCTATCAATAGTAACCCCCTTGTGGCAATGACTTTATGTATTCACTAAGTCTACCCTAAGAGCAGCGATAGCTCACTGTGGAGACCAACAGATTGCAATGCAGTTCGTCTCGGGTTCGAACTCACGTCGCACACCTCTGACTTTCGGAAGTTATATGGCTTTTCGAAATTATTTGCGTATTGATTGACAATTATTATCGCCTGCTCCGTACCTCGGAGAGCACGTTAAGCTGTTGGTCCCGGCTGCCATGAACATCTATGGCAGTCGTTATTGGGAGAGTGTCGACACAAAAGATCCCACTGGGTCGAAGTCTTGCCGATCTCCACTAACTAGCCCCCCACATAAGATAAGATAAGAAAGTCTTCCCCATCTTTAGAATTATCTTTTTCTAAGTCTTGGTAGCTTTTCTACACTACTCTTCATATATGCATTCACGAAAATCGGATTAATATACGTAGATAGTCAAGACATAATACATAAAAGCAAAATATGCTATATAACATTTCACAGGCACTTTCCATCCTTAGCAAACAAACCTCCGTTGCCCGCCCTGCTAATATAGATCGCAGCCTCACTCCCAGTGTATGAGATGTTGTTGATCGTTACACATTTGTCCTACGGATTAAAAATACGTTGATAAATGGTGTATTGGATTACGAATGTTATTTTGTGCTGAAAAATTGACGTTTTCAATTTCCCCCTCGCTGTTGCTGTTAGGGCTGACAGATGAAGCCGATTTCGTAAACGTCGATTTATGAGTTACTAGCTATTTTACCAGTGGCTTCGCTCGCGTAAATGTAGGTTAGATTAGTAACAGTACTTTTTTCTGGATAAAAGGTACCCTATGTCCTTCTCTGTACCCCTGACAATGTGTATGCAAAATTTCATGATGATCGGTCGAGTAATTAAGGCGTCAAAGAGTAACAAACACACTCACATTAGCATTTCATCATGTCACATCTAGTAATATAATAAAGTTAGGATTGAAGTGAGTTTTATTTCATACAATAGTGACGTAACAGTGCAAGCATGTTATTATGCTCATGAATAGATGTTTGTTTTTTTTATTTTACGATGACAAACCTCTGAATCAAGCCTTTGTATCTCTAATGTCAGATTACGTTCATTGTATTCATTGTGAGATAGCCATTCATAGAAGTGAAGTCAAAGTATAGATACATATAGTTCAAATAATTTTCTTCTCCAGCAAACTAATTGCAAATATGTTCTAAGAACAATAACTTTAAATCTAATTAAATGTAAGTCGTCATCGAATTCAATTTTATTTTCGAAATAACGAAATACTGATGGAGTAAGCTTTTTTTACTGAAACGAAACAGTGATTACAAAAGAATAAGATTCGTATTTAGTTTATTTACTTGGACTGCAATAAATAAGCCATTATCTCGCTGTGAGTACATACTTCACTAATGCTAGAAACTGCAAAACCGAGGCAATTCTTAAAATCACATGAGCAACAACATTTGTTCCATTTCTCTTAACCTAATTGGAACCTTTGCGTCTTAAAATATACCACATGGAATATTAAAAAAGTACTTGACTATCTACAAGTAAAAGTAGCAAAGAAGATCAGAGATATCAAAATGACTTCTTCTTCTTCGTTTCAGGTGATAGCAGCACGTGCACTAGCAGAAAGAGAAGCAAGAGAAGCGAGAGGAGAAGTAGAAGATGATGAAGATGAGACTTTACCTACGATAAGAGTCGGCCTTGTGGACGCTGATGGAGTTTATACAGATGTAGAACCTGAACTGTAAGTACATATTGAAGATGTTTTTTATTTGCTTTTATTCTCATACCTAATGCAACTTCAAATAATTCTGTGATATGCACACACACACACATATAATATCTATTAAAGAAGTTGTTGCTAGAATATATTATATTAGCTTTAGCCCGCGGCTTCGCTCGCGTTAATTTAGAATTTGACAATTAGTTCGGATTGTACTCTGCTTGTAATAATATAATTCAATCATGATTCGAAAGACACGTGGCGCCATCTATTATCATAAGAACGTTATTATTGTTTTACACGGGAACAGTAATTTTTTATGCCTATAACCTATGTCCGTTTCTGTACATCTGTCAACGTATATGTAAAATTTCAGGATGATCGGTTCAATGGTTTAGGCGTGAAAAGGTAACAAACAAACAAAGTCATTTTCGGTTTTATAATATTAGTTAGTATTTTATAATTTTTAAGTTATATATATATTCTGAAATGGTAACAAATTATATGATGAAGAAGCTGTCAACACTCGCAAGCTTTTAATTAAGTAATAACAGTCAGTAATCATGTTTCCGTGTGAAAATGAACCAATAAAGAATTACCAAGCTTAACCTAAAAAATCAAAGATAGTGAGGCGAAATGAAAACATTGGCCAACCAATTTATTAACATGTTGTACCTACTAGTTTAAATTAATTAAGCATACGTAATACATTCTTCTAGAGCTAACATCGATAACTATAATTCATTAGTTTATTATGTTCACTGATCGAGCCGTACTTACTTTTAGGAGTTTGTTACATTTGTCGTTAATTGCAATCTATAACGTTTTTCCAATATTCTCATACTACAAAAAATACTCAAAAACCTTAAAATCAACAATAAAAACTTTAAAAAAAGCTAGAATATTCTAGACTAATGGAAAATTCCGACAACAAAGTAAAAACAATGTGGAAAATTATCAACACAAAAACTGGTAAAATGACAATGAATAAAAGGGAAAATCTAACATTAAAAATTGATAATACTCTAATTAAATGTCCAACAAAAATATGCAATTTGTTTAATGATTACTTTGTGACTATAGGACAAGACCAAAATAAACCCAACTCCACCAAGCCGACCGGACAGCCAGTTGTAAACCCCCCCTTATGCTCTCTATACTTACGGCCAGTAGATCAAATAGAAATAGTCAAAATAATTCAAATAATTAAAAATAAACATAGCTGCGGAATAGATAGTATCCCACCTATATTATTAAAGCAATGTGCAACTGAGCTATCTATCCCATTAACACTGTTAATCAACCAAAGCTTTCGCGACGGACAATTCCCACATTTACTTAAAATCTCCCTAGTAAAACCTATACACAAAAAAGGGGATGTTTTAACTCCAAATAATTATAGACCCATAGCTTTACTACCAACATTCGCTAAAGTGTTTGAAAAAGCCATGTGTAACCGCCTGTACACATTTCTAGAGAAGTACAACATACTGGATGATAGCCAGAATGGGTTTAGGAAATCAAAATCAACTACACTAGCAGTATACAAATACGTACAAACGTCACTGCAACATATTAACGACAAAAAACACGTCGTAGGTATTCTATTGGATATGACGAAGGCCTATGACAAAGTTCTTTATGACATACTTTTAACGAAGATCTACGGTTGCGGTATACGTGGAACGGCGTACGAATGGTTTAGATCGTATTTAAATAATAGAACGCAAATAACCCAAATTGAACATTTTGACAGTAATAAAAAAGAAATTAAATCCGTGCGGTCACAAGTGAGACAGCTAACTCATTCCATCCCTCAAGGAAGTGTACTAGGGTGCGTATTGTTTCTAATATATATTAACGACTTGCCAAAAATATTAGACCCAACAATCTCGCTTCCCGTACTATTTGCAGACGACGTCTCTGTTTTAATAAAATGTGACAACATACAAAATTACAATCATCTAATCCAAGAAACACTCCAAACTATTACACAGTGGCTTGCCGATCATAACCTGGAAATAAACTCAAATAAAACAAAACTCATGCAGTTTAGATCACACAAGAAACTTCCCCTCGATATAAACATTATTCATGCAAATACAGTTTTAGAAGAAGTTAATTCGTTTAGATTATTAGGAATAAACATAGACACACATATCAACTGGAAGGCCCACATTGAACAGATAAAATCTAAATTGTCAAGTTTTACATATGCTCTCTTCCAAATCACACACAGCACTAACTTAGAAACAGCTTTATCCGCGTACTACGCATACGCATACTCATGGTTACGATACGGCATCATGCTGTGGGGCAATAGCGTAAACGTGGAGGAATTATTCATTATTCAAAAGAAATGTATTCGAATTCTTGCAGAAATAGATAATACACAGAGTTGCAAACCATATTTTGTAAAACTAAATATACTAACACTCGCCTCAATATTGTATATACTTGATATTTGTACCTTTGTGTATAAAAACATCCATACCTTCTCTACAAAACATGATGTCCACGATATAAACACTCGCAATAAAGATAGACTACACTTACCACCATCCCGAATAAAGATGTTAAATGAAAGTCCTTACTACATGGCAGTAAAAATATACAATAAGTTGCTTAAAACTATAAAAGATGCCATTACCCTACCTTCATTCAACAAGCAAATCAGAACCTATTTAATGAATGCCTGCTATTATTCAATTACAGAATTCTTAGAAAATAAATAAAAATTAATAAAACACTGAACATAAACGCCAAAATAAATGCGATGACGATCCGCAACCTCGACTAAGACCCTATAAAAACAATGTAATAAATAAACTAAATATAATAAATAAACATTTAATAAAGAATAAACATAATTGTGATGTTAGAAATTTATTTGATTTGTAAGCGTATGTATGTAATTATATTGTGCAATAATAAAATAACAGACTTTGTATAAACTTATAGTATTATATGGTTTAGATATTAATTATAATTGTTAATAGAAAATAATTTTTAAATATTCGTTTATTATAATAATATTGCAATGCTTGTAAAAGGCACTAAGTTCTAAGCACTATAATTTTACTAAACATCTTATGTATCTACACTTAGTTCGCAATAAACACTTTGACTTATTTTGCTGCCATTTTCATCGCAAAGAAACTGTCAAGTTTTCGATCTATGTACCAGGTGAGCAGATTTGACGAGTGCTCAGCTCTTAAGCAAATTGGTGTTACAAAGACGTAGAACAATGAGAAGGACGGCTCTCCATTGAAGTAGCTTTCGAGACTGTCTTTACACGCTCGAGAATATCCCGGGTATCACAGTACTGGATGATTTATTTAACCTTTTTGTTGTCATTTTAATGAATCGCTTGCGTTGTTTGTAGTATTGATACTTTTCTTTTTTGTAAGGATTTAGGTTTCTTCATGAGTATCTATGTTCTAAAGGTCGTAATGTATACCGAAAAAGATATTGTTCTTGTAAGCTTAAGCCTTTTTATATTTAAATGGAAATCTGATTAATGAAAATATTACAAATTCTTACTTTACTTACACATAAAATATACATGGCTAAAAGTAAGTGCATTAAGCAGCCTACACCTGGGTAAACACACATGATGCTGAGAAACTAATTATTATTTGGGTTTTTAAATTTTGACTCTTAAATATAGCCACACATTTCTGTCCACGCTGTTCTTTAGTATCAATACAAAAAAACTTAATGATTATTTTAACGAGCTCCAGAATCAATATTCTTTCAACCCATAAATCATTATCAACTCATCGTAACGAGAGTCAGCCATCAAAACAATGATTCCCTCAATAATAGAAACCAATTAAATTGGTAACCAGCGCAGTAACCAGCCAGTGAAACCTTTTGTAGTTCAAATATCAGTCGTTGGTGCAATCAAGGGCCAATTATTTTAGTATGAAGCTCTAAAAGTACTGTTATATTGTGGCTCCTGCATCTGCGATATTTTATTCGTAGTTACTAGTTATAAACAAGCTTGTGCATATGCACAGATTGTGTAGTTTTTAAGGTGGTCAACTTCTCAATGTAATGTGAAAATTGTGTTCTCCACATAATGATTCTACTAACTCGTTCTTGTGTGTAATGGTATATTCTTCTCCCTAGCCTTTATTATTCCCTAGTCACTTGGGGTCGGCTTTCTAGTCTAACCTGATTTGACTGGATATCAGTTTTTACACGGAGCGACTGCCATCTGACCTCCGCAATCCGAAGGCTAACGATACCCTAAGGCTAGACTAGTGTCAGGATATTAGAGGGCACTGACTTCCCAATAACGACTACCATAGATGTTCATGGCAGCCGGGACCGACGGCTTAACGTGCTCTCCGAGGCACAGAGCAGGCGGTAATTGTCAATCAATACGCACATAATTTCGAAAAGTCATATAACTTCCGAAAGTCAGAGGTGCGCGACGCGAATTTAAAAAAAGACATTTGTAATTAAGATCTATTAAAAAAAATATTACAAATACGAAAGTAGCTCTGTTATGTATCTGTTACATTTTCACGACTAAACGTAATGAAATTTAGCAAGTATATAGATTTTATGTCGTGGAATAGTATATAATTTATCGCGGTATGTGTTACCGTGGGATTCACACAGGGATTCACACTTTCGTAATAGAATGTTTCACAATCGCTCTTTTACCAGCCCACCATACATCCTCATTAACACTAGAATGATTATAGATATTGTTAGGCCAGCTTATTAATTTGATTGTTACGTTTGATTGATAGGAATGTTAAGTGGATTGATTCTAAGTACGTAACGGATTTGTATCAAGATAAACTGACAGTATTGTCGGATGTCGATGACCGACTGCCAGTTCTCTTGTTGCGATTATGACGGCTCAGGCGTGGCTGTTAAATGTTAAATCATTATTAATTGACGTTGGGCAATGTTGTTTTTGTATCAAAATTATAATGAGGAAGGTTTGGCGGGTTAAATTCACACCTAAATGAGATTTGTGGTTAGTAAATCCGAATTTTAAATATCTAACTGTGAAAGTTTATTATTAGTTTTTTATTTATAACAAAATATATTTATTTCGCTACATTCATATTAAATGTACATTGCATCTATACAAATAAATAAAATTGAAGTGTCTGTTTGTAATGTCAAAATAACAACTTTTTATCTAATGCATATGAAAGTATATAAGGTACCTATACGAAAACACCTATTTTTAAAATTTTTGTCTATCTGTCTGTTTGTTCCGGGTAATCTCCGAAACGGCTGAACCGATTTTGACGAGACTTTCACTGGCAGATAGCTGATGTTATAAGGAGTAACATAGGCTACTTTGATTTTAGAAAAAAAATAGGGTTCCGCGGAGACAAACACTTTTTAGTTAAAATCTACGCGGACGAAGTCGCAGGTAACAGCTAGTATATAATATAAAACAAGATTTATTTTAAACAAATCCTTTTGGGCTTTATCAGAACCATATTATACATATTTTTTAATATAATTTTGATTTAAAGTTAAGTCGTGTAGTGTCTTTTCAGATTAGATCTTTCAGTTCACCGCAACTACAAAATGACTGCTGTATTGAACAATTTCAGCTCAATCCATGTTTAGCCTCAGGTCTAGCAAATTATACATGGAAACATCATATAATTTGGATTAACGATTTTTATTTTTTTTATACAACTAATGTTGCAAACAAGCATACGGCCCACCTGATGGTAAGTGGTCACCGTAGCCTATGGACGCCTGCAACACCAGAGGCATCACTTGCGCGTTGCCAACCCATTAGGAAAATAAGAAGTGGGAAGGAGAAGGAGCGGGAAGGGGGAAAGAGAGTGATTGGGCCTCCGGCACTCTCACTCACCAAACGAAACACAACAGTAGGAATACTGCTATTTCACGTCGATATTCCGGAAGAGAGTAGTCCTTCCCCGGTCGAGCCGGCCCATTTATTATTGATGAAATACTTTATTTAAAAAACGAAGTTACCGAAATTCTTGATACAAAACAGCAATTCCATAGGTAAAGACTATATAAAAGCTGTATTAACACTTAGCCAGACTATCTCCCTCGCAAGTAACTATTACGCAATGTAATACGTCCATTATCTTAACTGGATAGGAAACTTCCAAACAATACATTCACTAAGTGTCAACACCATTACGAAATAGGAATATTGACAGGTCACTACTATCGCTTGCTGACACACGCATCTGTTTATATATCTATATATTGTTTTGTGTGTATTGTGATCAGTACATACATAGTATCACGACGATATCCCAGAAAGGGTAGACTGAGATGCTACCCACATTTTTTTTATACGACTAAGGTGGCAAACAAGCATACGGCCCACCTGATGGTAAGTGGTCACTATAACCTATGGACGCTTGCAACACCAGATGCGTCACTTGCGCGTTGCCGACCCTTTGGGAGAAAAAGGAAGTGGGAAGGAGAAGGAGCGGAAAGGGGAAAGAGGGTAATTGGGCCTCCGGCACTTTCACTCACCCAACGAAACACAACAGTAGGAATACTGGTATTTCACGTCGATATTCTGTGAGAGGGTAGTCCTTCCCCGGTCGAGCCGGCACATTCATGCTGAAATCAGCGAGGCTCTACTACACAGACTTTTCAACTATTTATAATTTATAGTAATAATATTCTATCACATACACACAACACCATCTAGCCCAAACTAAGCAGAGCTTCTATGGGTACTAGATAATGGATAAACATTAAACATACATAGGTATACACTTTTTTTGTATATACATACATATTATACATAGAAACACCCAGACCAAGACAAACATTCATGTCTATGCACACATATGTTTGATTTGTGCGGAAATCGAACCCGTGACCTCAGGTGTGGCAGTCGGTTACACTATCCACTACGCCATTGAGGCCGCCACGTTTTCACGTAACATTGTCACGCGATCGGCATGTGTCGATGCGCTTCTTTCTCCTAATTCCTCAGTTTTCCACGAACACATGTTCATTTAGGGGTCATCTCCTAAAGCCTCCCCAATTTAAGGCACTTGTGTTTCAACATGTGCATGTTTCCGGTAGACTAAGCTTATTACCGCTTATCGGGCACTAGTGCAAGTTATCCGTATCGTGTAGAGCTGCCAATTATGATACTAGATGTTCCCGCGGTTTCACCCGCGTTTATCGTTATTCCGCCGCCCCTGTGGGTTGTAGCATGATGTTATATAGCCTTCCTCGATAAATAGGCTATCCAACACTAAAATAATTTTTCAAATCGAACCAGTAGTTCCTGAGATTAGCGCGTTCAAACAAACAAACAAATAAACAAACAAACTCTTCAGCTTTATAATATTAGTATAGATTATAACTACTTACTGACTTTGTAGCGCATCCATATTAATGCGGCTGATGAACGTGAGTTTTTGGTTAGATTCCCGAGTTCATGAAAGTGTGGACCTTCTATCAAGAAATTTCCAATAGCGATACGTAATCTGAAAACGTGGAATTTGATTCAATTTGTTGATGAGGACCTTAAAACCGAACGCAAGCGTAAATTTTTCCAACGCCATTTTATCAATACTGTAAATGTACTTAGGTCCGAATTTTAAAAATCAATTTTCATTCTGAACTTTCGTATAATTCTTTATCCAACTGGAAACCATGGAGCTTACTTCAGTCATAAACGTAACTGCAAAATTATCCCACGTGACCAACAAAGTAGCCTTAATGATGTTTTATTATAATACACTCATTTTTATTAATAAAGCCTTTATTTACATAAACACAGCATCTATCATCCCATCTCACCGGAGTCATCTCCCATTATTCTAATAGAAACCATTCCCTTTAATGGGCGCTTAGCAAACACGTCAGAGTGACGCCCTACAATGGCCACAAATGACTATAATTAAGTCCATTTGTTCTATATTGCATTCGTACAGTCCCTTCACCTATCACGTTTCCATTTTGGATTGCTAAACCGTAATAATGATAGGTTGGTGTACAGCTAGGTCGCAGAGCAAGCGGGCGGCAGCTGAAGCGGAAATACCATAAGAATTTTATTTGGAGACTGTTTGTTTGTTACGCAATCACGGCGTAACGACTCAACCGATCATCATGAAATTTTTTATCACATTGTCAGAGGAAAAAAGTACTTAAAGCTATTTAAATTAATTAAAAATATTTAAGTTTACACTTTGCTCCGACGTTTCGGCTTGCTTTTGGTTTACAGCAGTCATGCTTGAGAAATGGCTGCTGCTTTAGTACAAAATTATGTAATAAAAGTGTTTTAAAATAAACAATGCAACACAATCCGTAGAAAGTAGTTTAATTTCAATGTATACGATTCGCGAAAACATAAGACAATATTATAATTACTACTTACAAATGCTTTTAATCACCAATAATTAAAGTCGTAATCATAATATTATGATATATGAACGGTTAGACGATGATGATTAGATTTATAATTAGGTGTTATTAGTTTGTCATACTAGTTCCAAACCCAATTGAAATTTTTAACTTATGAAATTAAGTATTCAAATTCGGCAACGAAAAACAGGATTTCTTATAGCACATACTCGTGTAAAAAAGTAACAGATCCTGTGAAACTATACGCAATAAATTACGGTCTTATCGACATCTATCACGCGTCACGATTATGTCTGTAACCTGTACCTTCGTCTTGCTAGGATCGATATCGCTATTTTACCTCTATCCATTCTTCGACCCACTTTTTAAGATTGCCCGACAGCCTTAAAACCCATTTTTCCACTCGTGATGTGACTTGTTTTATTCGAAGTGCCTCTGATTTGACTTGAATCCTATTTTCTGATGAAAGGAACGAAGAGCGCGCTTATAGTATGTCTCTTAAATAGTGCAAAATCTCTTACTGACAACCCTAAATATATTTTATTGACATTGCCAATGCATTGTTTTGTGATAGGAATTGCCAAAGCGGCAGATTGTATGGTTCGATTTGAAAAATTATTTTGGTGTTGGATAGCCTATTTATCGAGGAAGGCTATAGGCTATATAACATCACTCTACGACCCACGGGGGTGCCGCAGTAACAATAAACGCGGGTGAAACCGCGGGAACATCTAGTTATCTATAAGCTTAATAGTCTAAAACAGAGGTTCTAAGACTCTTTTTCTCATTGACCACTTTCAAAATTTAGCTGGTTGCGGTGGACCTCTGGCAGCTACATTTCTACTATGTTCCTTGGCATTCGTATTTATATTGGTGAAGAATCCAACAAGTTCATGCAAATTTGATCAAATATCTACGGGCCGGACTTTTTTTTTAGTAATTCTCTACCGAAAAATCGGTAGGTTCGAGACCACTGGTACTGAATATAGAATATGCAAGTTTTTACTTACAAGTAACAGTCGCTGAGCTTCTTAAAATATTATCTGCCTACATTGATAGGTGAAGTCAAGCCAACATTTTAGTTCTTCAGTATCGAAAGCAAATAAATTT
This sequence comes from Catocala sponsa, assembly GCA_963564715.1. Taxonomy (NCBI): domain Eukaryota; kingdom Metazoa; phylum Arthropoda; class Insecta; order Lepidoptera; family Erebidae; genus Catocala; species Catocala sponsa. The sequence continues at coordinate 1,015,209 of OY751347.1, forward strand.
TCGTGGAACCCCGCTTATGAATTGTGAACACCCATTTTTTGTCACGCCAACGTAGACCCCCGTCGAGTATTCCGTGGACCCCTGGGGGTCCACCTGGACCACTTTGGGTACTAATGGTCTAAAAGATCTTATCTTATCTTATGTGGGGGCCAGTCAGTGCAGACTGGTGACACTTCAACCCAGTGGGATCTTTTGTGTCGACACTCTCCCAGTAACGACTGCCATGGATGTCCATGGCAGCCGGGACCAACGGCTTAACGTGCTTTCCGAGGCACGGAGCAGGGGGTAATTGTCAATCAATACGCACATAATTTCGAAAAGCCATATAACTTCCGAAAGTCAGAGGTGCGCGACGTGGGTTCGAACCCAAGACCCTCTGCATTGCAGTCTGTTGGTCTCCCCACTGAGCTATCGCTGCTACTGGTCTAAAAGATACTCTCTATTAACGACGGGCGGGTCTTTGAGTACCTTTTGAACTCGCTGCAAGATGGACCACTGCTTTACGTATATGTATTGCGCTGTCCTACATAAAGGGCGTCTGTATACAGAGCGGAAAGCACTTAATGCAAGATTAATTGTTGCCGTGTGAATTTGACGGTTTCATTGAGTCAGGGCCGATGGTTGCGAGCATGGTTCCGTAGGTGCCGTTCATTTGAATTTGATATGGACCTTGTGGACGTGTCTGAAACTGAAATAATATAAGCTGTTGAACAAACAACTAATTCTATCCTACGTTTATAAATATTTTAAGGAGATATTGCGTTGTTTCTTCATACGAATCGGACCTATGGTTAACTGGTAAATCACCTTGTGTTAATTTTGTAAAGGATGGTGTGGTGAAAAAGCTTGGTCAGCAATAATCTATTTATTTGTGTTTTGACAGCCCGTTTATATTTGAGTCCGGTAAAAAGTACAAGTATATGTCAAAACCTTTTTATAACAACCAATGTCGGTAATGATCTTAGAATTTATTAATTTTTAATCACAATAAAAACAAACCTGTAACTTTTGCTAAGATTTGCTTTTTAATGTTTTTTTAATCATATCAATATTATCTTATCTTATGTGGGGGGGTCAGTCAGTGCAGACCGGCGACACTTCGACCCATTGGGATCTTCTGTGTCGACACACTCCCAATACCGACTATCATAGATGTTCATGGCAGCCGGGCCAACGACTTAACGTGCTCTCCGAGGCACGGAGCAGGCGATAATTATTATTGTCAATCAAAACGCACATAATTTTGAAAAGTCATATAAATTCCGAAAGTCAGAGGTGCGCGACGTGGGCTCGAACCCGAGACCCTCTGCATTGCAGTCTGCTGGTCTCCGCACTGAGCTATCGCTGCTCTTATCAATATTATAATATCAATCTTGTTTATAAACTGCCCATTGCTGTGGATAGTTCTTTTGTTATTATGAGAACGGTTTCTACCGTAACTTGGCTAAATCAGCATCATAAGACTATGTCGGTACTGGTGTACTACTACTATCATACACACGCCATCTTTACATCTTGTTATCGGTAACCTTACCATCATTTAGCAGAAGGCATAATTACCTAATAATTTGTCTTACTTGATGATTTAATTAGAAACGGCATTGCCTTAAGTTTTGTCTTCTGTTTACGCTAATGTTATTCATTGAAATTAAACTACTAAATACGGATTTTATCGTGGAGTTTATTTGACACTCTATTACAAAATTTTGAAAACTGTTACACTACTATAAATAGTTTTAATAGTTTCAATAATTTAATTAGCTTAAAAATTAGTAAAGTTTAATAGTAGTGTAAGTTTTCAAAATTTTTTATTAGTGTCAAATAAACAACGCGAAAAAATCCGTATATAGTAGTTTAATTTCAATTGCCTTAAGTTATTAAATACTAGATGTGCCCGCGGTTTCACTCGCGTTCGTAAAGCCTGTAGCCTTCCTCGATAAATAGGCTATCCAACACTGAAAAAAAATTTTTAATTCGAACCAGTAGTTCCTGAGATTAGCATTATTAAGTATAGATTTGTTACTAAAACAATACCTTCTAAATATCTACATATAGAAACGATTATTCGCAGTAGACTGTTGACAAAGCGTGATAGCAATCGTGTCTATCTAAACAGCGGCCGCAGTTCCTGTGATTACTATCCTAAGGTCTCTGTGAGGCAATGTTGATACATTCTGTTTCGGAATATCTTGTCATGAATCGCACTTGATCTTTTGCCTTCTACGCGCCCTTCCACTAGCCATTCTATCAAGCTACGTTAAGGAGACAAAGTATTCGGATTTGGTTGTTTAATTTACTTTTGGTAGGAGAGATGCAGATTCGGTTTTTGACGTCATCGATGGTTCTGTATCATCGGACGCTAGTAACGTATCGATAAACATTCGAAATACTCTAATGATTAAGTCATTTGAGTTTATTCGAATAATATTGATCATTACTCGAGTAAATTTATTTTTTAAATGTAGACAATTCTTTAGTTTTTCTTATCGTTGAATTAAAAACTGTTTAAATACGGTTTTATAATGCAACTTCCGCACAAGGCAGCTCCTGTGCCGCAGAGGACTTGACAAACAAAGAATTCCCAAACACAGAACAATTATTTGTGAATAACACAATTTTTGTCCCATTTGGGACTCGAACCCACAATACTCGGTGTAAGGGCATTGCAGAACGAGGATACCAATTAAAACCATGCCGTCCGTGCAGTGCGTACACCCGTTTAGATTCAATAAAATATACTTATTAAAACAAACGAGTATAGTTACTCGTCTGATCGTAAACTCTTACCCTAGTCATGATCCTGATGATTCCTGTGGTTCAATTGGAGTTGGAAGCCTCCGTAAGTTTAAGACATGTATTACTGATCCTTAAGATATGATTTTCTACTAACAAGTAGTTTGTAGAAACAAAAATTCTTTACGAGTTGAACTATTTGTAATTTAAGACTGCGCCGAGCGAAATATGCCAAAACAGGAGGTCACAGTTAAGTGAATAAAATCAACAGTTTTTGTTTATACAAATATAAAATATACATTTACCAAAACAATGAATGTGTTTACAATTACTCCGTATAAAAAGCTTAAAATAATTAATATTTTCGTTTACAAAATTAAGTAAATTTACACGAAAAATGCAAAAACGTAAGCTCATGTTACGTGATTTTTAGATTATAAGAGTAGAAATCTATCCTATTTTACAGCTTAAACGAAACAAATAGTTATATTACAATTTGTCCGCCCCAATTATTTAAGTTATTGGTTGACAATAAAGATACATATTTATCAAAAAAGCACTTCAAATCCTCCATAAAATTCTACTATGGCGGCCGAGCGCCGATTTGAATATGCGCCACACGAGCTCTGTCATTATCTGTCTTACGCTCGGCGCAGTCTAAAATACTGATCATAGATGTAACATAATAGCAAACGTGTGTGATTCACACATGCTCGCTCCGAGGCTGGCTGTTTTTTGTGTCTTATGCTTGAATGTTTGTAAAGCCCTCCGCGATACAGGTATTATTTATTCCTAGTGCAGGAGTTGTCTTTTTAAGAAAGAAAGTATAGAAAAAATATGTATATTTAAAAAAAACCGGCCAAGTGCGAGTCGGACTCGCGTAGGAAGTGTACCATACCATTATCTATAAAAACGGCAAAAAATCATGTTTGTTGTATCGGAGTTAAATATTTGTTTTATTTTAATTTAATTATTTCTTTTAAAGTGAATAACTAAAAATTCTGTGAATATTTCAAGCATCTACCTGTAGCCGTTATCAATATCAAGCAAAAATTAGCAAAACAAATCACGTTTATTGTATGGGAGCCCCCTTAAATATTTATTTTATTCTATTTTTTTGTATTTGTTGCTATAGCGGCAACAGAAATATATCATCTGTGACCATTGCATCTGTCTAACTATCACGCTTCATGAGATACAGCCTGGTGATAGACGGACAGACAGACGGACAGCGGAGTCTTAGTAATAGGGTCCCGTTTTACCCTTTGGGTACGGATCCCTAAAAATTAAGCAAATCAGCCATCTTTATACGGAACTCTAAACTCGTACCTAGCAATGTAAAATAAGATGCACTTCAATTTAAATCACTTACATTAAGACAATCGAGATAACGTTTTAATACTGAAATTATACTTTCTAATGATAGAGCAGCACTTTCTATTTAAGAACAATAAAATTGTTAATGAAATTCAATGTTTATAAACATTAGAAGTTAAGCGTCGTGGGTCAAGCCATCCGTCTCTTCTCTACTGCGGTATTGCTCCTTTGTTTATGCCAGGTCGTCGCAAAAACTAAGTAACATTGACTGAAACTTATTATAAGCTTACCTATATAAACGTAAGATTTAGTTTATTCAATCAATGGAAGCTATGATCAATGAAACGGGGATACAAAAGGACCAAGTTTGTTATAATAAATTATAACTAAAAAGTTTACCCTATATTGTTCAATAGTGTGTGTTAAAATATTTTAATTTAGTTTCGACAATTACTAATATTTATACACATACTAGTCAGTATGATTTACTAAAATGTTTTGTCTATAATACATTACAGTTTATTATTTATGAACAGCGATAGTTCAGTGGCGAGACCAACAGACTGCAATACAGAGGGTCTCGGGTTCGAACCCACGTCGCGCATCTCTGACTTTCGGAAGTTATATGACTTTTCGAAATTATGTGCGTATTGATTGACAATTATCGCCTGCTTCGTGCCTCGTTTAAGCCATCGGTCCCGGCTGCCATGAACATCTATGGTAGTCGTTATTGGGAAGTCAGAGACCTCTTATATCCTGACACTGGTCTAGCCTTAGGGTATCGTTAGCCTTCGGGTTGCGGAGGTCAGATGGCAGTCGCTCTGTGTAAAAACTGATATCCAGTTAAATCCGGTTAGACTAGAAAGACGACCGAAGTGACTTGGGAATAATAAAGGCTAAGGAGAAGAAGACATTATAGTCTAGTACTGGCATTTCTACGGAGTGACATAGGGCGTTCTTTCATGACATGTGTATATCGGGCTTGCCTAACTCTGAAACTTCACTGCACGGATGTCGCAGTGGATTAAGTGGTCACCTCGCAATGGCGCCGAGTGTTATAGGTTCAAATCCCACACGGGAAAATTGTGAGGTCTTCAAATGTTTGTCCCGTGTTAAGGTCTTCTTTGTATCCGTTATTTGAATGTTTGTAAAGTCTCCCGCGACATAAGAATTATACACAGCTGTCTTTATAAAAAAACGAAACCCTAGGTGAAATAGTACCCTAGGAGTCTGGCGTCATAATTTAGTTCGAAAATCACCAATAAAAGTCAAAGGACGCAAAGGTCCTAGCGCGCTCCTAATAATCATGTATACACATTACACAAAGAAAACGTAACTAATAAGGCAACCCACCTTGAAAGTCCAAAAAGCGTTAACAACAAAGGAAGGTAAAGAACTTGGCCCTCTTATCCAAACTTCGACGTTTGTGCTCAAACAGGCGGGTCTTGAATGAGAAGCTTTTTCTTTTAAAGGGACTGACAAAGCCTCAGCCGATGCGTGACCAAGTATAAGTTTTTAACTTGTTCAAACGAAAAATACTCAATTATTTTAGCGGATAATACACTTTACTTGCAAACTAAGTTATTTTTTTATCCTTTGTTTAAGTTGTATACTTAGGGATTAGTAGTTATTGTAACAGTAGATAAATTGGGCATAATACGTATTTAGGTAATACAGATTTTTCTGGACAATCGGTTTTAGGCGGGCCTATTATTTATTACACTATCAAAATCTACATAAAGGTACCTATCGTCTAGACACGCAATTATAATAAAATAAATAAATAAAAATGATTTATTTTCATTAGCTGAGCTAAATCTAGTTACAGTATTGTTGGAGCGATCCTTTTAGGCATAACATTGCCTGTGTTAGGAGGCCCCGCTCTGCTGTGTGCAAGTAAGCATACATTGATTAAATATCATAAATATTATTCTGTATTAAAATTTGTTAAAAGGAAAATAAAATAAAAATATCAATATAATAATAATAAATAATAAAAATATCAATTAAAAGTAATTTATAATTATAGCATGCATGGTATGTGTGTGTATAAGTGTGCTCGCGCAAGCGCGGATGTGTGTATGTATGTATATATGTGTGTGTGTATGTATGTATGTATATGTGTGTAGGTATATATGTATATATGGATGTATGTATGTTATGTTGGGTGAGAGTATTCTAACTTTATTATGATAATACTGCTAACAGAGATTCAGTTTCATCATAAGATAATTGTTTTAACCAGTTTGTCAGTGCTTTTTTACAATCGAATTTGTTCATTTGATATATTTGTAACATGCGATTTATTTTATTGTAGAGGAATGAAGATTGTCTTGAATATTGTTGACGAGCAAATGTAGTTTTTATTGGAAAGTATGGAGCCACCAGATTAAATCTTCTTTTATTTTGCAGAGCCTGGTTAAATTTTAACGCACTATGGACTTTTAATAGGGCAAATAATATATATAATTTTCTAACCGAGAGCTGATTGCTAAAAATATATAAGTCTGTAGTCGGGAATCTATAAGGCTTAAAGTGCATCACTTTTAGAAGTGACCTCTGGGCCCTTTCCAATTCTAGAAATTTAATTTTTGTTGCTCCGCCCCAAACTGGTATGCAATATATTAAGATAGATTGAGCTAGCGCTGTATATATTTTATTTATAATTTCCTTGGCAGTAACGTGCCGTAGCATTTTAAAGACCCAAATTAGCTTTCTTATTCTAGTGCTTAGCAGATCAGATTAGCAATTATATATTATACTTCAAGTACAATTTTGAAAATAAGTAATAGTATTCTAGTGAAACATTGTTTATTAAAGTAAAAGGATTATTCCCATGCCACGAGAGGTTTTAAAAAAACTAATCAAATTAAATGCAAATACTAACCAAACCAATATAATAGTAAGGATATGTTATGTGTATGATGTGAACTGAGTCTACTAGTCGGCATACAACTGTGCAAACTCATTAACTATCCTCCAGGTATCCTAAAAGCTATTACAATGGCAAATATTTGAGCTATCCATACGTCCGGCCTTATTTCGACAAAAACTTCGGTGTCCAGTTATAGACTCCTTGTTAAAAAACTTTTGTCAGAACAACTTTTAGGTAACATTTTGAAAGAAGTTGATAATTGGAGTTAGAACTTTGTATTTAAGCAAATGTATTTGAAGTAAATATGGCTTCAGGATGGTTTTAGATAAAGAACAATGAAACCGATAGAAGGAACGAAGATAAACCTTAAAATACTACTAATTTTAAAGTCTTGCCGTAAATTATCCATTGTACACACAGCGACACATCAACCTAAACTGTTTGGACTTTGAATTATTAGAAGTTGAACACTGCAAATCGTGCGAAAAAATGCGTTCTATTTATGTTACGCTCTAACTTTACCATTACGTCGACACCACTATGCACTCTCCCTTTCCGACAATTCTCTATTTCGTACGTAGCGTAGTTATGCGTATGTAGGGTGTCTAACTTGATGTGTAGCCGCGTGTACAATGTTTGTTACCTGGAGTGGATAAATAAGTTAGGACAGAAATGGTAGTGTGACTGACAGCTGTACATTGGATCAGCGAAGTATTAGGTCGTTGGTTCTCTGTCTATCTGTTGGTTCAAGTAGTGACTATTATCATCAATAAGTTTTTGGACGCTTGCAACACCGTAGGTACAAATCGCTGGCGCATTGTCGACACTTACTGACTTGCCTAAAGGTGGTAATCAATTTACTGCAAATTTGTTTTAGCATATCGTCGCCTCGTAGTCTTTAGAAAAACTACTGATGATACAAATATAATTCAAGGTTGTTATCGCCAGGATTGTGCATTAGTATCTAATAGTCACTACAAAGCGGTGCCTAGATTTTAATAAAGCTCAAAGTGCTCACTAGTCTGTTTAAAATCAATAAAATATATCATGTAAGAGAGACTGAACCTCTTTAGATTTAATTTAGAAAATTGATTTGCTTTCTTATACCCTTCACAGTTCGAAGTTTTTACATCATAACAAATTTATTGAAATTAAACTACTATACACGGATTTTATCGCGATAAAACGCGATTAAATGCGATAAAATCCGTTTATAGTAGTTTAATTTCAATGAATAACATTCGCGTAAACAGAAGACAACAATATCATAACAAATATTTAAGCCAATTAGTATATGCCATTATTATCAAAAGGCAAAAAATAGCAGCAACTGACATGAATAAGAACTACTACTACACTACAATTTCAGTACTAAAGAAAGTTTTAACGGCAAAAATACATCATATAGAAATACTAAAACCAATACAAAGAAAACCTGCAAATAGGACCTTTCCAATTTTCTTAAACAACACGATAAATAAATAAATTCTGGACCATTATTTCTACAATACATAGGATAGGACCTTATTTACATAAGGTCCTATCCTATGTACCTTTGTATGTATCCTATGTATTTTTTCATACCTTTTGTACCAAACACACGACCTTTAATTCGTCAACCAGAAGCAGAATTAAGTTTACTCCAAGTGTAAAGCTGAAATCTACAATATAAATATGTTTTGAGTTATGTCAGCAAACTTGCCAAATGCTGCGGCTTTTGTTGGCTGGTATGTTAATCTAAGGTAGAAGGTTCTTATAGAGTACTGAGAGATTATATCTGTTAAATTTAATTGTGAGTTAGATCATAAAAAGCAAACAGACTGAATACACTTTCAATATGATGCCTTCATAAGGAATACAAACAACAAGATAATTTGAACCTTAACATCCATAATATTTATAATGTCGTTAACAAGAAACCACCTTAGCTTTAATTAATACACCCTAAAATTGTCTAATATAATGGAAATAAATTGTTGTTTATTAATTTGACGAGTCCCAAAACTTGGCTCTTTGGGCCAAGCCTCAAAGTTGCACATAACTTTGGAACCATAATAGGCCATCCTGAAAGTTTATGAAGATGAGATAGCGAGCTTTTAAAACGGAGTTTTGTATTCTCTATCTTAACTTTTGTCGAAGCATTTAGGATAAGTATATGTTTAAATTTTCTGTTGAATGTTTGTTTGGTCAAAAAATTATACATAATATACATTTTTGGCATAAACGTAAACTTTATCGTCATATTAATTATACTAAAATATCAAAAACCTCAATATACGCACTGCCGGAAATTATTCTCGCGGTGAGCCACACACAGTACATAAGCCGCATATAATCCCTACGTATGGTAGATAGGTTTCACGACAACCGTTTCCATGCGGCTCACCTCGCTATTAGCCGCAAAGGAAGATACAGTATATGTGCCAATTAACACAGTGGTTTATTCCAGTCGAGAAATGATCTGTGTAGAAACTTAAACTATGTAAGGAAAATGTTTCGTTTAGGGTCAGGCGAAGTGTTATTGGGTTTTGTGGTCAAAAAATACTCAGTCGTAGTGCGAAATCTTGAATCCTATAAGATGGGACATCATAGTCAGAAAAATGTTGGGTTTAAACCGAAGAAGTGTTAAACCAACATCTTGCTATCCTTAAAATAGAGATTTGTAAAGAAATCCTCTAAACAAACTATTTTTGTTACAGATTAACAGTACCAGGACAGCCCATGATACAGTTACCAAGCGACAAAGAGGATGAAGAGGAAACAGGAACACGTTTCCGACGCACCGGCTCCGAAAGACTACGAGATGGTGCAAAAGCCTTACTCCGAAGAGTGGAATCCCTCAAAACACGAAGAAGAAAACGGCAGAATCGAACCGAAGTCATCGTATCGTCGCCACATTTCCTTGACGTGCAGCAAGACAAATATCCAGACCTGAACTATATTGATATGACACCAACCAGTCCTACAGCATTTCCCTTCCCTGAATTCCATAGTTCTCCTATCCACGCACCAGCGATAAGGACCCAGCCACCTTCACCTATGACAGTCATGCCTCCGTCCCCAATAGCACCTTTAGAACAATCCTTTGTCTTAAATCCGCCTTTTGGAGATGACAGTTCAAGTTACGCGTCAGATGGTAGCATGGGATCGAGTAACAAGAGTTCTAAATCAAAATTAGGGAGGGCGAAGAGGATGTTCCATAGAGGTATCAAGAATGATGAAACCACTGCTTTGAGTGATTCGGAGTGTCAGCCAGCGAGCTGGAGGCACAACTATTACAAGGAGCATGTACCTCATCAGACTACTGAGGTAGGTTATGAACAAAATTATATAAGAAATATAAACCCTACATACTTATGTTGAAACGCAAACGAATAACAATGGTTTTGTTATGTCTGAGATTTCTACAGGCAAGAGTTTTATTCTCTCGTATCAGATCAAATTACGTTCCTGAAATACGTTTCAAACGTACGTACATATGGTAGGTTTGCCATAATATGTTCTGTGATTTCTGACAGGCACTTTTCAGTAGCAATACGCCATAAAAAAAATAAGTTTTGATATCATTAGCAGAGAATGTACTACATCGGCGGCGCAGCATTTAATAATTTAACTGCAGCTGAAAAGTCTCTTTGATTCTCGGAGTGACTAGGATTATTGGAAATTTACTATTAATAAATTCTTAGCCATTGCGCAAAGTATAAAACTGTGCCCAGTAAACAATAGGTTCCTCTATTACATAAAACCTAAAACTTTAACTGCCAAAACTTTTAGGAATATACACGTGAGACTACGTGCATTTGCGTGTGTTATCTGAGAACATAATAATATTCTAATACTTACATCAGCTACAGCTTAAAGCTAATTTTCAAAATATTATATAATATGCAAAAGTTGTAGTAGCAATTTAGTACACTTTAATTATGTAAGTGAAGCACCTAAAGCGCTTGCCTTAGTTGCGAATAGTTTACATAAGCTTATGAGTACCTACTGAAACTATTACACGAACTTCGCTTGTTAGTTCTTCAAGGATTTATTTGTGAGCACATGCTAGTTAAGGCACTTTACCTATTATAATGGGCTAACTATACCTTGAAACAACTGCTTGAACTTCATCAAAGACAATGCTCAACTTCCTAATGACCGTTCTGCGTTGGAATAGCACTTCATTATGCAGGAATTGTATAAATGCCAATCTACTGATACCATCCACTTTAGTTTGTATTAACAATTTGAATTAACTTTATATAAATACTAGCTTTTGCCCGCGGCTCGCAATTTAGAATTTGACAATCAATTCGTGTTGTACTCTGTTTGTAATAATATAATTCAATCATGATTCGAAAGAAACGTGGCGCCATCTATTATCATAAGAACATTATTGTTGTTTTCTTTGAAAACAATAATTTTTTTCGGGATGAAAGGTAGCCTATGTCCGTTTCTGTACACCTGACAACGTATATGCAAAATTTCAGAATGACGGTTCAGTAGTTTAGGCGTGAAAAGGTAACAAACAAACAAACTCATTTTCGCTTTTATATTATTAGTTAGGATTAGGATAAGGTAAAGTAGATCTATAAATGTAAGATAAATTGTTGCTTACAAAAATTACTTATACCTGATTTTTGAGCCTAAAATATATATTTGAAATCATGAGGTGTTATACTCATGTACTTGCTCACTAATAAAATGTATTTGTTATAAGAACAAGCACATCTTCGTTAGCAAGCTGTTATAGTGTAATTTAGAACAAAATACATCTTATTTAAATTACCGAATCTATATTTATAAATAAGTAACGTTTAATATCATTATTTCAGGTATATGTAGAACCGCCATCACCAGTGGAACTAAAAGCGGACCCTGCAGTACTCCGCGAAGTGCAGAAATCGCCAGGCCATACGCCTCATCGACGACAAGCTATCAGAACGAGTTCCTTAAACTTAGGGAAGGAGGGACAAAAGTAAGTACTTATTCAATGATTGAAGGAGATATAAGATTTTTACCGTACATCTTCTTATCGCAAATGCATTATTGTATTCAAATGCTTGTGACAAATTTAAATGGATTTCAACACATTAAATGTATTACAAAATATTAAAGTTCGTTAAATACTAATTAAACCAAAATTTTCTTCGTTACAACAATTGAACCGAGTTTATCATGCTAATCCGAATAAGCATTAACTATAAACCCCTACTTTAATTTTAATAGCAATATTATGCGTTGTAGATATAAATTTTAATGAGGTACTTTATCAAATGGTGCGAAAACTATTAACGAAATATTTTGTATCTGTCTATATCCGATTTACATAACAATTAAAATACAATTTTCTAACAAAATAAGATATAATTTATCTTTATCATAATCTAAATCTATTAAAAGGTCTATTTAATATTTTTAGTCAATGATCTATTTTTTGCCATCATATGTAACAGCTATTTCAGGCTTTTCCACTAAATGACTAAATGCGATCAGCTCTAGAGGATCAGTTGCCCGTAAAACATATATTAGCTAAATAGGTAACGACTGCACTGTCTAACATTCCCTGACCTCTTCAAGTCAACATTGCTATTTTTATTGAACTTGAGTCAAAGAATTATACAATTACTAGCTTTTGCCCGCGGCTTCGCTCGCGTTAATTTAGAATTTGACAATAAATTCGGGTTGTACTCTGCTTGTATTATTATAATTCAATCATGATTCGAAAAACACGTGGCGCCATCTATTATCGTAAGAACGTTGTTATTGTTTTCCTCGGGAACAGTAATTTTTTTCGGGATGAAAGGTAGCCTATGTCCGTTTCTGTACACCTGTTAACGTATATGCAAAATTTCAGGATGATCAGTTCAGTGGTTTAGGCGTGAAAAGGTAACAAACAAACAAACTCATTTTCGCTTTTATAATATTAATTAGGATTAGGATTTTCCGATTGTCTACTGAGTTATACATTGTTCTAAGCCTTTGAAATTTTACATAAATAATTTGTAGGATATTAATATGTATTGTCATGCTCTCTTTCCTTTATAATATATCCGTTAAAATATGAATGATGCTAGAACGAATTGTTTTATGACCATTTTATGACATACCATAATAATATTCATTCTGATTTACATACGTAGTAGCTCTCTTTGCTGTTTCACTTGAATATAAAAAGAATAAGAGCTTGTAGAATATGAACGAGAATAACTTATGTGTAAAAAGACCTCTCTAAACCTATTTCGACATTTTTGAGCAGCTGAAATAATGTATGCAAGGTTTACCACTAGTCATTAGCATGATCACGAATGTAGAAGCTTCCGACTACACTGACGCTAGTGTAGTAATAGCGCCATATTTGAAAGCGACATTAGCCGAACTAATTATTCCAGAACCCATTAGTGAAGAACGAGTGCCGTAATGTACTAATGTTTGGCAAATAACTTATTGCCATACTATTGTCTATTGGTATTACTCGACTTATAGTGTAAAATTTATAACAAGTGATATTGAAATTGAGAGTTTCGTCTCCAAAAGTTGGTATAATGAAAGGATATTGTGTACTATGAATATGCAGGCATCCAGAGATTTGGAAAAGAAAATATTCGTTATTCATTGTAGGTAAAATGAGCTATGTAATTTTAAAATTAGCGTTCTATAAACAAATTTTTTATTAGCCTGTCGTCTTACAGCCAGGGCCGGATTTAGGGGAGGGCAACCGGGGCTATAGCCCCGGGGCCTCCACAAAAGAGGGGCCCCACTATAGAGACTACGGAAAAAAAAACAAATTCAGACTAGTAAACACTAGTAAACAACTTTTCTTTGATATTTGATATACTTGGTTTCACAATCAATTATTTATTGGGAAACTCGACTGAAAAAAATAGTCCATTTTATTTGGAAAATAATTTGGGGCCAGGGGGCCTCCACTACTTTGTTGACCCGAGGCCTCCAGACCTCTAAATCCGGCATGGCTTATAGCACTTCCCAGAAAAGAAAATTAGTCAAGGTCGCTGCTCAACACGGTGAAAAAAGGATTACGTGATATTTAATAATGTTACAAAAACTGCAGACGATAAAATGTAACGTGGTCATATAATAAGAGAGCAGTGATTTAAAGCTACGAGGCAGTGATAATTTTGTTGCAAAGTACTTTCCATGAATCGTTTCTTAAATTTATTTCTACAGTAGAGCATTATGCATCGATCACATAATGCTATCATCTGGTACAACCATTAAAAGCACTGGTACTTACAACTATACCTGAATCTAAACGATTTATAAATTGCAGAAACTTTAGATTTGTGTAGCAAAACACTTTTTGTTTAAAACAAACTACTTGTTTATCATTTCGCTAGTTTTACCAGGTGTAATATTTAAACATAAATATATATATTTTGCACTTTTCTTTTAGATTCCGTGACAGAAGTCTTAAGCGAGACAAGTCAGCATCGAGAAGTTCAGAGTTGGAAAGTAGCCCAAACTCGGCAGGGTCCAGGTCTCACGATACAGACCACGACGATGATGATGACAGCCTAGATATGAAGAGTAAAAAGTAAGTACAGGCTTCTACAAATACCAATGACTATATCTTTCTTCTGCATCTTAAAGATTGTGGACTAGAAGATAATAATAATAATATTCTATCACATACACACAACACCATCTAGCCCAAACTAAGCAGAGCTTGTACTATGAGTACTAGACAATGTATAAACATACATATATACTTTCTTTATTGTAAATACATACATATTCTACATAGAAACACCCAGACCAAGACAAACATCCATGTTCATGCACGCAAATGTTTGACTTGTGCGGGAATCGAACCCGCGACCTCAGGCGCGGCAGTCGGTTACACCAACCATCACCACGCCATGGAGGGCGACTATCCAGCTAATGATTCCCCGATACATACAATTAGATGCTTACAAAATATGAAATGGTTATAATTATTGCGTTTGAAAACATGACTAACAAACGAAGCTACTTTCGCATTTGGTAAATTAGTATGGAATTAGAATGGTAGCTTGTTCTATGTAAACTACAGCACAATATACACGCGTATCATTATATAAAGGCTACACTGCCTCCGTGGCGCAGCGGTGTGCATGAGGTCTTGGGTTCGAATCCCGGGTCGAGCCAACAAAAAGTTATTGGGTTTTTCAATTAAGAAATCTCAATAGCAGCTCGGAGTTAGGAAGTTGGCGGTGTAAGACACACCCTCGTGCCTCGGAAAGCACGTACAGCCGTTGGTCCTGCGCCTGATCTCTTTCCGGTCGTGTCGAATTACCGTCCCATCGGATCATGACAGTTAGGGAACAGAGAGTACAGTTGTGTTTGCGCACACACTTGTGCACTGTAATATATCCTGCGTAGTTGGCCAATCTCTGTTAAGACTGGCCGCCATGGCCGAAATTCGATCTGGAGTATATTATTATTATTATATCAAACAAATTATCAAAATAAATTCTTATTACCATATATGTATATACACATTGAAATAATATAATCGTTTTTCTCCTTCCACCTCTAGCGAATAATCTATTCTGTTTTAGTCAAGCTACAGCAAAATTTCACTAAGTTTTGTGTCATTGCCATTACAGAAACAACATTCAGCGCTGGTACTCATTTAGAACGACCGCGCTAAACGGTGGACCTAAGGCTAACAATACTTTGCAGCCATCGCCTAATCAAAAGGATCCGGAGTCTTACAGTAAGTGTCTTCTTGTTTATATTTAAGTTGTAGTCGCTATCTTCAGGACCCGAGTAAATAGGGTTTCGGGAGGAGAACTACGGGTCTCCCCCTTAAAACCAGGGTACTGCGGGGTCAGGAAGCCCACTATAATAATAATAATAATAATAATATTTATTTATTTAACGCCTCAAAAGGCGGTCTGTCGACCGCTGATTAGAGTGCGCGATGCCTGACATTGGTGTTGGATTCGCAGGGGCTATGTGGTTAGCCGCTGAGGACTACATGTTCGAACCAGTCGGTCGCGCGAGACACGGAGTTGTCTTTAGCGAAGTGGCAGCGTGGTTTCATAGCCACAACGCATCTCGAGTGCTTGCCTCCTCAGCAAGTAAGAGTCATAGCTAGAGTGACTCGGGCCACACCCGGCTTGTAGACCTATTTGGGTAGGCATATGGGTGTACGTCGGGAAGTGATCATGCCTTATACAGCTCCGGTACCATCCTGGAGATATGGGAGGCGGCTTCTCCGTCGGCTTCAGCGAGGTTTTCGTTAGCAACTCCCAGACTTGCGAGTGGTGAGCGGCTTTATTGCTCCGGTACCTATCTGGAGAATAGGTAGTGTCACTTGGGAATGAGGTAGCTCGCACACGAGAACCGGATCTCTGAGGTTAGGATGGAGAAATCGAGATTTGGGGACAAGACATGTCTATAACTGATCCCGGAAGGTACTCTCGGGCACTGGAAAGTACAGCGACTCCACCTAATATAACCTTGACGGTTGGTGTAGAGGAACGCTATATCATAAACTGGACTAGTCGTAGAGAGAGGGAATGTTTATACTTAAGTAGGTAAAGAAGCTTATTTTTATCTGCTGTCTTGTTTGGAGGCCCATGCCTCGGTGGGCAGAGTAATGAAAGAGATTGCATAAGGTTTCGGGATCGAGCCTAGGACCGAGCCCAAAAAGTTATTAGGTTTTTCTAACGAGAAATTGTCTGTCAATCTATGTTTATTTACTGCCATTACTGAAATTCGGTTTGGAAGAAATTATTAACATAACCATTTTTCTTTCTAGTGTCTCGGCCAATGGCATCCCTGTCATGTGGACAGCTCCACATCTTAAGGAAGCTAGCTCTTCTTCGACTCACCGCATGTATGGAGCGATACTGTCCCTCACACAAGTCTGGCTGGAACTGGGAGCTACCTAAACTGATCAGGAAGATCAAGACGCCTGATTATAAAGGTAAGTTCTTTGTAACTTTAGGGTAATGTATCGTAGGATCTCCGACACTAAACCCAACTGTGCCCTTCACATCTCTTCGATTTTAATCTTACTCGGAGATGATAATGGTTGGTTTTTGGTATTTTTCGGGCCGTCGCGTAATGTTATCGGTAGTGGTTACAGGCTTATAGCCTAAACCCTTTCGTCAAAAGCTGCGTATTTGACGCAACACAATTTTTCAGGCAGGATTAGTAGTTCTTGAGGTAAGAAACGTACAAACGGTTCAACAATCGTCGTCTGACTCACTAGATGCGCCGCCTATTTATTATACAGTACTGGTAGTTTTGTATTTACTACATATGCATAAAACATAATAAAGCGAATAATATTTTGAAGTCCTTGCAAATATAAACAACAAATGTTTTATTATCCTAGCCGAAGGCAATCATGCATTATCCTTATAGTTTATTAAATAATATGTGTATCTTATTTCTATACGCATAACGTTATTTTTGGCTCATGAAATGCGTTTTGTATTATTCTTTCATTCTTGTCTGGTCTGATCAAAACTTAAACATGACTCTTGCAAAATAGAGTCATTAATATAACATTAGTTTCAACTATCAGACTTTCAACTGAGAATTATATAACGTATCTAGTGAATATGAAAGTATATAACGTACCTATAACGTACCTAACGTACCTATAATTCGTGGAGTGTTAAGATCACCCACGCTACCTACGTAAACACTTAGCACAAACAATTAGCCTAAGTGTTAAGGAAAATCGAGTAAACTAAAAATTGGTTAGAGTAGTAAAAAACTAAAATAATTAATATCTTATTAGGATAAGTTGCCATTCAATATAACTACTACGTATTATAAATGTCTGTATAACATCCCAAGTATAATTAAGTGTCGTCAGTATTAGTTTTATCCAAGTTACTCCATTTTCCAAAGTGGCTCTTAGGTGAAATAGAAAAACTTTAGTAGTTGACGTCGAGACGAACGAGTGTAATATAAATGTTATTGCGATGTCTATATACCTATTAATAGAATTTGTCTATTGAATTCATCAGATCAAATATCTGCTTCAAATTCAAACTTCAGCAGCGATAGCTCAGTGGGGAGACCAACAGACTGCAATGCAGAGGGTCTCGGGTTCGAACCCACGTTGCGCACCTCTGACTTTCGGAAGTTATATGACTTTTCGAAATTATGTGCGTATTGATTGACAATTATCGCCTGCTCCGTGCCTCGGAGAGCACGTTCAGCCGTCGGTCCCGGCTGCCATGAACATCTATGGCAGTCGTTATTGGGAAGTCAGTGCCCTCTAATATCCTAACACTGGTCTAGCCTTAGGGTATCGTTAGCCTTCGGGTTGCGGAGGTCAGGTGGCAGTCGCTCCGTGTAAAAACTGATATCCAGTCAAATCCAGTTAGACTAGAAAGCCGACCCCAAGTGACTTGGGAATAAGAAAGGCTAGGGAGAAGGGAGAGGTATGTTTGTAACATACATATATAGATAATAAAAGAGTTATACTTCTGTAGTAAATTAACACCGATTCGTCATCGAGCGATTTATCACAAGTATGTATACCGATAATGCATTTTTCAGATAAGACAGTGTTCGGTGTACCCCTGACCGTATCGCTGCAGCGGACAGGCCACGCGCTGCCAAAGCCGATACAGTGTGCGCTCAACTGGCTCAACAATAATGCACTGGATCAGGTAATAAGGAAGTAGAATTTATAGAAGAAAAATTGATTTGCATCTTGTTCAATTTGTCAAGTCCTATAATACGAGACATCATTCAAAATCTATTGTGTCTGGTCACTGGTGTGCCGCTTTGACTCAATAGGTTAATATTTACGGACGGAAGAAACGGTCCACTCTGTCCATTCTATCCTTTAACATTTTTAACTACTTTATTATTTTAGCATCTTACCAGTTGAGTGGATAGACTCCTGCTACTACCCTCCTTACCAAAATTACTATCAAAATAACCTTCAACAATTTTCCACAGATGGGCATATTCAGAAAGGCTGGCGTGAAGTCACGAATAGCGAAGCTCCGCACTACAGTGGAGGCTGCTGGTGCTGCTAACGCCACGTTCGCCATAGAGAACATGAACACCACCGACCCTAACCAGTCCAGTCTGAACTTCGATGGTGCCCAGGCCCACGACGTAGCCGACATGGTGAAGCAGTACTTCAGGGAGCTACCTGATGCGTTACTGACGAATAAACTCAGTGAGACGTTCATTGCGATCTTTCAACGTAAGTTATATGATATCATCAGTATAATTTTTACGCCATTTTATGGTCTAGAACAGTTTTAAACTGCAAAAATGCTACATGAGGCAAGTCAAAGTGTAATCGTACTCATACTTGGAATATCAGCAGTATTCCTTATGGGAAAACCTTTCTTAATAACCGTGCTATCTAAAACAGTTTTTAGAGCACATAATGGACACACTCCTATTTACCATACTTCTGCTTTAGAGGCTACCATCAAATTTTATTAAATGCTTAAGTATGTTCAGTAGTAATTCATGGAGAAATGGTTGCAGCACCTTACAGTTATGATTTGTAAACAAAATATTTTGTAAACTTGGCGATTAAAAAGAGTGGCCATGAGTTTCTTGCCCGTTCTTCTCATGAGCCCTACACCCTTGCTTTGCTCAACGTGGTAGTAAATGTAAATTCATAGAAAAAAATGTGGTGTATCTTTGACATTCATAAGTGTTATCTTGTAACCTAACTTGAATAAATTTACTTTTGATTTTGATTTTTGATTTTGATTTTTGATTTTGATTTTTGATTTTGATTTTTGATTTTGATTTTTGATTTTGATTTTTGATTTTGATTTTTATTTTTGATTTTGATTTTTGATTTTCATGAGGCAAGTCAAATTGTAAATCGTAGTCATACTTGGAACACCAGCAGTAGGCCGTATAGGAAAGTACCTTTAAAGTACCTACATAATCGTGTTATGCCCACGGCGAGCAGCGTATTCAAGCTCTCCTTTTATATGTGATTTCACTATTTCGGCCTTGATGGCGTAGTGGTTAGTGTAACCGACTGCCACGCCTGAGGTCGCGGGTTCGATTCCCGCACAAGTCAAACATTTGTATGCATGAACATGGATGTTTGTCTTGGTCTGGGTGTTTCTATGTATAATAAGTATTTATTTACAAAAAAAAGTATATATGTATGTTTATCCATTGTCTAGTATCCATACTACAAGCTCTGCTTAGTTTGGGCTAGATGGTGTTTTGTGTATGTGATAGAATTTTATTATTATTATTATAAACCTTGTTCTACGTCATAAAAGATAACTATAATATACTATGATTATCTCACAGATGTCCCGGAGCCCCTGCGGCCGGACGCGGTGCAGTGCGCGTTGCTGCTGTTGCCTGAGGAACATCTAGAGGCGCTGCACTCACTACTCATCTTTTTGGCAGAGGTACCAAAACAGCACATTACAACTTATATTCTTCTTACCAAAATATTCTTATTAACCTCTGAGTCTTCTTCGAAGAGGTTAATGAAAACACTTTGTGGGTCTGTGTGTCTGTCTGTTAGTGACAGGCATAGCTCCGGAAGCATTGGACCGATTGACTTGTAACTTGGTGTGCAGACACCTTGGGGTAATTCCTCGGTCGAGTTTGAATTTGGGTTCTGGGGGTCAAAAGACCCCTGAGATATGGGGTTCACAAGGTCACATGAAGACGAAGAGGTTGAATCCTGGGTTTTTACACCCATTTCGTTTCCTTACTTTTTGCTATTGACAATTACTTACATTTAAAAATTTGCTCCAGTATAAGGATAGTTAGTTAGGTTCCTTAAAATAATTACCCATATTTACTCAAATTTAAACACTTATAAACATCTTCATAACAAGTGTAAAACTTTACGTATTTTTCGTTAAATATTTCATCACTTCTTAAGACAGACATTTTGGTTTTCATTATATTCAGTGTGTTTGGTATGTATCTAAAATAGCGATTCCACTGACAGGTGGCAGAACACTCGGCTGTGAACCAGATGACGGCGTCCAACTTGGCTGTCTGCCTCGCCCCCACGTTGCTGAGGTTACATCATGCACCACCTCAGACTGGCAGCACGAAGGAAGGGAATTCTAACAGGTATTTAAGAAGACCAAAAATGTCTAAACGGAAGACGCAGTTTATATACCGAACATTAATAGATACCATTATAATTACTTCACATAAAAATAATACTCATAATGCAGTGTATGACTCCACTACCAAATACACTTCATGCCGGTATCTTCCTTAAGAGGAAACACTAAGGGCGAGAGAATTGAAAAATAGGTATTTGTAAAATCTATTGCTGTCGCGCAGTCCCATGTATAAGTATCATGAGCGCGATAGAGACAACTGCATCTTGGACCGAAAATACCTATTAAAAGTACACAAAATCAACGTTTCGTAGTCCCCTGATTCCTTCTCTAAAACTTGACCGATTTAACTACTATTTCATTAAACATTAAAGAAAGGCTTTGGCCGTGTTCCTGTTTTCCTTTTTTTACATAATGTAGTCAAATTTGTTTTGTGGATGTTTGAACACAGCGGCATATCTGGCAAATTCTTGAGGTTTTTGAAGGCTCATTTCTCTTTTAATAACTGATTTATGAAAGAAAGGAAAACATAGGGACATGCCAATAGAGGCCATAGAATTTTTGGAAAAAAATTATTGCGCTACTGGTATTATCCAGGGAAGAAACGGCGGACTACATTTGCATGGAAAAACGGCCCTTATGTTTCCTCTTAATAGATACCATTATAATTAGTTAACATATAAATAATACTCATAATGCAGTATACGACTCCACTACCAGATACACTTCATGCCGGTATCTTATTCAGAGGTGTTCAAATATAGCTTTCCAGCTTTGTTTGAGTTTTTGTACCACAAACAATTTTGTCAGAATCACCCAAGTAATATCCGGATGGTAGTGTATTTTTTTTTTATACAACTGGAGTGGCAAACAAGCATACGGTCCACCTGATGGTAAGTGGTCACCGTAGCCTATAGACGCCTGCAACACCAGAGGCATCATTTGCGCGTTGCCAACCCTTTAGGAAAGGAAGTGGGAAGGAGAAGGAACGGGAAAGGGGTGATTGGGCCTCCGGCACTCTCACTCACCGAACGAAACACAACAGAATAGGTACTGCTATTTTACGTCGATATCCTGTGAGAACTAGTCCTTCCCCGGTCGAGCCGGCACAATCATGCTGAAATCAGCGGGGCTCTACTACTACTATAAGTAGTCACCTAGTACTTTGAGTGGTCACCTCGTCATTGCTATTGCGCTGAGTATTGTAGGTCCAAATTCTACACGGGACAAAAACGTGTGTGCTCCACAAATGGTTGTTCCGAGTCTGCGTGTTCTTTGTGTCCGTTGTTTGAATGTTTGTAAAGTCCCCGCGACGCAAGAATTATATCTAATGCGGCAGCTGTCTTTTTAAAAGAAAAAAAGTTATTACTTCATAAGTCACGGGTTCGATTCCTGGACAAGTCAAACATTTGTGTGCGTGAACATGGATGTTTGTCTTGGTCTGGGTGTTACTATGTAATATGAATGAATTTACAAAAAAAAATTATATAATATGTATGTTTATCCATGGTCTAGTACCCATAGTACAAGCTCTGCTTAGTTTGGGCTAGATGGTGTTGTCTGTATGTGGTAGAATATTAAATTATTATATTACTTGGGTGTTTTCGTGCAAACGTCAAGATTGTGTAATATGTTCATTACGTACCGTGAGGTTTACCCGTAAAAAACCGCAACTTTTGCTATTGGATTGATGATGCAGGGCCGTAGTGATACGGAAAAAGACGTTTAGATGAAATCTATTACCATCTGTAACTTTTTGAATAAATATATTCAAATATAATTCAACTAAAAAAAAAATTATGTCTGTCTTACCAAATCTTTAGAAATATTCAAATATTAATCTATGGCCTGCATAATGGTTTCAGTATTATTATAACATTATTGAATACTGGATGTTCCCGTGGTTTCACTCGCGTTTATCGTTACTGCGCCGCCCCCGCGGGTCGTAGCGTGATGTTATATAGCCTATAGGCTTCCTCGATAAATACGCTATCCAATACTAAAAGAATTTTTCAAATCGAACCAGTGGTTCCTGAGATTAGCGCGTTCAAACAAACAAACTCTTCAGCTTTATAATATTAGTATAGATTATAGTGCCACCGATGTAACTAAAATTCATTACCCAAGTCCACACTTTGCTACGTTCTCTCAGGATGGTGATCGAGAGCGTGGCGGACCAGCGCCAGATCAGCGAGAGTCGCGCGGCGCACGCCTGCCTGCTGCTCCTCATCCAGCAGCACGCGCAGCTGTTCCTGGCGCCCGCGGACATGCTCGCGCGCTGCAAGTTCAACTACTTCGAGGAGAGCGTGCCGGTCAGCATCACTATCTGATTTATTCTGACTCTTAAACTTGGAACTAATGGTTTAAGTATTCCTTAGGGTCACATTAGGGTCTACACCCTAAGACGATTTACTTTTGGAATGTATCTTGCTTTATTTAATACTAGCTGTTACCTGCGACTTCGTCCGCGTAGATTTTAACTAAAAAGATGTTTGTCTCCGTGGAACTCTATTTTTTTCTAAAATCAAAGTAGCCTAAGTTACTCCTTATAACATCAGCTATCTGCCAGTGAAAGACCCGTCAAAATCGGTTCAGCCGTTTCGGTGATTAGACGGAACAAACAAACAGACAGACAGACAAAAATTTTACAAATAGATTTTTTCGTATAGGCACCTTATATACTTTCATATGCATTAGATAAAAAGCTGTTATTTTGACATTACAAACAGACACTTCAATTTTATTTATTTGTATAGATTTCTGCATTTTTGAGATAAAATGCTAAAAATAACTTGATATATTTACAGGTGGCGCTAGATGAATTAGGCGCAGACTTCAATCAAGACTGGAAGGGTTTTCAGCAAGCCTGCATCAAAGCTTTACTTAAAGAAGCCAAAGAAAAGTAAGTCTATTAACATATCGACAAATTCACACCTACCCTCCAATATATATACTATTAAAATTATTTGTAGTTTCTATAATATCGCAAATTTCTTTCAAATGTCTCTGTATGTACAATTATCTCTTAGAGTCTAACTTTTTTCATGCTTTTTTAGAGTCTGTGGCCGATCAGGAAAGAGGTGAGATATCGGTGTTAGCGCGTCGATCATAGACCTTTAATTACATCATCGATACAGATTTCACCTGTTCCTTACTTGAGTCATAAAGTTTATGTTATTAGGGAAAACTTACTATTCATACCGATCTGTTTTGACGTCATAGGAATGCTGCAAAGCTTAAGCCAAGATCATCCTTGGCTTTGACTAAACAAATATTGATGTAATGTTTTGACTATTACTTACATGTTTTCCCTTTCAAACACGCGTTTGCCTTTGATGTAATAACAATTGAGAGAAATATACGAGGCTTGTGATGACAAAGGACATTACTTACGTAAGGGAAATAGTTTACCACAAATAAGATATTATTTTGACTTCCTCAAGAGTCATTCTTGTTTTGCAAATACTTAGCAATATTTAACAAACTTAAACTATGACACCAATAATAAAATCCAGTAAGAAAAGTAACTTGCGAATTACCCTATGGCGATTTAGGGAAGCGGCAGTAGAAGTTCAGTTTAAAATGCATCTTCAGTAAGGAACAGATGAAGATCCAAAATTTCATTGCAAGCATCGATCACGTCACTTTCATCAGTAGTCCTATCATGGCCACTTAGGTGTTCTGTAGTGTGTTTAATTCTTTTTACACTATCAATGTTGCTTTATCAAAATCTAGATTAATTTCTGACAATAACAAGCAGATTTTGATTTGGTAAAGGATTATTCTTGATCCAACATTTGGAATGCAAAGTAAATTATACTAAGTATAACAACACTAAATTATTTTTAAAGAACTAAAAAATTAAACTCGATGGTTACTTAGAACGCTATTGACCGTTCAAGGTGCAACAAATAACGTGTCAATAAAACATATTGATGTAATAATAAGATCGTCAAACTAGGCAAAGTGGATTTTTAATTATTTATCTATATGTGATAATGACAACTAAAATTTTGTTGTTTATGGCATTTTCAATTTTGAATGATGCGCATGCAGTGTTTGAACTAGAATCCGCTTTTAGTTCTTCGATTCCATGTAGAATGGATTTTAGAATTTGTGTTTGTGTTTCCAGAACTCGTGGATGGATGTCAGTGTCGGGGGCAGCTCCTCACGTGGAACTGTGTTGTAAGAAGGTGGGAGATGGACATCCTCTCAGGTTGTGGAGGGCCACTACTGATGTGGAAGCACCACCACAGGAGGTTATGCAAAGGTATTGCCATATTAATAATTACTTAGCAGCTATTGCGTCTTATATAGGCCGATTTGATCATCCATAATAATTTCGATATTGCAAGTGATCACATCGGCATTCTGTACTTCGTGTGTTAATTCTTTTCCTTTTATTTCATTTTGGAATGTGTATTTTATGATATCACTAGATTTTGCTCGTGGCTTCACTTGCGTAAATATAGGTCCGGTTAGATTAAGTTTCTAACAGTACTTTTTCTTGATGAAAGGCACTTTATGTTCTTCTCTCTATCCTTGACAACGTGTATGCGACATGTTATGATGATCAATTGTCTGGTTACGTCGCGAAAGCGTAGCAAACAAACAAACTCATTCTCATTTATAATATGGCATTCCAACGTCTAGTTATGTCGCGAAAGCGTAACAAACAAACAAACTCATTCTCATTTATACTATGGCATTCCAACGATTGACAGTGTAAAATACTCTATGTCAGAAATTAACACAATTTTAGGCATCCGTATTTATTTTGGATTTCTTAACATCTTTCAGTTGTATTCATTGGTGATAAAATTAGAAGGCTTGTTTATTATTAATAAGTGCATTAGGAATTGCTGCTTATGTAATGGTTTGTATTGCAGGATACTCCGTGAGCGTCACATATGGGATGACTCGTTGGTGAAGTGGCGCGTGGCGGAGAAGTTGGGCACCAACGCGGAGGTGTTCCAGTACGTCACCGCGTCCAGCATCAATCTGCCGCCCAGGGACTACTGCGTCTTACGGTATGTTCACTTCTTCTTCTTATATTTTTGCTATATTTGATTTTCTGTTTTATAATAAAACTAGATTTTACCCATGGCTTAGTAACAGAACGGGCACGCCACAATCATAGCGGTAAGTCTCGTTTTTAAGGAGTGGCTGGAGAGGCGGCATAGCGTCCTCAACTTTCGGCTGACACACGTAATGACTAGTCATGGTTGCTTCGGCCAGTGCCTGTGTCGCATAGGCCGGCAAGAGACGCCCGCTCGTCACCACTGCGGTGACTGCCGCGATGTTGTTGTGGACACGGCGCTGCAATCATTGGCGGATTGCCCCATCTGGGCTTCGCAGCACTGTGAGTTGGTCGCGGCCGTCGGTATGGTTCCGATCACCGAAAATGTAATTTCATCAGCGGCCCACCCATAGGAGACTTTTTTTTAATACTATTATAGGCTTGCGTTTGACCGCGATCTCACCTGATCTTAAGTGAAGATGCAGTCGACGATGGAGCACGCTTGCCTAGAAGAGACCTATTCACTCGCGACTTCAAGACACCCAGATTGTACTTATCGGGAAACACAGACTTAGGTAGCGAATTCCACTCCTTAGCGGTACGTATTATAAAAGTGGAAGCAAAGCGCTTCGTGCGTAAATGTGGTATATCCAGCATGTACCTGTGCCACTGGTCTGATTATCTGGTCGTCCAATGGTAGATGAATCTTCAAGGCTGGAAATGCGCGCTTTTCTCCGGCCTGGCAATCCGGACTCCGCCGATGTGAACAAGCGCTGCAGCGTAGCGGCGACGGAGTCCGCCGCTTTGCCGCCGTCGGCACACGGGAACTCGAGGATTCGAGCCCTCGTGTGCGCGCGGCGGGTCCTCCTCCTGACTAAAGACGTGCAGCACATTAACAGTTAATATACAAGTGATTGTTTTGTCGACAGGTCGTGGCAGCAGGGTGGAGGCGGTGGTGGCGGCGGCTGGTGCGCCATCGCTGAGACGTCTGTAGCGCACGGCGCCGGCGCCGCTGCAGGCGCGGGGGTCGCGGGGAGTGCGGGGAGCGGCGCCGGCGCGCGCGGCGTGGTGCTGGCGTCGCGCTACCTGGCGCAGCCCGCCGGCAA
This sequence comes from Catocala sponsa, assembly GCA_963564715.1. Taxonomy (NCBI): domain Eukaryota; kingdom Metazoa; phylum Arthropoda; class Insecta; order Lepidoptera; family Erebidae; genus Catocala; species Catocala sponsa. The sequence goes on from OY751347.1 coordinate 1,042,308, forward strand.
GGGCCGCTCGCGCCTCGTGCACCTCGCACGTGTCGACACCATGTGAGTACTGCCTACTGCCTGCTGCCTGCTGCCTCCCACACGGCGGGGTGTTGCTGGCGTTGCGGCAATACAACCCTGTGTGCCTTAAATACATACTTAGTAAAATGTTACTCTAGCAGGAACAATATACCTTACAATATTATAAAACTAGCTTTTGCCCGCGGCTTCTTTCGCGTTAATTTAGAATTTGACAATCTATACGGGTTGTATTCTGCTTGTAATAATATAATTCAATCATGATTCGAAAGACACGTGGCGCCATCTATTATCATAAGAACGTTTTTGTTGTTTTCCTCGGAAACAGTAATTTTATTCGGGATGAAAGGTAGCCTATGTCCGTTTCTGTACACCTGACAACGTATATGCAAAATTTCAGGATGATCGGTTCAGTGGTTTAGGCGTGAAAAGGTAACAAACAAACAAACAAACAAAATCATTTTCGCTTTTATAATATTAGTTAGGATTAGGATGAGGATAACTCGTGCTTGGCTCAAATAAATATCTGCATTCTAAAATTCATTTTTATTTCCAGGGGCCGAACACCAGAGTGGTACAACAAATGCTACGGACACATTTGTGCTCTATACCTAGCCAGGATACGGGCTTCATTCAAGCACAACACGGAAGGTCCCGAATCGAATGTATGATCCAAGCATTCCACTTAAGCCGGTCACTTTGGGATTGGCTTAAGTCGACGTTACCTACGTCACTGTATATAAATTCCAAATTGGAACTGGAGAATGGAATAAATTGATTATTCGCCGAATTGGCTATTAGTGTATCGTTACATTAAAAAGTTACAATTGATTAAAACATATGCGATATTATTATATTACTGTATATGTATATTATTATATTGAAAAGCAATACTTCGTTGGTTTATTATATATTTATCGTCAATATTAGTTAGATAAATGTTTCCGACAATAAGAAAATCACCATATTTTAATAATAGGTACACCTAGTTTGAATTGATTATTGCAACACCATAGGATTTAGATATTATTAAAATATTTTACGTATACAAATTAGAGCAAAAATATCTAAATGGATTATTTACAGTAAAATAGCATTAATATAATAATAATAATATATTATGTAATAATTAATAATATATTATATAAATATGTACTTAAATATTTGACCAAAATCATGTTTTAGCCAATAGACACCTGATCTGATATTATCTGTGTAACGTTATGCTAATTGTAGAAACTTGTATTGCAATATCAAAAAAATAAATCATGAGCATTGCCATGTGCATAATTTATCAAATTCATAATAATTCACCCGATATACCTATAATGGAATATACTGCATAATAAATTAATGTTTATTAGGTTTTAAAAATGTTTTCTACCTACCTCTATGATACAAGTAATTCTAAACCTTTATTATCCCCAAAAGGGACCTACCAAAAAGCCTGATTTATTTGAAAATTTAGTTAGATATTAAATGATAGTTAGGTTTACCCTGTGGTGCATTGTATATAAATAATATAAGATGTAACTCAATATTACATTATAGTTATCGAATAATATAATTATCAAAAAATCTCGTTGAATAATATTTGAATATAAATAAAAATATTCTGTTTTACCATACCCTATGTAAAGTTATCATTACATATCACTAGTCATATTATATAAATAAATAAAATAAAAATAATAATCAAATATAACACATTATAACCGTACCTGTCCTGTGTTCAGGAACATAGTATTTAATTATATATAGATACATTAATTATTCGTATATTCAATAATAATAATATAATAAAAATAATTTTTGAACAAGATGAAGGTATCAGATATGGAAAAAAAAGAATGTTCTATTGAATAATATTGTTGTATGTGTATTATAAAAAGTCTGATTGTAAATAGTTGCGTTGTTAACTATTAAAGTAAATGACCATCACAATTTTAAATGTATTAGCTTAATTAATATTTTGTATGGAGTGTTTCATAACCAAATTATCTTAAAAAGCCATCGCCCTTCGATAGATAATTAACAAATACTATTCCTTGTATATGCACATTATGAATAACTGTACGTAGTGTTTCGTCCCTTTCTAGCATTTAAAACTACATGACCATAGATTAAAGTATTTCTAAGAAACACTCCATGCAAGTTTATAAATATTTTCCTACTACGGAAAATCGATTTGAAGCCAAATATCGCAAATGGAAGATATTAAATTGCTTGTAAAATAAATGTAATAATATTTTAATTAATAATCTGTAATCTCAATATAATAACGTTGTTAGTTACCTATGATTTCACAAATTGTTGGTGCAGTTAATCATGTAAAAATAATATTTGTGATAGGAATGGATAATTCGAGATTGAATTTATTGGATTCTTTTAATTATGGCAGCTATTTATAATGAAGACATTGCACAAGTACTTATTTACGTGACCAATTATTTTCAACAGGCCGTGAAAATAATAATAGTTAGACTATTTCTGGTCCGTAAAATAAATATTTTAGTATTTGTAAAAGGAACTAATAAAGCCTTTCTCGAAGGAACACCATATTCAATAAATGTTGACATAAGACCAACCGAATCTCCTGTCTTGACAAGTGAAGTCGTTGTTAGGATAATTAATGCAAGCATAACACCATCACTGTAAATAATGGCCAGTTGCATATTAATCTCTTGTGTACCGAATTCCAAAAATACATAGTTTCAGAACGCACGTTTCATTCCATAATGTATTTTGAATTTAGAATCCAATATGGAGTTTTATTTGTAGAGAAAGAAATATTTTTTCATTACATATTTAATTTTGAATTTGAAAATAGAATATAAATCGTTAAAAGCCATTCCATTTTTGAAATATTACAAAGTGACGCCAAATAATTGAATGCAATTAGGCTTCGCGCCCATATTACCATGTTGTAGGTACTCACAGTATTTTAAGTGTCAAAAATGCACATGTATGTATATATATACCTACAGTTGTTTATAATTATTTGTGAAATTAATAATGTTCCAACAGTAAACTGAAATATCACCATTAAATACTCTGTCTTTGTTAACGTGTAAAAATATAAACTAATGCATTGTGATTTATTCTTTATGAAAATATATGGACCATTGTATTGAAATAGTTTGAAGTTTTATTCCTCAATAATGAATCATAACGGCCTCTTACTTATCTGTAATTTGTTTTATAAATCTGTCTCTCTGGTACAGTTAGCAAAATAAGCAACGGAACATTCAACAAATCTATAAAACTATGTAATGAAACTACTAGATTTTCCCCGCGGTTTCGTTCACGTAAATGTAGGTTAGATTAGATTAGTAAGTTTTTTTCTGGATTAAGGTACTGTAACTGTACCGTCCTTTTCTGTACTTACTCCTGACAACACGTGTATGCGAATTGTCATGATGGTCGGTTGAGTAGTTAAGGCGTCAAAGCGAAACAAACAAACTCATATAGGCACGCATTTAGAATATTAGTAAGGATTTATCCTAATTGATGAATTATCTTTTGACTCTTCTTTTCTCCCTAGCCTTTATTATTCCCAAGTCACTTGGGGTCGGCTTTCTAGTCTAACCGGATTTGACTAGATATCAGTTTTTACACGGAGCGACTGCCATCTGACCTCCGCAACCTGGAGGCTAACAATACCCTAATTCTAGACCAGTGTCAGGATATTAGAGGGCACTGACTTCCCAATAACGACTGCCATAGCTTAACGTGCTCTCCGAGGCACGGAGCAGGCGATAATTGTCAATCAATACGCACATCATTTCGAAAAGTCATATAACTTCCGAAAGTCAGAGGTGCGCGACGTGGGTTCGAACCGGAGACCCTCTGCATTGCAGTCTGTTGGTCTCCCCACTGAGCTATCGCTGCTATCTTTTGACTATTACTGCAATAATGACGAACATATTTTGTTATAATTTTGATGGAGAGAGCAGTTGAGAGCTCGCAAATGAGTATCGACTTACGTTGCTGTCTGGACCACGGCATAAGTTTGCGCTAATGTTTGAGTGTGAAGTCCCGGGTTCAGTTCCTAAGTGAGGGCAGGGTTCATCAGAAAATGCACTCTAACTGGTGTAAGGAATAATTTACTTGAGATAATTATCTTCCCTAGTAGGTATGTACGTAATAGGTACTTAATGACTCAATATAATAAACTTGAAAATACACAAGGAGGAATATGCCACCTATAAACTCATATTGTTAGTTGGTCAATGTCAATATACGCTCTACATTATCTGTGATAAGTACAGTAAGCAACAGAAGTCGATACACACCGAGATTTAGATTTGCTCTATTTATCAAAATTATAAAAATGCTAGTTAGGGTTTCGTATCCAAAGGGTAAAACGGGACCCTATTACTAAGACTCCGCTGTCCGTCTGTCTGTCCGTCTGTCACCAGGCTGTATCTCATGAACCGTGATAGTTAGACAGTTGAAATTTTCACAGATGATGTATTTCTGTTACCGTGTTGTTATAGCAACAAATTCTAAAAAACAGAATAAAATAAATATTTAAGGGGACTTCCATACAACAAACGTGATTGTTTTGCTCGTTTTTGTTCGATATTGATAACGGCAACAGGTAGACACTTGAACTATTCACAGAATATTTAGTTATATATTCACTTTAAAAATAAATCATTAAATTAAAATAAAACAATTATTTAAGAGTGGCTCCCATACAACAGACATCATTTTTTGCCGTTTTTATAGATAATGATACGGAACCCTTCGTGCGCGAGTCCGACTCGCACTTGGCCGGTTTTTTTATTGCAGTAGGTAATAGTTAAAAAAACAGTTACTTTATTCACAGTTCAAATACATAGTACTTATAACAATTATGATTGAAATTAAGTGAACTACTTTACACAGATTTTATAGCGTTGTTTATTTTAAAACACCTTTATTAGGTAATTAGGTACATCATTTTCAAACTATGATTACTATTATTGAACTTTACTAAATTTTTTTTTTTATACTACTAAGTTGGCAAACAAGCATACGGCTCACCTGATGGTAAGTGGTCACCGTAGCCTATGGACGCCTGCAACACCAGAGGCATCACGTGCGCGTTGCTGACCCTTTGGAAAAGGAAGTGGGAAGGAGAAGGGGCAGGAAGAGGGAAAGAGGTTGATTGTGCCTCCAGCACTCTCACTCACCGAACGAAACACAACAGTAGGAATACTGCTATTTCACGTCGATATTCTGTGAGAGGGTAGTCCTTCCCCGGTCGAGCGGACCCGTTCATGCTGAAATCAGCGAGGCTCTACTACTCTGACTTATTAGAATAGACTACATTTACTAAATTTACACTATCCCGACGTTTTGGCTACTTTTCATCAGCCATACTCACGGGGAGACTAAGATGGTGGTTGTCAGTATTAATAATTACCTAGTACATAGGTACGTGAAACGTGAGGGTGGAATGCGGAATAAACCTTTTTAATTCATAAAATACTTTGCGAAATTAGTTCATTGTTCAGTTGCTCATATTCTTGGCTGTACCTTACTCATATAAAGGCCATAGGTATTATTGAAGGAAGGAATATCCCTTTCCTTAAATCTTCATAGTACCTACTGGACGTCAGCAGAAAAGTTATATACCGTCACAAAATTTAAGTAAATCCCAAAGTAAAGACAATAGCTTTCCTTTTACGTATATTATTTATGTTTAAGTAATGCAATATAGGTACGTATGGATTATTTAATAGATAACTGCCTCTGTGGCGCAGCGGTAGTGAATGCGACTGCTGTGCATGAGGTCTCGGGTTCCAATCCCGGGTCGGGCCAACAAACAGTTATTGGGTTTTTCAGTTAAAAAATCTCAATAGCAAAATAAGAATCCCCCCAATTATACCCATTATAATTATTATTGAGATGGTTAAAAACTAGCTGACAAACTTAAATAAGTAATCTGTGCTGTTACTCAAAATTTCCTATAAGGACATAGGTACCTATAACACTGCCCGATCCGGGAACTGAACACAGAAACTCCTATCAGTTCCAAGTGTAGGTAAGTATGTCACTATAGCAATGAACAAAAAATTCACTATAGTAATGAAAATCCTTAGTTCGATGTTTGTTTAATCGATAGGTAATCAACGGCATTGATAAAAAATGGAGTAATATAAATATTTACCAATCATTGGCTAAACATAATAAAACCATTAGATAAACATGAATGGTCGGTTTCACTCATCGATAAGGACTTGTTTGGAAGTTAAAAGCAGTCTACAGATCACTGCAGTACCTACCTACTTGTGTATTAGCCAATGAGGTGTGCAAATTACGGCCTTAGTGGACAAGAATATAATTTATTATAAAAATGTCTCATAATATTTTATTTGTCGCCATGGTTTTCTTTTAACCGAACCTAACGGGAAAAAGGATTTCATTTTTTTTACATTTTATTGATTCAGTAAACCATTGTGGCTTGGGACAACATTGTCAGTGTTGAACAAAAGGTATTTTTTATAAGAAGTGAAATTATTACGAAACATTATTAAGTATTTATATTAAATTAAGTTTTTACTAACACAAGTAATAATATAACTTGTGTTAGTAAAAACTCCACATATGCGGATTAAACAGGTATGTAATAGTATCAATTTATTAATGTTGTGATTTATTTTACTAATCAACAGATTGACCAATTCAATGTAATGGCATTATTCAATATGTGGTAGTGGCAATACTTTTCGTTGGGCACTCGATCTTCATTATCATTTATCATTCGTGATGTGACAATGTTATGAGAGAGCTATAAAGTACAAAGGCCTGGATTTTAAGAGGCAAAATACAATCCAAGTATGAAAGCCGTAAAGTATACTATGTGTACATTTTAATTGATAACAGCATTACTGTAACTGCATAGTAGGCAGAAGAACAGTAGGCTGCTGTGCACATATATAATGTCCATCATATGGTATTTATGTTGGGCAAGGTTTCAAAATAATGTAGCACCTCCTGCACCGCACCTCGATGGTATGTTTAGTCGTAATGAAGGTAATGTAGTGGTTGGAGACTAATAAACTAATACCAAAATATACTATTGTTTACTTTAGTCTTTGTTTCTTGGACTATTAATTAAGCTTTAACAATAAATGAATAGTAACTATAGTTATTTGATGGGCGCTTGCTTTGCAGAGCGAGCACTGGCTACCTGAGTTCAGTTAAGTAACTAGTTTTACCCTAGTGGGCTCTGTAAACCAGCTAAATAAACTTATTCTAGATTTTTAGACAGAAACAAGTATAATTAATACATTAATTTTGAAAAAATTGCTTTGTGCCGAAGTATTACCGGAGCAATTCTGTTCATTTTGGATGTCTTATATAGCTGAAACCCAACTAGATAGCATGTTGAAATTACACAAGATTATAGAATAAGTACTAATAGTTCTTCGTAAAACATACAGTTTTATTTTTGTCCATGCGAGGCCGAAGTTGTATGGGTTTGTTGCATATCTCCTTTTATCTGTACATTTCACCAAACTAATACTTTTAATAGGACTTATGTGTAGTAGAGCCTCGCTGATTTCAGCATGAATGGGCCAGCTCGACCAGGGAAGGACTACCCTCTCACAGAATATCGACGTGAAATAGCAGTATTCCTACTGATGTGTTTCGTTCGGTGAATGAGAGTGCCGGAGCTGCGGAGGCCCAATCACCCTCTTTCCCATTCCCTCTCCTTCTCCTTCCCACTTCCTTTCCTAAAGGGTCGGCAACGGCCACGTGATGCCTCTGGTGTTGCAGGCGTCCATAGGCTACGGTGACCACTTACCATCAGGTGGGCCGTATGTTTGATTGCCACCTTATTTGTATAAAAAATAAATATTTAAACGATAAAATCATTGTCTATGGGTCACTGTACTTGACTGTTAGCAATTTTCAAGTGTTATACCCAAAGGTTATACCAATACTACGCTTATCTGGAACTGGAACGTGGATCAACATTAATTATTATTATTATATAGATTTTTAATATAATCTACATAAAGAATATGGGTAAGTCGTTGCTAGAAATATTTTTGTATTGCTGTTTTAATAGTTTATTTTCATTGGTCATACATATACATACTAGATCTCTGGGGAAATTTATTATAAATCCTGAGAAAAGAGTGAGACTAGAATTATAATTAACCGCACCGCAGTAGGTTTCCTGTAAAGTATTCAAATAATTGCGTCAGACAATTCTTAACCAATAAATACGCAGTAATTATCCCGAAAGCATGTAATTGGACAGCGTTTGCTGTAGGAAATGTTTTGTAATCCTTTATAGGCAGAATATTGTAAAGACACTGCTTATTATTGTCAGTAATTATTGTGAAATCGAGCATTAATTTTAAAAATTAGAAGCATTAAACTTAACCAAATATAAATTAAAATGTTATATTATAAGAAATAAATTGTAAGTTATTTTTTTCAGACAGTTTTAACACTAAAACCTTTTTATTTTTAGGTTGCTCGATAATGCTTGACAGTTCACTCGCTTACATGTAAAGAAACGGAAACACGCGGCCTATTTTGCACAACAATATAAAATGTATTTAGAATGTCAGTCTGCAATTCAACAGCGCAATGGGTGGTCGTTTAACATTTATATAACATTCATAGTGCGAGTTTATTATTGCAATCGCGTAAATTAAATACTAACAATGAAACACAAGTTGAATAAAAAAGTGAACTATTAAATATCTGTGCAGAACGCGACTCGGTCTCTTCGCTTTCTAATTTTCTATTCTCAATTTAAAATCGCGAAGTGTAGAACGAGACGAATAATTGGCAATTAGAACGAATTCTTCACATAAATAATCCATTATTACCATAAAAACTGCAATGGAAATCTCAGAAGGAACGAGTCAAAATATGGAAGCGAAGAAAAACCCAATTTGGGTGTTTGGTTACGGCTCGCTGTGTTGGAATCCAGGGTTTGAATACCAGCAGTCAATCACTGGTTATGTGAAGGGCTTTTCGAGGAGATTCTGGCAGGGGAACACGACACACCGCGGGACGGATACCAAGGTAATTTCCACCACTCTAAACAAGCGATCGTGACATACACCTACCTACTTACGTCATCTCACAAAATATTTATTTTCTCGTCGATAATAAATGAATACCTACAGTTTTAGCATATATTCATACATAAAATATGTTAGGTACTTCTTTTACTTCCGACAAAAGAAGTTACATATAGCCAAAGATTAAAATATAATTGTATCTGTATAAACAAAAGCAGCTGTTTTGTTGAATATAATCTAATAACCTATATTATGTATGTACAAATGCACCTTTATTTAATTTTCCACAAGCATAGTTGCACAGGAAAATAATAATTTAAAATTATTGTTCTAACAGCTGTTTAATAAAGAATAGAATCCATGCAAAAAAAATAGGTTGTTTAAGTAAAAAGTACTTAATAATAAAAATATATAAATCTTAAAGTAACCATCATCATCATCATCATCATCATCAGGCTATGATAGTCCACTGCTGGACATAGCCCTCCCCCAAAGAGCGCCATAGCGCCCTGTCTTCAGCTTGCCAAAGTAACCATAATAAAAGTTAATTAATATAAAAACCTTATAAATCATCTTTACACATGTGGATAATATAATTTATTATCAATATTAAATTGGCCTATGAACTTAATATGATAATCCTAATTTTGAATGATATGAGCTGATAGTTTAATTAATACTTATTATGATTTTTATCTATATCTTAAACATAACAATGACACACATTTATAAAAGATTCAAATTAAATTCTTATTGAGTTATTAAATTATAATTACCAATAGAATAAAATTAGGGATATACTGCCAGTGCCACAAGTCTACTGTAACTCACCCATACCTCGGTCACTAAAGCAGCTTAAGACTTTCTTGGATTTAACCCAAAAGTTGATATTTTTGCGAATGAATGGAAACTATTATTATTAGAATGCATGAGGTACTGTGAGCAGAATGCGTAAATGCTAAATTTTAAATTTATATTATACTAGCTTTTGCGCGCGGTTCCGCCCGCGTGGTACCTAAATCAATAAATAGTAGCTTATGTCCTTCCCCAGGTTTTCAACTATATATGTACCAAATTTCATCTAAATCGGTTGAGTGGTTTAGCCGTGAAAAGGTAACAGACAGACAGACAGACAGAGTTACTTTCAAATTTATAATATTAGAAAGGATTATTAAATAGTATAATTGGCACAAGTCGTTCTATTTGATGTAAATAAATAAATAAATTAGTCTTATGGATGCAATCCCTAGATAGGACAAAAATGTGTCCACAAACATTTATTCTATTCGTCTGGGTTCTGTTCCTATTGATTCAATCTTTGTGTGAAGATTATATATTATCCTTATCAAATATAGTCACCTCAACATTGCCAGAGTATCAAATGTTATGAGTTCATATCTACCCAACTAAAATGAACAGAACTAAAATGCATGTGTTTAAATTGTTGTTCTGTACTTTATTTAGTTTGTTAGTGTTGTAAAATTCTGTTATATAGGAACTGCCCTGGTGAGCTTTAACTTTTTGAATCATATTCATATTCACTAAACACAATTTAGCCAGAAACAAGACATAAGTACCTAATAAAAATAAACATTGTTTTCAAGACCCGGGGCTAAAATGTTGACAAAAAGATTAAAAAGTAACTTATTTCCCAAGCAAGATTTCAATGGTTTCAATTGTTTAACTATGAACATAGAATTACTTCTGCTATAATACTTATAATATTAATATGAATGACCTACAAATTACCCTGAACATAGTGTATTCTATTTTTAAACATGTACATACATAAATAATATAATAATAATAATATAATATTCTATCACATACACACAACACCATCTAGCCCAAACTAAGCAAAGCTTGTACTATGGGTACTAGACAATGGATAAACATACATATATACTTTTTTTTTTGTGTATACATACATATTATACATAGAAACACCCAGACCAAGACAAATATCCATGTTCATGCACACAAATGTTTGACTTGTGCGGGAATCGAACCCGCGACCTCAGGCGTGGCAGTCGGTTACACTAACCACTACGCCAACGAGGCCGACAACAGATTCACACTTGTTTCCCAGAGGAGTAGGTAGAGACTACAGATTTCTATTTGCTACGATCCTGACACACTTCTCTGGCTTCATTCACTTTCATCACATTCCTCATACACGCCCGTCGGTTCAAGGTGCTCTTAACCTGGCCTTTGTCCAGAACGCCTCCGATCTGATCGCGAAACGTTCGCCTAGGTTTGCCTCTTGCGACTGTTCCATTCACACTAGCCTTATAAACTTTCTTAGTGAGTCTTTCCTCGTTCATTCTTTCTACATTTCCAAACCAGCTTAACATACCCTTTTCTATTCTTGTCACTATATCCAGTTAAACATGTATTAGTATCTAAAACATTCAAGGTAATAATAACCTTTATCAACTTGATACATATAGATATTGATTGGATCTCTTTGAATTGCCGTTCAAATAATATTGGGACAAGATAATAATATTTGTACAAAGAGATAAACTAATACTGTTTAATGTTAGATATGCAGTCCTTCATGTTATAAACCTTATTTTACTATGGTACAACTATAGTCACATATTCATAGAGGTACAGATTATAGAGTGCAGGAATAGGAAGTACCAAAGCAGGTACATTCGCAGTTCGCACATTATCTTATCTTGTGTGTGGGGGCGAGTCAATACAGACCGGCGACACTTCGACTCAGTGGGATCTTTTGTGTCAGCCCCAAGATTTATCCCTTAGCTATCTCCTTATGTACTGCATTAGCCGCAGTGTACAATTCAGAGGGAGAAGCCTGAAGTCTTTAGGGTTTGAATATGCCAATCCCATCATACCCATCCTCAGTCCAGCCAACGCGTCGCATTCACTCAGTAGGTGCGATATGGACTCGTCCTGTTCATCACAGGCTCTGCAGATCGAATTGTGTGCCAATCTCAATCTGCACAGGATGTCGTTGGTGTCAAAATTGCCAGTGAACGCACCTGTGAGCAGTTTGCACATTAATTTACAGTTAGAATTTGTTGAGCAAAGAATTATAATTATGAAAGAACATGGAACAAAACGGACCCACTAATGTAGCAAATTGAAATTGGTACCATTAGCAAGGTCTTTGAATATAATATATTTGAATATATATATTTGTTGTATGGGGGCAACTTAATAAGAATAAAGATATTCGATGTTGAAAATGCCAAAAATCCTTAGTAAATCGACCCACGCACATTCGACGTTTTTGCGATTTTATCCGTTAGGTACTTTGAACTATTATGCGCTAGCATCTGGTGTGTCGTAGTTGGTCCCGTGTTCGATTCCCACGGGGAGCAGAATTTTCTGTTCGGTTTGGTTGTTGGAAGGGTTTGTTCTAAGACCGCCTGGCTAGCTACCACCGTCTTACCTAAGTCTGGCACCATAACAATAATGTTAATAGCATTGTTGTGTTTCGGCAGTTAGAAGTAAGATAGCCAGTTCCCCTGTGATTGGGGATTCCGGGAGAAGCTCGCTAGCATCTACGGTCTGATCATCACTTAACAACAGTTCGAGAGCTTCACCGTAACAAATAAAATAAAAAAAATTGCCATTAAAATTGTAATAAAGAAGTTATCATAACTTCGGTCTCCCATTCAATCATTAATTTGTTAATTTATTTTTTGAGTTAGTTTATTAAGCCTCTTCTAAATGACACCTAGTCTAAAATGCTATAAAAATAGGTACAGGTTCCATACAAAATTACTCATTGTTCTTTGTCAGGTACTTAGTTGCATTTCTGTACAATATTGTCCCATTGTCTCATGTCAGCTTACATTCTAATCAACTAAAAAATGTGTCTGTGATATTATACCACTTTCTCTGGAGATATAATTTCTCTGAGACTAGCCTCTGAGTTTTGTTGTAATTATATTTTTATTGGGTATCTATAACTAATATTTTTCATATATGTCAATGTTTTTATATGCTAACCATGTAGGTATGTTATGGAAGTATTCAGTCTGCCTAATGATAAGCGTTTATGTATATTACATGTTAAACTTTCATATTACGGCCTCGATGGCGTAGTGGTTAGTACAAAGTATATATGTATGTATGTTTATCCATTGTCTAGTACCCATAGTACAAGCTCTGCTTAGTTTGGGCTAGATGGTGTTGTGTGTATGTGATAGAATATTATATTATTATAAAGGGTATTATAATAATATGTTTGATGTGTGTATGAAGAGCTTAATATAATCTACTAGACAGCATTTTGATGTTGCGTGTTGATTATGGCTTATCTAACACTTACCTACATGAGATTACAATATAAACAGATAGAATTATGGATGGCCTATTTATATTTTTTTATATAATGTCTTGGTATTCAGGCTATCCTCATCCTGATCAAAATGTTTCAGCGATAAAAGCATATCAAACAGACAAGAGTTACTTTTGCATTTAGAATATTAATGGCGAACTAGCTGTACCTTGCTTTTTTATCGACGTTTACGATTACTGCCACGCTTCCGTGGCTCGAAGCGTGAATTTTTTAATTTTTAATTTTTATTGTGCTACTCAAAATGACCACACTCCACCTGATGGTAAGCAGTCGTGTGGTCTAAGAGCAGTGGCCTCCACACCGCCCTAATAGTAGCCGAGGCGATGTTGAGGTCTCTACTTTGACGGCCTGAGAAGGTGCTTTTTCACGCCCCGCTTAAAGCACCCAGAATTGAAGGAAGAAGGAAACACGTGCCTTGGCAGAGAATTCCATGCCTTGGTCGTTCGGCAGAGATATGAGGACCCAAACTTGTTGGTACGCGCTCTAATCGACTCTTACCGTGTTAGGATGGCATCTGAGCCCAGCACGCGTTGTTCTGGATAGGAAAGCGGAGGGCGGGATAAGGTGGAATAACTCTTCAGAGCACTGCACTGCCAATGAGGCAATATCCCTACGGAGTTGCAGAGGTTCCAGTGAACTCGTGACCTCTGGATCTCCGATAATACGGACAGCCCGCCGCTGTAACCGGTCGAGAGCGTCCAGCAAGTACTCCGAGGAGCCATCCCAAAGATGAGAACAGTACTCTACGCAAGGGCGCACTTGTGCCTTATACAATAGGCACAGTTGCCCAGGCGTGAAGAACCGCCTCACCCTGTTCAGAACTCCGAGTTTGTTATTAGCCTTCCTCAAGAATAAGCCTATCAAATCCAAAAATATCATGAGATGAATGGTATCAATAAGTAAAGCTGCTTGTAACACAACCAGTCTTGCTTGTCATTTTTTGTCAGAAAATCTTTAAAGAAGGTATCATATCGAACCAGTTCTTTCATTACATTTAACGATTAAAGTAGCCGACGTTTATTGTAATTATAAGTCTCGGACATAAAAATAATATAGTACATACAAAAATATTTATTTCGTTGGTAAGTCTCGAGCGGCATTAAGCGAATGAATATTTTGGTTATCAAAACGTATTTTTTTCTCTACTATGGCGCATATAAAATAAAGTAAACTACATAATGCTTAGACTTCTATGCTCGACGCAGTCTTATTTTTTTAAGACTGCGCCGAGCGAAATGTGCCAAAACAGGCGGTCACAGTTAAGTGAATAAAATCAATTTCGTTTAATACAAATATAAAATATACATTTACCATAACAATTAATGTGTTTACAATTACTCCGTATAAAAAACTTAAAATAATTAATATTTTCGCCTACAAAATTACGTACATTTGCATGTGATTTTTAGATTAAAACAGTCTATCCTATTTTATAGCTTAAACGAAACATAAATAGTTATATTACAATTTGTCCGTTCCAAATATTTATGTTATTGGTTGTCAATAAAGATATTTAAATATTTATCAAAAAAGCTCTTCAAATCCTCCATACAATTTTACTATGGCGGCCGAGCGCCGATTTTAATATATGCGCCGCATTGAGCTGTCATTAATGTCATTATCTGTCTTACGCTGGGTGCAGTCATAAAGCATTGTCATAGAATTGGGGAACACGAGAACAAAGCTATACAACCCAAACGTTTTCTTTTCGCGCATGCAATGACAATATTTTAGAAGATGTTGGTAAGGCCCTGTTACATTATGCACGGTTCCTGTGGGATACATGCCGTCAGCAATAAAAACTACTGAGAAAGTGGCAACCTAACTAATACCTTAAAAGCTAATGTAAATTTGTTTGTTTTGCTTTCTACTCTACCGATCGTCATGAAAGTTTGCATACACGTTGTCAGGGGAACAGAAAAAGACATATAGTACTTTTCATCCAGAAAAAAGTACTGTGCCCGAGGGTTAGGCATTTATTGACAATCTACGTTAACGCTGGCGAAGCCGAGGGTAAAATCTGGTAGTAAATAAACGTCATTTAAAGCAGGTGAAACCGTATGACGCAACCTATAACGTAATATTGTAACCTTGGCCACAAAGCCTACTCATCGTTAATCATTCGAAATATATCGGCCTCTATGGCGTAGTGGTTAGTGTAACCGACTGCCACGCCTGAGGTCGCGGGTTCGATTCCCGCACAAGTCAAACATTTGTGTGCATGAACATGAATGTTTGTCTTGGTCTGGGTGTTTCTATGTATAATATGTATGTATTTACAAAAAATAAGTATATATGTATGTTTATCCATTGTCTAGTATCCATAGTACAAGCTCTGCTTAGTTTGGGCTAGATGGTGTTGTGTGTATGTGGTAGAATATTATTATATTATTATATTTAATGACCTGCCTCTACACATTTATTTATTTATTTACTAGCTTTTGCCCGCGGCTTTGCTCACGTTAATTTTGAATTTGACAAGGTTTTACTCTGCTTGTAATGATATAATTCAATCATGATCCGAAAGACACGTGGCGCCATCTATTATCATAAGAACGTTATTATTGTTTTCCTCGGGAACAGTAATTTTTTTCGCGATGAAAGGTAGTCTATGTCTGTTTCTGTACACCTATCAACGTATATGCAAAATTTCAGGATGATCGGTTTAGTGGTTTAAGCGTGAAAAGGTAACAAACAAACAAACAAACTTATTTTCGCTTTTATAATATTAGTTAGGATAAGGATTAAGGTTTACTCACAGCACATACATACATGTTACAATAAAATATTAAAAAAATGGTACATAATAATATAATCTCATGCATATGCCTATTATGAATTAACACAATATTGTCATATATACTTCTTATTAAGACATGCTACTTAATTGAGATAAACTTCAATATTAAAAACAGAACCTAAACTAAACTAGAGTTTAAAATGATTATTACAGATAAAAAGAAAAAAAAAACAGCTTACATTTACAATATTATTTCTAAAGAGATGTACTTAGGGATTTCAAAACTTTGAATTTAAATTTTGCTCTGCTATCATGAAATATGTCCACTTCGGATAGAGTGTGAATGGCTGAGTTAAGTTCTCTACAAATTCTCACTACACATCTCAATTCATTGACGACCTAAACCCTGGCGGTGTTTCAAGGTACACTTCCACACGATGTGACGCACCGACATTGCATTGCTATTGTATATACAAATATCCGAGGCCAATTATCCGCTGAGATATAAAAAGAAAGGCTAAAGATAGGTGGGGAACATTTGACTCGGCAGTGGGGAAGATTGGGTTATTGACGTCGACAATAAAAAATACGACCATGTTTACGTTATGAGTCACCTGATCGCTCAGTTTTTGTATGAATTTAGACGTTTTCAAGACCTAGTCTAGACCATAGGGCTTAGGTCTTAAAAACGTTTAGCTAAACCTGCTCCCTATCTGAAAATGTTATAATTTTAAAAGCCCATGCTTAGTAGGATCTATTGTGGTTGCAGCGCCATCCTTGCAAATGCGCTTGCGCAGAAAAGATGCGTGTCTGCGTATACCTACGCAAGTTTTTGATTTGAGAATTATATGTCAGTGACTTCCTTACATTTGCTTTCACGTCACTGAAAAGCAACATTTATTAACACGACGTTCATCCAGAATTTACCTTAAGGAAAATTCGTTCATCAAGAATTTACCTTAAGGAAAATTTTGAAATTAGTTCCACAGCAAAACCGTTTTAGTCCAGGGACGGTAATTATGATGACGCGCTAAGTTTGGTTGAATCGTACCACGTAATGGTATACCCAAACCCAAAGGAACAGCTTTGCTTACGTCATTAGTTGATACTCTGAAAGATAGAATAGGGAATAGTGTGATTAGAGAGAGATGCGGCCTGAAAGTGGATATAGTGACGAGAATAGAAAAGGGTGTGTTAAGCTGCTTTGGGCATGTAGAAAGAATTGAAGAGAAAAGACAGACTAAGAAAGTTTATAAGGCTAGTGTGAATGGAACAGTCGCAAAGGGAAGACCTAGGCGAACGTTTCTTGATCAGATCGGAGACGTTCTGGATAAAGGTCAGGTTAAGAGCACCTTAAACCGGCGAGCGTGTATGAGAAATGTTATGAAAGTGAATGAAGCCAGAGAAGTATGTCAGGATCGTAGCAAATGGAATTCCGTAGTCTCTGCCTACCCCTCTGGGAAACAGGCGTGAATCTATGAATGAATGAATTAGTTGATACTATTGTCTGTTTGCAGTGTATATAAACAAGCTAGGATTCTATAATACATATATCTCGATGATATATATTTTTACCGTGACGTTGTTATACGTTAGTCAAGTTCAATGTTTTATATTTTGCTTACCTAGTCAACAAACTAAACAATCAATCATAAGAGCTAACAACACCGTGCCCCTTCCTTTCATTTGAAGTATAGGCGACCGAGAGAGATAAGACTATTATTTTGTCTCCTCAATCATCAGTGGCAAATGCCACAGGCATTTTATTTTTAAAGACAACTCCCGCACTACGAGTTTGTCCTGTGTCGCGGGCGAATTTACAAACGTTCAAACAACGGACACAAAAAGCACCCAGACAGGTACAAGCATTTGTGGATGACATAAATTATTGTCTCGCGTGGGATTCGAACCCCAACACCCGGCACAATGGCAGTGGCGAGGCGACTACTTAAACTACTACGTCATCCGTGCAGGTACTGGTGATTGAGAAGACAAAATAAAGACAAAAAAATCGCAGGTCCAGTTTAGTAAAATACCCAGTAAGACGAAAAGCGGAATGCCTATTATCCATAGTGTCTCAGGCCAAAGATGGACATCAAAAATTACTATAAAAATTGATTGTTTTAAGATCTTAACAGTATTACATATCTAAAAATATATTCAAATTAACGCCACTATTTTAGAAATACCTAAATAAAAAAAATGTATTGAGGTTATTTTTCTATACGAAAATGTGTCTGGCTGAGAGATAAACTAAAAACATCTCTTTTCTCAATGCTCTATTATTTAATTATGATAGGATAAGTGTTTGTAATATATTTTTATCCAGTTATACTTAATAGGGTATGAAAAAAAAAATTGTTATTTTAAACGTCTATATTCTCTTCATTGTCTTATACTATTAATAAATCATCTAGAAAAGGCGCAGGAGGGCATATATTGGACTCATATCTTGCCCAATAGACACACTTTTTAACTATTTTTTATAAATTGCAATGGCGTCAATTTGAATGAAAGTAAATACATATTTTTTTACAACAAAATCAACTGGAAAGTATTTTTTCCCTAGCCTCTTGTGCACTCGTGGCCTCAAATGGGCATTCCTCTTTAATGGTAGTCAATTTTCAAACAAGTAGGTATATTATTACTGAAATGTTTGAATCATTGAAGTATGGACATAGTGTTTCATAAGAAATATAGTTCTAAAATTTGTTAGTGAATTACGATTTCTTAATAGTAACGAAACCACAATAAATGGCAGATAAGTCGCTGACATTACCAAACTTATTGCATTATGACTTTGATAGTGTAATTTAAAAGCTTTGATATATTTTTTATTTATTTAGGACTTGGTTTTGCCCGCGGCTTCGCTGGTGTTTAACTAGATTGAATTGATTGAGAAACAAATAAATAAACAATTAAACAAACTCACATTCGCATTTATAATGTAAGTTAGGAAGTCTTAGATATAATATCTACATGATATTTGGTATCTCGAAACGATAAATAGTAAAATTATCAGGCACACGTGAATTTATACATAGTTTGCACTCTTTGCACCTAAATACTATTATATCATAATATCTATTTTATGTAATATAGAATAGATAATTTGATTACGATTTTGTTTTCGTTATTATTTGTAATTCTGTGTCGATAGTAAATTATGTAAACGTGTGGGTTTCTGCACGTTAATCTTCGTAATTGCTTACCCAATTTGGATGTGATTTTCAGTATTTCATTAAGACTACACATTAAACTATCATCATCATCATCGTCATAATCAGGCTATAATAGTCCACTGCTGGGCATAGCCCTCCCCCAAAGAGCGCCATAAACTATGATACTGATGAATTACATTATTTTTTTTATTTACATTATTTTAAAGTGCGTTGGAATACATAGATAATATTATAGATTTGCGCGTCTGTAATTGCGCCACATATAGTGTTAGTAAGATCGATGTAATGTTCAATCGGTTTGATAAACATTACAAGCATTTTATCGTATAGGATTAACCGGTGAAAACCAGATTTCGGCTAAAATGGACCACTATCAGTAAACATGCCACGGTCGCGTGACTAACCTCTAGACATCTAGAAACTCGGAGCTGACACATTCTTTCGGTTTTTGTTTTAAATGCACACATACGACAAGAGAAAAATGAAATGTGCAATACATTGCACATTTAATTTTTCTCTTGTCGTATTCATAGTGTTGGGGCTATCTCGTCGTTGACGGTAACCGGTAGTTATTTGTATAGTTGTAGGTTTAGTAAATAATTCATAACCCATCACTTTAAGTTAAATAGTTTATCTAACTTTCCTAACTAATATTATAAAAGCGAAAATGAGTTTGTTTGTTTGTTAGTTACCTTTTCACGCCTAAACCACTGAACCGATCATCCTGAAATTTTGCATATACGTTGACAGGTGTACAGAAACGGACATAGGTTACCTTTCACCCCGAAAAAAATTACTGTTCCCGAGGAAAACAATACTAACGTTCTTATGATAATAGATGGCGCCACGTGTCTTTCAAATCATGATTGAATTATATTATTACAAGCAGAGTACAACCCGAATACATTGTCAAATTCTAAATTAACGCAAGCGAAGCCGCGGGTAAAAGCTAGTTTCACTATAAAAATATATGTCTACGGCTATGTTTAGGTATCTGAGTCGTACTTTACGTAATATTAAGTTATTATTATAAACACTGATATATGATACACATTAGCGCGTGACGAATGTTTAGGTACGACTCATTAATTAATTGTTTGTTTGTCTATGCATAAATACGAATTGTGCTGTATGAGCGTTATTGGCTTGTACACATAGTGATAATTATTATCGATTCTAACCGATTCATACATAGTAGCATATCTAGTTTTATTATTCTAATAACTGCTTGATAATTTGATATAATATATAGTCTTCTTCTCTCTAGCTTTTATTATTCCCAAGTCACTTGGGGTCGGCTTTCTAGTCTAAACGGATTTGACTGGATATCAGTTTTTACACAGAGCGACTGCCATCTGACCTCCGCAACCCGAAGGCTAACGATACCCTAAGGCTAGACCAGTATCAGGATATTAGAGGGCACTGACTTCTCAATAACGACTGCCATAGATGTTCATGGCAGCCGGGACCGACGGCTTAACGTGCTCTCCGAGGCACTGAGCAATTGCAAGCAAGCATTGTCAATCAATACGCACATAAAGTCATATAACTTCCGAAAGTCAGCGACGTGGGTTCGAACCCGAGACCTTCTGCATTGCAGTCTGTTGGTCTCTCCACTGAGCTATTGCTGCAATGATATTATTTAAAATTAGGCCATAGATTATTATTATTTTCTATTAATGCTAACCTAGAAATGTTATCAAGTATAAGATGGCTTATATACTTCTTTAAAATGTTAGGTATATGTATCTCTATGATAACGGTCGTGTGCAAAAATATAAAAGATAATTCACGTACTTCATCAATTTAATTAGGTATCTATTTACTAACAGAATATTGGTTTGTTTTGTTGGTTTGCGATATTTTTTTACGCACAACGCGCATAAATATCGTCGTTTGTTTTCAGTAGGTAACTGCGAAGTGCGAATAAAGAATAAAAAAATAACAAACAACCAGTGTTTGTTATTTCAGGACTCCTAATTAGTGAACAGTCTACGTGAATTGCGCTCAAATTGGGAATATTATTATGATAAGATGTTTTCGTAAACATTTTGTAGCAATAAGCGTAATTTTTACGATACGTGTTTTTGGAACGCATTTTTACTTATATTGGATGGTTCAACCATTTTCCTCCAAATTACGTAAGACCTTTCTTGACCTATAGCGAAGTAAGACCATTTTTCAGACATCCATAATAATCCCATCCATCCCGACAGAAGCGAGCAGATCCCAAATATTATAGAGCGAGCTTAGCCTATTACTAGACTACTACGGACAATTTCTTGACTTGCAAGCGCAGTGCAATCCCAAACTAGTTTCGACTTTGCCCAACCCGAGATCGACCCATTTCATGAATAACAGTGGCATTCATACATTCACGCCACCAAAGCAGATTGTTTTTAGAAAATAGTTATTTCTAGCTTTTGCGCGCGGCTACGCCCGCGTGGTACCTACATCAATAAAAAGTAGCCTATGTCCTTCCCCAGATTTTAAACTATATCTGTACCAAATTTCATCTAAACCGGTTGAGTGATTTAGTCGTGAAAAGGTAACAGACAGACAGACAGATAGACAGACAGAGTTACTTTCGAATTTATAATATTAGTAAGGATTTTTAACGTTAGTCTACAGAATAGACATCGTTCGGTTGTTTACACAGTATATATGCTAAGGTTCACGACGTCAAACATCACGCACCTATCACGAACCGGTGGTCCTTCCGTCCTATTTATATTTTTATAAGAATTCGTGTTTAGCAAGACCGGTGATAAACATGTAGTAGTAAATAAGTTGTTAATAGGGTTATTTTTAAAGCGATAGCCAAATATACTTAGGTATGTTATTTATTTAACGCATTCGGAGAAGGCGTGCGTGCTTATAACCTAAAAATATGAGTTATGTAATAGATGTGAACTACGACAGTGGGAATACTGCTATTTCACGAAGAAAAAGAAGAGAAGTGTGTCAGGATCGTAGCAAATGGAAATCCGTAGTCTCTGCCTACCCCTCTGGGAAACAGGCGTGAATCTATCTATGTATGTATGTGAAATACTTCTAATTGTATGTGTGTGTGTAGTTTTTGTCATAACTAGCGCGTACATTAATTCGGTTAGAACTTCTTTAAATGTTTATAATTTACAGGAAAAGCGTCCACCAAAATATTTAAACAGGTTTTTAATAGATCTATAGCAGTCGCGCTGGTCTCAAACGAAATAACATATGCGAAAGATGGAACATTTTAATACAGTGTACATACAAGTTTAATACAGTGCTGATATTTTTAATAATAAAAATATCAGCCCTGTATTAAACTGTCCCACTGCTGGGCACGGGCCTCTTCTCACTGTGAGAAGGGTTAGGCCATAGTCCAACACGCTCACCCAGTGCGAGTATACGATTACACCTATGGCTTTCCCTACTCTATAACTAAACCAATTTACATTATTTTTCATAAACAATATGAGAAAAATTAAATAATTAATTTTTAGTGTCATTGTATTTGTTTGCTGAATAACTGAACACAACAGTATAATTATAAGGACGGTTTTTGTAAATTTTCCTTATGATAGGCAGACGAATGTGTTGGACTACACGCTTCTAATGAGTATTGGCTAATAATGGCTGGCTAATTGGCTAATAAACTCATATTAATATTTAACAGATTTCACAATAATCGATGTTTTACTTATGAAACACATTCTATACCTACATCGATCAAATATACGATCGAAGATTCTATATTTAAAAAAAATAATGCTTCATACCTTTGAACTAATGTAAATTACTCGTTAAGAGGGCGCGTACCTCTGACTTTTTGAAGTTATGTGCGTATTAAATAGTTATTTATCACTCGCTTTAACGGTGAACGAAAAACATCGTGGAGAAACCTGCTCGTCTAAGAGTTCTCCGTAATGTTCTCGAAGATATGTGAAGTCTGCCAACCCGTACTGGGCCAGCGTGGTGGACTATGGTCTTCTCACAATGAGCCGTGCCCAGCAGTGGGCCAGTTATATTATACTCGTTAAGACAAAAGTAATCACACAATTCTTTGTGTCAAAACAGCTGTTCGTACACGCTTCTTAAAAACCTTTTATGGTAGTTTTATTACTGACTTTGTAAACTTGTAAACAAAGTTTTAACAAAACCGTTTCTTTTTTACAGCCCGGCCGAGTCGCGACTCTAATCGAAGACAAGGAAGTGAGTATATTTAGCGTTTTTTATATAACCAGTAGAAGTCGGCAGACAACGTTTTGTGCCAATAGTTTCTTTCTTTGGATGTAGGTACGACAAACTTAAAGGCGGGTACACACTGCTGTAACGTACCATGCAATGTAACACGCAATGAAAGAATTTGCCGTCCACGTTGTCGTAATGTATCATGCAATGTAACAGAATTCCCATAGTGTAGACGCCTTGCGCACAGGAACCGTGCACACTACGCGCACGAACAGAGCATTTCATTACGTGCGCGCCGCGATCCGCCATTTGTCGGTTTTTTCGCCGAACACAAAGGGGCGCGCAGTGTGCACGGAGCGCCAGTGTGGACGGGTCGTGTGTGTCTGTACTGCGGAACGCGTGTTTTCGGCAGACTGAGCTATGTTCGCCGCGCGCATGCCGGAAACAGACGCGAGTAGGTACATGCTCGGTTCGTGCGCGCGCTGCGTCCACACTTATGAAATGCTCCTTTCATGATACATTGCATGTTACGTTACAACAGTCTGTACCCGCCTTAAGATTTCTTGTAGTTCCGCAATACGAAAATATTACGATAGTTTTGAGTTATGAAGGGTTTTCTGATGATTATACAAAATTGGTCTTGTATATTATCGCGTTCTGGACAAAGGCCAGGTTAAGAGCTCCTTGAACCGACGGGCCTGTATGAGGAATGTGATGAAAGTGAATGAAGCCAGAGGGTGTCAGGATCGTAGCAAATGGAAATCCGTAGTCTCTGCTTACCCCTATGGGAAACAGGCATGAATCTATGTATGTATATTATCACAATTATATAATACTAGTTTTCACCCGCGGGTTCTCTCGCGTAAATGTAGGTTAGGTTAGGTTTGCAACAGTTCTTTTTTCTGGATGAGAGGTACCCTATGTCCTATTCTGTACCCCTGACAACGTGTATGCAAAATTTCATGTTAAGTGGTCGACTAGTTAAGGCGTGAAATCGTAACAAACAAACAAACTCATTTTCGCATTTATAATATTAGTAAGGATAGACTGTACCTCAATGGTTAAGGGACCAGCGGAGGGGAGACAATGACTTTTAATGATCCTCTTACGTCCATAGACTAGTGTGACCATTTGCTAACAGGATGAACAGAAATATTGTTTGCTATTTGTCGGCCTCGATGGCGTAGTGGTTAGTGTAACCGACTGCCACTCCTGAGGTCGCGGGTTCGATTCCCGCACAAGTCAAACATTTGTGTGCATGAACATGAATGTTTGTCTTGGTCTGGGTGTTTCTATGTATACTTAATATGTATGTATTTACAAAAAAAAACAGTATATATAAATTATTGCTCTACTGGCATTATCCAGGCAGGAAACAGGGGACTACGTTTGTATGGAAAAACGGCCCTTGTGTTTCCTCTTAAGTACTCGACCGATCATCATGAAATTTCGCATACATTCACGTCCTCAGTAAACCAGAAAAGGATGTAGGGTACCTTTCCTCCATAATAAAGTACCTACTGTTATTAATCTAACCTAAGGCAAGCGAAGCCGTGGGCAAAATCGAGTATATTATATACGACTAGATGTTCCCGCGGTTTCACCCGCATTTATCGTTACTGCGCCGCCCCCGTGGGTCGTAGCGTGATGTTACATAGCCTATAGCCTTCCTAGATAATGGCTATCCAACACTACAATATTTTTTCTAATCAAACCTGTACTTCCTGAGATTAGCGCGTTCAAACAAACAAACAAACTCTTCAGCTTTATAATATTAGTATAGATGATAAAAATATATACAGCTATTGATAATATATGTTTTCTATGTCATACATGTGAACTATTTAGTTCAACATAACCAGATTACATGGTTTGAGTTCGTCTGTCGTGAGATTATATTTTTCGTCGAGTCATTGTTTACAAACAACTTGATAAGACTGTTAAATACTTTATTACCGAAAACATAATATATTTTCTTTCTCAATAACCTGATGAAGAATCTCGTGTCTTGTCTTGCGCGTATCTATACTCATATTATAAAGCTGATATCAGGAACTATTTGAAATGAAAAATTATTTTATTGTTGGATAATCTATTTATTGAGGAAGGCAGGCTATATAACATCACGTTACGACCTACGGGGGCGGTGCAGTAACCATAAACGCGGGTGAAACCGCGGGCACAGCTATATACATATATCTCCGAAGGCCTAAGCATTAGGGTACTACACCATCATTCTGACAGCTAGTTTTAGACCCCACAAATAAACAGCGAATCTAGTGCTGTTTACCGGGCAACAGACTCCGTGTCAAGAATTTCTAGACAGAAAATCCAATGAATCACATTTTGCTCGAGTTTGAACAATTAAATTATCCGGTTTACGTAGAAGGAAATATATTATTTACTTAACAAATGAATACATTATTTACTTTACTAGAACAAGGTGAAAAAGTTAACTACAATTGAAACTAGAAGCGGTTAAGCGTCTTTGTAGTTCTAGGAGTAAAAAATGATCACAATAGAAAGCAATTGATATCCTCATTGAGGTTGAGCTAGTAAGAGTCTGCGAATTCTGTAATGGATGCCAAAAGGAAGTCTGGTATTGTAACGTTACAATAATAATAATAATATCAGCCCTGTATTAAATTGTCCCACTGCTGGGCACGGGTCTCTTCTCACTGTGAGAAGGGTTAGGCCATAGTCACGCTGGCCCAGTGCGGGTTGGCAGACTTCACATATCTTCGAGAACATTATGGAGAACTCTCAGAGATGCAGGTTTCCTCACGATGTTGTCCTTCACCGTTAAAGCAAGCGATAATTAACTATTTAGTACGCATATAACTTCGAAAAGTCAGAGATGCGCGCCTTGGGTTTGAACTCAAGACCTCTGCATGGCAGTCCAACGGTTTCCCACTAGGCTATCGCTGCTACAATAATCCATTTAATTTCAGTGTATTTACTTTGTCTTAGCATTATATACATGGCTTCTGAAAAGCAACCAAAACGTCGGCGCTAGTATAAATTAAGTATAAAGATTTTGTAATTTAAATCTATATCTACTAATATTATAAAGCTGAAGAGTTTATTTGTTCCTTTGAACGCGCTTATCTCAGGAACTACTGGTTCGATTTGAAAAATTATTTTAGTGTTGGATAGTCTATTTATCGAGGAAGGCTATAGGCTATATAACATTGTTGTATATTGTTATACCTATACAGCTATAGCATAGTGGCTGCGCCCACTATTCGAACACGTCAAATAAACGTCAGTACGTATCCAACTATCTTGCGTTTCACTTGTCCTCACATACTTAACAAACATGACGCTACGATCCACGGGCGCGGCGCAGTAACCATAGACGCGGGTGTAACCGCGGGCGCAGCTAGTAGCTTACATACAAGTAAACAGTAACTAGTAAAAGTGTTTAACAACAGTAGCTTAAAAGTTCCAAAATTATATAATAATAGTGTTTAAAAAAATAAACAACGCGATAAAATCCGTATAATGTATGTTGTTCAATTTCAATGTAGGTATACAACATTCGCGTAAACGTTAGACAAAATTTTGAAAAAGATTAGATTTTTTGTTTGATGGTTTGTAACAATTTAACTCAAAAACGAATCAACCGATTTTAAATATTCTTTCACCTTTAGAAACTATATTATTATCGAGTAATTAATTTAAAAATAGCATCAGGCAATAATTAATTTTAAAAAATACTGGACAATAACTTTTTTGTAATCATGTAATACACAAAATGTATTGAATGAATAAATAAATGAAATAAAATAAATTAACCGACTTTTAAGCGAGCGAAGCCGCAGGCAAAAGCTAGTCTATACTAAAGATAGATAAGTACGTCAATTTGTTAACAATAACGTGTTTCTCAATCCATGAAGATAAATATAAACTAACGACAATTGTATTATAATTTATATTATAACACAAAACCGCAATATACCGCGTAGTATTTACGATATGCGCAGTGCAGCGGCCATGAGGGATACGATTTAAAACAATACCTAACAGTCATCACAGCTGAAAAGAAAGCAGCGATAGCTCAGTGGGGAGACGAACAGACTGCAATGCAGAGGGTCTCGGGTTCGAACCCATGTCGCGTACAGACCTCTGACTTTCGGAAGTTATATGACTTTTCGAAATTATGTGCGTATTGATTGACAATTATCGCCTGCTCCGCGCCTCGGAGAGCACGTTAAGCCGTCGGTCCCGGCTGCCATGAACATTTATGGCAGTCGTTATTGGAAAGTCAGTGCCCTCTAATATGATGACACTGGTCTAGCTTTAGGGTATCGTTAGCCTTCGGGTTGCGGAGGTCAGATGGCAGTCGCTCCGTGTAAAAACTGATATACAGTCAAATTCGGTTAGATTAGAAAGCCGAACCCAAGTGACTTGGGAATAATAAAGGCTAAGGAGAAGAAGAAGTCATCTCAGATGAATACAAAAGTAACCAATGATTACCGTAGATGAAAATATAAAGAACATCTCAAAAAGCACGCATGGCCTTGTAGTTTTAAGTCCTCGCCATTGCTGCTGCGGTATACTGTTTTGGGATATGTATCATTAATTAAAAAAAAAATTTTGGGCAGTCTTTGGGAACTGCCGATAGAAGTGAAAACTTGAATCCTTGACCATAAACACTTCTTTATAAACAAAAAAAAGGGCGGATCGGATTCCTGATACTCTCTTGTGGATTATTAAGGGGGTCAAAATTTCGTTATCTTTTGCGTATGACGCACCATTTCTGAGATATTGTTAATATTCTAAAATAATTCAAAAATGGAAAGCGTGGAAGCGTGATGATGACGAAGCGTGACGATGACGCGAGTTCCATGATTTTTGTTTACCCAAGAAGTGCTCAACGCGCCTAAAGAAGTTTTCACTTCAATAAAGAACAGCTCAAAACGCACACATTGCGTAGTGCTTGGTCCCCTCGACACAGCTATTGCGCCCAGTGCTGTGAGTTCAAAACTCACACGTGAGAACAAGTGTGGTCTACAAGTTCTCGTTGCAAGTGTAGATGTGCTGTGTTCGTTGTTTGAATGTTTGTAATGTCATCCGCGATGCAGGACTAAAGGTCGCAGCCGACTTTTACAACACCGCTCCCACACAAAATAATGTTAATAGAAATTTGAGCTTTAGAGCGTCCTCTGCAGACATAATTTATATTGATATCACAAATTAGCAAACAGCTCGCTGTACCATCGACCCACTCGATAGTTGAAGCCACGCTTACCGCCCGCTTCAAGCGGGTTTGCCCGCGTGCTTCAAGCGGGAGGCCTGCGCGATGTACCTACGTGTCCTATTTTTTTTTTTTATTCTGCACCGTGGCAATCTGTCCTAAAACAATAAGCCACTGAGTTGTCTGACTTCAGTCTGGTTTTTATGTTGTCTGTCACGAAAAGCGTAAGTAGTCGGCGCGTGGACAGTGTAGTCGACTGCTAGTTGAAAGCGCGGGGACAGCTGGTTGCCTGCTAGCTGTCGGCTTAGCTGTGTGAGAGTGGTGTTGGAGCGGTATTGTTGTATGCCGGCTGTGACCTTTAGAAGGAAAGCGGGCGTTGTCTTTTTAAAAATTAAAACCAAAGCAAAAATAATAATAAAAAATAAACTGGTCGAATTGATACGTAAAAAGCGAAGTATATTAATACGCATGCTGATAACAGAAACTTCATAGTACGGTCAATTATATGATTAATTCAATGCCCATATTTATGTTACCGTTATCAAAATTACGTGACTTCATACCGACACATATTCCAGAACGTCATTGAAAATATTGTTAAACAAAGCAATGTCTGTAGTTTTTATAATTATTGTAAATGCTATCAAAAATGTTTAAGATGCACTTATTAACCTTTTCTTCTTCGAAGAAGTTAATGAAAACACTTTGTGAGCATAAAACGATCTCAAAGTTGCATATATAAAAAAAATTTCAAAGTGAAAGTAGCAATATTTGATAACTCACACAACGTACAGTTTAAACTGTAGCTACTTACCTATAACGCTAACCGCCCGAAAGAGCGGTTAAAGTTACTGTTATTCTTGACTTCATTTCGACTTTGTTAAAAATGGGGCAATCAGTAAATTACCTTAACCGGTTGTATGATAGCTCGAGTGGCATTGGTTACTGATAAAGATAGTTCGTCCAACTAAGCGACGAACTATTTGTCTGTTGGTTAATCCGACCGACCATTTTTTTTTTAACTTGGTGGAATGCATTGACACATACCCCTTCGCCGGGGCGGGCGGGAGGTGTCATGTCGGGGTAAAAGAGAAAGATGGAAAAAGGAATAATGTACCTCCCGGAATACCGACTAAACCTACCACGGTGTTCCTCGACAAAACCGCTATCGGCGGGGCCGCGCGAATCACTTTCACATGCGGTCGCGACCCCGCCGAGAATCTGACCGACCAATTTTAAGGCAACTTAACTTATTTGTCCCATACACAGAAATAAATAGTAGGTCCTATACTTATAGTCGACAATATCTATATATTAATAAGTGAAGCAAAAACTTTGTACCCCTTTTTACGAAAATTGCGCGGACGGAGAAGTATGAAAATGGGCACAGTTAAAGTTTATATGGAGAAGGAGTGGCGAATCCTAATATTTTTATAAAATATGCATTAGAAATACATTAAATTAATGAAAAAACACAACACGCACACAACCATGCCTTTGACACACGCAGCCGAATCGTGTTCGTAGTATTTCGGCATTGTTAGTCTATTATGAGGAATGTGATGAAAGAGAATGAAGGCAAAGAAGTGTTTCAGGATCGTAGCAAATGGAAATCCTTAGTATCTGCCTACCCCTCTGGGAAACAGGCGTGAATCTATGTATGTATGTTAGACTGACGTTTTTCGTAACTATGGTTACATATACTTTATTTATATGTAATAGGTAAACAAAGAAGAAAACAAAGTAGCAAGCTTAGGAATGTCGTCAATGAAGGTATAGTTTTAAGTAAATAATAATTTGTAGGTAAATTAACCTGAATAGCGTTGGCGAAATCTAAATGAAATGTGAGCATAAGAGTAAAGTTATAGGCAATAAAACCTTAATAACGATCAAACTTAAAATTTAAATCAATTATGGTCGAATTTTGACCGCTAGGTGACTGCTAGTAGATGTAAAAACGTCTTATTCTATAGATCTCCATACATATAAAGGTGCCAAAGTTACAAATGTATTCAATTTAAGTTCTACCTAACTTGAAATGAACATTTTGAATGGACAAATGTACGATAAACACAACTAAAACACATCTAGTATTTTAAAGAAAAGAAAGAAAGAAAAGTCATTTATTAGACACACCAATAAAAAGACAACATATTGATATGGTAACAAACAAGAAGAAAAAAAGAAATACCTAAAGAAAATGTGCAGTGTGTCCAAAAGGTTCCAGCTCAGCCTTTGCTACGGATGACCGCAGCGCTGTTTTTCAGCCGAAACCCAAGGACTAGTCACGGACGATTATTCGGTATACAGTTTACAAACATACTTAATAGTTAGAGTAAATATAATATAATGTACAATAGACAGGCAATTACATATATTATGTATTTTCACTTTTCGTTTTCGCATTTGTCTAATTTTAGTCACGTCGAAGAAGTGTACTGGTTTCGAGACTTTCAAATATGTTTTCCTTTGCGACGACAATAGTATATATCCGTCCTAATATTTTAACTTAATATTATAAACGCGAATGTGAGTTTGTTTGTTCGTTACACTTTAACGCCTTAATTACTCGGCCACTCATCATGAAAATACATGTTGTCAGAAAAGGACAGAGTACCTTTCATCCAGAAAAGAGTACTGTTACTAACCTAACATAAACTACATTTACACGAGCGAAGCCGCGGGCAAAAGTCTAGTATGTATCTTTAAACTAGAGCGGTTAAATTATCATTACTAGAACTGGTATAAACTGTCACAATACTGATCGATAGACCAATTACTAATTCATTAAATTTATCGTCGCCGTGTACACGAAATCATTTTATAATGGATACATCTATAAATGAGAATTAAATAACTATTAATCGTGTTTACTTGTGTAACTTATGATAAATAAATAAATAAACTCTTTCTTCTCCCTAGCCTTTATTATTCCCAAGTCATAGAGACGTAGTACATACATAGATTCACGCCTGTTTCCCGGAGAAGTAGGCAGAGACTACGGATTTCCATTTGCTACGATCCTGACACACTTCTCTGGTTTCATTCACTTTCATCACATTCCTCATACACGCCCGTCGGTTCAACATGGGAGCGGCGCAGTAATCATTAACGCGAGTGAAACCGCGAGCACATCTAGTCATGTATAGTTATGCTCACTTAAATAATGGTAACCTGTCCTTCAATTCTATAATGGATCATTATTACTCAAACATTGTATCTGAAAAACCACATAATTCGATAGAATCTAGGACCATGTTTGTCGTAATTTCACGCTCGAAGCCTACAAATTAATTTAGAAACAATACCTAAGCTTGTGAAATAGGTCTTTCAAATTTATTAGTAATGAAACCGCCTTATTGGCAATTTATTACCAATCCCCATAGCCAATTCTCTGTAATTAGATTATCTCTGAACCAAATAGTTTTGAAATACCCACGGCGTCTTTTGTACCATTTGGTGAAATTAGGACAAGTTTATTTGCTGACGAAGTTTGGTCATCGGTTAGACGTTGACGCACTCGATCATAAACGAACTGGATGTGCTCATTCGAGTACCTAATTGGATGCAACCTTAATAAAGGCCATTTTGCTATTTCTAATGCTGGTTACTGTATATGAAATACACAGTTTAAAAACAAAGTTTCTAAAGTACTGAAATCAATTGATCAGAGGTATATTTAAATTGTCTGCTAGTAATCGCGATTCTTCACAAATTCTTATTTTGATACTGAGGTAGTTGGAATACGGTTTAAATTTTATCCTTACTTAATAGTATAAATGCAAATGTGAGTTTGTTGGTTACGTTTCCACGCCTTAACTACTTGACTGGTCATGATATTTCAAATACACGTTGTCAGGAATACAGACATATGGGTACCTTTTATCCAGACATAATGTACTGCTCCCGCGGGAAAGAAAATTGACATGATCTACATTTGAGGAGTATAGTTTCAAAACCCGCCAAAACGATATCAGAACAAAAATAATGTTCCGATTGAATATGAAGCTCCTTCGTTGCTTCTATCGCATTGCACTTATAGGTTTCAAAAACCCACTAAAATTCTATTAAATCAGTTCACAAAAGCAGCAGTTAAACACCGCTAAAAGAGTCCATTTATATTGTCTTTAAATGGTTTTTTGAGATTTACCATTATTTGATGAAAAGTATTTTAGAGGATTTTGAAACTAAACTACTCAATTTTACGCGAGCGAAGCCGCAGGTAAAATCTAGTAAACGTTTAAAATATCATAAATAGTGTGATAGATACACCTTAAAACATGAGTTGGAAGAGGAGTGAGGTTTTGTGGGCAAGTATGACCTGAAATATTATTTTAACAGGTTCCCTGACCGATGAATCACATATGATACATAACAATAGATTTTCTATTGTGACAGCGAATGGGTTAATCATATTCATGTCATGATATAATAGTTCAAGATGTCTAGCAAATGCTCAACGGCATCCGATAGCCGCTTCCGTCGCGTGTCGTGTGTATATAATGACTTGCATTCAATATTATCAGAATACCACTTGTTCTATCTCCAAAGTCCTCGCGTATCTCCTTGTTTTTTACTAGTATATTACATTATTTATGTAATACTAGTTTTCACCCGCGGCTTCGCTCGCGTAAATGTAGGGTAAGTAAGGTTAGGTTTGCAACAGTTATTTTTTCTGGATGAAAGGTACCCTATGTCCTATTCTGTACCCCTGACAACGTGTATGCAAAATTTCATGTTGATCGGTTGAGTAGTTAAGGTGTGAAACCGTAACAAACAAACAAACTCATTTTCGCATTTATAATATTAGTTAGGATTATATGTCTGAACGTAACCTGTGTTTATAAATTACTTATTTATGATTTGAAAATTACACCTACTTACACCACAGCCGTAGCAGCGATAGCTCAGTGGGGAGACCAACAGACTGCAATGCAGAGGGTCTCGGGTTCGAACCCACGTCGCGCACCTCTGATTTTTGGAAGTTATATGACTTTTCAAAATTATGTGCGTATTGATTGACGATTATCGCCTGCTCCGTGCCTCGGAGAGCACGTTAAGCCGTCTGTCCCGGCTGCCATGAACATCTATGGCATTTAACATATATTGGGAAGTCAGTGCCCTCTAATATCCTGACACAATAGAAAAGGGTATGTTAAGCTGGTTTGGACATGTAGAAAGAATGGACGAGGAAAGACTGACTAAGAAAGTTTATAAGGCTAGTGTGAATGGAACAGTCGCAAGAGGAAAACCTAGGCGAACGTTTCTCGACCAGATCGGAGGCGTCCTGGACAAAGGCCAGGTTAAGAGCTCCTTGAACCGACGGGCGTGTATGAGGAATGTGATGAAAGTGAATGAAGCCAAAGAAGTGTGTCAGGATCGTAGCAAATGGAAATCCGTAGTCTCTGCCTACCCCTCTGGGAAACAGGCGTGAATCTATGTATGTATGTATGTACTATTATACTATTTATATTTATGTTTACACTTTCCCCGACATTTCCGTTGCTTTTCAGCAGCCATGGTCACGGGGAAATTAAGATGGTAGTTGTCTCAATGTTCCAGTGTAGTTATTTCAAAGTACCCGAACATAATTTAATCATGGGTGTTTCTATTTACGCAGAATGAGTTCAAAGTATCATGAAGTGTAGTGGTTTGCTTCTTCTTGGGTTTGACTATTTGAATTACTGGATCCCAAGCTGGTAGTACATTCCAACCATCTTCTCTATTAAAAATAGAATGTTTTTTGATTTCAATAGCCTCGCGAAGAATATAGTAGTTTAATTTCAATTAATAACATTCGCGTAAACAGAAGACAATATAACGAAAAAAAGTTTAAAATACATTGCAAATACATGCATTGAAAAAGGCCCGTCTATAAATTATGGATAGTACTACCTATTGCAAAATTGACGTATTAAATTTTTGATGTCTTCATTACGCTGAAACCGTGAAATATTAAATAATTCATACGCATTTTACGTGAATCGTAGCGAATTATAATACATCATATTCTAATCTTACGTAAATCATGACGTGCTTGATCAACTATGGCGCTTATTTGGTCAATATAGGTGATTGTTCGCTCTCTATGGCAAGACTAAACATTTGAATTCTGACGTAAGACCATCTCCGTGAGAAATAAAAACCAAGTAATTTACTTTTTTCAATGTTATGACTATGTATGGGATGTTATTGAAATAACAAATGCTATGTACTGCCAAGACTTCGGAAGGTTTGATTTACGGATAGATGCAAATGATATTATTAGATTAGCTGTTTCGGAAACGGATGTTATCGTCTAAAATTCGTGGGGTCTTGTGCACAATACCGTTCACATTGATATTTTTAAAATCATTGAAACTTGTTGTCGTTTTAGAAGTGTACAATGCCACCTGATTCAATTAGTGATTTAAGAAATAAGCAATATACCTTTATTAATATGGTCCAGCTCTTAATACGCAACGATAGCCTAGTCGGATACAGTTAGACTGCCACGCAGAGGTCTCAAGTTCGATAAATGCACACATCTTTTGGAAGTTATGTGCGTATTATATAAATAGTTATCGCTCGCTTTAACGGTGATGGAAAACATTGTGAGGAAACCCACTTGTTTGAGAGTTCTCCATAATGTTCTCAAAGATAATTGAAGTCTGCCAACATGCACTGGTCCAGTGTGGTTGATAAACTTACCTTTCTCACACTGAGACTCAGTGTGAGAAGGGGAAGAAGCTATTATCAATCAAAAAAGGCTTTTGATTTTGGATTAGATGATCTAAATGTTTTTACCCTAATGAAAGAATCGTAAGTTCGTTTTATTCCGTCAATAGAGAATGCCATCTCGATAATATCAAATAGAATTTGCAGTAAACAATTAATTATTATGCAAATTATTCTTGATGTTAAGACTTACAAATGTAAATAATGCATTTTCCTTATGATAACGGTCATGTAACTTTCATACGATTGTAATATTAATGCTATATGGATTTTCTGACCTCCAGTTACCTAATTGCGACTGTTTATTTATTGACGATTGAGTTTTCCTTGAGGAACAACAAATTTAAAAATGCAATTAGTCAATTGTAAGTAAACTAGTTCAAACGCCAAGATCCCTTGACATTGAAATGAAATAATTTGACATGTTGGAATAGATACAAGTACACGTGTATTGGTGCTGTGTGCATTGTTAATCATCAATAGATGATATGTTTTGGGTTTGATATCCGCACGGAACATAAGCAATGTGATCAATAGATCACCCGGAAATTCTTTACCATTCAATCGTGCAAGATTCTCATCATCATTCTTATTAATCTACTAGCTGTTACCTGCGAGTTCCTCCGCGTAGATTTTAACTAAAAGGTGTTTGTCTCCATCATTTTAGCCTAAGTTACTCCCTATAACATTAGCTATCTGCCAGTGAAAGTCCCGTTAAAATCGGTTCAGCCGCTTCGGAGATTAGCCGGAACAAACAGACAGACAGACAGACAAAAATTATAAAAATAGATTCTTTTGTATACGTACCTTATATACTTTCATATGCATTAGATAAAAAGCTGTTATTCTGATATTACAAACAGGCACTTCAATTTTAATTATTTGTATAGATTGAAGGAATAAATCTAGCATCTTTTCTCATCTATCTTC
Organism: Catocala sponsa; assembly: GCA_963564715.1. NCBI lineage: Eukaryota > Metazoa > Arthropoda > Insecta > Lepidoptera > Erebidae > Catocala > Catocala sponsa. Next base: position 1,078,648 of record OY751347.1, read on the forward strand.
CCTATCTAATATCAACGTTCTCCATATTTGAGGTTTATCATTTTATGATTGTAATGGCTTTAAATTTGCAGCATTTTAAATGTTTCACCTTTTTTTCTAAAAGACGCACAATATCTGTCTCTACGTTATCACACTACCGTAATTATACAACTGTCGCATTTACCAAAAATGCAACGATCTTATAATTACTAGCGGTCGCCTAGTGGTCAAAATTTGACCAAAATTCCTAAGCTTGCTACTTTGTTTTATTTTTTCTTTATTACATATAAATAAGGTAAGTATAGGTAACCATAGTTACAAAGAATTGTATGACGTCAGACGAACAATGCCGAAATACTACGAACGGGATTCGACTGCGTGTGTCAAATGGATGGATGTGTGCGTGTAGTGTTTTTTCATTAATTTAATGTATTTCTAATGCATATTTTATAAAAATATTAAGATTCCCCCTCCTTTCCCATATAAACTTTAATTGTGCCAAATTTCATACTCCTCCGTCCGCGCAATCTTTGTAAAAAGGGGTACAAAGTTTTTTCTTCACGTATTAATATATAGATACATGTGGACATTGTATTACCGCACTAAACCTTGACACTGACACTGACGTTCTAACCCAGTCACATGAACCCAAACAAATTCTATCTAAAGTATCGTCCACGCGTGCACAAAGAACTTGTTTTGTAATATTACCAACACGTTCAAGTTGCACGTGCTATTCTCGCTTTTTATTTTTAGATTTCCTATTTACTGCGACATATCTTATGATCAGTTCCAGCAGTTAAATAAATTTAAGCGCGAAGGTCTTAGTCATTCGGAACGTGTTGTATGTATTCAATTTGAATAGACGTAGTAACGTGTTCATTCATGGCTTTGTACTGCTAGCTTGGTAGTGTAGTGGTCTACTTTGTACTGGCTATGTGGATATATGAATGTGGATCGCACAGGTTGACGAAATGTCATATGTAAGTGGGCGCAATCCTCAGCATTGAAGGACTAAGGCAGAAAAATAACAGTAAATTTTTTGTCGAAACTAACGATGACTAATTAATAGGCTTTATTCCTTTGTAATTGATTAATATAATGACATACAGTAATACGAAGATCCTTTTTCGCTTCGTCCACATCTTTCATTTCTGTTTATGTTTCATATCCCAACAAAAATATACAAGAAACACTTTCCGCGTCAAAATAAAATAAAAATAAAATATTAATATACTAGTTTTTGCCCGCGGCTTCGCTCGCGTTAGTTTAGAATTTGACAATCAATTCGGGTTGTACTCTGCTTGTAATAATATAATTCAATCATGATTCGAAAGACACGTGGCGCCATCTATTATCATAAGAACGTTTTTGTTGTTTTCCTCGGGAACAGTAATTTCTTTCGGGATCAAAGGTAGCCTATAACCGTTTCTGTACACCTGATAATGAATATGCAAAATTTCAGAATGATCGGTTCAGTGGTTTAGGCGTGAAAAGTTAACAAACAAACAAACTCATTTTCGCTTTTATAATATTATTTAGGATGCATAGATTTGTTACCGAAGAACTTTAAACGTTGTTCTGTGTTTGAACGTTTAAGCAAACCTTTGCTGATATTATATGAATATATAAGAATTATTTTAGTGTATACGTGTTCTAATGATTCGACATTTGCTTTTAACATGTGTCGGGGTGTCGAGGTCGGCCAAACAAAAGATTTGCAACTTGTTATGTAATAAAAGCAGAAACACGAAGAAATATTTGTCTATTATTTTAATATAAAACCTGTTTAGTGTTGAAATCTCTCTGAAAGTAAGTGCATTTAAAGCGGTTTCAAAATTTCTAAGTTCATCTAATAATAGTGTACTCAATTAATTCTTTATTTCCTTTAATCTTGGAACTGTAAAAATGTGATTTCTTTGTCCTATACATTAAAACATCTTAATATTCTATTGCAAAACTATCGCGTCTCATAATACAGTGGGTATTCATATAGTTATTTGACCTCACTACATCGATCAAGTAAACCGGCGGTGAAATAAAATTCCACACAATCTACTTTCGACAGATTGGTGCCGTGTTCCCTTTATCCCTTTACGAAATAAAGAATATTTGGATACTCGCCAACAATAATATTTACTCCAAAATCAAACTAAAAATATACATTTTATAGCACAAAGGGAATGTCAACGGTAACTCGCTGAAGTATACTTGACGTTGTAAGATTGCGTCCGGCGATTTGCGAATTGGTATCGGTGTGAGAAAACATGTGATGCACTAACAAGGATTCAACATGATTCGATAACTGGGGACGCACAGTTTAAAGTCGTGGTACAAAGTTTGTTAGTGGGCAAAAGTAATTTTAAGAAGTATACAAATTATAGAAAACTGCTTTATTTCACGTTTTGTCAATGTAAAACAAAATAAAAATGCCGCTTTTCAGTTTAGATTAGAGGTGTAATCACTGCATTCTAAGCAAGTAACGATTTTCAGTCTAAAAAAATCCCATAACATTTGCAATAACTTTTAGGTAGTAGCTGTACTAATGTTCGAGCCTAAAAATTGAAAAGATATTATATTTAACTAGATGTGCTCGCAGTTTCACCCGAGCAGACTACGACCCATGGGAACGGCGCAGTAATCATACTGCGCCGTTCTCACGGGTCGTAGCGTGATGTTATATAGCTTATAACCTTCCTCGATAAATGGGCTATGCAGCACTGAAAGAATTTTTCAATTCGAACCAGTAGTTACTGAGATTAGCGCGTTCAAAAATACAAACTCTTCAGCTTTATAATATTAGTATAGATTATAAAGCTGAAGAGTTTGTTTGTTTGTAGCTATAGGCTATATAACATCAAGCTACGTCCCACGGGGGCGGCGCAGTAACGATAAACGCGGGTGAAACCGCGGGAACATCGTATTAGTATAGATTTAATGCTATCATGCCTACATTGAACTTTAGTGATCTTATTGACTCGACAAAAAAGAAAGGTTATCTAATGGAAGTTATTTAATTTACTGTTAAAAAGACTTATATCAAGCTGGCCTTATATCGAAACCCTGAGCACGCTACTGCATAAGACCCTATAATTTGCTTATTATCGCTCATTTAAAATCGGTTCTAACAATTCTGAAACGTGAATTCTATGAACTCATATCCTACTATCGTCTCTATCATTCTGAGAGAATACCTTACGTTTGTATAAAATAACGAGATGGATGTAAAAACCCAGGATTCAACATCTTCCTCTTATATGTAAAAGTAATGAAAAGAAATGACCCGAATCTCGGGGGTCTTTTGACCCACAGGGCCCATATTCAAACTCAACCGAGGTATAACCCCAAGGTGTCTGCACACCAAGTTACAAGGTCTTAAATGGAAAAGCATTCAAAATACATATGACCTTGTGACCCCTATATGTCGGGGGTATTTTGACCCACAGGATCCATATTCAAACTCGACCGAGGTATGACCCCAAGGTGTCTGCACATCAAGTTTCAAGTCAATCGGTCCAGTGGTTCCGGAGTTATGCCTGTCACTAACACACAGACCCACATCGTGTTTTCATTAACCTCTGAAGAAGACTCAAAGGGTAATAACAAACAGCTATTTGTTTGTACAATATTCACGGTAAAAAGGAAAATTTCCATTCTTATAAAGAAACCACGCGAGGTTTTATAAGCAACGTGTGATTATTGTTTAAGTACGATGAACTTGAAAACTGAGGCTTAGGAAAGCAAGCAAGCATTTGTTGATACAAAACAATTGCTTGGTACATTATCACCTACCGTACTTGGAAACTATTTTAAAAACTGCTCTCGTTTTTAGAGTTCGAAAAATATTATTATACAACTGCTTTGTCCGTCTGTCTGTTATACAACTTTCAACTCAAGAACCGTAAGAGCTAGAGATTCTCGGTCAACGTCATTCGACTCAGCATAGTCGATAATGCCCGAAATTACTATGACCTATCTGGTCACGTGATACCTACCATTATTTCGAATTCTAAGATTGACGGCAATTCATTGCCGTTTCTCACTTGTTAATATCTATTTATGCGAACGCTTGCAATTATTTACATTTTATTTATGTAACTTCACAGTACATACGAGTCGAATTACATACTGCTTTGCCATATTTGTATTTTAATGATACGAAATTTACAGTCTGCATTGACGGATAAACCGCTAAAGCGATTGAAGTGGATAAGGAACTAATGCGTTCCCTGTGGAAAGGACGTAATTTACTGAATACAGCATCTGAATCGTTGATTATATTAAATCTATACTAATATTATAAAGCTGAAGAGTTTGTTTGTTTAAACACGCTAATCTCAGGAACTACTGGTTAAATTCTTTTGGTATTGGATAGCCCATTTAGCGAGGAAGGTATATAACATCACGCTACGACCCACGGGAGCGACGGAGTAACCATAAACGCAAGTGAAACCGCGGGCACATCTAGTTAATAATAAAATACTTTTTAAAGATAACAAGGTACGAGTAAAAAACCGAATACTAATATCGTTTTAGTCCTTTTGCAAAACCTATAGGAACTTACTTCAAATGTACTCATAAATAGGAATTTTAATCTAGTCATACAGATTAAAATTCCTAAGACAAGCTTATCACAATAGCAATAGTACTAGTTCTATTCTATGTGACACTAAGGCGTTATCATACATAGAGCTACTCTGGATGAAAAAGAATATGATATATTCCAGACAAAGGCGATGCCCTCGTAACCTTCAATGCAATAATCTTAATACGTTGTTCAAAGATAAAACAAACGTTGCTAAAGTGATATGCGACATTATTATTCCTAACTCTGCTTACGTTGGTCAAGCTTAGATAAGGAAACGTGTTTTGTTCCTGTATAAGAATAAAATAAATTGAGGGTACTACAGTAATTTTGCAAGGAATCTGGGGTCAAACTAATAATTCTGCTACTTGCGGTGGTCCGGCTACAGAAATATCTCTATTGAACAGAAGAACGATGCCAAGTAATGCAAAAGGCATGAAAGTACATACATACATACGTACAGGCACGGCAAGCCTCTGATAGGAAACGTTTACCTTTGTTTATGGCAACGATCAATAGACTAATGAATTAGTTTAAATACAATAAATAGACCATCTATTTATAAAACTGTACAGAAGCTGTTTCTGGAAATTCGATACATTTTTGAGCAACGACTTCTTAGAAAAAAATACGGAAAACAATGTCTGTTATAATTCTTGCTTGCTCGTCAGATGCAGTTTTAACATTTGGGTAGCTTGCAAATTAACGAATATTATAAGCCTTGTTTCATCTAATACAGTTTAGTAGTAGTAAAGATATGGTGCATAATACCATTCGACCAGAAAGACATCGCGACCAATAGTCTACACAAACAATACATATGTTTCCAAATAAAATCAACCTCGTGATTGTCTACCGATAATAACGTCATATATTATTGTATATTGCTAGAGACGCCTCGTGGTTTGGGACTGGCACATGAATACAGCGACTACAGATCTACATGTGATCGTGTGACACAAACGTGCACCTGTGCGAAGAGACGTGACCAAAATGTTAAACGATATGGCAATATCATTACTTATGTTCTTTATTTTAAATGTTGATTTATAATCAAAAGGACGATGATCAATTTAAAATTCAATTAAAAATAATATTGTTTTTGATAAAATGATTACCAATATTGGTATGATTTCCTTTTCATATTTCTCTAAATAGCCAATATCTCTCTCCGGATTATAGCCTTTTAAAAGAATCATATGTTTACTAATCCAAAAATCCTTGCTCCGTTAAAGAAGGAGAAACCAACAAACACACCTTCGCATTTATAATATGTATTATTAAGGATGTAACTTTTAATCGGATTTAAAAATAGTTATTATAACTAAAATATAAGCTGTAATAAACTTTCTTAGTTTCAGCGTTAAAATGCCCTAATTTCAATGATAATTATGGATCCTATATGATATAACTTCTTGGATAATATCCACGAGTAAGGATGACCTATCCTAAAGATTATTCTCATAAGAATATTTATATTATCTAATGTTATTAAAACAATCCATGCCTTTCCCTTGTTTAAACCATATCAATAGTATTTTGGTTCTGCATATATATATTTTTAAACAAGTGATGAATTGTTCTAATGGTTCACAGTTCAATATGTTAGTACAGTTGTTGTTTAAACAATAGGCTTGGATACAATTGCCGTTATCGTGGTATTTCTTGTACGATTATTTGTTTGCATTCTTTTTGTGTCTATATTTGATAACCTGGATGCCAATCTTGTAATGTATTCGAGAGATCAGGTTGAAATAAATGTTTGTCGTATTTTCATATATATGGGCACAGAATAGTACCTTGTGGCACGCCTATATTATCGCCATGAGCAATCAATGAATTATTTTAGACTAGTAAAAATCACTTTAATTATTGCTTATGGTTCTGTGATTGGGGACTACCCTCTTACCACTTTTAGGTACTATTAAACCAGTCATTATTTATATTATGTTGTTGTTCTCCACTTTTCTATGCCTTCTGCTAGATCCTATAACCGCAATAGTGACTTTCCGTTAATTCAATCTTAATAAATAAATATATTATTTTCAGTTTAGTAGGCACTGGGTAACCACTGTGTTTCAAGGGGATTTACATAACTAACCTTAAAACAATTAACGCAAAGCAAGACACGATACGCAATAATTTCTTCCTTTATTAAAATTTAAAAGTATGAAATGTTCTATTTCGAATATCTGATATTTATTACCAGTCACGTTTTGTTATTATAATATCGTATATCAATTAGATATACAGAGTTACCAAAACATAGGCAAAAATCTTTCAAAATAATACATATTGAAGTTGTTGTTCATCGTACAATCAAACCAAGTTTAGTAGTTTTTTTTTCAATTGTCAGTACTCTTCATTGTCACATAATTTTCGACGTCGCGTCGTGTAAAGAAAATTACTTGAAGATTAATGATCCACATTAGCCAAAAGTTCAGCGCATTGTAAAGATCTCATTTAACATTAAATCACATGTAAACGAAATACCTACATTACGTTTCATTTAATAATCTAATTCAATGTAAACTCGTCGGAAGTTAAAATAATGTTGTCTATGTTTATGTCTTACTTCGGGACTTCCAGTACCAAACCAAACTCATCTTAACCTAATTACGAATTTCTTCGAATTGTATTACGCACTGAATGCAGTTGCACGTTGACACTTTGTATAGGTACTTTAAGCATCGAAATCACTAGAAATGTCATTGCCATTAACAGCTAATAGCACCTATGAACACAGTTTTTGACAAATATTGGTTCAGAAATCTATATTTGTTCCAGTCTGTTCATTGTTAGTATATCATGTTTATTATCCAAGTTGGAATGTCTAAGTGTGCACTAGGGAGTAAAGTCTATCACTAGGTGAACACATGTTTATCCAATATTTGCCACGTGCTAATCCATAACATACCTTGACCTCTTTCGCGGCCATCTACATTACTGGTTAAACCTAGCTAAAACTCACTTTCGATTAACGAAGATTATTTCTTGTTTACTTCGTACCTGTTTGTCTTCTAATAGTAGTGTGAAAAATGGAGTTCTAAATATATAGTTTGCTTTTTGGCGATCGTTCAAAACTAAGAGGAAACTCATATAACGGCGAATGCCAAACGACACGCAAATATTTGCCGTTGAGAAATGTTTGAATCTTAATAAGTATTCCAAAAGCGGAATTAGTAGGTAACGAGGATGTTAATACTTTAATAACGATAGTCACGAATTTAGATATTTCAACGTTTTATTAGACTCTGCTAAAATTACGACTCGTCTTGGCGGTACCTACTGTATTCATATAATTATTATGTAATTAATAAAGTATGTATGAATTTCCGGTTCTATTATATGATTAAACTCTTCATATTTTAGAGACGAATCATAGCCGCTTAATCATAGCGTTGTAATCTAACTGTACTTGATAGAAGAATCAAACCTATTTCAGTAAGTTACTCTACTACACAAAGTAATGCTTTTCGTACAAGCCAAGTATAATTAATTATCGTTAGTAGAAAAGCTGAAATATTAATACGTAATGAAGTAATGATTAAACTTAAGATCTTATAGTTAATATAGATGTAATAGACACATTGACAGTTGCGTGAGCGCGTGTCTGCGATAACAAACCCACGCAGACGATACATCATTATTGAATAATATTGATGTATCGTCTATTTGATGTTAATGTGGCAGTGGTTTCTGAGGAAACCAACTAAGAAACGATACATATTGTTACTGTTATAGTAAGAAAGGCGGTTTAACGACAACATAAACAATTTAACGCTGACGTAATAATCGACTATCGATAGCAATCTAATATTATGCTTAGTGATGAATCGCCAACAATACATCGGAATTGTTGAGGTATATAATATTTCGTTCTTTGTCAGCAGGCAAATAAAATTAAATGATTTAAATATTTAAATAAAAATCTTAATGAATAATGAAACAAATTCAAACTGTAACCGATTGATTTACTTATTTATATAAATTAATTCTTTTGTATAAAAATGTTTTCATAATACGTCTAATGAAATAATGCCAAAGGAATGCTTATCAAATCTTGCACAATTTTAACTGAACATGTAATTGTGTCAGAATTATATCGTGGCTCTATTGTTCTTTCATATGTAACGATGGGTTTTTAGCAGTGTGCCACATTAGGTACAACAATTGACTAGATAAATCTTGAATCAATACACCTTGCTCATGTTATGCAATTCTAAAGAAAATATTATTTCTATCAGAAGAGATTTACGTATTACTCTCGCAATCTCTCTCGCTCTCTCTCTAAAAGTCTGCAGAAGTTCTCATAGGTTAATCCTGTTGCACAATGTTTATCATGAACCTTTTCATTTGTTCCAGGGAATCACATGGGGCAAAGCATTCTTGATCTCAGCAGAAAATAACGCAGCTCTTCCATACCTTTCCAACCGGGAATGTCAGTTGGGAGGCTACAGAACTTGCATAGTCAACTTCCACCCTCGTCCGTTCTACACTTCGTCTACCAGTTCCAGTACCGAAAACAAAGATGCCCTCCTCTATATAGCTGTTTCTGATAACCGCCACTGGTTGGGAGCAGCACCTTTACCTGATATAGCTAAACAAATCCTCGAATGCCAGGGATCCTCTGGCACTAACGTAGAATATCTCTTAAGGCTAGCTGACTTCATGAGAGAAGAAATTCCCGAAGCCTTAGACGAGCATCTATTTTCCTTAGAAAGACTAGTTAAGAAGTTTGCAAGTGACATGAAGATTTGCTTGAAGAGTTTGATGGGAGAGGAAAAGGAAAAAGAACAGGCTGAAGTGAAAGCGGTTGTGCCTAGCTACCAGTTTGCGTCGAGAGTTCCAGAGAAGAAACTGCGTTGTGTCAATATGTGATATGGCCTGAACAGGGTGATGTGGACTAAGTCTCGGTAGCTCAGGAGTCCCTGACGTCGTTGAGATGAATAGTTGTGACCATTTTGGTGGACAAAAACACAAATGACTCGATGACGAACAGTAACTTAACATTTTTGATGTATTTACTAAACCACCTAGTTTCAAGTGCTTTTCATATTGATACTCTTGATAGCAAAATAAATTGGTACGCAACAAAAAATAATTGTACATATAAATCATAATAATGCCTTTTTAGTATAGCTAATATTGTGACTAAATCTGACTAATAGTGACTAAATCGTCATGACTATTTATCTTATTCTGACGCCTGACTTCGGGTAATAGGTAGATAGTTAAACTTGACATTTACATGTGATAAACGAAAAAAGCTTTCGCCAAAATAAACTGTAAAACATAGGATTGAAATTTACGAAATTAATTTAACTTATGATCAAAAATTAATTAGGTTAAATTTTAATTAAGCCTATTTTCAATTTAAATTTTAGTTTAATTTATTGCAGTTTAACATTTATTTTCTCGAAAGCTACTTATCGTCCGTGAACTTCTGAGACCTATCTGACTATACACAAATTTTACAGGAGGAACAATAAACTGAGTTATTTAGTCTCCATAAAGTGTAGGTATTGAAAAAATAAAAAAACACTTGGTTTGTTTTTAAGTCCCTTTACTATTAATGTTGCAAAATAGCTATTATTTTGAGCTTTACTTTATTTTATGGAAGTTTGGAGCTTTAGGTTTCAAATTCTATACAAAATGCAGATAGGAGATATTTCCATTAGTTACTTAGGGCAAATCATCCCCCAAAATTATACACGAGGTGGAAGTATCTGAAGATGTAACTAATAGAGAATTAAGGATTATAAAAATGAGCCTTAATGATCATTATAAGATAATGAGTCATAAAAGGAATGACAGTCCAAAGGAATTACTGACTTAAGTTCTTGTGTTTGTACTTCTAGTAAAAATTTACGTAAAAAGTGTTCAATATTTAAGAGATATTTCTCCGACAGAATATCATCCATACTAGTGAGTATTTAATTTAGGAGGTTAATACATTCGATTGGTTCTACGCGGCGTCAAAAGATGGCGTAAAATCATTTTTTACTAAAAATGTTAAGTTTCAGCAGTTCACGGACGTTGTGTTATTTTAGTTCCTAGATAGTTTACACAAACGGACGAGATAGTTTAAATAACCCTATAATGTTATTGTTTTTTGACGATAGCTAAGTTTGGGTAAAAGCCATTACATGTTATGATTACGAGACAGCTATAACAAACGTACGGATGTGCCTACGAATATAATTGTAATACATTCAATATTCACGTTCCTTGAAAATACGTAAATTTTCTGCCTTCCCCATTTTTCATACAAATAACTTCGCAATTAACATAGATACAATGATTATTTGAGGTACTATTTAATCCCTTGATAAATAAGGAAAGAAAATATAAACTTAATTATACAAAATGTCCTCTACGATGGCGAAAATTAGTTTCTGAGATAATTTACCAAAGTACCTTAATGAGTTGTTAATCAATTTCTAATTGATAGACAACGTTAATTATGGCAGATACAAAATAAAATACTAATTTTACTATGAAGTATGTTTTGATATTTGTTCGAAGCTATTTAAGATTTTGACAGCATTTAATGTTTTTTATACGAATAATAAAATAGGTTTCTTTTTGCTAGAAATGTTTCATGTATGACATATAATTCAAATCAAGCGCCTATGTCACTTTAAAACATATTACTTTTATTGTTCATTGATATTCGTAGGTAGATGTATATTTATAGAATTAATACAATTAAAAACAAGTACCTACCTAAGTTACGCGCAGGTCATTAAAAATGTACGCACAAAAGAAATAAGCCAAATAATTATGTAAGTAATTAATAAGTATTATCCACGAATCTAGTTTGATTAAGATTATCTTTATGATTAAAATTATTTTTATAATTAATTTAAGTTACAACGTTAAGAATCTAAATTTTATTTTGTGTTATTATAAAAATGATTTTATTTTTTACTGTATGTTTAATTTTCGCTAGATGCTGAAAGACTTGTGATAGGTTATATAAAATATAATTATAACTAAAATTTGTAAGACAATGTAGCTAAATGTAATTAAAAGAAAAATGTATGCGAATGTTGTTTCAGCTTTTATTATTTGAAATTTGTATATTATTAGGCAATGCCACAATGTACTGACAAAATTTAACTATGTATCAATAAGACCATTAATCATTTATTACATAATTGTGAAACATTTATGAGTTTTTATTTGACACTCGTTTCTATTCTGCGTGAATTCCACGGGGATGCATACCGGGATACGCACCGGGGAACCCGGGGTGCTCATTATGAATCTAGTTTGTTTTAAAACCGTTCTATGGTAAATAAAAATCAAACAGCCAAAAATCATCACAGTAGTCTTGGTTGGACATCTAAGGAATCGCCTAAATCACAAAAGAAGGTATTAAAAAAAATTTTTAACAAAAATGAAAACCGACTTCAAGAAAGAATATTCTAAAACTTAAAATGCACTAAAAAGTTAATAAATAATTGCATATTCTTGTGAATAATTAAATTATTGTTATTAATGGAGCCGCCCGCGCCGCGTGCTGCGTCTATGTGTGCAATTGTGAATGCCAATGTTATGTTATGATTATAGTAAGACAGCTCTTGTTTAATTAGTTACAAACCTACCTTGGCTGACACCCACTCCATTAAAAACAATAATTTATTTATTTACAAGAATATGCAATTATTTATTAACTTTTTAGTGCATTTTAAGTTTTAGAATATTCTTTCTTGAAGTCTGTTTTCTTTTTTGTTAAAATTTTGTTTATTTCTCGGTTTTTAGTGAACCTTGCCAAATATGAGAACATCATCAATGTAACCAAATACGCATTATTAAGGATAACTCGAAAACGAATGGTCAAATCTTGATCATAATTAAATGGGACCACACGGGAAGCACCAGCTTTCAAATAAAAAAAGAATCATCAAAATCGGTTCACCCAGTCGAAAGTAACGAGGTAACAAAAATAAAAAAAATAAAAATACACACGAATTGAGTACCCCCTCCTTTTTATGAAGTCGGATAATAAAAAATAGTTCCTCTTTTAAAAATAGCTATGTTCTAAGGGTGTCATACCCCTTCAGAACAGAGACCAACACATCTATTATCGGTATTGAAAATCCACTGTTGGACATAGCCCTCCCCCAAAGAGCGCCATGGCGCCCTGTCTTCAGCTTGCCGCATCCAGCATCTGCCTGCAGTCTTTCGCAGATCGTCATCCCACCTGGTCGGAGGGCGTACTACACTACGTTTGCCGAGTCGCGGACTATTATAGCCTGATGATGATGATGACTGAAAATCCAAATTTCGTAAATAGCTTGAGCCCACGTGGGTAATGGCGCGCCTTCTGCTGAATCTCGGATGCCTACTGAGGATACTGTTATAGAAAACCTAAATAACGCTATGGCCGACCCGGGAATCAATCTGCTACTAAATCATAGCCTACATAGAGACCACCATAAATATACCACCTGGTTTTTGTTAATTTTTTTTATTAAGTAATAAAAAATCCTTTGTAAGTATAAGGTATTTTTGTACAAAATAATGACAATGTCAATCCAATCGTACCTTATTCTAATACCGCCTGTTGGTAAATACCATAACGACAATAATTGATAAATATTATGACTATTATGAGTCACATGTGGCGTATGTATCTACGCACAATCAACATATAAGTTTATTAGGAACCTGAACTCTTCGTAAATGTTAAAATTTTGTTTACTCGTCGCTGATTGGTGTAAAAGATTATTGTACACATTAGTGCTAGCGTTACTTGTATGAACGATAAATGGGATATAAGGTGTAAAAAGTGAAAATATATTCTCAGTTGAATCAGTCTATATATTTGTTTAATTAGGATATAGCAATAATAACTATCGGTTACTAATAATGCGTAACGAATGGTTATAGGTACGCCATCTACATTTTGTTCGAAGGCGCTATTCTTATATAATAGCGCCATCTCTTAAAAATGTTGTCATATAGCTAATTGTTCACACGTATTTCAATAGATGGCGTTAATGGGAAAGATTTTTTAACGTTGATATATTATTTAACAGATGGCGTTTATTCAGTCTAATTAAATATACGTGTTTAACTGTTTATAATGAAAATAAAACGGGTAACTAAATAACCGGCGGCTCCGGCGGGATATCAAAACCCCGCCGGTTATTTTTTTTTGTCTAATCCTGCCCGCACGCCTACAACTGTAACTGTGCCAGTTTCAGCCGTCGTAACCACAGAAATCACTAAGTTGTGACATTCCTGAAGTCGCGGGCAGATAAACAGCTGTATTGGGATCCGCAACGAATATAATCATTACATAATATAAAACAAAGTCCTATGTCGCGTCTGTCTGTCTATTGATAAACTCAAAGACTACTGAACGGATTTTTATGCGGTTATCACCAATAGACAGAGTGATACATGAGGAAGGCTTAGTTTAGATGTAGCCTATAATTTACCCATAATTTACTAAGGTTTTGTACCACCCGTGTGAAGCCGGGGCGGATCGTTATAGCACACACAGCATATTATTATTTTCTCATATTATTATTATGTGGATAGGTAGATTGTTAGCATTATTGGAATAAAATAATAAACAATGGTTTCCAAAAAATACATTAAACATCATTCGATAGTAAAAAGAAACTATATTGACGAATCTTATAATTGGTGGCCATCTAATTAAAAATGATTCAATGGCGGGATTGAATTTTCAGTTCAGATTGTCTATAAATTATTAATAACCAGGTAGCTTTACTAGGTACTCTTATTATAAGTTAAAGTAGGTATAGGCGTATTGGAACGACTATGGTTATGTCGAGGAACACCGTGGTAGGTTTAGTCAGTATCACCGGGATGTCGCCATCTTGCCACCGGTGAGTCCGACATAAACTTTCCATCGCTCTGCGTCAATGCATTTACCCAGGTAGAAAAATAAGGTATAGAAGATTAATCGTAAATGAAAATACAAAAAAATACGTTCGCATTGTAAATCTTTATTTCAATATTATTCTTACAGTTTCGTTTTGACCCACACATAATCCATCAAATATACATACAAGGAGCGCCAAAATACAAAATATTTACTACAATAGTTATTATTTATTATTGCTCATTCAAGGCACATAGTTATTCAAATAAAATATTTAATAATAATAATAATACCGATCAAGATGCAATAAAACAATATTATTTTAATTATTTGCCCACTTTGAGTATCAAAAAATTCCCATTACGACTTCGACTTAATACTTTTAGACATTATTATTCATTCTCTCCATCAATAATATACCTCATTTCTTATAATCAGTAGTAATACCTAACTACTATTTACAAAATAATCTCATAATAATTTCATTCTAATTGGTTATACATTGATTACATAATTAATTAAGTACGAAAAGATTTGGTGGTGAAATGCATTGTCTATAAACCTATATAGTCAGGTTGGGAAATTCCCATTACAGTTAATGGGAAAATTGGTTGTAATACGAAATATTTTCTAGTTACTCATTGAAAACTACGTATTCTGTCGAAATTATCTAAATGTAACAGCCATATTATTTTGTAACGTATCCTATAATACTTAGACATAAAAATACAAAATAAAATAATAATAATAAAAAATGTTTCCTCTCCGTTCTTTCAAAGAGACTAGACACTAGATTTTAATACTCAAAACCAGTGTGTCATGGATAACATGTTTATAATTATAATTAAAAATGCTCTAAAACTTCACAATAATATTTTATATTACAATAAAAAACACAAACTTTGGTACAAGAATATTTACACTAGCTAAATGTTTATTTACACCAAATATTATGCAATACTTTGTTTCGCATGTAGAACCTATAAATAAATACCATAAAACTAAAAAAGATATAAAATCAAGTGAAAATGTCATAATAAAGGCACATCATGGGTCTTAACACTACTTCAGACCATCATCAGAATATTCCACATGGGTAACGATTAGATGTATTGCCGAAACTAAAAGAGTTTGGCACACTAATACTTTTGCCCAATATTGGTGTGGATCTCCAGTCTAATTTAGTAGCTCTTAGGTATTAGTAGCAGACATATCATTTACTCATTAGTGGTATTGATAGGTATGCTCATGGATTTTGAGCTCTGATCGACAGCGATAGGATTAACCTGGTGATCTAAGCCATCTCACTTCGCACACTTGTGTCGACGGAGCTCAAATTTGGAGTCCAGTACCACAATATATCATAACATCGACTGCTACTAGTAAATATTAAAATTGGTTGTAATATCTACCTAGATATACTATGCATGCGTATTGGTGGGTTCAATATTAAGTTCACATTTCTAGAGTAACAATTCTTACAGATCCGCATATTTTATCAAACAGTTACAACCTTTATAAATTGGTCACTGATAGACATAGCACAACTGTTCGTGACAATAGAAACCATTAAACTTCTGTAAATGGAAATCAAGATCTATTTGACTGCATATCGTAATTCAATAGTTTCGCATCGCCACTAAACCTTCAGTGAACTGACGGGTGCAGAAAGGTCAAGTTGTACCCGATCAACATTGTCTTCTGCAAAGGATCATGAAACAAGTGACCATGGTGTATCATGGTAGGCAGAATTCTGTCCACAGCTACCGTTAACTCCTAATATTTCACAAATAAAGTCTTATTTGATAAACGGAAAGTCGCTGTCACTTTCGTCTCCAGAACCGTCGTAGCTGGAAGGTGGCGTGTCTAGCTGCGGGAGGCCGAGATCCAGGTACTCCTGGTTGGCTGTGACTGTAAGGATCTTGTCGAGATCTTCGACCAACTCGGTGAAGGAAGGTCGGTCGCCCGGGGAGAATGACCAGCACTCGCGCATCAGCATGTATCTATGGAGTAAAGATTGGTGTTGTTAATGGTGGATCTTTAATCGTTTGAGTGCACGGGTGGTCTCGCCTCCTATAGTGACCCGAGTTTTGCGGATTCTTATTTCACATGGGGCAAATATTTGTATGATCCAGAAATGGTTGTTCCGAGTTTGGTGTTCTTTGATTCCATTGATGGCATGTTTCTAAAGTCCCTCGCAATTCAGTAATTTATTCTTAATGCGGCAGATGCTTTTTTTAAAACCATATAAACAACTCTTAAAGAAATTGATTCCCTATCTGAAATAGAATTATCCATAAAAGATGAAACAATACGCGCGATATGAAAAATAAGTAGGAAACTCCAAACCAGACTACTGTAGACTAGTCACAAAATAATAATATGATTAAATCTTTTGACTTACATAATTTAAAAAGAAAATCGAAGAGCTACTTACATTTCAAGACTACAGCAGGGCGGCTTCTCCATCCGATGTCCAGCGCTGAGGTGCTGGTACATGTACTGTCCCGGCACCGTGGGGTACGGCGTACCGCCCAGCGTCATTATCTCCCACAGGAGCACGCCGAATGACCACCTATAACACATATATACATACATGTATAACTTGATTATGACAACGTCGGAAATGGTGACTATGGCAAGTAATTCACAAAAGCTTTACATTTCATTAGATTACACGTTGAAATAGCAAGCTAGATGAGTTTACATAAAGAATGTGAGAGAGAATCTGTCAGCTAAACTGTATGGCCAATCTCTGTTGAGTCAATCAGATAAATGCTTGTTACATAATTGAACGTAGTATTATTTTTACCAAGTCATTTAACAATGCAATAGTATACACATTTTAGTTGTCTGTAAGCTAAATTTCGTCAGCATTATAGCAGTTTGACTCTAAACCTGCTCATACTCCTGTAGATTCTTTAGGACTTATGTAAGTACATGTCTCCATGTTTATAACAAATAGACTAGAAATAATACTCACACGTCAGTCTGTGTAGTAAACACCTTGTGGTACAGAGATTCAGGTGCCATCCACCGCACTGGTAGCCTTCCCTCGGTCTTCTTCCTGTAGTAGTCGTTGCTGTGCACGTCTTTCGCCAGACCGAAGTCTGCGATCTTGAGGATACAGTCGTCGGAGACCAGCACGTTTCGGGCTGCTAGATCACGATGGATGCACTGAAAAATAATCACGACAACATAAATTAAAGAATTGTCAGTTAGACGATTTGTGGACGCCATTTTGCTAACCTTGAGTACAACAGCAGACGAACTTTGTTCGATGCCAAAACTACCAAACATTGTTTAAACTCATTGAATAATAGAATTTCATAATTTATAATAATTAGTTTACTCAAAGAAACTGTTCTTTAAATAGATTTAGATTAAAGCATGAAAGGAAACCAAGAAATTGAGGATGCTACGACTATTTTGTTAGTGTAATAACTTCCTTTGGAAGAGCTTCCGTTATGCTAATTCTGGTTTGCAACATAGAATAGTTTCTTACCCGCCTGGACGCCAAATATTCCATGCCTCTAGCGACTTGGTATGAGAATGACACGAGGTCCTTCTGTGTGAGAGTTTTCTTCTCCTTCAAATCTTCAGTCGGCGATTCGTATCTGAAAATTTTAACACAATAATAACATTAAAATCATTAAACAAATGATCAACCATTATTTTTCTTTGCCTGTCTATCAATGCATTTAGATTAAACGAAGTTGCAGTATACAATTTATATCCTACGAAGTGTTGTGCTTTTACGATATCTAAAAATTTGCTTTATATAAATACATATCCAATTAGTAACAAACGGGAGTGTTTAAGACTGGAAGCGTTTAAATCGATAGGCACTCCACCCTTAAATAAAGATAGCTCAATCTATATCATCAGATACAAAAGGTTCTCAAATTTTTTATTAAAGTATATATACCTATTTCCAGGCCGATGGTTCCTCAAGAACTCCCTCAAGTTGCCGTTTGGCGCGTACTCTACGATCACATAGAGAGGTCCGTCCTGCGTGCAGCAGCCGAGTAGATTGATGATGTTCACGTGCTTGCCGATCATCTTCATCATCTCCATCTCCGACACTAACGCCATCATCTCCGCGTCGGTGTGACCCTCTGGAATTTGACGAAGAGGGTAACATAACATTAACACGTTATGTAGTCTAGAAGACGGGATCCCTTTTTTCGCATAATGTTTTTCCCTAACATATTTTGGCATAACTAGTTTTGCATATTTTTTTGGCATAATAATACTTTGCCATAATTTTATTTGGCATACAGTTTATGTTGACATAATTATCTTAGTGACAACCCGAAAAATAGATTTAGATAGCCGCAGCGGCCAGTTTTGATAATATACAATTGAACTTTATGATTACGCTTAAAAAAAATTATGCGCTTACTTTTGTTTGCTACTTTCCTACAAACAAAAGTATGCCATGTTATATTATGTCTTAAAATTATACGCAAATGGATAGGAAACCCTAGAAGACACGTAAACTTTAAGAGAAAACACAAGGGCCGTTTTTCCATACTAACGTAGTCCCCTGTTTCTTCCCTGGATAATGCCCGTAGCAATATTTTTTTTCTAAAAAATTTATGTGCTCTATTAGCATTCCCTATGTTTTCTTTTTTTTTATAAGTTAATTAAGATTAAAAGAGACATGAGCCTTCAAAAACCTCAAAAATTGACCAGATTTTCCGTTGTGTTCAAACATCCAGAAAACAAATTTGACTAAATTATATAAAAAAAGGAAAACATAGGAACACGGCCAAAGACTTTCTTTAATTTTTAATGAATAAAGTAGTTAAATCGGTCAAGTTTTGAAGAAGGAATCAGGGGACTACGAAACGTTGATTTTGTGTAGGTACTTTTAATAGGTATTTTCAGTCCAAGCTGTAGTTGTCCCTATCGCGCTCATGATACTATACCATGGCACTGCGCGACAGCAATAGATTTTACAAATACCTATTTTTCAATTCTCTCGCCCTTAAATGTTTCCTCTTAATACGTTGACTTTTGCTGAAAATCGATAACCTAATTTAAAATTTCACTTTTATAAAATGTTTTCCTGTTGAAATTAAACTACTATATACGGATTTTATCGCGTTGTTTATTTGACACTATTACAAAATGTTGAAAAACTGTTACACTACTATAATCACTATTAAACTTTACAAATTTTTAAGCTAATTAAATTATTGAAACTATTAAAACTATTTATACTATTACTATACTATTTAGATTTATTTTTATTTTTACACTTTCAATTGAAATCAAGAAACATCCTAATTTCAATAGAGAAGATGGTTGGAATGTACCACCTGCTTGGGATCCAGTAATTCAACTAGTCAAACCCAAGAAGAAGAAAACCACAGCTAGACTTCATGATACTTTGAGTTCATTCTGCGTAAATAGAAACACCCATGATTAAATTATGTTCGGGTACTTTGAAATAACTACACTGGAACATTGAGACAACTACCATCTTAGTCTCCCCGTGACCATGGCTGCTGAAAAGCAACCGAAACGTCGGGGAAAGTGTAAAAATAAAAATAAATCTAAATAGTATAGTAATAGTATAAATAGTTTTAATAGTTTCAATAATTTAATTAGCTTAAAAATTTGTAAAGTTTAATAGTGATTATAGTAGTGTAACAGTTTTTCAAAATTTTGTAATAGTGTCAAATAAACAACGCGATAAAATCCGTATATAGTAGTTTAATTTCAATGAATAACATTCGCGTAAACAGAAGACAATATTATGTTTTCCTGACTTAGTACTATTATTAAATAGTCATCAAGATAGTATTATAGTAGTATTACACATAGCCATGTTTATGTTCCCATATTAGACGAGAAAGATAATGGCATCAATATTTTTCCTATACAATATGTCACGATTCTATAAAACAAGTAATAGTTTGAAGTATGACATAAATGTTATGAAAAAATTATCTCATAATCTTCCTCGGTGGGAAACGAATATAATAGAGGCAAGTCGAACAAAGACTATATACTATACTTCTCATCTTTCTCGATACGTGCCTTGTCCCGTAGTAAACGTTCACATTACACCTAATATTAGCTTAACCGTTACTCAATCTGCAGGAGATACATAACAATAGATTTTTTATTGTGTCTATAAAATGACAGACGATGGGATATTTAAGTCGGGTACAGTTGTCAAATTTTTGATCATCATTATGGTTGATCATTGGCTCGTGTATTTAGTGATCCAATAGATAAAAAATTATAATATTAAATGTTTGTTTGACGTTTCAGTTGGACGAATATAGTTGTCACAATGCCAATAAAACAGCTCTATAAAACTAATCCTCACCTTTCAACATCTTGACCGCCACGACAGACTGCATGCCTGGCTTCAATATTCCCACACATTCCGCTTTTACGACCTTGCCGAATTCTCCCTCTCCCAGCACTTTGCCTAGCGCCAACGTCTCCCGGGGAACTTCCCAGTCGATGTCCATTGGCAGCTCGTATTCGGACATCATCATTGAATCGCTCGTGTGGTTCTGCACTTGGGATAGCTTCTGCTTTTCGATTTTGACTACTGGCATTAACTGTGAAAAATGCAAAGTTTTAATTAGATTCTAATGAGTTCTTTTTATACATATTTACATTTAACAATATGAAATGTATGTTGGATAAATCAACTATATCTGCATATTTATAATATATACCATAGTAAAATTGCCATCTTCATTAAAAACTTGTATATATAAAGCCACATTGCATAATTATGTAGTCAGTCGAGATGACAGTTTTTTGGCACTCATTAAATATTAACTACTTCTGCAGTTATTACTCGACAAATCTAAATCGTTAATCTTTTAGACTACTGCCATCTATATTTTCTTCTTCGATCTTTCTTTATTCGATGAATCCACGCAATGCAATGCAATTACGCCACAATTCGAAATAATTAATCACTACATATTATAAAATAAAGTCCACCGCCACGTCTGTCTGTCTGTTCGCGATAAACTCGAAAACTACTGAACGGATATTTATGCGGGTTTCACCAATAGTCAGAGTGATTCATGCGGCATGTTTAGGTGTATAATTTGTTAAGGTTTTGAACTACCCGTGCAAAGCCGGAGCGGGTCGCTAGTGATCTATAATGTACAAATCAATATACTCACCAGAGCTTCTCCCGTAGCACTAGGCGAACCGTTAATCTGGGGTTTCTCCACTGTCACTTTCTTTGTCCAGTGCGTCACGATCACCGCTCTAGCTGTCTCTATCGCCAGTTGTTTCTGTTCCTTCTCCCGCTTCAACTTCTTGCATATCATCACCACGATGATCGCTGCTACGAAGAACATTGCTCCGAGCACCACGGTCAAGATATTGATCAGCAGTGTATGCTTTCCGTGATCCGGTGGTTCTTGGATTGGTGGTGCTACAAGAAGATAAACGAATTGAGTTCTAGGATATATGTAATAAGATTGTTCTGTTTCACAAACTATTACTTGTGTTAGACTCCTAGACCAATAGTATGGGTCGTCATCTATCACACAAAGGTCTATTATACCTATTGTTCTATAATTACAGTGCATTGACCGACTGCGTCAGTGTATAGTTTTGGTTAGCGAACAATAAAATATATACTAAACGAAAGCATTTGTAATGACAATAACAAATATAGTTACTTTTTTAATTGTACTAAAGATAAAAATCATCTGAAATATTGCTGTGAATACATTATACTTCAAGTGATATTCAAATCTATTGTATGTGACGCATAAGCAGTGGCAAAGCAGCCACTGAAACCTTTCACCAGTCTCGTCTTCGATCATGTAAGGTAGCATAAAGACAGAATTAAAGTGATTTTGTATTACTCAATCTATTAGTCAGTCCACAGTTGGACAATTAACTGTCAATTTACGCCACATTTATTGCCAGGTCAAATTTTATAAATGTCATACATTTATAAAATGGCGTTCTGATACAATATTTATATTATTACACAACGTTTCTTTATATAAATATCAAAAATCGCCCTATTCATATGTTTGGTAGACCATGGCGTCCACAAATACTTACATTCCAGCACAGTCAAGAATCCTTTAGCCGTGGTATTGCCGAGACTGTTGAGTGCAACGCACACGTACCAACCCTCGTCTTCCTTGGTCACGTTATATATCGTCAGTTGTTCTGACTTATCTAACGGGTTCTCGCTCTGTAATTCAAGCATTTGAATTAAGAAACTTCAATTGGTTATAACTTTTAGGAAAACCAGAATACATCAATCAGACGTGCAAATATTGCATTTTGGCTTTTTGGCTAACATTTTAAATTTTGACGAACATTTTACCGACAAGACTTTTATTGCTAAGACCAACAAACCAGCAAATTGAGGCCTTCGAAGTAAAATTCATGTTTCTCCCTACAAGGTTTCTATAAACCTAATACGAGATATTAAAAAAAGCATTGTGGGATAGTGTCTGAGCAATACGTCAATATTCAGAATGATAATAGTCGTAGAAGATGCAAATCTCCAGCGATACTGACGCGTGTGGATTCCAGCCTTTACTCATGCATCTTTGATTATTAAAAAGCCTTACAAGTACTTACAACACTATTATAATATAAATATTCCTATAGTTATTTACAACACACTAGATATAAAGCAGTTAACACATACATAGTAAGATTACATACAACAAGCATTTACTACACAAAATAAATCTAAAAGGCATTTTAATTTAACATGCATGAAAAGCAGAAGCAAATTCAATAATAATTCAGAATGAGATTTTCTATAGTCAGTATTCATTAAAGATAATGGAAAAATGGTGATAAAATAACGATAAAGACTTATTTATGAACGATGTAATGAAATGAAAGTGTGTAATGGTTAGTGAATTGACTGAAGTTACATTGAGGTTAGTTGCTAAGTTCCGGTAAGGGGTTGAGCTTATAAGAATGTTCAAGTTTGGATAAAGTATGATCTTGCGATAAATGCATTATTACTACAAAGCAGACGACATCTACAAAATAAGCACACGCATGCGTTAGTCACAGTTCCCTCACCGATACAATTTTGTTGGTATCTAAGTATACAATGGTCTCCTTGGCTGACGCATCGTTAGGATCGACGGTTTCATTGTATATGTATTCGTCTCTGGTGAAATACATCCAGTAGACGGACGGGTGCATGTCAGTGAGGAACTCACAGCCGAATCGAGCCGTCTCACCAACTACTACCGTCAAGTTGTTCGCACCACTCGTCAACACCGGCTTCGCGTAAAGACGCTCTATAAAAGAATTGTGAGGTTAGAATTCTTCAGAGTCTTGGTGTTTGTCTCCTGCTACTGCGTATGATCAATTTCCATGACTCATATGGTAGATAATATTACTTGACAATATCAGTACAGGTTATACAGAATGATACTACGCTTGTAGTATAATTCTAGTATCTTGTCCGTAGTCTCTGCCTACCCCTCTGGGAAACAGGCGTGAATTTATGTATATGTATGTATACTACGGTTAAGAATTCTAAATAATATTCATACAATGTTACAGTCGCTATATTGACATAATATACAAAATTTCAGCCTTAATTCGTATACCATAAACATGATACAAAGCAACGTCTTCTATGTAAAAACGCAAGCCTGGCAGTACACTATAGGAAACCATTTGCATTTTTCAATTTTACTCTGCTATTATTGATGAATTCAGATAGTTTGTGGTTAGGTTTAATGGTTCCACATACCAAGAGCTGGCTTAGTTAATGACTGAAATATTCAGAAAAGTTATCTGCGCAGATTACACAGGAATTTGTGGAATTCAAAATAAATGAAATGCGATGCATCGAACTAAATAGCGACGGAACGTGCGTCGTCTTTTTAATCGGTTTACAGTTTATTTTCGTCTATATTTGTATTGAATCAAATAGTTGGAAAGCCTGAAATGCCTGCCGCTTAAACAGAACTCTACTTAATGAGATCGTGATCTTTAGTTTTAGCAATGAGAGAATAAAGAAACTCGTTTAAGAATAACACATTGAAAATTCAATGCTAAGATTTATTATTATAAATCTTAGCATTGAGTTTTTAATGTGTTATTCTTAAACAAGTTTCTTTCTTTTTTTTATAAAAGGCAATCGTTGTCCCACAAAGAATTCGTGTAGTCAATTATTGTTAATAATTTAAAAATAAAGGTTTAAAGCTTATTGCTACAATTTAAGTAGTACACTGTACACCTAGTATATATTTTACAGTCATTATACTCAACATTTACCTCCACCAATAACCATCACCGGTTAAAATTAACCGTGTTTAACTAAGTTAGTTAATTTACAACATATAATAACATTTAGTTTGGTTCTTTAGCCTCTAATATTACTTAATTCTAGTGCCTTGTACCTTTCAGTTCAGTTGACTAGACTAGTGACTTGCCGCTACTAGAAGTTAAAAAATACTCCTTAGTGATTAAAATATTGAATTAATTGATACATGGGATAATGTACATCGTAAATTAGATTTTTAAGTTTTACGTGGCAAGTAGATGAAAATGTTAGGTGAGCTTGATAACTGCCAGTGGCTGTTCAATTCTGAACTCACTACTCTCCACTAAAGGTAAAATTTCACAATAGCCGCCAGTCTTTTACCATCAAACTAGATACAGACAACATACAATTTATGTTCCGAATTACTTTTACTTGATCATTATGAAACAAGGCCTAATGTATTCCCTTTAACAATTTCTGCCGAAACCTTTCCAACCTCACCAACATATAGTGACAAACCAGCACCGTGGAGTGATCGACCATCACCAATACAAGAAATATCAAAGACCTCGATAACATCTCCTATTGGTATCGGCATATCACTGGGTCCCACTTCAACGTCCTTCATGGAATAGTTGTATGGCCGGACCCAGTACAGGTAAGGTTCCAGGTCAGAGACTGGTGGACACGACAGGACTGCTGTGTCGTTTACCAGAACTGTGATGTTACCAGGATACCCTTCCTTGACGTACGGCTTCGAAGGGTAGCGTTCTATAAGAAATGGCCTATTGAAATTTGGTGCGAAACGTTTTTTCGGTGCACTTTAAAACTAGTGAATTTAGTATTTCTAAAATGTATTCAGTTTAAGATACCTGCTAGCCACAATTCAGGCGTTGAAGTAGTTCCTTGACTAAATCTATAGTTTGTTTTAGTATTTTGCAATCCTATTATAAGTATATGTTCTTTCCTAATTCATATTTAAATAATCATGTTAAAAAAAACTACAGCGATAGTTGCCATTTTTAATCAATTAAACTGTGCCAATAAACAGCAAAAATGTGATGACTTCATAATTAGATCGATATATTGTTATATGAGTTTTATCGGTGAGCACACAGCACTGCTCAAGTTTTATTTATAAACTTATGTAATAAATAAAGGTAAAAGTATAGACAATACGGTTTTTGAAAGAAATTTCGGTGTTTTCGAATTTCACAGGTAACCACCCGCTAATCCGTTGGAATTAAAACTGCAACTAGACTAGACTAGTCGATACAAAATTGAAAGAAACATCTAAGATATAATATGTTACCTTGAATATGTAGAACCATTGTGTGCTCGATGCAGCCCAGCTGATTACAGACCACACAAGTGTAATTTCCATTGTCAGTCTTCGTGAGCTCATCAAGAGCCATGGACCACTTTCCATAGGATGGTTGGAAGTACGATCGCATAATCGGGGTGCTTTTATTCTTATACCACGTAATGTTTGGAGTTGGATTACCTGAAATAGTAATAGTATGTTCTAAGTCATGTTTATTCAGGTATTAAGGGCCTATTAAAGTATTCAAATTTTTGTATCATCTTTACTTTAATGGCAATTTTTTTAATTTTACTCTTAGAGAAATCAAATGTGTATCAAGCTTAAAATATAAAACCAAACTCATCACGTTTGAACTTTAAAAATATTTCAACACGTCTGTCTTACAAAAATACCCACTAATAAAAATATTTATTACCTTCCGCGGCGCATCTTAGTCTTATAGAGTTACCGGCCGGCTTCATATCCATTTTGTACAGTTTAGTAGGATGCTTAAACCTTGGAGCGTAGTATTCCTGCTTCTCATCAATGTGGCCATAGCTTGGATGGTCTTTTTCTGCTTTTTCATCGGGATCTTCGTCTTTTGAGAATCGTCGGTTTATTTCTGTTGCGTTTTCGTCTATTGTGTTGTTTTCCATTAGCGGTCCGCTTTTGATCTGCGATAGTGTTTCTGGAAGCGGTCTATCGGCCATATCTGCTTGAAATCCTAGAACACACATTATTTGCATCACATCACATTATTTGATGATATTTCATTTACTAAATTATATATAATTACGTGAATAGAATAAACAACATGATATTTGTCTTCAGACGTATTTGAAAAACCTAACTTACATTAAATATACCTACAGATAGAAAATATTTGCCAGTAATGTGTCCTTCAACGTTGTAAAAGGAAATTAAAAATTAGTTTCCAGAATTAACGTCCCACCCGATGTCATCAAAGGAACCCAAAAACCCGATACCGTACAGGAAATCACTCGTTATTTCAATCAAATTTTAAGTGCATCCCGTAATGTGTCTCATCGAAAAAGCGAACGAAATGTTTTAAAATATTTCCACACACGAGTGCAATATTACTGCAATACTGCAACCCCGGAATCCGGTGCAGACGCGTCTTGTTTACACATCTGGATGACCAATAAAGACACCAATAAAATATAATATGAAAATAACCACGGACAGGCCAAAGACACTGAATGAAACAGCGAATAAAATGTTGTTTTAAGATGCAAGACTTTTGACATTGAAGTTTCGTTCACACGATACGAGATTATTTGATTTGGATTCGTTATTTTATTGGCCGATGATAATAAGGTTAATGTATATGGTTTTAAATGTAATCTTTGATTTGCTTCTTATGAATTGCATATAATATTACGACTTATCATAAAAGTTGAAGAACGTATATGTAATGTTTGGACTATCATATGTCAAGTGTTAACAATAACGGAGAGGAAACTGCTATTCAATATTTTTTAAGCTCAGAAAGCATCACTCGACGCCATCGAATGTCATTATTTCAATATTAGATAGCTTACCTTCAATATCTTGAGCATTATTATGCTTCATACTTATTCGGACAGTCATCTCTTTGGAATCTTCTCTTTCAGTTCTACACGCATATACTCCGACATCTTTTGGCCTGAAGCCTTTTATTCTTAACCTGTGAATATTTTAACACATTTTATAAGGACATTTTATAAGTAAGAATACTAATAAAAAAGCTAAAATTAAATTATAAATATATTATTACTAGT
Source organism: Catocala sponsa (assembly GCA_963564715.1). NCBI lineage: Eukaryota > Metazoa > Arthropoda > Insecta > Lepidoptera > Erebidae > Catocala > Catocala sponsa. The sequence goes on from OY751347.1 coordinate 1,106,425, forward strand.
TGCATTTCTATGTTCTAAAATACATAATAATCTAACTACATCTATTTTAGTGGCTGAAATTTGCCAACGAGTACTGAATAGAAAAAACAACAAACGCAATATTGTGGCTGCACCAAAACAACCATAAAACTGGCCAATGACATCAATGCGGTAATGTTAAACAGAAGGATAACGTCATAATCTTTTACGATGATTTCACACCTCGCCAAATACGCATTTGGGAGACTAAAATATCTTTTATTCATTATTCATAATGGGAATTTTGGTCCGGAGTAAAAGTTTTGTTGCAATAAACTTGATTTACTAGCAGAACTTGGCTTGATTTTCATTTCTTTATAATGTTTTTTTATTTCCTTGCCAACCAGCTGTGATAAACGAAAACTTTGAATCGTGAGAAATGTTGAAATACTAAAACGTAGTGAAATTATATTCTCAATTTCTATCCCAAGTACTTTATCTACTCCAAATTTCGAAGGCTCTTTTAATACACCTATGGTAAACATAGCTTCTAAGAAAAAACAAATATCTTCTTCAACTGGTAAAACTGTCATATCGTCAATCAAATCTGCTAATCCGTAAACATCGCTGCGCCATTAATACTGAGAATATTATCGTACTTTTTGGTCTCAATCTAAAAATACTTGAACAATATAAATGTAAACATTATCGTTCATAAGTCTGACGTTTTCATTCACAATCCTTTCTTGATTAATATCTGCAGCTATTTTGATCGACAGAATGTTTTGAATCTCAAATAGAGGCACATAATTCATATCCACTGCATGTATTACTTGTGTACCTCCGTTCGTGTAAATATTGTTACTGGATACGTAGTTACTGTTTCTATGTCTCTATTTCTGTTGGTTTCGCGAAATTTGTGTGAATGTTATTTTGGAGCCGCTTAGAATACGAAGGTGCACATGATTTATGGAGTACAACTTGGATGCGATTTAAATAGTTGCGTAAGTAAACTGTAATGTTATTAGATTGAGAATTATGGCTACGTTGGAGTTTAAATTTATACCGATTTTAGCTGCAATGTAATTCAAATGTTCTTACAATTAACCAGATAAAGATTGAGACTATTACATAAAACTAAATATGTTCAATTATATTTAAGCTGATTTTCCACAACATGTTTATTTTGACAAATAATATCGAATTTATTGAAATTTAACTACTATATACAGATTTTATCGCGTTGTTTATTTGACACTTTATTACAAAATTTTTAAATCTGTTACACTACTATTACTATTGAACTTTACTAATGTTTAAGCTAATTAATTTATTGAAACTATGAAAACTATTTACACTATTACTATACTATTATACTATTTATATTTATGTTTACACTTTCCCCGACGTTTCGGTTGCTTTTCAGCAGCCATGGTCACGGGCAGACTAAGATGGTAGTTGTCTTAATGTTCCAGTGTAGTTATTTCCAAGTACACGAACATAATTTAATCATGGCTGTTTGTAAATAATACAAAATCTTTTATTCCCGAGTTTGTTCTACATTGAATGGTTTGTTTCGCCACTTATATATCCATTATGTTAATCTATGACATTCTATCCCATGACAGTGAAACATACTTATAGTTATTGATATGGCTGCTTATATATAGATGCCTGGCATTCTACCCATCAACGTTATACCAAGTTAGAGCAGCGATAGCTCAGTGGGGAGACCAACAGACTGCAATGCAGAGAGTCTCGGGTTCGAACCCACGTCGCGCACCTCTGACTTTCGGAAGTTATATGACTTTTCGAAATTATGTGCGTATTGATTGACAATTATCGCCTGCTCCGTGCCTCGAAAAGCACGTTAAGCCATTAGTCCCGGCTGCCATGAACATCTATGGTAGTCGTTATTGGGAGAGTGTCGACACAAAAGATCCCACTGGGTCGAAGTGTCGCCGGTCTGCACTGACTGGCCCCCACATAAGATAAGATAAGATATACCAAGTTAATTCTATTTACTGGAGCGTGCGGCTACTGAGGCCTCAGATTATTATGTAATACGTACCATTGTCTCTGCAGCACCACCTTGCTCTTCTGCGAGTCCACGAGCTGTCCATCCTTGTACCACAACACTGCTTCTTTCTCTTCAGTCGGCTTCAGGCCACACGTCAACCGTAGCCTCTCATTCAACGAAGCTTCTAAATATGTGAAGTCTCTATCTGTAACAAGGAAAATAGCAAACAAATTAACGCGTTGAACATCTGCACTAACTCAAGACTATATGACTCACTTGTGAGAAGTACGGAATTAGATAATTAAATACTAAACTTGTCTAGTACTAGGCAAAAGCCTACACTAAAGAGTTAAAGGGTAAATTATAGTCCATTTTGAACAAGGATAAAACATGAGTGAAGATATAAATTACACTATTTATTACAGATTTTTGGATTTAAGTTATCCTAATCCTAACTTCCTAACTAATATTATAAAAGCGAAATTGAGTTTGTTTGTTTGTTACCTTTTCACGCCTAAACCACTGAACCGATCATCCTGAAATTTTGCATATACGTTGTCAGTTGTACAGAAACGGACATAGGCTACCTTTCATTCTGAAAAAATACTGTTCCCGAGGAAAACAATAATAACGTTCTTATGATAATAGATGGCGCCACGTGTCTTTCGAATCACAATTTAATTATATTATTACAAGCAGAGGCAAACCCGAATTGATTGTCAAATTCTAAATTAACGCGAGCGAAGCCGCGGGCAAAAGCTAGTCTTTTATATTTTTGTTAAATGTAAGTTAGCTTACAATTAACCAAAATAACCTTGCTCTCCAGAATAATACATCAAAACTTACATGACATTTCAACAATATTCATTTAATTGAAATGTTGTAACTCGTAAACATTCGTTAATCTTCATCTCGCACATGACTTGTGTATGAACTTGCATGGACTCATTCGCATGCAGAGCGCGCGCTCGAAGGGTTAACTTTACGAGCTGAGAACTCCACGCTTAAGGGATACTATATTTAATTCTGGATAGTTTATGGTCCTCAGATACATTATACATAAAGCTATATTTTATTTTTTAGTTTATTGTATATATGGACCGACGTTGTAAAGTTTCCATTGAATATATTAATATCATTCGCAAGTGTTGTGACATTTTCTGTTTTAGAATTGATCTTTCTATTTGTTGATTCGTTTGTGGTATTACCTATATAGTTTATTAGTTTCATTTTAATGTCGTTCGTTATTTTATAATTTTAAAGATAATTTATAGGTAGCCCATATCCGTTTCTGTTCACCTGACAACGTATATGCAAAATTTCAGGATGATCGGTTCAGTAGTTTAGGCGTAAAAAGGTAACAAACAAACAAACTCATTTTTGCTTTTATAATATTAGTTAGGATTAGGATTAGGATAGTTAGGATTAGGATTATGTACTGATAGCCTAAACTATCAGTACATAATATTTTTATTTTTATATTTGTATAAAGTTGAATACTTATATAGCTTTGTACCAATATAAAAATAGAAAAATAATTTTAAATGTCAGTTGCGAAATGTTTTTGAGGAAACATGGTTATGTAGAATTGGCCAAATTATTGTATAAAGGGCAAGTAACTTAGCTTTTACAACTATTTTACAAACCAATAAAACAATTTTGATGTCGGAACAACTTGATTTCTTGTTTCAACAAGAAATACTAAGTACATCCTAATCCTAACTAAAAGCGAAAATGAGTTTGTTTGTTTATTACCTTTTCACGCCTAAACCACTGAACCGATCATTCTGAAATTTTGCATATACGTTGTCAGGTGTACAGAAACGGACATAGGCTACCTTTCATCCCGAAAAAAATTACTGTTCCCGAGGAAAACAACAATAACGTTCTTATGATAATAGATGGCGCCACATGTCTTTCGAATCATGATTAAATTATATTATTACAAGCAGAGTACGACCCGAATTGATTGTCAAATTCTAAACTAACGCGAGCGAAGCCGCGGGCAAAAGCTAGTATATAATATTGCTAAATTTTAAGCAAACCGTTTAAATATAATATCATATTTTATATTAAGGGCCACTTGCACAACAACTCACTAAATACGTTTAGCACTAAATAGATTTAAAACATCGTGCTGTCGCAGTCACTTTCACACGGATGACTGCGACAGCACGTTTTAAGTCTATTTAGTGCTAAACGTATTTAGTGAGTTGTTGTGCAAGTGGCCCTAAATCTACACCTGATCATTACGTCTCAATTCAGAAGGTGTAATTAAAAGAAAATTTCAATAATTTACAATCCTAAAGAAAATAATAACATGTACTCAATATAATATTCCTTAATTGCAAAAGTAATACGAAAATAAGTCTCCATCTGAAACATACACGCAATGAAATATACAAAATGCATTTGCAACAGTGGGGCGTGTTAAAATAATATACCAGTAGATTTATAGGGTTCAGGTGTCCCGTCGCGAACTGCCCTCTATTTTTGGCCTGAAACGTGATTTTAATGAGCATTGACGGGTTCAGTTTTTATTTTAAGTCATTGTGCCTAACAGCTTTCGCTCCGCATTTTAGGGTTATAGTTAAAGGCTCTTACTGACTTGACGATTTATATGTGGTGTTAACTTATGCATATAGACTAACTTTACAGACTTTAACAGCGTGTTGTGATTTCAGCTTAATGTCTCTTATATCCGTCTCCCACAGGCAGCTTCTTCTTATAATTTTCACTTAAATTTTTAATGGGATTAAATATAATGACCACCAAAAATATTAATTGCACAGCAAAATATGCTTACTAAAATATATCATAACGAGCACCTATACGCTTCAAATAACTGCATTCCGACTCGGAAGGGTTAGGCTATGTTAGGTTCCTTCTTAAACCCACCCAAAAATAGGAGCCCCGCTTCGCGGGGCTCCGCCGACTTATTTTGATCTCTTTAAATATATTTTGCTGTGCAATTTGGTGATCATTTATTATTTTTAACTGCTATATTTTACTATATCTGGTGATAAGTTAAACATAAGCCATTTTTAATCGGTTTATTGTTCTACTCCATGTAATTTTTTTTAGTAATACACTTCATAACAAGAATTTATTTAAGTAAAAACATGCCTGCTGCTTGACGCTTCGGGTAAAATAGATTTCACTGTTAAATACACTCAATTTTTATTAATTTGCTAACGTGTGTTATGATGTGACTTCTTTAGATTCGAACTGACATTAAAATTTTAAAATATAATCGTACTTCCTACAACATGAGTACTAATTTATTTTAAATATATACCTAAGTGGCATTGTGCATTCACACGAATATTCTCGTGTTGCACTTTTACAAAGTAACAGCGCTTTGTTTTGAAGGCCCCGGCTGAAATTTTAACTGCCATCGAGATTTGTGGCCTGTGAATTATGACTTGAAGAAGTGTTGGGTAAGTTATTAGGAAAACCTTATCGATATCGACATTTTTAGGTAAATATGTGTGTGTAGAAAATTATATGGAACTCTCAGTTCTATATAATTTTCTTATCTTCATTAATTTTAGGTGGCTTTATTATTTAGTGATAATGTCAACCCTAACTGTAAGCGTTCAATTCGTTGTTTCGTTGACTACTTCTCAACCATTAAAAACATCAACCCTTTTTTATTACAATACGTAATTTAAATAACAGTTTAACTATTCTAGCTTTACAAATTAGTGTCAAACATTTGTACTTTGTGATTGCCTCTATTTTACTGCTAGTCCAAAAATGAAGTTTAGCCAAATTAATACATTACAACAAACATTTAATCATAAACTAGGTTGGTAAATGAGTTTTAAATTCGATCACGATGGAGCACCTTGCACACTGACATCGATATTTTGTCGATAACATCACCCAAACATCACTATAATTTTTGCGAAGTGCTTAACCATCGATTTAGTGGTTGCATGTGTTGAGCAGATGCAAGCCAAGCACCCATGGGTCACAAAAACTTGGAAAGTAAAGTCAGGACCATAAACATTTTGGTGTTTTAATAACAATAGCGCTTTGGAAACGATCGTGAGAAACACGTTGACAAATGATGCCTTGATTTTTGTGGGTGACAAAGCTAAATTATATTGTTTTAAAAGGCGAACAAAAAGCATTTGGCAATGCAAAAAATTTTAAATCTGTGTGCCTAAAGATATTCTTGAAATGATCAGGCACGTCTAAACTAAAATATACAACATGTAACATAATAAACGCACATCCTGAAAGTAGTTTGTTCAAAATCGCCTACTGAATCAATTCCAGTAATTTTTAATATAGGTAATCCTTTATCCCTAAAATAATTAAAACGAATTAAATTAGTCACCCATTTATTAAACGACTGAAATAAACGAAAATGTATCATAATTCAAGTAAATAAGGTTTTTGATGCAATAAAGGCAATAATGTTAGATTTATTGTAATATACCCATACTATCCGCGCACAATAAGGAGAACTAATTCGTTAAATTAAAATATTTAAGTACATAAAAGTAACATTTTAATGATTATATTATTATTACGATTTAATAATCTAATTGGGGTGTTTGAAGTTGTGCGTTATATCTGTGATATGTTGTATACATGACGGATCACATAAAGGTCATAATGCGGGAATTATCTTTACATAGTACTAGCTGTCCCGGCAGACGTTGTCCTGTACACAAGAGAAAAAAAAACATCTAAACCATTCTCGAATCCACTTGAACACACACAAAAAGTTTCATCGAAATCGGTCCAGCCGTTTAGGAGGAGTTCAGTGACATACACACGTACAGTAGAATTATATATATATAAAGATAAAATGAAGTCGCTTCCACTGTCTGTTCGCTTAGATCTTTTAAACTACTCAACGGATTTTAATGCAGTTTTAAGCAATAGATAGAGTGATCCAAGAGGAACGTTTATATGTATAATACATACATAGCATAGTACAGAAAAGCCGAAAATATCAAAGATTTGTATTGTGAAGTCGTAACAAACATACTTTTATGCGCTTAAATCGTAAACGCTCGTTAAATCTTACGAGTTAGATCAAATTAATGTAGGTACTACGGAATTCAATTCGGCATCCTCTGAACTCTAGTAGTAGGCTGAAGGCATAACCATAACACCTGTATTTAACGCACGACCTAATAGATTGTCCATATCAACTCTACCAAGGTATGCTAATTATGTGAACCTTTTTTATTTTTTATTCTATCACATACACACTACGCCATCTAGCCTAAAGTAAGCTGTACTATGGGTACTAGATAATGGATAAACATATATATATTAATATCCTTTTTTTTATAAATACATACATATCCAAGACAAACATCCATGTTTATGCACACAAATGTTTGACTTGTGCGGAAATCGAACCCGCGACCTCAGGCGTGGCAGTCGGTTACACTAACCACTATGCCATCGAGGCCGTTCGAATATTATTAGTATAGATACGAATACGAACCCATACATGGTAACAGGTAAATCCATACCATACATTAATAAAAACCCCACGTGTGGACCACCAAGGCGCGAGATTAGGCGAGATCCCATTGTTTCAATATAATTCGGGTCCTAACAGTCTGATGGAAGGGTCTTGACAATTATAAGTAATTGTATGGCTATTGTCATTGTTGTAATTCGGGACTACCATCGAAAACATAGTGAACAATATTTTATGGTTTATTGTTTTCTTACGTTAGTAAACTCCATAACACTGCATGCAGCGATAGCTCAGTGCGGACACCAACAGACTGCAATGCAGAGGGTCTCGGTTTCGAACCCACGACGCGCACCTCTGACTTTCGGAAGTAATATGACTTTTCGAAATTATGTGCGTATTGATTGACAATTATCGCCTGCTCCGTGCCTCGGAGAGCACGTTAAGCCGTCGGTCCCGGCTGCCATGACGATCTATGGCAGCCGTTATTGGGAAGTCAGTGCCCTCTAATATCCTGACACTGGTCTAGCCTTAGGGCATCGTCAGCCTTCGGGGTGCGGAGGTCAGATGGCAGTCGCTCCGTGTAAAAACTGATATCCAGTCAAATCCGGTTAGATTAGAAAGTCAATCCCAAGTAACTTGGGAATAATAAAAGGCTAGGGAGAAGAAGTTCTTAGTTCCATAAGGATATATCGTTGTTAGCATGGAGGTCAAAAATGGCCCTTTCTTGCAGTGTTGTTTCTCTTTATTCGAATTAGTTATTGTTAATGTTACCAGCGGGATAAGGGATAAAAATGTATGTGATCTACAAATATTTATTCCCAGTCTGAGTGTTTCTTGTGTTCATTGTTTGAACGTTTTATAAAGATCTCTGTGATACAGAAATTAATCCTAGTATTGTAGTCTTTTTAAAAAAACGGTCTATTTACACGGAGATCTTGACTAGCGTAGTTTTAATTTTAGACCATAGTATATTATCTGTGAGTCGAGTGCGCGCAACGTTTGTAACTATCAAGTACACGTGTACTTGACATAGCAAACTGAATAATATGACAGTGTCGTGGTATGTAGTGTAAAACATTTCGACTTTAATCACAATATTTATTACATAGCATTTTGAATTTATTCTTTACATTTTAATCACTAGATTATTATCTTTAGTTTCTTATCATTGTTATCCTTTCTGGGTGGGCAATATGTACAAGCTACGATGTACATTGATCCTTATTCATGCGTCATTCTTTTACGTTCACGTTATGTCAGCAATTAATTTATAACACATCAATCATGAAATCCTAACTAATATTATAAAAGCGAAAGTGAGTTTGTTTGTTTCTTGGTTTGTTACCTTTCACGCCTAAATCACTGAATCGATCATCCTGAAATTTTGCATATACGTTGTCAGGTGTACAGAAACGGACATAGGCTACCTTTCATCCCGAAAAAAATTACTGTTCGCGAGGAAAACAACAATAACGTTCTTATGATAATAGATGGCGCCACGTGTCTTTCGAATCATGATTGAATTATATTATTACAAGGAAAGTACAACCCGAATTGATTGTCAGATTCTAAATTAACGCGAGCGAAGCCGCGGGCAAAAGCTAGTATTATATACATTTTAGTAGCAATAAAACCTTTGAATCAGGTACTTGTCTACTCATTTAACATACTTAGCAATATAGTATTTATCGTTAGGATTCTGTCCCAACACATAGGTACTATGATTATGAAGGTACTAAGTTATATAGTATTTGGCTCAACATCAAATAATACAGATGCTAAATCATATTTCGTAAAAAAACAGTGATCTATAATTACATGAACCTCGAGCAAAGGTTAGTTCAGTAATAAAATACAACTCATACAAAAGACGAGATACAGAATGTAATGCGAATCTTTTGTATTACCGTTCCGTATGGCTTTTTAATTGCTTGGATTGCAGCCAAAAATATTTTCGTATGTAGCTGTACATGCAACTCTTTACTGTTCCTCAAATATTGTATCTAATGATGAGTTATTTAATATCCGCTTCGTTCCAGGTCCCACTGGAGACCACACTAGAATAAAAAGTATCCTATATGTTAAACTAAGATATAGTTTATCTAAATGCCAAGTATCATTGAAATCCGTCCAACAGCTTACGCATGGTTGACTAACAAACATTTAAACATGTTCACAAAAGTTCACATAATACATTTTGGCCGCATGTTAACGTAGTTTGGCTGATTTCTTTCTTGCCGGTGATCACAATCTTTGTTTTTCGTAACATTTTAGTACTTGGGGTATATGACAGTGCTTCTTCAAATCTTAGACTATAAAAGGCAATATTGACTTTTCGTATCTTCGAAGATTTTCCTTTCGATCTTATCAATAAGAAAGAATTCAATTACTGTCCTTCCATGACGTATTAGGTAAGTTTGAGGCTCTTAATGAGACCAACAGTGAAGAACCACATCTTAGTATTGTAAGGCATTACACATTGATTCTAATTGTAGCTATTCTCGGACTTCATGGGGTTATATTAACTAAGAATTATAGCACGAAGTTACGAACCAACCAAGGCTGGCATTCAAGGCCGTGTATTGTTTAGTGTTCATCTACAAATGTAATATTGATCAGACAAAATCCTATACCCTCCTCTATATTTCCAGCAACTACTTCTTTCTGGAAGCATAAAATGATTACTTTTCTTATCATTATTAGAAGTTGCATGTGTATGTTTTATCAAAATACATGAGTTATGTAACTTTTCTATCTTGGAAGACATTATATAAAAACCAATAGTTATTGAACCGGCGTGAGCACAAGACTTCTTGACAACGTTTTACGAGTTAAAGAAATAGAAGAAGAATACGCTCGAATCCTATGTACTATCTACAGAATGTCTGCTATTTCTCACACTATGCACCCAAACTACTGCGCCAGTATCGGCAACATTCGATCAGTTCATATCCGCAGTCCAGCTACAAACACATTTATTTTCTTAAAGAATTCCTTGTTATTTTAAATTAACAATTCTCTCAAATATAGGGCAGCCTCTCAGACAAACATTGAGAAAACCATCGAATCTTAGGTAACATTTATTTCCGTACTGTCATAGCCACTCATAATTTTGTATTATTAGACATTTATTATCTTTCTAACTTTATTGCCAACATCGGCAATGTGTTGATTAGTAAATGATTGTTGCAACACCTGCTATTACTGGCAACTAAATGGAAGATTGATGCTTGTTTTGTGTTATTTTATAGACTAGCTGTCATCATTGCTTTGGAATAGTGAATACTAATTAGTGTGCCTGAATATCGTTTCCAAAAAGAGTTTATATTCGGATACCCCTTACAAATTCTAATCTGTACTAATATTATAAAGCTGAAGAGTTTGTATGTTTGAACGCGCTAATCTCAGGAACTAAAGGTTCGATTTGAAAAATTATTTTAGTGTTGGATAGCTCATTTATCGAGGAAGGCTATAGGCTATATAACATCACGCTACGACCCACGGGGGCGGTGCAGTAACGATAAATGCGGGTGAAACCGCGGGAACACCTAGTGCTAGCATAAAGATTCATCGCCGACATTGAGCATTGTTTAACTGTTGTGAAATTGTGGTTTATTCCCATCCAGTAACACCCAAACATGTAACAGTGTTACTCGTTGGGAATTTTTTTCCCAACGAGTAACACCCTAATTATTGGTGTTACTGGATGGGAATAAAAAGTTGCAACGACTAACAGTGATACTCGTTGGGAAAAGGCACGGGTAAAACATCCCATCGAGTCAGTGGCAGCATGAAGTTACTCGTAGGGTCTCCAATTGCTGACAAGCCTTCCATTACATAGGATCTAAACATAGCTTAAAATAAATGGGTGCGACAACTAAAGGCAATCATGGATATAATAGTGCAATGAGATTTCAGTTCTAAGACCGCAACCAGACATGAACAACTTCGGCACAAGTTTTAAGACCGCAAAAAGAGTTAAGTAAGCACAAGGCAACTTATCATGCGCTCCATTTTAAATGAACACCTGACTAATTACAATGATTCTTTAATGACGAATCGTAGTACTATGCAGCGTTCGTCGCAGTCATTCATAGTGCTCGAAGGACGGCCCATTGATCGTTTCCCTTTCCTGGTTGCCTTACAGGAACTAATCGTCTCTAAATACGTTACGTTTCCGATGCATATGTTACTTGTTACGGTGAACAACGCCTATTGGACACCATGGTCATCTGGAATCCGGATTAGTAAGATTGTCTTTTCTTTTTCGAGCAGCGATAGCTCAGTGGGGAGACCAAAAGACTGCAATGCAGAGGGTCTCGGGTTCGAACCCACGTTGCGCACCTCTGACTTTCGGAAGTTATATGACTTTTCGAAATTATGTGCGTATTGACTAACAATTATCGCCTGCTCCGTGCCTCGGAGAGCACGTTAAGCTGTCGGTCCCGGCTGCCATGAACATCTATGGCAGTTGTTATTGGGAGAGTGTCGACACAAAAGATCCCACTGGGTCGAAGTGTCGCTGGTCTGCACTGACTGGCCCCCACATAAGAAAAGAAAAAAAAGATTGATTTTTGATTGATTTAATGCAACAAGATTTTGGCTTGCTGAATAGTGAGCTGTATTGCAATAGAAGGGTTATCATTTGCGCTCCAGCAATCGAAGGACTTCCTCCTTTATAAAGGCAATGAAAGGAAAGGAACATGAGAGGTGGTTATGGATAGGCGAGTCGACTGTTTTGTGTCTTCACTAAATAATAAACGCTGTAGCTGCTTTTTTACACAAATATTATTAATTTTACAAATCTGAAAAGTTTTTAAGAGGAAACACAAGGGCCGATTTGCCATACAAACGTAGTCCCCCGTTTCTTCCCTGGATAATGCTAGTGGAGCAATAATTCTTTTCCAAAAAATGTATGGCCTCTATTGGCATGTCCCTATGTTTCCTTTTCTTCATAAATTAAATATTAAAAGAGACATTAGCCTTCAAAAACCTCAAAAATTGGCCAGATTTTCCACTGTGTTCAAACATCCAGAAAACAAATTTGACTAGATTATATAAAAAAAGGAAAACACAGGAACACGGCCAAAGCCTTTCTTTAATTTTTAATGTAAATAGTAGTTAAATCGGTCAAGTTTTGGAGAAGGAATTAGGGGACGACGTTGATTTTGTGTACTTTTAATAGGTATTTTCAGTCCAAGCTGCAGTTGCCTCTATCGCGCTCATGATACTATACATATGGCACTGCGTGACAGCAATAGGTTTTACAAATACCTATTTTTCAATTCTCCCGCCTTTAGTGTTTCCTCTTAAGATGTTTAGCTTGTTGTTGCTCAACCACGAATATACCGTTAAAAGAATTTGGATAAAATTTGGCACGCTGTTATATTAGCCTGGATTATTACATAGAATGCATTTTACCCCGGTATGCGTTCTAATGGGTTTTACGCGGGCGCACCAGTGAGCAGAAAGAAGAGTATTTGAGGGGAAAACAACTGCATAATCAATGTTTGTACGTGTAGGGTGTTATCAATCTTTGACATACGTCATAGAGATACAGGTGGCCCATGCCTATCCCAAAAATTCTAGTGCTGTTTGCAGGGCATCGGTGTTAATACAGCAGGAACTACTCCAGTTTCTAAAGATGAAACCATCAGTCTTCGTTCCAAAGAAAGTTAGAAGCCTCTCAATATCAAACCTTAACCTACTGCACTCAAACAACACGCTGAACCTTGGACGGAGTAGGTACAAGGGCTCGGCACACATGACAAGGATATTTATCGAGTTAACAATGGAGGCTTCTACTCATCACGTCACCTTGCGTTTGCGCCATATACAGAGTACTATGATTTAAGGGCCTGGTTAGACACTACGTTGATTAGAAGGGCATGTAAACGAAAGAAATCTATCTAGCTGATCCTGTAGCGCTACTTTGGACTTATTTTTGTGGCCGATAGAAAGATCGCAGGTTTTTCCCGTGACGGCAAAAATGTTATTGAGTTTTAGTTTGAATTTTGGAAAGTGCATTCTCAAAAGCAGCGTAAAGACCCATGAGCCGAAATCAGTTAACGAAATACAATATATTATACCTTTGTCTATACCCTACGGGATACAATCTTTACATGAAAAAAAAACGTTGATGGTAAGTAGCCATATTACCACAAAAACGTTTTATCCGATGTTTTGTAGATATACCCCATTCTATCCTAGATTATATTATTATATCATTAGGATATACCCAGCTCAGCCAGGATCAGGTATCTACATTATTATTTTAAATATTTACTGGTATGTGGAATTCAGTGACATCTCTTTCAGATATTCTTAGACGTCTCATCAAAATCCTACTCATTTGCATGATTCTTGTTATCTGCATACTGAAAATATATTCACATGTACGATTGATAATTTTAATATAGTTGTCCTACAACTAAATGGCAATAAACTTAAATCTTTTAATTTAACTGTAATCCTAACTCCTAACTAATATTATAAAAGCGAAAATGAGTTTGTTTATTTGTTACCTTTTCACGCCTAAACCACTAAACCGATCAATCTGAAATTTTGCTACACGTTGTCAGGAGTACAGAAACGGACATGGGCTACCTTTCATCCCGAAAAAATATTATTCCCGAGGAAAATAACAATAACGTTCTTATGATAATAGATGGCGCCACGTGTCTTTCGAATCATGATTGAATTATATTATTACAAGCAGAGTACGACCCGAATTGATTGTCAAATTCTAAATTAACGCGAGCGAAGCCGCGGGCAAAAGCTAGGACACAATAAAATAACCAAACATACCAAACATTGAATTCCAAAAAAGCATCCCTTAAAAATAAAACAGCGTACGAAATAACTTGAAATAAGGCGTCAAGTATCAATGTCAAGCTGAAGCGATACTTACCGAAACAAATATATAGAAAAGTGAAATTCAAGCAATATAGAGCCTTATTACCTAATACTTAAGTGTGTATAGTGATTTCCTTGGTTGTATTTCTCGGTATGTTTTGAAGAATATCACGTGGCAGACGTCATATCGAGTATGTTGGTGTGACACGTAGAAATAGCCCCGTTTCCTGTGATTTTATGCCTGCTTCATAATAATGTTAGGTATGTTCGTGAACATTTTACTAAAATAATTTAAGGGAATAACGAATTTACTGGCATAACTTCAGTGTGCATGTGTTTGTATGTACTTTCTTTGCATCAGACACATTTTTAGGTGGGCGGCAATTCTTTGAATGGAAGCTACCGTTGCTAAAATGAAAACTTGTATAAAGTACTTAATTGCAATGATCTGCTATGACGTAATAAGTAGGCACCTCATGATTATACGCGTCTGAATACAAGATTGTAGACCCTTGCTAGATACAATATTTGTATATTGTGTATAGTCAGAGGTAATTATTGAAACGATATTCAATTTTCAAACGACGATTCCCAACGAAAGAAATAAAGAGCTTATATCAAATAAAACATATTTTCAACACGCCTAATGAATAAGAAATTTATCACTTAATATCTAATTAGAAATAACTTCACTGTTTATTATGACAACTTCAAAGAGCAATACGAGATATAGGAAACTATTAACCACACTAGAGATGAAAAGACACATAGATATTTTTAATACCTTGTCGCGTCGGGAATATAAAAATATTAAAAAGACACACCGCTACATCCGTTTCCTCTTCGGATTTCGTATATTGCGCGTGCGCGAGCTTTTTCCCAATTAAGATGGCGGCTAGAAGGCGGAAGCCGAACGTCGTTTGTAGTAACCCGAAACGTCATTTCCGTTAGTTTGACAGTTGCGAAATTTAAATTCAACGGGCGCGATGACGTGGTAATTTGACAGGTATGTCAATTTGCTGTTAAATACCGAGCAGGTTGCCTTTAAGTCGGGACTTTTGAGTTTAGAGCGAGATGTGCAAATAATTAACGTCATAATTTTAACGGATAGCACACCACGAACATCATCGCTCATCTCTCTGGGCGCGATTCTCTTGCCAGATCCGCCATAAGATATATATTTTATTATTAAGGTTTGAGATGTCTTTATTTCTCATAAGAATTTACAATAATTCATTTACATAATAAAGTTTAAACACAAACAAATTATAATCTTATCCTAGGTATACACTTAGATATTGAAGCACTTCACTCAACACATTCTATCGAAAGTATACATTTTTAAGTTATATTTAATTCTAAGGTAATAAAAATTACATAAACAAGGAGCAAACAATGCTTGGGCGCGCACATTACACGTATAATATGTTTATTATAGTTATAAGTTATAGGGTTAAGCATATTTAAATAAGAAATTACCTATGACAATGTAGAAACTTGTACTTAACCTAAAAACTTTTAATATACTGTTAGAACTATAACTGTATATTTTATACTTTACAAATAGACTTTAGAACAAAGCTTTATAGCACATCTATACAAAATGTGTCTTAACGATATTGCACATTTATGCAAAACGTATGTACCTCTCTACATAAAAAGCAAGCTCTTACTTTTAAGTATGTCACATAATTACGTGAATGTTCGCTTATGCTTAGGTACTTAAATGCCTATTAATATGTATATTTCTTATAAGAATATAAGACGTAATCCTAACTAATCCTTACTTCCTTACTATATAATATTATAAATTCGAAAGTAACTCTGTCTGTCTATCTGTCTGTCTGTTACCTTTTCACGGCTAAACCACTCAACCGATTTGGATGAAATTTTGTACAGATATAGTTTAAAATCTGGGGAAGGACATAGGCTACTTTTTATTGATGTAGGTACCATGCGGGCGGAGCCGTGCGCAAAAGCTAGTATTATAAAAGTGAAATGAGTTTGTTTGTTTGTTACCTTTTCACGCCTAAATCACTGAATCGATCATCCTGAAATTTTGTATACGTTGTCAGGTGTACAGAAACGGATATAGCTTACCTTTCATCTCGAAAAAAATTACTGTTGCCGAGGAAAACAAGAATAACGTTCTTATGATAATAGATGGCGCCACGTGTCTTTCGAATCATGATTGAATTATATTATTACAAGCAGAGTTCAACCCGAATTGATTGTCAAATTCTAAATTAACGCGAGCTAACCCGCGGGCAAAAGCTAGTAGTCATTATTTCATAAAACTGTACTTATGTGATACTTACATAAAAATACTAATGTGAATATTTGATAACATACTTTCTCTTTAATATGATAATTACTCATATTACGTTAGCTAAGTTATGTTCTAGATTTTGTGCTGGTTTTTCAATTAGGAGATCAAAATCAGAAATAAAATATCAAAGCATAACATCAATATAGGTGGTTTGTTTGTAAAAGACTGACAACACTAAGATCTTTATTTTTTTATTTCAATAATGAATATGTAGGGCCAAATAGCTTCTTCCAAATTTAGCAGAAATTCCTTACAGTCAACAAAAAAAATAATCAGCATATATGCTAATACATAGTAAACGAATAGTTAAATACTTTTTGCTGCCGGTCCAACTTTTTCTTCTATCACATGTGAGTTTTGGCGCGAAGGGTCGCCCGCCATCTTGGATGTATTTATAGCCGCGCGTGCGCGTTACTTTTAGTTGCGTTCAATTAGTTTGATTTGTGGGAAATCGATTTCATGGAAGTCAAAACTGGCGAGAACTTTTAAAAGGACTATAAATATTTTTAATTGGAAAGGTGTTGGCTGTACCCTTACGTGTGCGAGATATAGACAGAAATCACAATTAATATATCCTGTTGAAGAAAAACGACGAACAATTAAAGGAAATAGATACTTTCAAAACTGTATAAGGCAAGACTGGTTAACTTTAGTCCAATGCTAAAGTGTAATCACTTGAGGAATTTTATTGTATATTGAGTTCGATATTTTAAGTAACGTAAAGAGATTTTATTGTATATTGAGTTCGTTATTTTGAGTAACGTAAAGAGATTTATTGTATATTGAGTTCGATATTTTCAGTAACGTAAAGAGGTTTATTGTATATTGAGTTCGATATTTTGAGTAACGTAAAGAGATTTTGGACACACAAAACAGTTATTATTTGTGAGATCGCGGAATCTAGGATATCGTGTTGAAATATAAGCTCGTAAACCTTCACGAATAAATCGGCATCACTAATTTCCAAATATATAGTAACAGGTCAACTGTCGGATGTTATTTACAATATCGTGAAGATATCACCTCCTTACGTGTTCACATATTTCACAACGCCACTTTAACCCAGGAGAGTGTCCATTAGGAAACCTTAAGGTTCTTGTCCCTGTCTTGTCACGACATACCGCAATTATTCACGAAATGCAAGTTAAATATCACTTGTTTTAAAGGTCAAAGAAACTTGCATATCTAGGAAATGTATAATGTAGTGATTTGTAATTAATAATACGCGTACACCAGGGGTACATGCAGTTGATTGATGGAGGAAGGACGGCACCACTAATTGATTAAATGCTGAAAGTCTGTTATTCTAATATTGTAATTTATACGTTATTTGTATAATTATATTATTAAATTATTATAAATCACTAGCTGTGCCCGCGGTTTTCCCCGCGTTTATGATTACTGCGCCACTCCCGTAGGTCGTAGCGTGATGTTATATAACCTATAGCCTTCCTCGATAAATGGGCTATCCAAGACTGAAAGAATTTTTCAATTCAAACTAGTAGTTCCTGATATAAGCGCGTTCAACTAAACAAACAAACTCTTCAGCTTTATATTAGTATAGATACATATTATATAAGTTTTGATCATAATGTTTTAAAAGAACGAAAAAATTCTAATCTTTATTTCAGGTAAAACCCATAAATTTGATAGTAAGTAGAATTTTATTATAGTTTACGTTGTTTTTTGAGTAAAATCCATTCGGTAACCTTTTTTCTATACATAAACACATAGGACTAACACGTGTCACACCGAACCAACAATCTCATAGAAAAGTAAAAAGCATTCGTGAATATGACAATAATTAGCTAAGGAATGCTTCACTGAAATATTAGAGTAGTAAAGCCTCGCTGATTTCAGTATGAATGGGCCGGCTCGACCGGGGAAGGACTACCCTCTCACAGAATATCGACGTGAAATAGCAGTATTCCTACTGTTGTGTTTCGTTCGGTGAGTGAGAGTGCCGGAGACCCATTCACCCTCTTTCCCCCTTCCCGCTCCTTCTCCCTCCCACTTCCTTTTATTTCTAAAGGGTCGGCAACGCGCAAGTAATGCCTCTGGTGTTGCAGGCGTACATAGGCTACGGTGACCACTTACCATCAGGTGGGCCGTATGCTTGATTGCCACCTTAGTCGTATCTATACATATAATAAAATAGTAGGAAAGTTAAAACTGTACATTGAATATTTTTTTAAAAGAATAAGTACTTGGGGCGTGATCTACAATCGATATCGAAGCCAAAAATATAGTTTTTAGAATTTTTGTCTGTTTGTCTGTATGTATGTCCGGGCTAAACTCAAAAAGTACTGCATGGATTTACTTCAAATTTTGCATGAATATTACTAACAGGTCGGGTCAACATATTATAGGCTACATATTATCACGCTATCACCTACGGGGGAGGAGCTGTGAATCTTTATCCTACGTATATTATATATTTTTCTATATATTCTTACGCATTCTGTGACAGCGTGTAATCTAACGACGCATATTTAATTGTGGTTTTTGAGTAAGCCATGCTATTATCTAGCTTTAGACTATAAAAACTACGCCATTTAAGTAACTTGGGCAGAGAAATATAGTTGGGTTCCGCGGCGACAAACACTTTTTAGTTAAAATCTACGCGGACGAAGTCACAGGTAACAGCTAGTAAAAAATAAAAGAATACTACATAAACTTTCAAATAAAACATGAACAGCAGCTCTCTCATAATTATTTGTTAGAACAAGCGCGCGTGCGCACGCGCTTGTTTATTTATTGACCTCCTGCCAACCAGAGCTTCTGTTCATAAACTTAATTCAGTTTATTAACACTAATAAGCTGAGCTACTGCTGTTTGATTGTCTCGTCGGTCCATTAATATGGCTGCCCGAGCTAGTGGGGTACCCGATTCGTACCCAGGGCGAGCAGTGTTATTAAAATTATATAATTGTCTCGTAGGTCCGTTAATATGGATGCATGCGTCGGTGAGGTTCCAGGTTGGGTAAACTATTATTGAGATTTGCCGTTATTCTCAATAGTAGACCGGAGTTTGATAATGAGCCTGGTGAAAAAGGAGTGTGAGTATTACATAGGACTTAGAAGATTACTAGCTATACATATGTATGTGTGTAAAAACTGTTTAGCCTTTCGAGGACATAGGCTTTAACCTATATTTATCTATGAATAAGCAACTTTTTGTATATTGGGGGGCACCTAATAACTTATAACAATAAATTGGCGCTTCATTTAATATTATTAGTTCTAGTAAAATCTAATAAAATTGATTGACAATTATCGCCTGCTCCGTGCCTCGGAGAGCACGTTAAGTCGTCGGTCCCGGCTGCCATGAACACCTATGGCAGTCGTTATTGGGATGTCAGTGCCCTCTAATATCCTGACACTAGTTTAGCCTTAGGGTATAGTTAGCCTTCGGGTTGTAGAGGTCAGATGGCAGTCGCTCCGTGTAAAAACTGATATCCAGTCAAATCCGGTTAGACTAGAAAGCCGACCCCAAGTGACTTGGGAATAATAAAGGCTAGGGAGAAGAAGAGTTCTAGTAAAATCCAAGCCAGACTATACAATAATTGTAATAAAAAGATTTATTTATTTGCTGTGGTTAGTTCACCGCTCATATACTTAGGCAATATCAGGGGACACATATACATAGATAAGCCGCTGTCAATATTTTCTGTAAACCTCCCTTAAAAGAGGATTAAATTTCCTTAAAGGAATTTTAGGGTACTTAATAACTTATAAGTAATACAATAAATTGGCGTTTATTCAATACTACCTTTTGTGCGCGGCTCCGCCCGCGTGGTACCTACATCAATAAAAAGTAACCTATGTCCTTCCCCAGCTCTTAAACTATATTTGTATCAATTTTCATCTAAATCGGTTGAGTAGTTTAGCCGTGAAAAGGTAACAGACAGACAGACAGAGAGACAGATAGACAGAGTTACTTTCGAGTTTATAATATTAGTAAGGATATTGTTAATTATTTAGCAGGCGTCTTGGTTCTAGTAACATCTGAACCAGACTCTTACTGAACATATTAACTAGCTTCGGTAAGTGATGGCCGCTGCTCAAAGGCTTTGGGAATATCAGAGGTACCAGGTGTAGGGATAATAATCTTTTAACCCTTGTTTCAGGGATCTTCCCATAAAAGAGGCTCTCATAATTCATATGACTCATAAATTATATCACTCATTAATAAATTAGTTGACTAGTGAGCTACAGTTGTGCGACATTTGAAATACTTTTATTGCAGGCGCTCATTATAATATAATATCAACCCTGTATTAAACTGTCCCACTGCTGGGCACGGGCCTCTTCTCAGTGTGAGAAGGGTTAGACCAAGTCCACTACGCTGGCCTAGTGCGGGTTGGCAGGCATCACATATCTTTGAGAATGGACTTTCAGACATGCAGGTTTCCTCACGATGTTTTCCTTCACCGTTAAAGCAAGCGATAAACAACAAATTAATACGCACATAACTTCGAAAATGCAAAGACTTTGGGATCGAACCTGAAACCTCTGCGTAGCAGTCCACCGGTTTCCCACTAGGCTATCGCTGCTGTTTGCCGATTGCTAATATTATTTAAAAAAAATTTTAGAGCGAGGCAACGTCTATGTGAACACGACCTTATCCTAACATACTCTAACAAATCGAATGGACCTGACATACCTGTCCTTGTTAAGCTATCCAACTACGTACATAGTTGGATCCGTTAACAAAAATTGTTGAGTTCTAACATATTACCTACAAAGAATGTTTTTTTGAAGTGAAAACTTCTTTAGGCGCGTTGAGTACTTCTTGGGTGAACAAAAATCAAAGAACTCGCGTCATCGTCACGCTTCGTCATATTGAAGGAGGGTATTCAGTACTCGATTCTGGACCCGAATATCAAAAAAAATAGGTGACTTAGTTATCCAATAAAAACTTTATGTGCGGACACTCTTGCGCATATACCAAAGCTAAAGAACACTTCCGCCCCCGCCCCCAACTACTGCACCCCGCACTCTCCCGAACTTGCACCCCCGCCCGTCCTTTTCTTATCAAAGTTCATTAGCCTCGACAGCTGTGTGCGCAGTGTCCACATTTTATGGATATTTCATACAAATCATAAAGGTTTTCATTGCAGGTTATACCTACAGATTTTATTTTTATTTCTTTTTTATACGTTACGTCTGACCATAAATTATCATGTCATGTATGTACAATGTTTAACCGGTCACACTGTATACTGCAGCTAATATTAAAGATCAAACAAATCAAATACAATCTAAAAGCGATCCATCTGACGTTGAATTACTAGTAATAGTGTAAAGGCAATGTTTCTAAACATTAACGTAGCGTTAAACACAGATTAATTTCGCTTTCACGATCCATGTACAAGAAAGCGATACACCGCCTACGATCAGGAAACGTCTAGCACAGCTAGGGCTGCCACGCATCACGAAAAACTTACAACAGTTTCTGAAAGACAGGTCAAAACAAAAAAAAGACTCACATATGAATTCTCAAAGGCTCATCACATCAATTTGTTAACAGATGGTGAAACACATTTCAACTGTTGTGATTGGCTGATTGAATTAGTAACAGCCAATTAAATCACTTGACATGAGTTTGAGACACATTCATGCGGTACACATGTGTAGCAATCATCAAAACATCTTCACAAACTATCACATTCATAATACTAACTAACTAGCTGTTACCCACGACTTCGTCCGCGTAGATTTTAACTAAAAAGTGTTTGTCTCCGCGGAACCCTATTTTTCCTGAAATAAAAGTAGCCTAAGTTACTCCTTATAACATCACCTATCTGCCAGTGAAAGTCTCGTCAAAATCGGTTCAGGCGTTTCGGAGATTAGCCGGAACAAACAGACAGACAAAAATTTAAAAAGTAGATGATTTGGTATACGTACCTTATATACTTTCATATGCATTAGATAAAAGCAGTTATTTTGACATTACAAACAGACACTTCAATTTTATTTATTTGTATAGATAGATATAGATATACATCGGACAACCCTAACTGGCACGTGTCACGTGTCGCGGAGAATGACGTCATAGCTCGACGAATTTACTCCAATACTAATGTGCTTTATTATAAGTTGTGCCGATTCGAGACTAGTCGTCTCGTGTCATCAAAATCATCTACTTTATACCAACGTATATTTTTTTCAGTTAGCAATAAAACACTTGTGATTTATAGCCAAACTTGTAGTTTATTTTGCTAGTTAAAGTGGTAAATGGTGCTTCGAAATTATATTTGACATGAAGTCATTAACACGAATGACGTAAAAAAGATAAACTGTTGTGGATACTTACGTGTTTAAAGACATTAATAAGAGCTCTCACTATGAGCTCTGGGGATCCAATTATACTTAAACATGAACAAAGGTATTTGTAGCAGACTATTCATATGCTACAAATACCTTATGGCTATGGCGCTCTTTGGGGGAGGGCTATGTCCAGCAGTGGACTATTATAGCCTGATGATGATGATGATGATGATGATTCATATTATGCTACAGACAACTTCTACACCAGCGATCATGGCCTGCGTCACATGGAACATTACAAACATGCAAATAACGAAAACTAAGATCTTTTACGAATTTTAAGTTTTAAAAGAATAACAAAGACTCAGATCTATTATAATAATACTAGCGTTTGCCCGCGGTTTCGCTCGCGTTAATTTAGAATTTGACAATCAATTCGGGTTGTACTCTGCTTGTAATAATATAATTCAATCGAAAGACACGTGGCGCCATCTATTATCATAAGAACGTTATTGTTGTTTTCCTCGAGAACAGTAATTTTTTTCGGGATGAAAGGTAGCCTATGTCCGTTTCTGTACACCTGACAACGTATATATATGCAAAATTTTAGGATGATCGGTTCAGTGGTTTAGACGTGAAAAGGTAACAAACAAACAAACAAACTCATTTACGCTTTTATAATATTAGTTAGGAAGTTAGGATTACGATAGGAAGTGGATTACACAAATAATTTTCCGGTGTAGGTTTCAAATCCACACGCTCAGTGTGACGTGCGATTTAGTTTAGTTTATTTGTCAAGAATAAACCTATTTTTTACTCACAATATATCTGTAATTTTAAAATTCTCTGTCCAAAAAAACTTGCTGTTCCCAAACAAAATAGAGGTGAATATCTGTAATAGTTACTCTATGTCGGTCTATAGTCTGACCGAAGAATAAATTTAAATCTCACTCAAGTGGCTTGTTCAAGAATGTTTTATTCTGTAAATAAGTATTTAAATTGTAAACAAACAGGTGCGTTCAATGTTGATAATGTAAGCAGTAAGTTAAAACCATATTTGGACAACATAAGACTGATGTCAAATGTGCTCTATTTTATTTTGTATCACACCTAATGAGTGTATAAGTCACAATAACCCCTCAACTGTCGAGCGGACATACGTCTGTCCGCATAAATGAGTCATCAAAAGAAAAAAAAGGACAAACGTATGTCCGCTGCACACTTGACTCGTTAATGAGTCAAGTGTCGAGCGGACATACATTTGTCCGTTTGTGTATTGTTTGAACAATGAATTTATTTCCCCTAGACGTTCAAGAAGTAAGTAAATAAACATCTGTATTTGTTTCAGAAACTTACATAACAACTTCTCTCATCCTAAAGGATTCATCCTTTCAGTCTATGCTTAATCATTTTCCCTATGGTCGGCATTGCGTGAACTTTACTTCTGTTATTACAACCGATCAAAGCCTCTACAGCAGTGGTCCCCAAACTTGATTGGGCGCCGACCCACCTAACAAAAACTGCTAAATTCGAGACCCACCTTTTGGCCGTCTTAAAAAGGGGGCATAAAATATTGGTAACGCTCAGATACCCTAGTCTCTGTGGTCAGAAAACCTCTAGTCATAGAACGCGAGCGCCTAGAGCGCGTACGCACGTGCGTCTTTCAGTGGCCATCTGGCTGTTAGCCCGATTGGTTGGGCCATCTTACGAGTATGTTTCAGAGCCCACTCCATATTCGTTTGCGACCCACCATACTTAGGGAACTCCTGCTCTACAGTAACCGCTTACTGCTAGGCAGGCCATATAGTTATTTGTTCATATCACTAGTTGTCTTGTTCAGTACAGGTAATATAATCTATAATAGGTACTGTATTTAGGTTTATATTTTATGATATAGTAAAATCAATGTTCTATAAGCATAGAGCATTACTTTTACTATGCCATAAACAGTTTAATTACTTCTACGTTTTATTTACTTTAGATGAGACGGTTATACTACTGTAATCTGCCTACATATTATGTACATTTATTAAATGCTATGAATGTGAAAGTTTGTTTGTTTTTATCTTTCATGCACCAACGGAAGAACATAATTGAATCTTTAGTATAGACTGATGCTGAGAATTACTTAGCAGAAAAGCTAATGCACACTTTGTGTAACTTTCGAATCGAACCCTAAGTCTCACGCACAGCAGCCGCATTCAACACTGCTGCGACCCTAAAGCCCTGAAGACATCTCTTATCTTATGTGGGGGCCAGTCAGTGCAGACCAGCGACACTTCGACCTAGTGGGATCTTTTGTGTCGACACTCTCCCAATAACGACTGCCATAGATGTTCATGGCAGCCGGGATCAACGGCTTAACGTGCTTTCCGAGGCACGGAGCAGGCGATAATAGTCAATCAATACGCATATTATTTCGAAAAGTCATATAACTTCCGAAAGTCAGAGGTGCGCGACGTGCGTTCGAACCCGAGACCCTCTGCATTGCAGTCTGTTGGTCTCCCCATTGAGCTATCGCTGCTCTAAGACTTCTCTTAAAACATGATAAAATAATATGCCCATACTAATCTACCATATCATCAAAGTGTATGTTTTCCAAATTTTGTAAAGAAAATATTTATGAATAACACAAATGTAAAATGGTGGCCGCCCATGCGTGGTCGCTTATTATTTCCGCTGTCTATTTAGATGTCATCGGCTGGCAATACCGTCGGTAGGAAGACATTAGTCACGGGTAACACCGGGGCAATGACAGGGTAACACTGGGACATTTGGGGAAGATTGTCCGAATGGGATGAAAAAGACAAATAAGCCGCCGATTACGCGTCTTGTTATGCACTTTGATGTTTTGAAGAATAGGCGAATATGGGATATTTTTTGAGTAGTAGAGCCTCGCTGATTTCAGCATGAATGGGCCGGCTCGACCGGGGAAGGACTACCCTCTCACAGAATATCGTGAAATAGCAGTATTGCTACTGTTGTGTTTCGTTCAGTGAGTGAGAGTGCCGGAGGTCCAATCACCCTCTTTCCCCCTTTCCGTTCCTTCTCCTTCCCACTTCCTTTCCTAAAGGGTCGGCAACGCGCAAGTGATGCCTCTGGTGTTGCAGGCGTCCATAGGTTACGGTGACCACTTACCATCAAGTGGGCCGTATGCTCGTTTTATAGTTTTAATAAGAGGATAGGCAGAAGCCTATCCTCTTATTAAAACTATAAGTCAATAAGAAATGCGTGATATTTTCTAAAGCTGTCAAAATCTATGCCATTACAAGTGGCACTTTAACAGCACTTTGGCACTTACTACCTATTTTATGTATTTAGTAAGTACTTAAACCTGTTAACCTTAATTTTGTCTAAACACGCAATAATAAAGAAAGTATTCGTGATTTAACGAAGACTAGGCAAATAAACACTGTACACTGCGTGTTGCGTCTGCATTGCCTGATGTTGAGTTGTGAGTTCAAGTACCAGGTCAGACTTAATGTGGTTTATCTAAAAGGTGTGTCTTTCAGTAGAAATACTTACACAACAATTTATTACGAACCTCAACAAATTATAACGGCCTCGATGGCGTAGTGGTTAGTGTAACCGACTGCCACGCCTGAGGTCGCGGGTTCGATTCCCGCACAAGTCAAACATTTGTGTGCATGAACATGGATGTTTGTCTTGGTCTAGGTGTTTCTATGTATAATATGTATATATTTACAAAAAAAAAGTATATATGGATGTTTATCCATTGCCTAGTACTCATAGTACAAGCTCTGCTTAGTTTGGGCTAGATGGTGTTGTGTGTATGTGATAGAATATTGTTATTATTATTTATTAGGAAGATCAACAGTTTTGAAATACATAGTAGTACAAATAATATGCAACAGCCTCCACGACTAATTCTTAAATAACAATGCGTGGACAGTCAAACTCAAAGTCAAAAATCATTTATTCACTTAGGTCACAAAGGAACACTTATGAACGTCAAAGGGGTTAGTGAGTTTGGTACATTTACTGAGTTTATATTTATATAATAGTGTAAGAATTAGAGGTTGACCATAAATTATATGCTGGTACTGTCCGTATTTGTTTACACTTAGGATGTTTTTTTATTTATTTATGCTTATTTAAATCTATTCTATATTTTGAATTTATGGAATTGAGAATTAAAACCAAGTAGTAGTACCTACTGCCATTACATGAATTGTCAGTAAAATAGTGAAAATATTGAAATAAAAAGACAGAAGCTTATCTACAATTGGTTTTATCCTGCCACCCTGATTTTATAATAGTAATTATCTTATCACTTAATCATCTAAAATATAACAAATAAAACAACATTAATCAGCATTAGGTACAACTTGTAAAAAAGTCAAGACTCAGCATGAGCTTCAACGCGTCCGGCTTAGTGTTAAAAAAAAAATGTGATAGATGAGGTACGCTTGCACCCCTATTACGTAGGACCTAAACTTATAAAATACTATATTAAGCCCGCGGCTTCGCTTGCATAAATGCAGGTTAAATTATTTAAAAAAAAAAGAAGTTTAGGTTATTTTAGTTATGTTATTTTGTTAGCAATAGTGTTTTTTTACTAATTGAAAGGTATCCTATGTCCTTTTCTGTTCCCCTCACAACGAGTATGCGAAATTTTATGATGATCGGTCGAGTAGTTAAGGCGTGAAAGCGTAACAAACAAACTCACATTCTAATTTATAATATAAAGTTAGGATAGACGCTTCTCTATGTCAGATCCAATCTTATAATGTCCTTCCACAAAAAAACACATTTTACCCCACCCAGAAATCGAACCCACAACCTCATGCTCGGCAGCTGCGCAAGCGCATACAGGCCACTGGTCCGTCAACTATCTATAGTAATTATGGCGGCATATTCAGGCTTTCCTACAATCATATTATATTGATTACAGCACAGATATCCGATACCCCAGAGATAGCTTGCATAATGCATTATCGCTCTACAATTCTACCTATCGATCTCATCGCTGTCTCATTACCGGCTTCACATACCTTCACGACGCCTCCCCAGAGAGGGCATTGTTGGGCGATCCTATCAGTACTAAAGCCTAGATTCCAATGCCCCGATATACTACGAAAGGTCTATATTTCACACAATATTCCGTTTTGCGTTCAATTTGAAGCTATTGAAAATTTGATATAAGCTCGGATTATTGGTCTACTATTTGCCTTAAGGCTTAGTGGAGTAATCAAAGTAGGCAATATTGTTGCCTTGTTGTATAGCTGACTTGTTGTGGATTGCGGTTTTACTCGTATCTATGTGAAATGAAGCTTATTGTTGCTACGCTGCAATTCCTGCAGATTTTATAAATTAACATGGTGGTTAACACAAAAAAAAATCAACGGGTTGCACTCCGGGAGTGCCGCCAGAAGTGAAAACTTGAATATTAACGTTGTGCTTTTTTGATATTTTGGAATGGTTAGGGAATAATTTTGCACGAATTGCTTTAATTATAATTTAAGCAATTCGTGCGAAATGATTCCCTGATAATTATCAGTATAAAAGTACTATCATTTATGTGGTAATATACAATATTCATTTATTGCGCTATCGTACACAAACATGACAATTCTCCCTCCGTCTTACGAATTTTCGATCAGGTCACGTGTCCTGACGCTAGTTTAACATTTTTTACCCATCACAAAAAGTGCATAACGCCGCTAAAGAAGTTTTCACTTCAAAAATATTATTCCGTAGTATTTGAGATTACTCGATCAAATATACAAATTCTAAATCCTAACTTATATTATAAACTACATGTTCCCGCGGTTTCAGCCGCTTTCATCGTTACTGCGCCGCCCCCGTGGGTCGTAGCGTGATATTATATAACCTATAGCCTTCCTCGATAAATCCACTTCCTTTCCTAAAGTGTCGGCAACGCGCTAGTGATGCCTCTGGTGTCGCAGGCGTCCATAGGCTACGGTGACCACTTACCATCAGGTGGGCCGTACGCTTGTTTGCAATTAAAGAATTGTATAAAAAAAATTGGTTGTCTGTAAAGTCGGTTTACGGACGATAGTTTAACGTGACAACGTCATAACTTTCTTTCCCGTAACGTTACAATGAGCGTAACGGGACAATTTATTAGACGTTGTCACGTCAAAAAAATAAAATAAAACTTTGTGACCTAAATTTAAATGATTCTTTACTTGTATTTTTTTTTCTTTTAAAGCATCAGGAACATATACTGCGTCG
This sequence comes from Catocala sponsa, assembly GCA_963564715.1. Taxonomy (NCBI): domain Eukaryota; kingdom Metazoa; phylum Arthropoda; class Insecta; order Lepidoptera; family Erebidae; genus Catocala; species Catocala sponsa. The sequence goes on from OY751347.1 coordinate 1,135,533, forward strand.
CGGGGACTTTCCAAACATTCAAACAACGGACACAAAAAACACCCAGACTCAGAACAACCATTTGTGGATCACAGAAAATTTTGTCCCGCGTGGGACTGAACCCACAACACTCGGCGCATTGGCAGTGGCGAGGCGACCACTTAAACCACTACGCCATCCGTGCACTCAAAAACCATTTTGACTTCCAGTTCTTATTCAAAGTCTGAATACTTTGAATACGAACAACGCCACGGTAGCAGTCAAGTTTTTTGACGTGATAACGTCTAATAAATCGATGAACGCCGGCTGCACGCACGAAAAAGGATGACTCATTGTCCCGTTACGCTCATTGTCCCGCTACGCTCATTGTCCCGTTACGCTCTTTGTCCCGTAAGTCCCGTTATGCTCATTGTAACGTTTTCATCAATGTTTTGTTATGACGTTGTCACGTTAAACTATCGTCCGTAAACCGACTTTACAGACAACCAATTTTTTTTTTATAGTGACACCGTAAAGTGTTTGTAACGGACCTGATGGAAAGCCCATTTACAGTCCAGATACAGTGACGACGAGGAGAAGATAGATGTCTTCTAACCGTCGTAAGTGTCAATCCGGTCTGACCAGATGCTTCTTCACACTACGTTTGAAGGACCTAATGTCATAGAAGGTAAGGAACACAAGTTAAACATAATATTGCGTAAACATAAGGAAAGAAGATACACTATCAGTTTGAGTATGATTTAGGTTATTGTGACTGAGTGGGTTTACCATTATGAATAAATTCAGTCTGGATACATTAAATTTCTATAATGTTAAGGTAATTCAATAAATCAGACCTAGTTCCTAGACATGTGAAAGTCGGTATCAAGTTCAGTCTGTATATTTTAGAATTAATTGTTCTATATTAGTTAAATGACATCAATAATATAATAAATTTGGTTGTAAGTGAATTGCGATTGCACAAAACGTAGCTTATATCAAGTTGGGTATAAAATTGGCCGTTTTTATATGTTTTTAGTGATACCTGTACGAAATATAATGTGAGATACTTTGAAAGTTCACTTTTATGAAAAGGTTCTATGTTTTCTTAATACCATGTATTGTTAATACTCCATATTAATAACTGTAATAAAATTTGTGTTAAAAGACAAAAATAGACCGTCTTAATCTATACTAATATTATAAAGCTGAAGAGTTTGTTTGTTTGTTTGAACGCGCTAATCTTAGGAACCACTGGTTCGATTTGAAAAATTATTTTAGTGTTGGATAGCCTATTTATCGAGCAAGGCTATAGACTATATAACATCACGCTATAACCCACGGGGGCGGCGCAGTAACGATAAACGCGGTTGAAACCGCGGGAACATCTAGTTTTTTATAATTTTTGCTTTCTTTAATACCACACCACTCTTTCCTAGACACTCAACACGAACATAATATCTACTTCTGGTGCTACAAATGTTCCTACGCTTACTGTCTTATCTATCAGAAATAATTATTGAGTAATCTTAAGCATTGCCAAGATTGCTAACAGGAAAAAGCATTTTCAACACAAGATGTTTCTGTAGCACAGCATCTCCAGAGCTCTTTATGACATTGATTAATATATTTTGGAAGTGAAAACTTCGTTAGGCGCGTTGAGCACTTTTTGGGTGAACAAAAATTATGGAACTGGCGTCATCGTCACGCTTCCACGCTTTACTATTTTTTTTTAGAATATTAACAATATCTCAGAAATGGTGCGTCTTACGCAGAAAATAACGAAATTTTGACCCCCTTAATAACCGCTAAGAGAGTATCAGGAACTAGCATCCTACCCGGCCTTTTTTTTTTGGTTTATAAAGAAGTGTGTATGATCAAGGATTAAAGTTTTCACTTCTATCGGCAGTCCTCAAACACTGGCCCAATTTTATTTTATATTATATATAATACACCTTTTCCTACATTTTGGAGAAAATGTCCTACGAATTTATTAAGCCCTTTATATTTAAGTGTCTCTCAACCTTTTCCTCAGTAATCTGGTAAAGAAAACCCTGTTAGTAAAAGACAAAGATACTTGTTTAATTAACTGTCTATGTACGAGCCAAACTGTCACGAAGTCACGAAAGTTACCAAAATACTCCGCGTAGTCTCATGTTCCTGCATATGACGCAGGTACTCATTTCTATGAAACTAGTAAATGTGTCACTACGCGGAAACGACTGAAAATCTTGAAATAAACTGAAAATTACACTACTTAATGTTTTGATGAAAATTAATATGGCTGTTTAGCCTAGTTTCTGTGCTAATTGTGTGTTGTAAATGTTCAAGTCATTATTTACTTGTAAATTCGTAGAAAATTAAGAAGTTATACAGTTTTAGGATGTTTGAGTATTGCTAATACCATTCAGATTCTGGTGATTGGTAATTAGAATGATTCGTGGCTGTTTTACGTATTAGTTATCAGAATTTAAACTTGTATTTATTTAATCCCGCAATATCTCCCTTTTCTACCTTATCTCGTAGCACCTTCTTCATACAGACCGTTGTTATTATTTACTAAGGTAAATACCCATTACCCATATTTTTTATTTATAAAATAGTTATATAAGAAAATAATGTTTCCTTTTTGCTTTAAAAAAGTTAAAACAGCGTACGCAAAGACAATATGTGATAATAAAATCATACAACACCTGAGCCATAATACACCATTTAAAGAGTATTAGAGCCTCGCTGATTTCAGCATGAATGGTCGGCTCGACCGGAGAAGGAATACCCTCTCACAGAATATCGACGTGAAATACCAGTATTCCTACTGTTGTGTTTCGATCGGTGAGTGAGAGTACCGGAGGCCCAATCACCCCTTACCGCCTTCCCGCTCCTTCTCCTTCCCACTTCCTATCCTAAAGGGTCGACAACGCGCAAGTGGTGCCTCTGTTGTTGCAGGCGTCCATAGGCTACGGTGACCACTTACCATCAGGTTGGCCGTATGCTTGTTTGCCACCATAGTTGTATTAAAAAAAGAAAATAATTAAGTGATAATTACGATGACTAATTACACATTTTACCAACTAATTAGTACTTATGTAATAGGCTATTTCTAGGTGGTAAAACAGTTATTATTTTTCTAAAGCTTTTTATCAAGGACAGTTGCAGAGTATACTTAATAATGCACAAATATTATAATAAAACTCCAGTGCACTCGATCGGCATTTGTACTTATGATACGTCATTGAACTGACAAGGCAGTCATAAAACAAGTTCAGTATAACATTTATTAAGTGACACAGAGACAATCTATCTATCATCGATCAATTCTCCTCGATAGGAACATAAGAAATTGCGAGAGCAGGAAAACAGTTGTATAAATCATAACAAACATTGGATCAGTCATCAGTCACCGTCAGTTAGTAAGAATCATGCGCGCGCGCACCGAGCACGGCGCGCGTGCGTCAACGCGAAATTTGGTCAAGAGTATCATTGTGTACGCCTTGTTTAATTATGTTTGATTACGCGTATTTACTTACGTGATAATTAGAAGAATAAACCTTGACTAAAAATAAACCACTTAATTAAACAACTAACTCTTCGTCTTCTTCTCTCATAGCCAGTTGCACTCACTGATCGGTAAACGATTAGCGAGGTTAAAAACCTCAAAAATTGGCCAGATTTTCCGCTGTGTTCAAACTTCCAGAAAACAAATTTGACTAGATTATATAAAAAAAGGAAAACATAGGAACACAGCCAAAGCCTTTCTTTAATTTTTAATGGGAAAGTAGTTAAATCGGTCAAGTTTTGGAGAAGGAATCAAAGTGTTGTAGTGTTTCCTCTTAAGCTGCTTAAAAAGAAAAGCGTTATCAAGAATGTAGCTATAAGATACTTCTGTCTATCCCAAACATATACAGCACGTAATATAATCAAATCTGTCCGCGTATCTAACAGTGCTAAGCCCCACTAAGCCGGAATGCATAGTCCTCTAGCAAGCCCATACCTGTAACAATCAAAGTTACGTTATAACTGTACCCTGACGTGTCTGTCTGTCTGTTGGTATGCATGCCACGCGACAAGCATTGGCGATGGCAACGCGTGTCATAATTATTGTACACATATTTGATTTATGGAGCGCGTACGAATAGTTGGTGTTGGGACGGTTTCTGATACGTTTTGTTACGAATAATCTGCAGGCTTTGAATAGCACACTATAGCGACTATTTTGACAGACAGCCATGAGGTGCTGTCTAGATTTTGACAGCTGTCATAATGACATGAATTGACTGGTATATTTCACATTATCTATTCAATGCTTTCTTATGGTAGAATTTGAGGCAGAAATACCTGTGGTTTAAATGGTTGCCTCGCCACTTTAACCACTACGTCTAGTGTTGTGGGTTCGATTCCCACACGGGAGAAAAAATTGTGTGATCCACAAATGGCTTTGGGTGTTGTTTGTGGTCGTTGTTTGAATATTTATATAGTTACCCGCGACACAGGATTTACAACTAGAGCGACAGTAGAATTAAAAAAAAATATTTTGAGAAATCGTGAAAAATATTGTTTAATTCCGACTGATAATTATTGAAGTGAAACTTCTTTATCGACGTATGGGAGAAATTTTGTAGCAGCGTCACGTTTTTCGGTTACGCGCCATGTTGCTTTTTTATCAAAGTTTAGTATAGTGACGTAAAGAATATAATGTAATATATTTATAATAATAACAACAATATATTAGTTTTGAAGTTTGGTTTGAAATAAGAATAACAATATATTAATTTGAAAGTGATAAAATAAAAAGACTTATTCAAATTTAAGTGAATTTACAAGAAAAGTGAGAGTGATTATATATTTCGTTTTATAAATTCAACACGTATGAGCATGATTTTAATATTTATTTGAGGTTAACCTCACTTTTTGATTGTAAGTATCAGTGAATGTATATAAATCTGTTAAAATTAGCAAGTATTAATAAATATGACTGTAAATCTAGTGAACATTATTAATTCTAAAAACAATAAAAAATATAAATTAAATAATAATTTAAAAATAAAACAAAACACGATTAGAAAATAAAAATATGTATCTTTTTTAATTATTAGTTTTTAATGATTTATTTATTCATTTTTAATTTCATAAAATCGTTGCATTTCTACAAGATTAACTGTCATCATATAATTGTATTACTTTGAAAAGATAATTCCAATTATTTATTCATAACTTGTGTAATTGATTAAGTCATTAAATATCTGCTTTGAATTATTTTTATTAAGTTATGAAATAAATATTAATATTAAAGTTAGTTAAATAATTTTTGTTAACTAATTAATGTCGTAAAGAAGTTTCACTTCTTACCTGTGTACTCTGGTACACACACACATTTTTTTATTAGTGGTTTAGCGCGGTTGGCCCGGTCACCTTATCGCAGCGATGCACTGGTTCGATCACCGTTAGGAAACAATAATATGTAAGATTTTTGGGGTGTTTTAATGTTAGTTTGCTTCTGTGTTCGAAGACTACAATACTTTCAAAGTACGGAGAAAAAGAAAACCAAATGTCGGCACAGCAGAATTGTAGATTATTAAATCGTCTGTACTATTAGGGGACAGGGATCAGAATACAGTAACAATGGCCATAGTATAAATAATATGCAACAGAGATCCAACGATAAAGCAGCAGCGACAGCTCAGTGGGGAGACCAACAGACTGCAATGCAGAGGGTCTCGGGTTCGAACCCACGCCGCGCACCTCGCACTTTCGGAAGTTATATGACTTTTCGAAATTATGTGCGTATTGATTGACAATAATCGCCTGCTCCGTACCTCGGAGAGCACGTTAAGCCGTTGGTCCCGGCTGCCATGAACATCTATGGCAGTCGTTATTAGGAGAGTATCGACACAAAAGATCCCACTGGGTCGAAGTGTTGCCGGTCTGCACGGACTGGCCCCCACATAAGATAAGATGGGCAGTATAATCTTGTTAACCCTTTTAACTGTGCTAATATAGGTACTTATGTCAGGCGAGGGTTCACGTCGTTACTGCAATGATCAGATTTGAACCCACATCTTCTCCATCGCAAATCCAACGCCTTATCCATAAGACTACCGCCACGTATAATCATATAAATTCCATTTTAGAACACACTAAACGAAACAATTAATCATTAACATACTGTACGTTTGAAACAAACACATTTCAAATGCAAGCAATTCAGACATTTCACAATCGAAATCATTCGAATTCAAAATCGATTCTTGATTTCACAATCGTAATAACAGCATTCGAGTATCTGCGAGTAATTAATCATATAATTGATAAGCAAATTCGATACAATATATCTGTCGCGATAAATAACAAATTTACTGGCTCAGGTTTAACGGCCATTCATGCTGAGAACTCAGTAAATCAAGTGATTGAGTCTGTTTCACCGGTATGAACTAACTGTTGACAAGTTTATTTTTAGTCTTAGGCCTTTTGGCTTTGTCGGCCTCGATGGCGTAGTGTTTAGTGTAACCGACTGCCACGGCTGATGTCGCGGTTTCGATTCCCGCACAAATCAAACATCTGTGTGCATGAACATGAATGTTTATCTTGGTCTGGGTGTTTCTATGTATAATATGTATGTATTTACAAAAAAAAAGGTATAATATATGTATGTTTATCCATTGTCTAGTACCCATAGTACAAGCTCTGCTTAGTTTGGGCTAGATGGTGTTAGATGATGTTGGTGGTGATAGAATATTATGTGGTAGAATATTATGTTGCACACTTTATGAAAGGTCGTCAAGTGTAAGAAAAACACTACACAAATTCGTGTTGTGTTTTTCTTTTTACATTACTAGTATGTCCTGCACTACGAAAGCTTGCCACTGCCTGAGATTCCTGGTTCGATCCCTGAGTCGAGAATAGTGTTATTCGTTTTTAGACGGCAATATGACCTGTATTAAAACTGTCAAAATGTTAGTGTAACATACCCCTGCATCTTGTTCTACGTGGATGGGACGAAGTCAGGAAGATTAAAATTTTATTGAAATTAAACTACTATATTCGGATTTTATCGCGTTGTTTATTTGTCACTTTATTACATAATTCAGAAACTGTTTCACTACTATTACTATTAAACTTTACTAATTTTTAAGCTAATTAAATTATTGAAATTATTAAAACTATTTATATTTATGTTTACACTTTCCCCGACGTTTCGGTTGCTTTTCAGCAGCCATGGTCACGGGGAGACTAAGATGGTAGCTATCTCAATGTTCCAGTGTAGTTATTTCAAAGTAACCGAACATAATTTAATCATGGGTGTTTCAATTTACGCAGAATGAGCTCAAAGTATCATGAAGTCTAGCTGTGGTGTGCTTCTTCTTGGGTTTGACTATTTGAATTACTGGATTCCAAGCTGGTGGTACCGCGCCATTACTGCGCTATTGCAGGTTCCATTCCTGCACCAGACGCTAATTTAAATGTTCCAGAGATTTAAACTAAATCTAAACGATTTATCATTTCTTTTTATGACTACACAAGTAATACATATACTTAATGTATCTGCTTGACAAATATTAAGAAAACGGACGCAAAGACACCCAGACTTTACAACATTAGTTAACGTCGATATTGAGAGCAGCGATAGCTCAGTGGGGAGACCAACAGACTACAATGCAGAGGGTTTTGGGTTCGAACCCACGTCGCGCACCTCTGACTTACGGAAGTTATGTGACTTTTCGAAATTATGTGCGTATTGATTGACAATTATCGCCTGCCCCGTGCCTCGGAAAGCACGTTAAGCCGTTGGTCCCGGCTGCCATGAACATCTATGGCAGTCGTTGTTGGGAGAGTGTCGACACAAAACATCCCACTGGATTGAAGTGTCGCCGGTCTGCACTGACTGGCCCCCACATATGATAAGATAACGTCAATATTTGTCCCGTGTGGGTATCGAACCCGCCACAATAGACGTGTCGTAACGCCTTAAACCGACGCGCCATTGCCGCAATCCTTCCTATCAAAAACATTTACCTGCATCCCACCCAAAGATTACGTATCCTTCAGATGAACCAAATTTAGTTATTATCTCCCAAGATGTAACACATTATTCAAGCAAATAAAACATATACTCACGTCCCACAGCGGCCGGAACAAGATTATTTTCAAAAAGCATTCCGTTAACTGTAGTATGTATCCCACACATGGCAACAAGCAAGTGCGAACTCGCGATAGACTAATGCAAAGATTAGGTATTTCCGTTAGCAGCACTCCTGCGCATCTGGCGTTCTTAATCTGTGACTCATTTGGTTATTTCACGGTATAGTACGTTTGAGGTTTAGTGAAATGTTAAGATGCTGTTGTAACCTGTGAGTCTATTGTGAAGTCATAGGGTTTACTTGGAAATTAGGGATATGTATGTAAGCTGAAGTGGCAGTGGGCTGGCCATATCGCGCGAAGAACAGACAACCGCTGGGGTAAGCGTGTTCTTGAGTGGAGACCGCGACTCGGCAAACGTAGTGTGGGACGCCCTCCGACCAGGTGGGATGACGATTTGCGAAAGACTGCAGGCAGATGCTGGATGCGGCAAGCTGAAGACAGGGCGCTATGGCGCTATTTGGGGGAGAGCTGTGTCCAGCAGTGGACTATCATAGCCTGATGATGATGATGATGATGTATTTTTAACCCCCGACGCAAAAACGACGGGGTGTTATAACTGTTATAAGTTTGACGTGTCTCTGTGTGTGTGTCTGTCTGTGCCATCGTAGCACCCGAACGGATGATAACATAACATAACATAGATTTACGCCTGTTTCCCAGAGGGGTAGGCAGAGACTACGGATTTCCATTTGCTACGATCCTGACACACTTCTCTGGCTTCAGTCGCTTTCATCACATTCCTCATACACGCCTGTCGGTTAAGGAGCTCTTAACCTGGCCTTTGTCCAGAACGCCTCCGATCTGATCGAGAAACATTCGCCTAGGTTTTCCTCTTGCGACTGTTCTATTTACACTAGCCTTATAAACGGATGAACCGATTTTGATTTAGTTTTTTTTGTTTGAAAGGTGAATTAGTCGGGGGGAGTGTTCTTAGCTATGTTTGATGAAAATCGGTACAAGATGGCCGCCGCCACAAAATGGATTACATATTTTTTCACAACTCCCTCATTATTAATTAAGTTTTAGAAGTAGTGCAATCACTTGCTAAAATATATTTGTATCGCGACATAAAGTTAATATAATAATGTCACATCGATATAAGAATGGAGTTGGGTTGCCCGAGGTGTACGTAATTTTGTGAGTAATAAATTACTTAGGAATTTAGATGACTATAGTTTTAGACCCCGTGTAATAGGGGACAACGCTGTTGTCGGCCTTGATGGCGTAGTGGTTAGTGTAACCGACGCCTGAGGTCACGGGTTCGATTCCCACACAAGTCAAACATTTATGTGCATGAATATGGATGTTTGTCTTGGTCTGGGTGTTTCTATGTATAATATGTATGTATTTACAAAAATAAAAGTATATATGTATGTATGTTTATCTATTGTCTAGTACCTATAGTACAAGCTCTGCTTAGTTTGGGCTAGATGGTGTTGTGTGTATGTAATACATTATTATTATCATCGTCTACCGGTCACGGTTACAGAATGCGTGTTGCTGCTGAAAATATCAGAAAATATAAATTACACTGCCCGACCCGAGAATTGAACCCATGGTCACAGGCAAGTATATGCATATTCTTCAGACCAACAAGGCAGTATTATAACAATATTGGCAACAAAGTAGAGCCAGGCCAGGATGAATGCAAACTCAAATAAAATCCGAGACCTTTGTATAAAAATGACACAGCAAAACTAAAATGTTTGATTGCGTCTACTACCCAACAACTAAAATATACAGTAATAGATTTATATGACAAGAATGACGATACCAAAAGCTTGATTCAAGAGAAACCAATTACATTGTACGTACAAAAACATTCACAGACAGATTAAAGACAATATTAGATCCACCCAATCATAAATGAACATCGTCATACGTTTCAAATCTGAATCTGCTCACTTCATAAAAGGACAACCGCCTTCTTCAAGACACGACACAGGCTGACACAGAGAGACACTGTGTCCAATCTTCGAGACGCGATTGTGACTGTTGGTGCTGTGGAGACAACACGCTGAGTCATCTGACCTTGATGGAAACGAGACACAGACGACAGCCAGACGGTGGCACAAAACGTTCGGTTACTCATGTTCATCTGTTGCGAAGGGTTCCATAGGGCTGTGTGCTTCAAGTGTTTGAGATAAAACAAAGGTTTTTAGACTACCTACTCTTAAACGCTTCTTATAGTATTATTTTCTTGTTCCCGAAGTACTTAGTACTGAGTATACGTAAAAAAGATACGTTGAATATCGATGTAGCTAGATTATAATTCTTCTTTAAAATATTTCTTTTCTTACTGGTGCAGTCAAACTTATGTAAAGTGATTTGATTGGACTCAACTGTTAACAAGTGTTCGTGATGATCTGTATTTTCAGTCTTATTTTCGTGATGTCTGTCTAGACTGAATCATGTTCTTGAAATAGAAGCTGAATGTTAATTATGTCGGTCTAGAGACAGAACAGATTTATAACCAAAAATAAAGATCTTATTTTGTCTTTGGTACTACGGATTGTACGTCAGGATTTCGGGAGTACTACGCTAGATTTTTTTAAGCTACCGTCCATAGGCTACGGTTTTAAATGGTTACCATTAGGTGGGCCGTATGCTTCTTTGCCACTTTAACGGATACAAACGTCCAGATACGGAACATTAACATGGGGATGGAACTCATAACACTAGGCGCCGGCAGTGGCGGCCACCTACACCATAATACATAATAACACCACATAATATTATAACTAGCAAATATAATTAATGTTGATCAGCACAAGAAAATTGCATTGTCCTCAAAGATTATAATTAATTAATTAATGTTTGATGGATGCGCAGGATAATTAATCAATGCACGAAAAATTTACGAATGCTTTTTCTTGAATTTACCAGCTGGTATGTCGTTATCAGAGTTCTTCTATAAAAACAATTAAATGCATATAACTACAAGTCAATATTTTATCTAATTTGAGAATTATTTATTTAGTACTAACTGTTACCTGCGACTTTGTCCACGTAGATTTTAACTAAAAAGTGTTTGTCTCTGCGGAACCCTATTCTTTTTCTAAAATCAAAGTAGCCTATGTTACTCCTTATATCATCAGCTATCTGCCAGTGAAAGTCCCGTCAAAATCGGTTCAGCCGTTTCGGAGATTAGCCGGAACAAACAGACAGACAGTCAAAAATTTTAAAAATAGATGTTTCCGTACTTATACTTTCATATGCATTAGATAAAACGCTGTTATTTTGACATTACAAACAGACACTTCAATTTTATTTATTTGTATAGACAAATAACTTAATTTTAACCATCATATTCGCATATATTTTAAATCTGAATTTATCAAAGCTTGCTCAAATATCAACACGAATAAACAACACGCTCCTGCAAACATATTTAAACATCCTTCCCATCTCAAGTGGCTATCCTCGCCTCCGAACACAAGAGCTTTAGAACACATACCACAGATACAAAGTACCCTGAGGCAACTGCACTTCGAGCTCAAGACACAATGCTAAGAGCCAGTGACTCGCACTTGACCTAAACAAAATTCACACATGAAATATGCATCTGAATTGCGCCTTTTCTCTTTAGCCCATCGCCATGCAGTGCACCTGTTATTTACATGACAATTGCTTCGCAGAAGTGCTGCTGCTTCGAAGAGGCGAAGCTAACTCGTAAAACACTTGTTGCGAAGTGCTCGGTCCATAACGAGTGCTCATAGTGTCACCTTGCTTCTAAAGGTCGTATGAGAGGTGTGTTGTGCAGGTGATTGGCAGTAGGTCAATTTATTTCTATACAAACATTTTTTAGTTCGTTGTTGATTATTTAATCTAGTGATGAAACGAGCCAACTTAAATAAAGATTCTTATGAGGCCATTCAACTCGTATATTTTCTAGCATTTATGCTAATGTAAGGTGTAATATTAAATTATATACATATATACATATACTAGCTGTCCCGACAGACGTAGTCCAGTACACACGAAAAAAAGAAAAAAGAAACAGATAAACCATTCTCGAATCCACTTGAACACACAAAAAGTTTCATCAAAATCGGTCCAGCCGTTTAGGAGGAGTTCAGTGACATACACACGTACAGTAGAATTATATATATATAAAGATAAATGCATAGACTTACACCTGTTATTGGGTGAGGAGAGGTGAAGTAACAAATATTTAGTCAACTTTTATATACCTACGCATAATCAAGGGTGAGTCTAAAGCCTATTGGCCATAATTTCTGATACTTTTATTAATAATCTATTCGTTTTCTTTCTTAAGAGGAAACACTAAGGGCGAGAGAATTGAAAATTAGGTATTTGTAAAATCTATTGCTGTCGCGCAGTGCCATGTATAGTATCATGAGCGCGATAGAGACAATTGCAGCTTGGACCGAAAATACCTATTAAAAGTACACAAAATCATCGTTTCGTAGTCCCCTGATTCCTTCTCCAAAACTTGACGGATTTAACTACTATATTCATTAAAAATTAAAGAAAGGCTTTGGCCGTGTTCCTATGTTTTCCTTTTTTTATATGATCTAGTCAAATTAGTTTTCTGAATGTTTGAACACAGCGGAAAATCTGGCCAATTTTTGAGGTTTTTGAAGGTTCATGTCTCTTTTAATAATAAATTTATGAAAACAAGGAATACATAGGGACATGCCAATAGAGGCCATACTTTTTTTGGAAAAATATGATTGCTCTACTGGCATTATCCAGGGAAGAAACAGGGGACTGCGTTTGTATGGAAACACGGCCCTTGTGTTTCCTCTTAACACCTATAGAAACACAGGTCTCGTTTTAGGTTAAACTCCTGTATCGGATGGCAACTTAACAGACATTGAAACTACGGACGTTCTTTTGTATCCGTTGTTCTAAACTTAAATTAGATACAAATATTGGTCAATCACACAAATGTACATATATCATGTGCACGATTCTAAACCGCATCACTTTGTGCGGCCTTATGGTCACTTAAACCATTGCGCCTCTAGTCAATCATCAAAATTATGTATATATACATGCGTAAGTCTATGTATATCTATATATATCGTTTTACACCTACATAACATTTTCGTTATCGTAAGTATAGTTCCTTAAACAATTTTTTTGTTTTTGCCCTAAGTTATACTTCGGTTACTTCCTTGTCGAATGTCCCCCAACAGAAGCATAAAATTACAATACATCTTGGTAACCCGCTGTTTTAATATTAATTATTAAGCTATAAGCATTGTTATCTAAAGTCGTGTTTGTAATTTTAATTCATAATTATCTCACCTGTCAATATTTATAGATGAAATAAATTTGTTATCGAACTATTGATATTGTACATGATTGACTAAGAAAGCTTATAAGGCTAGTGTGAATGGAACAGTCGCAAGAGGAAAAGCTAGGCGAACGTTTCTCGATCAGATCGGAGGCGTTCTGGACAAAGGCCAGGTTAAGAGCTCCTTGAACCGACGGGCGTGTATGAGGAATGTGATGAAACTGAATGAAGCCAGAAAAGTGTGTCAGGATCGTAGCAAATGGTAACCCTTGGTCTCTGCCTACCCCTTTGGGAAACAGGCGTGAATCTATGTATGTATGTGTGATATTGTACATAATTAAAGGGCCAATATAACTTCACAAGGCGTAAGTGCGCGTTAAGGTTAGATTGCTTACATGCATATACTAACGCTTACATCCCAAAGGGTTAGGCAGAGTTCTATTACATCCAGATTTCACCAGCTATTGCCGTCTTCGTCTACGAATTGGTAATAGACCTCTAAACTTTATGAAAACAATAGTAATTTAATATAATAATAATAAACGCGCAAGTGATACCTCTGGTGTCGCAGGCGTCCATAGGCTACGGTGACCACTTACCATCAGGTGGGCCGTATACTTGTTTGCTAACTTAGTTGTATAAAAAAATAAAAATAAATCGTATATTCAAGTGTTGTATTACAAAACACGCGAAAATCCTCGCACATTCGAATTTACAAATTATTGTGGGGATCGAACCATATCATTCGTCCACTTTATCCAGAACGGTATCTGAACAATAAAATCTTCGGCATTATACTGTGTATACTAGCTTCCAGATAAAGTTCAGTGAATCATATCTCGATAGAGCATACCGTTAAATATCTATTTAACAGGTTCCCTGTCCGATTAATCACATATGATACATAACAATATATTTTCTATTGTGTCTATCACGGGACAGCGAATGGGTTAAGGATCAGTAGTAATACGAGTTAATAATATATTTTAGTATAAGATTCAGGTTACAAGGCTACGTAGGTAGAAAACAAATGGCCCCTGTGGTGTGACAATCTTGTATGACTAAGGCTCATATTGGCTTTCTTATTGAATTCTACACCTACAGGAATTCCATGTTTGTTTATGGGCTTGTAGTCAAAGGCCTTAAGGCTGGACTGTATGGTAACATAGTAAAATTTTGAAATAGCCGATTGTGTGGTGCCGGGTTTAGGGTTGCAAGGAGACGAAAATATCGATATTCATATCGAAGGCCTGAAAATATCGATGTTCGATAATATCGACAGTTTCAATGCGATATTATCGATAATTCAGAACTTTCAAGGTAGTAGTAGAAGTGGGTAAATAAGAAGAAATAATACATAAATACCTATAGGTACTTAATAAATATTACCAAATATTATTTTAAATATTTCGATATCGATATTTAATTTCTTGTCGATATGATAATACCGTATCGATGATGGTGAGATATCGATAAAAATATCGATATTTTTAGGGTCAATATTATCGAATATTCGATATATAGTTCGATATCGATATTTAATTTCTTGTCGATATGTTAATATCGTATCGATGATGGTTAGATATCGATAAAAATATCGATATTTTAGGGTCGATATAATCGAATATTCGATATATCGTTGCATCGCTAACTTCGGTTACTTAGCCGAGCAAAGAGATTCCGGATATTTCTTTTTAGAAATTTATGTTTTCTATGTAACAGCAGTCTAGAAATCTGTCTAGTTGATAGCTATAGGTTATTCTTATTACGTGGGACTTTAAGAATAGGTGTATACTGTATAGGCCAGTGGTTTAAGACTGCGCCGAGCGAAATGTGCCAAAACAGGCGGTCACAGTTAACTGAATAAAATCAACACTTTTTGTTTAATACAAATATAAAATATACATTTACCATAACAGTGAATGTGTTTTGTGTAGTTTGTGTAAAAAACTTAAAATAATTAATATTTTCGCCAACAAAATTACGTAAATTTGCACGAAAAATGTAAAAACGTAAGCTCGTGTTACGTGCTTTTAGATTATAACAATAGAAATCTATCCTATTTTACAGCTTAAACGAAACATAAAGTAGCAGTTTTAAGTGGTCAACTCGCCATTATGGCGAGTATTGTTCGTTGGAATCCCACACAAAACAACAATTTGTCCAATCCACATAATAATATAGTTGTTTCGAGTCTCTATGTGTCCATTGTTTGAATAAATTAGTTTGAATTTATGTACGAGGTTCGAGGGGGACTGTACAAGCACACTCCACCGCGATACAAAACTTCCAGAACAACAATTCCTCCTAAAGTAGGAACTGTCTTTGTCAGATAAAAAAGAAAATGCAAGCGATAATATGTGGGTATATTTGTAGAAGGACTGATGGCCGTTGGAGCAAGCGAGTCCTAGAGTGGAGACCGCGACTTGGGAAACGTAAGGTAGGACGCCCCGGCCAGGTGGACCTGAAAAAGGTAGCTTGGTCAGACTGGATGCGTAAGGCGGAAGACCGGATGTTGTGGCGTAAAATGGGAGAGGCCTATGTCCAGCAGTGGACTGCGGTGGGCTTATTGATTGATTGAATATGTGGGTATGATATACTTATGCATACCCTTCGAGGGATTCACGTCTGACATTATAAAACATTGTTCATAGTGCCCATTACGTTATGTTTGTAAAAACCCTCCTTCACTAAAGTAAAGTCTCCTCTTAAAATATTGATTCATTTCATTTTTCTATATAATATCTTAACTATCATAAAGCAATTTCACAGAACATATCGCTCCTACTATATTTTAACCTACTTCAAACACAAAGAATTCAACTAAGAGATCTAAAAATACCAGACATATTTTCTCATCACGGTTTTTTATCGACACTCAAATCTCAGCA
Source organism: Catocala sponsa (assembly GCA_963564715.1). NCBI lineage: Eukaryota > Metazoa > Arthropoda > Insecta > Lepidoptera > Erebidae > Catocala > Catocala sponsa. Next base: position 1,151,784 of record OY751347.1, read on the forward strand.
GTATATGGAAATAACTGTTGTGATTACATCAATTAATAAAAAAAATGTCTGCCCGACTGCAGATGTCCAACGACCTCAGTCAAGCAGACACACAAAAAACGCCAGACACATAAAAAGAAACTTTAGAGCTATTATTTAACTTGCATTACTCTAGTGCGGCAGTTTTTTGTATTGCAGTCTTTTGCGACTCAGCCGAAACATTAATTGGACATGCTGTGCAGTTTTGTTATTTTTCGTCGTGAGAATTTTGTATTGTTTATAGTAATGATGAATCTGATTGTCGGTCTGTACGTATTGTCCGTTGGGGTAATGTTTTAAGTAGTTGTCTCGCCGCTGCCACTGCGTCGAGTATTGTGGGTTCGATCCCCATTCAAGTCAAAAAATTGTGTGATCCACAATTCGTTGATTCGAGTTTGTATATCCTTTGTGTTCGTTGTTTAAATGTTTGTAAATTCCCCCGGAAAACAGGAATTAACCTCAGGACAAAATTGTTGATTCCCCAAACTGAAACGTGTGGGAAAATAGAGTATGTGCATCACATTTTAGTGGAGTGTTTTCTATATAAGTCTGAAAGACAGATACTTTTAACTGAGCTGAATTTAAATCAAAAGGATATTAGTATGTTTCATCATATATTAAGTTCTCCAACATCAGCGGCAGCAGGTAAACTCTTTGTGTTTGGCAGTCAATGTATTGCTTGAGGCTCTTTCTGTTTCATTAAAAAGCAGAAAGTAATTCAACTTAGATAATATATAAAGAACAAAATAGGACTTATATATTATGTACATTATTGTATAAATGTTACTAATTAAAATAAAAATAAAAAATCTCAAGGCAAGAGGATTTTCTTATTTTTGAATAAAACAAAATATTTTAGCGTACTGGTAACCAGAGACAATACATCTATTATCCTTTTTATTCTGTCATCTGTATTAGAGAACATAGCCTGAAGGCACTAACTGGATGATTTTAAAACGGTTTGTTTGTCTAATCGAACCCAGGATCATGCATAGCTTCGCATATACCTACTCCTGATACGCCACCGAGGCAACATATAGTAATCCAGATTAATCTAAAAAAATATCTAGAAAATATTAAACCACAAAAATATGTATTTCTTATTACTTGTTTATAGCAGTCGATAAATTTTGCATAACTGGCGTTTTACGACGAAAACGAATTATCGACGAGTAATTAAACTTAAATCTATTAAATCAGTAATTATTAATATCGGCTAATCATTAACAAAACATATATATTATGATAATAGCAGCAATTAAAATGAAATACCGGTGAGTTGACTAGAGATCAAACAAATATTGATAAACTATGACAAAAATGTCTCGGCCTCGATGGCGCAGTGGTTAGTGTAACCGACTGCCACGCCTGAGGTCGCGGGTTTGATTCCCGCACAAGTCATACATTTGTGTCCATGAACATGGATGTTTGCCTTGGTCTGCGTGTTTCTATGTATAATATGTATGTATTTACAAAAAAAAGTATATATATATGTTTATTCATTGTCTAGTACCTACCCATAATACAAGCTCTGCTTAGTTTGGGCTAGATGGTGTTGTGTATATGTGGTGGAATATTATTATTAATTGTATTCTTTAATCCTTTCCTGTCATCGTGATACACACAATTGAAAATCTATTGTTATGTTCATATGTGATACATCGGATAGGGAAGCAAACAAGATTCTTGCAATTACCATTATATAATAAATTGTTATATTATTTAGTTTTGAGTAGATAAAAATTTAGACTTAATTTATTCGCGTTTAAGTATTTTAATCTGTAACCAAGCAGTAAAACTTTTACATTATTTCGTTTCACTATGACATCGAGAGAGAGAAAGAGAGAGAACAAATCATTCGTCTCACCTAGGCGCATGACACACAGAAAAGACGTAACACGAGGACGCGCCGCGTCTCGTCCGCGCCCTGTCTTGTCTGTTTGTTTTGTGTCGCGACGCTTCTATACATTTAGTATGAAAATTTATTGAAGCGGCGCTGCGTCTGCGACGCTTCCCCGTTTTACATCTTTTCTGTGTGTCTTTTCGCCCTAAAGAGACACTAAGTATATAACATAAAATATTACTGTAACTTCTAATAAGTATTTCCTTGGTTTAAAACATATTATATCTTAAAAGCTCATGTCTAAACCATACTAAGCCAAATACTATACACCCTTTAGATAAGTGTCAAACTATGAACATATGGTATACGACGCAATTGTTATATCCAGTTGAAAAATTGTCAAGCGAAATCGCAAGCAATAGCTAGTCTTTCAGTATAAAGGAAGTGTATAATGGAATAAGTGTTTACCTGAAGTTTTTGTACCCACTTTAATATTAGATATTTAAATGGATGTTTTTTGAATAGGTACGTTACTCCCCGCTCCCCGTGACCATGGCTGCTGAAAAGCAACCGAAACGTCGGGGAAAGTATAAACATAAATATAAATAGTATAATAGGTTAGTAATAGTATAAATAGTTTTAATAGTTTCAATAATTTAATTAGCTTAAAAATTTGTAAAGTTTAATAGTAATAGTAGTGTAACAGTTTCTAAATTTTGTAATAAAGTGTCAAATAAACAACGCGGTAAAATCCGTATATAGTAGTTTAATTTCAATGAATAACATTCACGTAAACACAAGACAATATTAGGTAGGTACGTTATGTAAATAATCCATCGGAGATGTATCAAGATGAGATGGAGAACAGTAGACTTTCAAGAAATCTTCGAGATTCACTAAAAAGACTCATTGCCTCTTTTTATTTTTAAAGACAACTTCGCAGTGTTGCCGTGAACTTTACAAACATTCAAACAACGGACACAAAGAGCACCCAGGCTCGGAACAACCATTAGTGGAGCACAGCTTGTGTCGCGTGTGGGCTCTGAACCCGCAGCACGCGGCGTATTGGCATTGGCGACACGACCACTCACCACACTTTATAACTAATTTATACATATAATAAAATCGTAGGAAAGTCAAAACTGTACATTGAATATTTTTTTAAAAGAATACTTGGGGCGTGATCTACAATCGATATCGAAGCCAAAAATATAGTTATTAGAATTTTTGTCTGTTTGTCTGTATGTATGTCTGGGCTAAACTCAAAAAGTACTGCATGGATTTACTTCAAATTTTGCATGAATATTACTAACAGGTCGGGTCAACATATAGGCTACATATTATCACGCTATCACCTACGGGGGAGGATCTGTGAATCTTTATTTTTCTTACGCATTCTGTAACAGCGTGTAATCTAACGACGCATATTTAAATGTTGTTTTTGAGTAAGCCATGCTATTATCTAGCTTTACACTATAAAAACTACGCCATTTAAGTAACTTGGGCGGAGAAATATAGTTGGGTTCCGCGGCGACAAACACTTTTTAGTTAAAATCTACGCGGACGAAGTCGCAGGTAACAGCTAGTATAACTTATACTAATTAAAATTTATATTATTATATTAATTTAAGTATATAACTTATAATATAACTAACTTTAGACAAAGGTTTTTTCGGGGCATTATAGCACAAGCTACTCACGTTTGATGCAATAGTCCGAGAGTTATATGTACCTTCTATATTTATTTATACTAGCGGTCGCCTAGTGGTCCAAATTCGACTAAACCTCCTAAGCTTGCTAGTTTGTTTTCTTTTTTTCTTTATTACATATAAATAAGGTACTATTTATTGTAATAACGAAAATTTCTTACCTATAGGTAACCATAGTTACAAAGAATTGTACGACGTCAGACGAACAATGCCGAAATACTACGAACGCGATTCGACTGCGTGTGTCACATGCATAGATGTGTGCGTGTAGTGTTTTTCATTAATTTAATGTATTTCTTATGCATATTTTATAAAAATATTAGGATTAGCTCCTCCTTCTCCATATAAACTTTAACTGTGCCAAATTTCATAGGTACACCTCCGTCCACGCAATTTTCGGAAAAAGGGTTACAAAGTATTTGCTTCACGTATTAATATATAGATATACTCTTAGCTAGGTACTCTCCAAGATTTGGTTATGATATCAACCCTATATTAAACTATCCCACATCTGAGCACGGGTCTCATCTCTGTATGAGAAGAGTTAGGCCATAGTCCACCACGCTGCCTTTGTGCGGGTTGGCAGACTTTATATATCTTCGAGAACATTATGGAAAACTCTCAGACGTGCAGGATTTTCTCACGATGTTTCCCTTCACTGTTAAAGCGAGTGATAATTAACTATTTAATAAAACTTTGAATACTGAGAGATTTGGGATCCAATTCGAGACTTTTGCGTGACAGTCCAGCGGTCTTCCACTGAATGATCGCTGCTTGTAAGACTTGGTTACTTAATAAAAAATCACACAATACAACCTACAAGCGGAAATCGAAGCAGGAAACGTCAAATAATAGAAAAATAGTGTTAATAAAGGCTAATGTAATTTTAATGCATCAACTTCAATTTGATACGTTGATACTACGTTATTAAATCCATTAGAGCTCATCATGACACTTACAATGGTGCCCACGACTGGCACATCAAGAAGTATTAGGTTAAATTACTTTGGTATAACAATGCATTGCTTCGGCAATAACGATATGGGTGTAAAAACCCAGGATTCAACCTCTTTGTCTTCATGTGACCTTGTGACCCCTATATCTCGGGAGTCTTTTAACCCTCACAGCCCATATTCAAACTCGACCGAGGTATGACTCCAAGGTGTCTGTACACCAAGTTAAAATTAATATACCTCTTCGAATAAGACTCAGAGGTTAATAAAAGTAATAAAAAGAAATGAACCCTATATCTCAGGGGTCTTTTGACTCACAGTGCACATATACAAACTCGACTGAGTTATAATCCCAAGGTGCCTGCACACCAAGTTACAAGTCAATCGGTCCAGTGGTTCCGGAGCTATGCCTGTCACTAACAGACAGACACACACACCCACAAAATGTTTTCACTAACCTCTTCGAAGAAGACTCAGAGGTTAATAACGCGTCACTTTATACTGGCGTACCTCAGTAGTACAGGCGATTAGACTGTTGTCCATGTGGTAGCAGGTTTGAATATCGGGTTGGGTAAAGTGTCTGCACGGATGGCGTAGTGGTTTAAGTGGTCGCCTCGCCACTGCCAAGGCGCCAAGTGTTGTGGGTTCGAATCCCACACGGACAAAAAATTTGTTTTTTATTTTTTTATTTATTTGTTTACTCATTTAGTTGTTCCGAGTATGGGTGTTCTGTGTCTGTTGTTTGAATGTTTGTTAAGTCCCTCGCGACACTCGAATTATTCCTACTGCGTACGTTGTATTAAAAAAAAAACCGGCCAAGTACGAGTCGGACTCGCGCACAGTATCCGAATCTGAATCCCTGTTTCGGAAACCTGATCAGGAAACCATATGTTTGCGGCTTTAACCGGGAATCGAATAACCTCTCTACAGCAAAAGTGCGAACCAACAGTACTCAACTACACCACAGTAATTACAAAAGGCTTGACCTAAATAATTTCGTCGCAAACAGTACACCACCACTTCCAACAATGAGTAATAAACCTGTCATACACCAAAAAAGCCAAGCATTGAGTTAAAATGATTTACAGAACAAAGTTTACCTTTTGTCGAAGTATAAATAACTTCGGCGCCTATTTTAGCTGTTCTCCTGCCTACTCCCTGCCCCGTCGGTTCAAGGGCAGACGGTTCAGGACTAATATTTGTTTAGTGGCTGGTAACTGGAGTGTATGACGTGTATAGAATGGAACGATGTTTGTTTTCGTGTAGAAATGGATCGGGATAATAGGTTGGTTCAAAGAGGTGTTGTGGACTGGGATTTATAGGTATCTGAAAATACTATCGTTTGTCTATTGTCTATATGATATTCCAAATATAGTTCTAATCTAGTCTAATGTGAACTGTAATGCAATTTATGTTTACACTAGATTTTCCTGCGGTTTCATCCGCGTTTATCGTTACTGCGTGGGTCGTAGCGTGATGTTCTATAGCCTATAGCCTATATATAAATAGGCTATCCAACACTAAAAGAATTTTTCAAATCGAACCAGTAGTGCCTGAGATTAGCGCGTTCAAACAAACAAACAAACAAACTATTCAGCTCTATAATATTAGTATAGATTGATTCTCTTTTAAAAAAATCCTACTTGATCATAATTCATTTATTCGTTCTAAATTCAAAACATATGTAATGAAATGACTTCATAAATTCAAAATGCATATAAAAATAAATTCGACTGCAATTCCCAGTAGGTACACCGAATTCCGAGGTTAACTATGCTGTAACAATTTCGATGTTGTGGTTGTAAGCCGAACCACCCGGTAACATGATACCAACATGTTTATTAGGAAAACAACCGCCATTCCTAGTAAAATTGTTAGGCGGAACGAAAGTTACAAGCGATTTACTGTGACTAGTTAAATTAGAGAAACAGTGTTAGTTGGAAATTTGCAATAAATACTTCTTTGTCGGACTCTTGAAGAAGGTTTATGGCTGTATTTGTTAATGTCCAAACACATTATGTTTGATGTCCTTTAGATTAAGAACTAGTATTGATTTTAATTAATATTTTTAATACCTACCTATATTTTAAAGAAATCTAGCGCGATTTGTAATAACAGCGCGCCGAATATTGTAGGTTCAATTCAACAATATTTAAATGATTGTAGGTATATACAATACCTATATATTTATAAAAAAATAAAATAATGTATCTTTTGGTAATTGTATTGACGTACATATGTTCAAGCTAAAGTTGATGTTTATTTACAAAACACAAAAACAATTTACAAAACAATTTGCAAAAATAAATCGTAAAGTATACTGAATTGAAACCATAACCAAAACGACAAATCATTATCAGATAAAATGCAATACAAGTAGTCAAACCATAGATGCATGTCACGTACACTACAAAAAAAAAGATATTCGCCGACTAAAACTAATTTACATTAACGGTTAGTCGGTACAGACTACCGACTAACTTGTAAAACAGTTTTTGTGCAACTTGACACGATGCGCTTTTTTTTTTCAAATAAATAAACAGCAAAAAGGGACAGCAATAAATCTGCAGCTCGGAACGAGAATTTAAAAAACTGTGGAGTCGAATGACACTAACATTTTAAAAATAAAGTTTTGTTCATAACAATGTGTTCGAGTCATAATTCAATCGGTAGCAGATTGAAATATGTTACTGGCTGATATATTGGGATGATATATCAACCAGTTCGGCTACCGACTTTTGAAAAAATGCCCGTAACCTAATTTGAATATAGAACGTTATTTTCAGAACCGGGTTAAAGAAAACCCTTCTTACTGATAAAAGTTGAAAATTATTGTCACTGCATATATGCATAGAGCATTATAAAAATTGTTACTTTATTTTAATATAGAACGACATCTTTAGAATTAGATTATAAAACGCTGTTTTTATAAAACATTATAAATTATGAACTGGCTGTAATAGCACATTATAGGAAAAAAAACTTAATTTAAATATAGAACGTTATTTCAGAAACAGATTATATAACACTGTTTTAGGTACTAATGAACGTTATGAATAATTATTAACTGGCTGTAATATCATATTGTAATAAGAGTTACTTCATTTGAATATAGAACTGTATTTTTAAAACAAGAAGCTTCTACTCATTTATATAATACTAACTTTTGCGTGCGGCTCCGCCCGCGTGGTACCTACATCAATAAAAAGTAGCATATGTCCTTCTCCAGGTTTTAAAGTATATACATCTGTACCCAATTTCATCTAAATCGGTTGAGTGGTTTAGCCATGAAAAGGTAACAGACAGACAGAGTTTTACTTTTGAATGTAGATATAATATGGGATTAAATATAATGACCACCAGAAATAGTAATTGCACAGCAAAATATGCTTACTAAAATATATCATAACGAGCACCTATACGCCTCAAATCACTGCATTCCATCTCGGAAGAGTTAGGTTATGTTAGGTTACACACCCAAAAATAGGAGCCGTTGACTTATTTTGATCTCTTTAAACATATTTGCTGTGCAATTTAATGATCATTTACTATTTTTGACTGTTATATTTTACTATATCTGGTGATAAGTTAAACATAAGCCGTATAATATTAGTAAGGAAGTAAGGACTAAATCGAGTATAAACTAATCATAGGTTGTATTGCAAGCACTATAAGCACATACGTCATACTCATAACACAGCCTTCATTATATATTACCGTTAAGCAGCTTCAAATAATATGATCTTCCCGAGCAATGTACTTACAAGCTTACCCGACCTTTAACCCAGGGTTAGCTGTAGGTGGCGAAAGCTCCGTACATTTAGTACATACGATTATATTATCTAACGCATATTTATCTATCATCTCATACTAGACAACTACAACGTAATAAATCTTGTCTATCTGTTTCTCCTATCTAATCTCTTTAATATATGCTCACAATTATTAATTTTATTTACTGTTTGATATTTGCATTTGTTTTTCTCTGGTTGTTAGTTTAACTGCAGTTTAAGCTAGTTTCTAAGAGTAGCTTAATTAAAATTGACTTCATCAGTTGATATCGCGTATTAAATAGCATATTTCAAACGAGATGGGTTTAAAAACCCTGGATTCAATCTCTTCGTCTTAAATGTACATCATGTGACCTTGTATAGGGGTCCTATATCTCGGGGGTCTTTTGAGGACCCATATTCAAACTCGACCGAGGTATGACCCCAAAGTATCTACACACTAAGTTACAAGTCAATCGGTCCAGTGGTTCCGGAGTTATGCCTGTCACTAACAGACAGACACACAGACCCACATAGTGTTTCCATTAACCTCTGAAGAAGACTCAGAGGTTAATAACACTGTTATATTAGGCCACTTAATTGCATATTATATTTTATGGGATACGTGCATAGCCTCACGTTTACATCCACGAAGGGTTAAGCAGAGATGAAGTTACCCACACTTCGTCAACTATGGTCTTAAGTTCTATTAAAAAGGAAACGAGCTGTCTAGCCAAATACCGGGCCCAGTTCCAAATGAATTCTCTTTAGGAAATCCCTTAAATACAGTAATTCGAGTTGAAAATCTCAAAACTAAATCGAAACTCAGCACACTCATTAAATTTTGTAACATCTCTGTAAACCTGTGCTTAGCAAATAAAATATTATGATTATGATAACGATTATTGAAAAAAAAAAACTGGCGTCTAAACACGGCCAAATATTTACCTAATGCAAATACTGGAAATTGATTGCAAGAAGAAAACAAACATTAGCGATGTATCAAACACGAACTATTGATGGCATCAATCCAAATACAATCACAAACATTGCATCCTTACCTAATGAAGTTTCCCTTGCGAAACGTACTAAATTAAACATTAAACTTTCGCCAATGCTACTGCATGCCCTCGAAGCCCTGCCATGTGTTCGTGAGAAAATTTTTAATGATAAACACAACGATCTTTGAAGACCCGCTGCGCTAGCAGAATTCGCTAGGCAAGTTGCTTTAAGTTACAGTGCAAATGTTGAGATGACGGGTGATTTATGGATTGCACTTGATAATGAAGATAAAGAATTAAAGCTTTAACGATGTTGTTTTATAATAATTTATAACATTAAAATCTGCTTACATTTTTTTGTAAGTGACATCGAAGATAATATTTTCTGGTACTAATAAAATAATAAAATTGAAGGGTTGCCAAGAATAGCCAAGTGCATAAAGTATTTCATTTGCGGTCGTAAAGCCCGTGGTTTTGAATCCCATTCATAGTACCGAAGTATTACTCTCATACAAGTATATACAATTCACTCCTCATACAAGATTATTAGCTTGGCTGGAGGGGTTAACAAGAATACTAGTCAATTGTAATCCTAATAGAAAGGCATACAAATGTATATCACCGTATTTCGGCGTTCTGGACAAAAGCCAGGTTAAGAGCTCCTTGAACCGACGGGCGTGCGGAATATCATGAAAGTGAATGAAGCCAGAGAAGTGTCAGGATCGTAGCAAATGGAAATCCGTAGTCTCTGCCTACCCCTCTGAGAAACAGGCGTGAATCTATGTATGTATGTATCACCGTATTTACGTATCACCCAACATTCTCCTAATATGATTTTAGATCCCACGTATTTAGACTACAACTAACCTATTGCCGTCTATCCGACACAGTTAAAGCCTTGGGAATTCCACAAAAATGCCTTGAGAAAAATCTAAGAACACTCCGGCCGATACGAAGATATCCAACAGTGTAGCTTTATAAAAACTTAAATGGCAATTTGTTATTATTGCATACACCTTCGAGTTACAGACATATTTTATGTAGGTATGTATGAATTATCGGATATTCGAGAAAGTACTTTAAAACAAAGTAAAATTATAGCTGATGTATGCAACCATAACTTAACATATATGAATATGTGATTGTAAAATATGAGTAGATAAGTGCAAGAGACGCGTAAAACTACAGAAACGCATACAAATTTATATTCACTATATAAATCCTAAAGTCTAGGCCTTAACTGATAATGATCAACAATAAAACGATCATACCGTGCATTCATTAGCAAAACTAATCCGCATTAATAACACGAAAAACATATCAAAAGAAACTGAATTAATACAAAACCATAGAAGCACCTACAAATACTTCGGAAATAAGATAATAAAGACATTGAAAAAGCTTCAAACATTAATATACAGATATCTAAGAAGAACCTTAACGATATACTAATTTCAATAGATACCGCAACGATAAGCAATTTGTTATCAAAGATAACGTAGATACTAGAATTATCAATATAGCATTAGATATATCAGACCATTCTCTGATAATGTTAGTCTTTGATGCCGCGTCCGATTGAATAAGCCGGCCTATATATATTATCAGATTTATGGTCTTAAGATTGGATCGACTATTAATTTTGTTATCTTGCTCCGAGGTGGAGGAAACAACTGAACTTTCTAAACAGGCCGTGTGTTCATGCGTGTGACTTGGAGTCTTTGTGCAATTACAAATTGATTTACTATATCAAAGATGTACTAACTGAAATCGGTAACTACTTAGTGCCAAATTTAAAAATACTCGCCTGCGAATTGTTATTGATTTCTACGCCGAAAAAGTAAGATCATGAGATTGTACGTGTCCGATTTGACTGCAATCATAATATAAATATTGCAAAGTGTTGTTTTAAATTTATTTATTAGAATCAATAATTAAAATTTATATTTTATTTTATTTGGAGAGCTTAAAGTTAATTACAAATTTCCAATAACAAGCATTTTGCCAATTAATGTTTTTATAAGACTATAATTAATTGACCGCTCAGGAATCAAGAAGGAGCTATAATTTGAAATGTCATAATATTATATTATAATTTATAAGTTACGACTTATTTTTATATCGTAAGCAAAGCGTCGGCTTTATTAAGTATTTAAGTGAATCTAATATTATACTCTTGTTAGATAGTCCTATTCGAAGCGATTAGACATCAGCTAAAGATAGAAATCATAACTGCATGTGTCATGCTAACACAGTGACACAAAGAATCAAAACTAACTTAATCAGCAATTAGTCAGAACACAGTAATTGGGATCAAGTTCACTAACTTGAAACTAATGAAATTAAAAAAGCTAAGCTAATAAATCCAGACGCAGACGAATAAGAAGACAAATGGCCTGGTACATAACTCCCCACCGAAACTTTAGCAAAAGGAAAAGCAAATAACACACATCTGGGCACCTGTACCAAAATACGCGAATATATGGAGGAATATTATTCCTAGAATAGCAACAGACTGTAAAATGAATATGGAGACACCATGTGCATTCAAAAACTTGTACCAACAAACTTGCACTGCAGCTGCAAATGTTTTTTCCATTGCAATTTGAACCTTACAATTTCAGAAATAAAGTATTTTGATCGCAATTTCAGATATCCAAAAATGCAAATGCTGGTTATGGCATAATTTGTCATTCTCAGTGGACAGCGTTGACGTGACGTTTCGCCCTTTGCTAATGTTCTTTTTGAGAGGTGAAGCTCCATTGCAGGTCTTTAGTTGGAAAAAGTCAGGCCAGTTTTGAATTCTTTGAAGTTTAAAATTACAACTCTTTCTGCACATTATTAAAATGTTTAGCATAAACATGTGTAAATTAAAAGATAATTATGTGATGCCAATATAAATATGCCATACAACATTTTAAATTGTCTACAAATTGTTAGTGTGAAGAAGAGTATTAGGTACCATTTCCTTAAGAAACAAAAAGGACAGCCATAATTGCCTAGGCAAACAGAGCAGTTTCTGCGATCACAAATAGACGCAAAGCTCAATGAACTGAAGCACATATCATAGCGTAGCACAACAAATATTTACAGTGCGCGGGCGCAACGTGCGCGAATACATCAATGACAAACATTCAGTAACGGACATGGATGAAAATTAACTAGAAGAGCGATAAACTATTTCGACACTAATAACGAACATAGAACTTTTATTATTTCTAGAAACGCATAAGGCTTCTTTGTGCTGTAAGGGAACTGAAAGAAACATCAATAATTAAATAGATTTGACTGCACAGATGGCAGTGGTTTATGCGGCGATTTTACTGATTTGTTCCCTGAACGAAACGAACATTTTTTATGCCAAGTATGCATTATATGGTTCTCCTAATGGTGATTGGTTATTGGTCTTGGTATTTGTGGTACCAGAGTTATTAGTGCCGCAAACCGCAAACATAACTTGAAAATAGCATAAAATCTCTCTAGGAAATGAATTTTCTTTTTTATATGCAACTGTTTTTAGTATGGGGCAGGATATATATTTGAAAATAATATCAATTAATAACAATTATTAATTTATGCAAAAACATTTGGCTGCCTGCATAGAAAAATGCAATAAGACACTTTTAGAATCACATCATTATGATTATATTTCATAAAAAATCTTATTCCTCCAAGTTTTATCAATTCAAACGAGGAGATACGTGCTCAATTTAAATATAAATACGACATAAATATCGCTAATATTAATATCGGAGGCGATAGAACTGAAATAGACGACACGATACGGATCAAGCAAGGCGCGACGTCAAATACACAAGATTTATTAAGTGCTGCTGGGGCACCGGTATTTAATGAAGGAATATCAAAAATATCAGACGTGCTGACATGGGAATAAGAAATAAATGTGGATGAAGAATTATGGGAAGGTTGGAGACAACCTATGCAGTTTTAGTCTCGAAATAGAAAACAAAATATTCTGTAGCTACTTATGATTCCATTTCATCGAAAGCATTAAAATAATATTTGCCTTGTTCGTTACAAAATTTTATCTATAGGTAACTCAACAATGTTCTAGAATTTTCTTTGTCATGAACTTTGCATATTATAAGCTGAGCGTTTAAGTAACTTCCGATTTCATATTCCCGAGTATGACTCACGTATCAAACATGGCTGTACTTATTAAATTTTATACAACAATGTGCAACAAACCTATCACATGTCCCGGTGAGCACGTAAAGCTTTCTCTATGCTTAATCTTAGCAAATGTAGGGTTTCAATAGCATAAACTTTATTTTTCGTGTGTTTATTTATTTTTCTGTGTTCTTCTATTGCTCTATATATTAATACGTGAAGCGACAACTTTGGATCCCTTTTTACGAAAATTGGGCGGACGGAGGAGTATGAAATTTCGCACACTTATAGTTTATACAGAGAAGAAGTGACGAAGCTAATATTTTTTTTAAATTATGCGTAAAAATACATTAAATTATTTAAAAAACACTACACGCACACAACCATGCATTTGACACACGCAGTCGAAGCGCGTAACTATGGTTACATATATCAATATATGACATATATATCAGCAATATCTTACAGGCAAACTTTGGTCAAATTTCGAGCACTAGGCGATCGCTAGTATTATATTAATACGTGAAGCAAAAACTTTGTACCCCTTCTTAAGAAAATTGTGCGGACGGAGGAGTATGAAATTTGGCACAGTTAAAGTTTATATGGAGAAAGAGGGGGCGAATTATAATATTTATATAAAATATGAATTATAAATACATTAAATTAATGAAAAAACACAACCATGCATTTGACACACGCAATCGAAGCTCGTAACTATGGTTACATATTATACCAATATATATCTAATAAGCAATATCTTACAGGCATACTTTAGTCGAATTTCGAACACTAAGCGACCGCTAGTACAAATAAAAAGCTTATTTGTTACATTGCAATTTATCATAATGCGAATTCATAAAACCAGACATCAGCGGCACCTAATTGGCCACTCCACGTTATGTTGAATTATAAACCCATAATTGAACTACTTACTGAATGCACATGCTCCTATTGACAGCTCAAAGAGCAGGTGCAATGAAAAGACTATTATTGATAACCTTTATAACATTGAATAGGAAATACCAGCTGTTACTTTTCACAAGATTGATGAAGCAGTTTATATGATAATTACAGTACTCAAGTCTCATTAGAATTTAATAAGCAATATGTTTTTCAATGTACCGCAAAATGTATTACGAAATAATGAGCTGAGAAAATTAATGGAAGAAACTATACATTAAGGAAGCCAAATGAAAAATTAAATAACAGATAGTCAAACCGTGACAAATAGCTCAATAAATTCAAATAGGATAAAATGAGCGGCCTATAATTTGCACATCCAATTATAATCTTTATTACATACATCAAAGGGGCTACGTTTCTGTAAATAGCCAATTAATTTAGTCTCATTTGGAGAGAAAATAACTGTAATTTATGAGGTTAGAGTTACAAGCGAGATTATGTGCGGTTCTGACAAATTTCCCGGAGACGGCCAACGATTCACTTATTTGGTACGAGTATATCAAGCTGAATAATTGGCGTTATTTACTGACTTGCAGTTACCTGCACAGCGGGTAAAGTCTACATCATTAATCACAATTCCTTATAACGAGGTAAATCAAACAGGTAAAACATATTTTGTTTCGCATACTTCCGTTGGTCTGTCAATTATATCAGAATGTTTATTACAAATCTAGAAATGCATCGATAATGCTAAATATATTAGAAATGTATTTATTTACTACTGCAATTTGCGCAGTCGTAGTCAATATATTGTCCATGAGGTTTCGAGTCCCAAGTCGAAACATCATGCACAATCATGCAGTGCATCGTTAAACATGACACTCGATCAGAAACTAAATACGATGATGCAAAATAGTTATTCTTAGAGCGTAAAGCATACAAACAAATTTAAAACTTAAGACCTGTTTAGTAATTCAGTGTGGGACTAAACAAGAAGCAAGGTTGAACTAATCAACAACATCAGTTAGACTAGATTGTAAGAAACAGAGATTGAGTCAGCCGTACAAAACGCGAATACAGACGTTCCTGGAAAATGATTTTTCACATACAATCCATAGATTGTTTATTACAAAATATGTTCCAGAAGTCTATTTCCTTGCCGTTGTAAAAGATTTTATAGCGAACCATCTAAATGGAACATGGTGAAAAACTATTTATTTTCATTTGACCCATAAAATTTTTACGACACTTTAAGCATCCTCTCCATTTCGGAACTACATTTCATGAGTGTCTTAGTTTAAGGTTTATTTGTCTTTGGGCTTAGTTAAGACTTTTAGTACATGTCAAATCTATTATCTCTCATTTAATTGCCTGTTTCTTGGAACGATCAACTGCGGTAGAGAAATTGGCTGTGAATGAAATGAGTTGTAAAATTTAGACGTTTACGTTTTAAATCTATTTATTGATATAAAAATTGCTATAGTAAATGATGTCTTGAATTATACATGAAGTAATACCACCAATAGTCTAGTGGGATGTCAGGCAGAGGTCTTGAGTTCGATCCAAGGCACCTTTGACTTTTCGAAGTTATGTACGCGTATTCAATATTTAATTATTGCTCGGTTTAACGGTGAAGGAAAACATCCTGAGGAAACCAGAGCAGTAGAGCCTCGCTGATTTCAGCATGAATGGGCCAGCTGGACCGGGGAAGGACTACCCTCTCACAGAATATCGACGTGAAATAGCAGTATTCCTACTGCTGTGTTTCGTTCGGTGAGTAGGAGTACCGGAGGCCCAATTACCTTCTTTCCCCCTACCCGCTCCTTTTCCTTCCCACATCCTTTCCTAAAGGGTCGGCAATGCGTAAATGATGCCTCTGGTGTTGCATGCGTCCATAGGCTACGGTGACCAATTACCATCAGGTGGGCCGGCCGTATGCTTGTCTGCCACCTTAGTAGTAGAAAAAAAAAGTGTATGTCTGAGAATTCTCCATGATGTTCTCGAAGATATGCGATATCTACCAACCCGCACTGGGCCAGCGTGATGGACTATAGTAGGCCATAATCAAACACGCTGACACAGCAGTGTGGTGTGGTGGCATTATGAAAAGGGTAAGGTCCCTTTTCACCCGTGCCCAGCAATGTAAGAGCTTATACAGGGCTGATATTATGATACATGAAGTAATAAACTGAAATGTTTTCTACGATCTGGGAGAATTAAATACATTTAATGATACAGAGCAATCATTGATGTCAATGCAGACGACGTTAATACAATTGCACTGATTGATGTCATAATGTATTGTGTAGCCGACTAGAATATATAATTCTATAATATATCGACGATACAAATTTAAAATAATCTACAAAAGGATTTTTCTTTTTCTTATAATCATGTTTAATAAAAACTACTACATTCAAACAACAGACATAAAGAAAACCTACCCAGACTTGGAAAAGCCATTTTTGGATAATACAAATTTTGATTTCGTGTAGGATTCGAACTCACAGCCTTTGGTTTAGTAGCAGAAACAAAGCAACGATTTAAACCACCACACCATTCGTGCAGTGCCTATCTTTGTACGTGACCATTTACTATAAGCGATAGACATAATTCCATTATTATAAATCGCAGTAAACCCAAAAATAAAGCCATCCTGCTGCCAAGATGAATAAATAAAATTAATACGAATCGTGGCAAAGTGGAGGTATATATATGAAGAGAGCTTTCTTGGTTGTCATAATAACATTAGCAGAATACTAAATGTTGTATCATGATGTGCCCAAGGTTGGGTAAGGACGTCACGAGCGAAACGATCACGATTTTCCCAACGCAATAGAAATGCTTAGAACGTGCGTATAATATTATAAGCAAGGGATTGTAAAAACCATCGGAATTAAAATTAAGATAACTAAATTCATATTCACAGAAAGGAAAAGGGATATTTTAGATAAAAAATTGTTTTGTAATGTTTTTGATAAATGTAAAAAACAAGTTAAAATACATGCATAGGTATATCAAATATATAAGCAATAGCTCAGTGGGAAGACCAACAGATTGCAATGCAGAGGGTCTCGGGTTCGAACCCACGGCGCGCACCTCTGACTTTCGGAAGTTATATGACTTATGTGCGTATTGATTGACAATTATCGCCTGCTCCGTGCCTCGGTGAGCACGTTAAGCCGTCGGTCTTGGTTGCCATGAACATCTATGGCAGTCGTTATTGGTAAGTCAGTGCCCTCTAATATCAGGATATTAGAGGGCACTGACTTCCTTGACTTCTCCCTAAGGCTAGACCAGTGTCAGGACACTGGTCTAGCCTTAGGGTATCGTTAGCCTTCGGGTTTCGGAGGTCAGATGGCAGTCGCTCCGTGTAAAAATTGATATCTAGCCAAATCCGGTTAGACTAGAAAGCCGACCCCAAGACTTGGGAATAATAAAGGCTAAGAAGAAAAAGGAGAGGTATATCAAAAAAATTATTATTGTCTGCCAACCCATACCAGCGTGGTAGACTATACTTCTCACGCTGAAAAGAAGCTCTTTCTCTGCAACGAGACAGCTTATACCGAGGCCTGATATTATTATTTAAAAATTAAAAATATTTTATTTATGTTCGTATTAGATTTTTTTGGTAAAGCGTTTTTAAGATTTCATGTAAATTAGGACAATCATAGTGCAGTATATTGATTTAATAATGTTATTGATTTAACAAACAATACACAGTCAAGACTTTTCTAATACAATCTGAGCGACGACATCTTATTATTGTGCTATATAAGAATGCTTGTCACGCGTCATTTCCTATGAACCCTGCGTAGGTCCCAGAGGATGCGCCGGCGTTACCCGCGCTCGACCGCCAGGCCCGTGTGTCGTGTAGTTCCACACTGGCTGTAGCAAAAGGCGCCGACATCCGTCGCATGCGCACACATTTGTATTCAACGCGAAATCTTAGATAGGCGATGGTAACGTTTACTATGGATCATAAGCTTTTTGAAAGACAACTTGATATTAATTTTAGAGCTTATATGTTTATACGCGATAAATATAAAATTAATACACCTCTATAAGCACAAGAAATGACCAGTTGTAATTATTAACTAAGATAATAATAATAAAACTTTCACTCACTTACGGGGTTAGGCATAAGGTTATATTTAACTATCAAGCGTGCCAATATGCTAAGAAAGTCAAATCGTGACAGAATACAAATAGGACCATAAAACGGTAAGTTGTAAATATTTAAGATTTGATAGTGGAATCATTTAAACTAGAATAATCGTTTATCTATAAAGGTTATGATCTTATTAAAGCAGTTAAGCTGTTTTGGCTTTTATTAACAATAAATTTCATATATCGTATTATAATTTACGATATATTATATCGTCGGAAATAACAGGTAATACGAATAATATAAATAATATCGTGGCAGTTAATAGAATATTCTGATTCAGGGACTCCAATAGTAAGGAAATATTGAAGTTGGTATAAAAACACCCTATATTATAACGTTACTTGTAAGTCTATTTTATGCGTGTAGTTAAATAATGTCTTACTTTTTCTCAACATTATCATAATTATGATTACAATAAAATAAGTCGATATTATCTATATGGACTTTTCCTTTAACGTATTTTAGTTGCAACTTACAAAAACATCAAACGCAAATTCAAGCCAAAATATTATCTGCTACGCTCTCAAACTAATATTAGTTTAATCATTTTATCTAATATCAATATGTGGGGATCTATTTATCAATTGCACGAAATAGAAAGTGTTTGTTTAGGTCTAACATGCTTAAAAAATATTCGCAGAAAGTCATCATTGTACACAATATTATTTGATCTATGATAAAGTAGATGTTTATTCTCTCCCCTGTAGGTAAAGATACCTGTGTATTTTTTGTCATTTTTACGTCTTATGGCAAAATAATCCTGACGCCAGTGATAACTAAAAGGTCGTCTATGCCAATACATCTTCTGAACTTAGTTGAACATTACTCAATATGTTTAGGACCTTTTCCACCATAGAAAGAAGCAAACGGTAAGCATATTTTTGCATCCACGGTCAAAAATATATATATATAAATCAATCAGCACGTTGCAGTCCACTGCTGAACATAGGCCTTCAATTTTACGCCACAACATACGACCGTTGGCCTGCTTCTTTCCTTTCTTAAAATATGTATGCTTGACTAGTTTAAATCAGCTTATCTTCAAAATGTTGTTTATAATACATACATGACACATAAAACTGAATAGAATTTTAATGCTTTGAAAAAATAATTTACCATGAAAGCCATCATAAATATCTAAGATTTATGTCTTAATCCATAACATCCTTTCAACCCTAAAGTCACCACAAATTAAATAAATTGTCATCCCTGAATCAAATCTATGTGCCAGGACAACATAACTGCACAGGACGTTAGGTTAAATAGATCATAACGACCAACGTAAGAAGACCTCCCACCACCGCTCGCTCTGCCCAACAATGCACAGAATCAGAGATGTAAAAAGAAAGCAAAGATGTCTCAATTGGCTGGTCATTTAAGTAATTAGGCATCCGGTGCTTTAATGAGAACCAAATGAGAGGGTTGGGAGGGAACAATCGATTTGTAACCGTAAAATAATAACGCTTTCCGCTGTTGTATTAAATTTTAATTGTAATATTGTGAATCTATACATACCTATGTGTATTTAGTAATAAATGTGTAACTGGTCAATGTCTATACAAAGAAGATATTTTAAAAAATGGGAGCAGTTTTTGTAAAAGTTATAGATGCCAAAATAATTATTTTAAGAATATTTGTCGGTCCGTCTGTATGTTTGTACTTGCAAAATCTACTGCACGTACATAAAATTTGGTGCGTGTATCAGATTGATACACCCTTAGAAATCGATTATTAAGAAAGAAAAATATAGTTATGTATTGTATGTATTGTACTTCCAAACACCAAGCTTATGAAATCGCGGGCAAAACCTAGTTGAGCTTTAAGGAACAAGTGTATTTAAGTATATATTAATGAGTCAAGTTAACATACTAATGAAATAAACGTAACTGAAAGAGTATTTAGCTCAAGTACAATAAAGCTCGACCCGCTCCCAAAAGTTGAATGGATTTTGATTTTCTATTTAAATCGCGTTGGCGCAGCACTAACGATTGTTAGTTTCCGAACGAGCCCTACGTATTGAGTTTGACAATATAATTCTGAACATGGCGCCTAAAACCCACAATGAATAATAAACAGACAAAAGAAATCATTTCCGACTGCCAAAACTAATACGATAGGCCCTACAATTGATTTTGGCTAACATTTTGTATTCCCAGTACGTAACAATTAGAATTTTAAATTCTCAGTATCCCATCCCAGATTTTCGTTAATATACGGATGAATTTTGAATACGGAATTCAAATTCGAAGCTTTTAAATTTAAGAAGCCAATATACATTCAAAAAGCGTACTTTAAGCCCATTGTTGGGTTTTCGATATAGTTGACATTTGATACAAGTAAATAATGATTTGCTTCCTACGATTATTTAGCAAATCACAGCTTAACAGAACTTAGAAATACATTCCTGAGTAACGTATTAATAAAAAAATAAAGGAAGTAACTACATCCTCCTTTGGACATTTATTTATTACGATGAATTTTTTATTAGAATCACCAACGTTTTTTATTGAAATGCCCAACTGCCAACAAGCGAAAGGTTGATACTTAGACCTAAAACTTAAGTAAGTTCAAGCATATTCTGCTGTGGATCTAGTACCATTTCTAGAAATTAAGAATCTTAATACATCATCTAGATGCTGTATTAAGACTCTTAATTATTTGTTGAATTTTGTTAATTTTCTGTTTTAATATATAAAATAACTCACCTAAAACAATGTCCCTGGCTGTAACGACGCATGTCGTTGCCAAGAGCAGAGACAACGTGACAGCGATTGGCATTTCGCGCCAAAACGCAATGGCGTCGAGCTTCATGTTTCACCGACGATCTCAACTTCTCTTATTTGGATCCATTAGTTTCTGAAACAAAGGCATACGGCATATTAATTTACGGTAATTTTAAACTGAAATAAATTTATACTATAAGGATGAATTTGCAAATAAGTTCTGTATTTTAAATTATGAGCTTTTTCGGAAATGGTGTCACCTATAGGAGTAGTACGAAGAAAAACATATGCAATAGGTACTTTCTTCATACCTTGAAATTAAACTACTACATACGGTTTTTGTTGCGTTGTTTATTTTAAATACCTTTTATTACACTATTTTGAACTATCACACTACTATAACTAATTGTATTTTACTACAATTTAAGCTATTTAAATTAAACCTATTTATATTTAAGTTTACACTTTTCCCCGACGTTTCGGTTGCTTTACAGCAGCCAAAATTCACGGAGAGAGTAAAATGGTAATTGTCTCAATGTTCTGAAGTGTACCTAGTTATTTTAAAGTACCCGCACATAATTTAGTTTCTTCGTACCTCTAGTTTCCCAGTTGTCTACTTTATAATCAACCAGTTACATGTGTTTTATGGGTAATGGATGCACAGTGGTAGCCTCGCTGTCTAACATACCATCACGTATCGCAGGTGCAAGTTGTCTTTAATTAGTAGTTTCATTGACTGCTAGCTGTTACCTGCGACTTCGTCCGCGTAGATTTTAACTAAAAAGTGTTTGTTTTCGCGGAACCCTATTTTTTATCTGAAATCAAAGTAGCCTAAGTTACTCCTTACAACATCAGCTATCTGCCAGTGTAAGTCCCGTCAAAATCCGTTCAGCCGTTTCGGAGATTAGCCGGAACAAACAGACAGACAGACAGACAAAAATTTTAAAAATAGATGTTTACGTATAGGTACCTTATATACTTTCATATGCATTAGATAAAAAGCTGTTATTTTGACATTACAAACAGACACTTCAATTTTATTGATTTGTATAGATACGGATGGCGTAGTGGTTTAAGCTTTGCCCCTGCAACTGCGCCAAGTGTTGTTGGTTCGATCCCCATACGGGATTTGGATCATATAAATAGTTTTTCCAAGCCTGGGTGTTTTTTGTGTCCGTCGTTTCAAAAAACGTTCAGTTCTTCTCCCTAGCCTCTATTATTCCCAAGTCACTTGGGGTCGGCTTTCTAGTCTAACCGGATTTGACTGGATATCAGTTTTTAGACAGAGCGAGTGCCATCTGACTTCCGCAACCCGAAGGCTAACAATACCCTAAGGCTAGAACCAGTGTCAGGATATTAGAGGGCACTGACTTCCCAATAACGACTGCCAAAGATGTTCATGGCAGCCAGGACTGACGGCTTAACGTGCTCTCCGAGGCACGGAGCAGGCGATAATTGTCAAACAATACGCACATAATTTCAATAAGTCATATAACTTCCGAATGTCAGAGGTGCGCGACGTGGGTTCGAACCCGAGACCCTCTGCATTGCACTCTGTTGGTCTCCCCACCTAGCTATCGCTGCTATATCAAAGCAAAGTTACTAGAACTAACTACCAAAGCTTCTAACAAATTTAAACGTCAAAATAACCTACAAATAATGTTTCCAAATAACGTAGGTGTTCAACGAGAATGAACTACTCGATATATTATAATTATTAGTACGAAACGATTAAATTTAAAAATAGAAGGTGAATGTTTTGGTACGGCGCTGCAGTGTAAGATAATGTACTCGCGACTTGCGCGTGCGCACCACGATAAACTGTTGATATGCTGTTTGTTTTACATCCTAACGAGGGTAGAGATTGAATCTAACATGTTTTTGGAAATACAAATTGACTGCGTGATTAGCTAAGTGAGTGCAAACATTAAGAGATAACTTATGACTTGTTGAATTATCTATCGTTCATATCTATACTAATATTATAAAGCTGAAGAGTTTGTTTGTTTGTTTGAACGCGCTAATCTCAGGAACTACTGGTTCGATTTGAAAAATTCTTTTAGTATTGGTTAGCCTATTTATCGAGGAAGGCTATAGGCTAAACATTACGCTACGACCCACGGGGGCGGCGCAGTAACGATAAACACGGGTGAAACCGCGGGAACATCTATTCACTACATATTATAAATATTATAAAATATTATAAATGTGAAAGTTTGTGAGGATGGATGTTTGTTAAAGCCGTTCAGTAGTTTTTGCGTGAACGATCACGCAAAAACTACTGAACGGATTTTGATGAAACTTTACAGTATTATTGTTTACTAGCTGACCCGCGCAACTTCGTCTGCTTCACATAAGAGAATTTTCCTAGTTTTTGCAATATTTTTCATTTATGCTCCGCTCCTATTGGTCGTAGCGTGATGTTATATAGCATATAGCCTTCCTCTATAAATGGGCTATCCAACACTGAAATATTTTTCTAATTTTTACCCGTAGTTCCTTAGATTACCGCGTTCAACCAAACAAACAAAATGTGAGTGAAGTCGGCGCGTGAGCGCCCCCGCCTTTTTATAAATGCAGCGGATGGCCGTTTCGCGCGTTAAACAACAATCAACCGTATAGCCGTACCCATACTGGCGCGGCGAGATTTGGAAGCTTTATTTCATCTATATCTTGTGTGTTTATAAACCGATTCCTATTTTGTTTTTATAATATAAATATTAAAGTGTACTTTTTGAATATGGGAGTTTGATAAAGATATATCTATGTGAAATACAATATATTTATGTATTTTAATACACTTTGAAGAAATGACTAAGGATTAAACACGTTATTGTGGCTAATTTATAAAAGATAGATATATACTATTAAGGACTTTTTTGTAGATCTTTTGAAGACCATCATCTTTGTAATACATACTTTTGGTGTATGATCAACGTATGCGAGGATAAGAGCTCGAAAGCGCATTTTCGTCCGACTTGCTTCAAATTTATCGTCACTGCTCAGCTCCTATGTGTCTTAGCGTTATGTTATATAGCCTATAACCTGCCCAGGAGTATGGACTACAATCGTACCAAGTTTGGTTAAAATCCCTTTAGTAGTTTTTGACCCATGCGTGCACATACAGACAGACAGACAGACAGACAAAAAATTTACTGATTGCATTTTTGTCATCAGTATCGATCACCATTCATCCTCCAATATTCATTTTGAATATATATTCAATGTACAGAATTGACCTCTCTACAGTTTTATTATAAGTATAGATACATCAGAATAACATATCTTTATATATATAAATCTTCTGTGCGTGTATTTGTAATTAAATTCCTCCTAAACGGCTGGACCGATTTTGATGAATTTTTGTGTGTGTTCAAGTGGATTCGAGAATTTGGTTTTTCTTTTTTTTATTTTCCTTTCGTGTGTACAGGACAACGTCTGTCGGGACAGCTAGTAGTCTACTAAAAATCTATCTTAACATAAATCTACATTAACGCGACCGAAACTGCGGCCAAAAACCAGTGTAATCATGGTAATGCATGGTCTATTTTTATATATAAAATATATATATAAAATAGACCATGCATTAATCCTATCCTAATCCTAACTAATATTATAAAAGCTAAAATAAGTTTGTTTGTTTGTTTGTTACCTTTTTACGCCTAAACCACTGAACCGATCATCCTGAAATTTTTCATATACGTTGTCAGGTGTACAGAAACAGACATAGGCTATATATTCATCCCAAAAAAAAAATCCTTTCCTGAGGAAAACAAAAATAACGTTCTTATGATAATAAATAGCGCTACGTTTCTTTCGAATCATGATTGAATTATATTACTATACAAGCAGAGTACAACCCAAATTGATTGTCAAATTCTAAATTAACGCGAGCGAAGCCGCGGGCAAAATCTAGTTTATAATATATGTAAGACATTATTATTTAAATATTTAACAAAACAGCTGTGTTTATGTAAATTAAATAAACAACAACTGTGCAAGAAGGATTGTCATATCTTGTTTTTATTAGTTTTCTTTACAAAGGTAACTTAGATCTAATCTTGCGCCTCAGGATTTTAGGCTTGCACAGATTTGGCCTGTATGAAAGATTTTGACTCAATAGTCGTATGCAAATATCTAATGAAATGACGATGAATAAGCCCAAAATAATTGTCGTTTCCAACTAGGAAGACATAATTTTAAGACAATAAGCAAGCAAATTATTAATGTTCGAACAACCGTTCCTCACAAATTTAAATTTAGAACAAGTTCAGATTTCGCCATATTTGTCAGTAACAAACATATTGTCTGGAACATCTGTAGCCTAAATATAGCCTTTTTAACATTCATAGGCTATAAACTACGATGTGCGTATGCGCACATTGGTTGCGCAGCACTAACCTCTGAAATACAGGGTGCGTGGTGGTAGTAAATGTCAAATTTAATGCAGTTTTAGGACCGAGACGTTTTAGTACTATGAAAATGTATAACGTTTATGTAAGTTAAGATATATGGCAATTAAGTGGAAAATTATTGTTTGAATGATAGGGAGCTTCGCTTCAACACCCACTCTTGGTACTGAAATAAACAAACTTTTTTATACTACTAAGGTGGCAAACAAGCATACAGCCCATCTGATGGTAAGTGGTCACCGTAGCCTACGGACGCCTACGACACCAGAAGCATCACTTGCGCGTTGCCGACCTTTTAGGAAAGGAAGTGGGAAGGAGAAGGAGCGGGATGGGGGACAGGGGGTAATTGGGCCTCCGGCACTCTCACTCACCGAACGAAACACAACAGTAGGAATACTGGTATTTCACGTCGATATTCTGTGAGAGGGTAGTCCTTCCCCGGTCGAACCAGCCCATTAATTCACATTTGTTGCGATCACGAATTAAATGATTGTGCATATTGTTAAAATGCTATATGATTATGGTATCGAATTGTGTTAGCTTAGTGTCCAACTAAAACTCTAAGCCACGTTTTATTTAATTCTTTTCAATAGTTCTGAAAACATGACGCATGGTATTTATTCACGTTCTAATTTTAGACCCAAGCATTTTCCATGTGTACCTGTGACATCGCGGGCAGAATCTAGTTACATATAAAACATTCCTTTTCTATCTTTTTATTTGTGTATTTATTTCTATTTTATCTAAATGTTTTTGTATTGTTTGATTTGTCTTTGTACTGGTAATTGTAAACTTTAGATATAAAAATTATGATTGCTGTGTTTACCTGTAAGAGATTCTTACGCTAGTAAATGAGTTTTATGAATGTGTCATAATCTTGTAACAGTGTAGTCAATTGTTGGTCAATTTTACGAATAAATAAAGGTTTAAAAACAGCATTTTCGCGATTCATTGCAACTGATTCAGATTTATCGCAGTAAAACAAAACCAAGATAATGATTACACGTTTAATGTCTCGTGTTCACTTCATGGGTAATTAATTTACATCAAATACTTATGAGTCACATATAAGTATATCACGAAAGGAGGTTACATTGAACAAATTAAGATGGTAAGTTATTGGTTTGTTGTCAATGACTCTCGGACGAGGGCGGTCAAGAATATCTGGATCGTTTCCCACATTATTTTGTTCAGTTTTAAGGATTCGAGGAAATAATTTAATCTTTATAATATACCTATATATTATTATTTTAAACGATAGCTCAATAGATAAGGTATTGGATTTGCGTTCCTCAAGTTTTGGGTTCTAATCGCAGAGCAGCATATCGATATATTTTTTTTATACTACTAAGATAGCAAAGAAGCATACAGCCCACCTGATTGTAAGTGGTCACCGTAGCCTATGGACGCCTGCAACACCAAAGGCAACACTTGCTCGTTGCCAACCCTTTAGGAAAGGAAGTGGGAAGGTGAAAGAGCGGGAAGGGGGAAAGAGGGTGAATGGGCCTCCGGTACTCTCACTCACCGAACGAAACACAACAGTAGGAATACTGCTATTTCACGTCGATATTCTGTGAGAGGGTAGTCTTTCCCCGATCTAGCCCGAGCGAGGCTCTACTACCTATAAAATATGAATGCAGTCTTAACACTAGCATAATACATTAGCTGAAGGTGTTAAAGTACAAATAACTTGTAATCATTAAAAAGAGCTTTATAAGGAACTTAATATCAATACTATTTGTAAACTTTATACCTATAACTGTTATAATATTAAAATAACAAATCTAAACCATGCTCGAATCTACTTGTACACACACAAAACATTTCATCAAAGTCGGTCCAGCCGTTTAGGAGGAGTTTAATTACAAACACACGCAAAGAAGATTTATATATATAAAGATTCCCGAAGTTTTCATGGCAATGGAAATTAATGCAGGCTGGGCCACAGCGAAGCATAGTCAGGTTTATCTAGGATATAATATTTCTAAAGTTATAAAAACTAATAACATATTATAATAAAAGTAAATCAATCTTCTATGTAGAGACTTCAATTCAATCATTCTTTTCAACTGAACATTCAGTACGGAACCATACCAAAACGGAATACATGAACAAACATTTTTATACTTATAATTATAACTTTCGTCCAGTACAGAGGTCGTTGGCACGGTATAAATATAAACATTAAAACAAACACACATATAAAATAACTCCGGTTTGATTCACGGCCCATGCTTTAATGAAAGGGGTAAACTTTTTATTTCGTATTAAAACATACATACGAGTATATAAATACATTTTGATATTAAATTACCTTTAATTCCAGGGGAGTAAATTGTTTCATGGCGTTGAAACTGAAATCAACGAGATACTAAAGAAAATATATACTGCATTGATGACATAGCGGTATCCGACTGCTGTGCTCATGCACAGATCTCATGGTCTTGGGTTTAAATCCCGGTCTAAGCATTATTGGGTCTTATGATAAGATTTTTAGTAGCATTGAATAAAACATTATGTTTCAACTATAAATCGTAAAGATATGTTTTCTTGCTTTT
Organism: Catocala sponsa; assembly: GCA_963564715.1. Taxonomy (NCBI): domain Eukaryota; kingdom Metazoa; phylum Arthropoda; class Insecta; order Lepidoptera; family Erebidae; genus Catocala; species Catocala sponsa. The sequence continues at coordinate 1,179,976 of OY751347.1, forward strand.
ACGACAAACACTTACAATTTATAAATTACAATCGGGTAGGCAGATGAGAAATGCATTTTCATTTCGCATTTCATACCTCCATTTTTATATCCAATCTCGGCACTGCTACTGAAAAATTCTTAACAGAAAATCCCAATAGCAGTTTGCTACTCAGGAATCGAATCCAGCACCTCACAATTATGACTGTAAGATAATCCACGATGCCAACGTAGAGTCAATTTTACTATAAGTAATATTTTTTATACTTGTTTTTATATAACGATCGGATAGCACGTGCTTCGACGCCATATATCATAGCAACGAGGGGTGATTCGATATTTAAATATGGATACATTAGCTTAATATTAGTTCACTTTTTATTGTCCACCCTCGTTCTGAAACGGTTTTCAACAAACCTCTTTGAGTGATTTATTTCTTTAGAAGGGTTGGAATTAACTACGTAATTGTTTTTGACTATTAATAACTTAGAGATATTTTTAGTTTGTGGTTTTGAAACTCTTAAGTTTTAGGTAAGTTTAGGTTAGATTCCATGTAATAAGGGTCGAGTTTATTGTCATATACCACAATTCCAGATCACGTGCTAATACTGATAATTCCTCAGCAAAAATCTCCTAACGCTGTGCCCGCACCAAGAATCGAAGATTTGTTCCGCATTCGCCCATACATTACGTCCCATATTCCAAAATATTCCTCATTCCCTCTTTTTTAATAAAATTATTCCTTTTTCGTCCTACTTCGTCCTACATTTTTGTGCATATGGTTAGCAAAACCGAAACATGGTTAAAATTATATAAAATCTTATTGTTGTCGGGCTCGTCATGTCATGCAATCATAAGCCCTAAGTTTTGTCGCGAGAACAACGAGGTAGTGTAAAATATTTTTCGCAAGACGGTACAACAAAAATTCTATACAGAAAAAACTGGGGCAGAAAAGAAACATAATTTAGGACGAAAAAGGAATTACATTAAGAAATTAATATTTATTTTAATTTCGGGGCATATGAGGAACAATTTTTGGGGTGAATGAGGATTTTTATTCGGGACGAAACATGAGAATCGAACTAAAGACGTCTTGCACAGCTGTCGCATTTATTAACACTGTATACCGCTCTAGATGCTGAATAATATGTATATTAACAAATATAAAATTAAAAGCTACGTTAACAAAGTTCGATATTAAAAAAATATACAACAATAACCCAATAAATAAGGCATTTAACTGACGACCTAAAATTCTAATCATCAACAAATTTGTAAAGTCGTTGTTAAACCAACACAATTATCGCCACAAATTAAATAAATTAAAACCAAAGATAACAACAATAGTAAATACAGAAGTTTATTGACTTGGGAGGAAAAAACGACTAAACCTGTGTGTGTCTGTGTGTGCGTGTGTGTTTATAAAACAAATAATTACATAACATAGCGCCAGATGTCGCGAGCGGCGCGTTTTTCTTATTCGTGTTAGTATACACGGTTTTATGGATTTCTATAGGATGTTTCATACAACAACTATTTAGAAAATATCTCTACGGTAGCGCACCTGTTGTAATTGCAACGGCTGCATGTGCTCTCAGTTTCGATTGTCGAGTCAGCCAGTGTTATTTTCACTAAAAACTCTATTGAATATTAGTGAAAATTTTATTTCTAAAAAACACCAAAATCATAAAGATCCATTTAAAAAAAGAGTACTGAGAAGGCGTTTAATACTGTACCCGGTAGATGACATAAGGTCCCCGCCTAAGCGCCTAAGCCCACGAAAGTTAGGTATAGGCTACGTTTGTAGGTTCCACAGAGAGACCCCTTTCTCAGTGATTTGACACACTATCACTCTAAAAGAAAAGCCAGGGATTAGCGTGTATAAACAATCTTTAATTTTATAATGTTAGTAGGTATAGTTTTTATTTTATATCGTAAATAAGTTCTCCAAAGCACACTGCAGGCATTTTAGTACATTAATTTAATTATAATAAAATAATATATCTCCTATACGGAGCGCTTTAATAAAGCTAGCTAGCCTTTCGAGCTTTTATAGAGAAAACCACTGAATAAATCTATGTCAAAATCAATACAAAAACAAAAAGCTTTATTAACCCTTCCACTAAACACAAACAAAGCGCGCGTTCCCATTAAACGGAATCACCCGCGGCGCATTAACAGTGTAATGAACAAACAGCTAATCACACAATTAGACCGCAAACTGCTTGACAGCGCCGCAAACGGCCGCAAACCGCAAACGCGATAATTGACAGAATAAACAATTGTGGGCCGCATGCACATTAAAATATTGGCATGTGATTGCAATACTTATGATTTCCTGTTTTCTGTTGTGGTGATTTGCATTAGAAATGTGATAAATAAATTAACGCTTTTATAAGTATATAGAAATGTGTGCGAGATCCATTTATGGTAAGTTGTCAGGTAAGTATCACAAAAAGCCATACTAATATCATAAATTGGAAAGCTAGTGTGTCTGTTTATTACGCTTTCACAACTAAAGTACTTCTTCTTCTCCCTAGCCTTTATTATTCCCAAGTCACTTGGGGTCGGCTTTCTAGTATAACCGGATTTGACTGGATATCAATTTTTACACGGAGCGATTGCCATCTGACCTCTGCAACCCGAAGGCTAACGATACCCTAAAGCTAGACCAGAGTCAGGATATTAGAGGGCACTGACTTCCCAATAACGACTGCCATAGATGTTCACGGCAGCCGGGACCGAGGGCGACGGCTTAATGTGCTCTGCGAGTACTAAACCATTTTATTGAAATTTGGCAAGGAGATAGATTTTATCCTGATATGTATTGCTGTGGGGTGGGGTTCATTTGGGCGAAGCCATATAAACTAGAAAATAATTATTGTTTCGATATGTCTCACATTAATAGTACCTATCATTACTTGATTAATATTTAAGACACATACAGTTTTGTATTTTATTAATTAGCTATTTAGCTATAATAATTATATTCATGTAATTTTATTTTGCTATGCAACGCTTCTAAATCCTTACTAATATTATAAATTCGAAAGTAACTGTCTGTCTATCTGTTACCTAACGGCTAAACCACTCAACCGATTTAGATGAAATTTGTCGCGCGCAAAAGCTAGTATATTATATATCTTACTAGCTTTTGCGCGCGGCTCCGCCCGCGTGGTACCTACGTCAATAAATAGTAGCCTGTGTCCTTTCCCAGGTTTTAAACTATATCTGTATCAAATGTTATCTAAATCGGTTAAGTGGTTTAGCCGTGAAAAGGTAACAGACAAACAGACAGACAGATAGACAGACAGAGTTACTTTCGAATTTATAATATTATAGTAAGGATAATGTTATAACGAAGGTATTAAACAAAGAGAGTGTAAAAAACAATGCTAATTTCAAAAGAAGTGATACCCAAAAAATATAATATAGCTCAATAAGAACCCGAATAAAATAGAATACATTAAAATATACAAAATCTAACCAAACACAGCGAAGCAATACCAAACGCAGAACAAATCAGTTGGCCACCAAACAAACCGATCGCGTAGCAACCGTTACACTAAAATCGCAATTAACAAACTCATTGTTAATTCTAATTCGTATTTTAAAACATCCTGTGTGTTGCGCACGTGCGCATAAACTTCCTGCGCACCTAGCGGCGCGGCGCGCGCGCACGCGGCGACACAAAGCGCTGGGAACAACGATCGCACTTGACGGTTTCATTATAGTTGTTCAAATATTAATTAATGTGTGAGCTTTATTTGCCAAGTCGTTTTGTTGACGAAGTGTTTATTGATAATTTATGTTAATTGTCGGAAGTAAATAGACAAACGACAGAAAGATATCAAGATGAAATGATGCATTAAACGCTAGTATTTTCCTGCGGCTTCGCTGACTCGGGAACATCGGCCTCGATGGCAAAGTGGTTAGTATAACCGACTGCCACGCCTGAGGTCGCGGGTTCGATTCCCGCACAAGTCAAACATTTGTGTGCATTAACATGGATGTTTGTCTTGATCTGGGTGTTTCTATGTATAATATGTATGTATTTGCAAACAAAAAGTATATATGTATGTTTATCCATTGTCTAATACTCATAGTACAAGCTCTGCTTAGTTTGGGCTAGATGGTGTTGTGTGTATGTGATAGAATATTATATTAGGTTATTTTCTGGATGAAAGGTACCCTATGTCGTACGTTTTTTGTAACCATGACAACGTATATGCGAAATTGGATTATGATCGGTCGAGTAGTTAAGGCGTGAAAGCGTAACAAACAAACTCACATTGGCATTTATAATATTAGTCAAGACAAACAACCAATATAAACAGTTAGATCAGCGTTAACTATGGTTTAGCCGTGAAAGGGACAACAAATGCATACTACATTTTGTTTTAACGTACCTGTAGTATGACTGCTCGCATGTTTTTATACACCATTGAAAACACATTCGCAAACTCATGAAAAGTTTAGATAAGGTATTAAACTCTTCAATCGAAAGGCCGCAGGTTCAAATTTAAATACAAGCATTATTTAAATTTGGACATCAACGACCTTTGCTTAGTTAGTTTATTTATTTGGTTAAATTTTTTTTAGTAGGAGTACATGGTCTTGTCCTGCCCGATAAACGCCAATAGGTTCGCCATGGCTGTAATAAGTCTATTTCTTCAGGGATATGTATGTGAGTCTATGTATGTACGTAAGAACTCCTCCATCATATAATCTCCTGAACGCCCTCCTCGAGTTACTTAAGCAGACATGATAAGTCAAGCACTCAAAAACTACCATTCCAAGTTAAAAGTGCGTCGTAAAGCTGGGTGTGTTTAATACCCAGGGTGCATTAACCATGGGGCACGGGGCTTGGGGTGCGTCAGCTATATATAGCCTGCCAGGTAACGAACCCAGTGTATGGGTGAATATGATGTTATGGATAACAGTTTGAGTTATATTTTCTTGAGTCAGCTAACGGAAATTTTCTGTAGAGACATAGAATAATGATTAAATAGTGAATTATTTTGAAGTGTGTCCAATAGGACAATGAATAATTTGAATCCAGGTTATCACAATGAAAGATTCTTTTTTTAGAAAGATAATAGTCATTCTGGTTACAAATTACTAGTTGTCCAGCTAAGTTAAAAGGCTTGTGGTAGGAGTGGGTTCACCGTTCAACCATAAGCGAAAAATGCAATGGCTGACCCCAGGTCAAACGCCGCAACACCTAAAGCAAAGCTTACCAATAAAAATGTAATGGTAAATGCTTGGTAGTCTCTTCATGGTGTTATTCACTACAGCTTCCTCAGGTCTGGTCAAGCAATAACAGCAGATGTTTACTGTGCCGAACTTTGAACAATGATGGCGAAACTGGCAGTGAAACAGCCCGAGACTCGTGAATCGATCTTCACCATTATTGCTCTATGATAACGCAAGACCTCACACTGCACGAAAAACCATTGTAACTCTACAGGAGCTGCAGTTAGAAACCATACGGCATCCTCCGTACTCGCCAGACCTTGCTCCAACGGACTACTATTTTTTTCGTGATATGGACAATTTTCCACGTGATAAAAAATGTTCTTCCCAGGGGGCAGTACTAAAAAATCTTTCACGCAGTTTGTCGAATCTAGATCCCGATAGAGTTCTATCGTTAAGGCAGAAATGAACTTCCGTTTAGATGGCAGCAATGTATAGGTAATGAGGGTAAATATTTCGATTAAATAAATAAGGTACATCTTAGAAAAAACGAGTTTCAATTTTTCAGTACAAATCGGCAGTTTCATACTTTCACCCCTAATATTTATTTCATTCCACAATGTTAGTTTAGGTGGTAGGTACAATGGTAAGTTTGTATCATCGTGGAGCCAGCAAGTTAGGAGAGAGAAAGAAAGATTTCTTTAAACATTTTATACTAGCTGTGCCCGCGGTTTCACCCGCGTAAAGTGGCATTTGTGGTTACTGCGTCGGTCCCGTGAGCCGTAGTGTTATGTTATATAGCCTATGTCCTTCCCAGGGTCTCAGGCTATCTCCATTCCAAATTTTATCAAAATCGGTTCAGCGGATTGAGCGTGAAAATGTAACAGACAGACAGACCGACAGACAGAGTTACTTTCGCATTTATAATATTAAGTAAGGATAGTAAGGATAAGGATTATTATTTTATTATTTCAGGAGGTTATTACCGAGATATTAATTAACACTATAATATAATATTATATACACACACAACACCATCTAGCTCAAACTAAGCAGAGCTTCTACTTCGGGTACTAGATAATAATAGGATCCGTATAGTGGTTTAATTTCAAAGTATACTAATGTTGCACTGGACAGGAACTTCTCATTATGTTTAGTCGAACTTGTATCTGACCTCTACCTTGAAACCGTTCTATAAATACAATGAAAAGGATTGCACTTGTGAGTGAAGTGGCACTTCTTCCTAAATAGACTTCTAGTTCAGATACTTACTAGTTATTGATTAATAAGTATCAGTTGTAGTGTATTTATTTAAAGAACGTTTGTATATGTATACAGCAGCGATAGCTCAGTGGGGAGACCAACAGACTGCAATGCAGAGGGTCTCGGGTTCGAACCCACGTCGCGCACCTCTGACTTTCGGAAGTTAAATGACTTTTCGAAATGATGAGCGTATTGATTGACAATTATCGCCTGCTCCGTGCCTCGTAGAGAACGTTAAGCCGTCGGTCCCGGCTGCCATGAACATCTATGGCAGTCGTTATTGGGAAGTCAGTGCCCTATGATATCCTGACACTGGTCTAGCCTTAGGGTATCGTTAGCCTTCGGGTTGCGGAGGTCAGATGGCAGTCGCTCCGTGTAAAAACTGATATCTAGTCAAATCCAGTTAGACTAGAAAGCCAATCCCAAGTGACTTGGGAATAATAAAGGCTAGGAAGAAAATTTGTATGTGTAGTTATGAGTATTTAAAATATCAGTAGCTGCCACGAAATCTAGAAATTTGCTCCGTAGACGGCATTTATTTATTTATTAGGACACAAAACAGTATTTTACATGTAATCTTATCTTATCTTATTCAGGTGGCAGTCAGTATAGACCGGCGACACTTCGACCCAGTGGGATCTTTTGTGTCGACTCCAAGATCTATCCCTTAGCTATCTCCCTATGAATGTACTGCATCAGTCGCAGCGTACACTTCAGAAGGAGAAGCCTGAAGTCTTCAGGGTTCGGATATGCCAATCCCATCAGACCCATCTTTAGACCAGGCAGTTATACATGTAAAGAGTTAATGTGTAACCCACACCAATGTCCGCGAATTAATATTAAAAGAAAATAGGAAAAACTAAATAAACACGCGCAATAATTATTGAAAACGTGAAAATCTAGCAACGGCATTATACCGTGCTTTGTATTACACGGACTGCATACATACATAGATGATGAAATGTATGTGGCCTATTACACCAACACACCCTTTACCCAAGGGGTAGATATAGGTTATCTTTTTATTTTTGAAGTGACAACTTCTTTAGGCGCGTTGAGCACTTCTTGGGTGAACAAAAATCATGGAACTCGCGTCATCGTCACCGAACACTTTCCATTTTTGAATTAGTTTTTGTTTATAAAGAAATTTTTATAATAATAATAATAATAAATAATAATATTTATTTACCAAAAAACGTTTTTTAACAATCTCACATTTTTACATAAGGCATTTATATATTTCTGCATTTTCGATGAAGAGTGGCCCTGCGAAGTTAAGCCGCTCCTCAGCGAACATGCAGAATTGTCCAATTCTTTAACCCTGACTTCTAAACTAGGCGTATATCTTAGGAGTCAGTGTCTCTCCGTAAATATTACAATAAACCTTAGGAACAAGTTATATTGTATCATGATATATATTTATGATCAAGGACTAAATTTTCATTTCTATCGGCAGTCCCCAAAGACCGCCCCATTTTTTTTTTTTTTTTTTTTTCAAATTCGTCAAATTCCGCACCGCAAACGCCTATATGGAAAACTTTACAAACATTCAAACACCGAACACAAAGAGTACCTAGATTCGGACCACTCATTTGTAAATCACACAAATGACTCTTCTACTCGGCGCAGCGGCGAAGCGACCAACCACTACTGCTTCCGTGCAGTCCAGAGAAGTGTTGATATACTGCCTTGGCTTGAGAGAGTATATAATTACCCTAGATTCAGCATCTAATTTAAGTTCACCGACATAATATAGAGTATAGAACTCGCCATATAAAGACATGTTTCTTTTCTCCTTCAAAGTTGTGCTCGAAGCAAGCTGGCACGTACACCGAGGCGTGAACTAAGACGGGATCACAACAGACTGGTATAATCAAACAGTGCGTTCACACGATAGGTCAAATTCGTACCATCACAGCTATTTTAGGATTTGTATACCTTATGCTTCGTTTGAAAGCCGCGTGCTCGCGAGCCAGTGGAAAAGAGTGTATAGGTACGTCATATCGACAAATTGCTATTATTGGTCACAATAATAAGACTGAGAAATATATTATGTTTAACTGTTTCTGCGCAATAGTTTGCCCCCACTCTTTTCCAAGATTTGATTATCAAGTTCTTTATTAAAGCACTCAAAACTAGCCAGTTTTAAAGAATATTAGAAGCCACTGCCATTTTTATAGAAAGGATCTTTAATATTGTGGCATAAGAAAACCATAAATGTTTAACAATAATAAATTATTTAAGAGTTTCATTAGTTGATAAAGTAGGCGCTTCTCAATAATTGATGATTTTATTACTTAGTTTTTGCATGTTATCTACCTGCCAGTGCTGTGCATATATGTAATTGGGATGGCACATGCACTTTGATAATTGTTAATTTTATGTGAATGTCAGTGTTTACTCTATAAATATGCCTAAATAGACGAGACGTAGAGAGAGAGAAAGAGAGGTAAATAATTATATACACAGGTTATACTAGTCAAACAAAGCGGTGGATACCAGCTACAATTCTGTATAAATCAACTACTCTAATTCAGGACTATTGCTGTTCAAAGGAAAGAGAATTTAACCTAAATTGCATTATTCCGTTTTGAAAACAAACAATACATCGACACATGTTCACTAGGTCAGCTGTGCACCGAACATCGCTATTTCACAATATATTTCCGCAAAGCAACGCCAAATTCAATTAATTATAACCTGACTAGCTTACTAGCCCACCCACCAATTTCCACATACTTTAAACAAACGAACGGTAAACACTTAATATCTGCTTCCGCAAAGTTCATCACATCTTGGCACACTTTCTAAACATAAATCATAATTACAAATAATAGGGGTATCGGTACAAAATCTACTGGCCGGCTTACTCGACCGATAATCTAAACAGGTCATAGGAGTCATTGGGTGCTGGTTTCTATCTGTCTGTATGTTCTGCAAAATTGTATCGAGTAAGTTGTTCCTAAGAATTATGAACTGACAATGGCTCATGTCGGTAATGGAGGGTAAGGGCTTTTATTGTAGAAATTATTCGCAATATATACTACGAGTGCGTTGTACTTATCTGTATCTTGTGCTACAGGGAATGTTATTGTTGAGTATGATGTTAAACATCGCAATTAGTGATGTGCATAATTGATATATTCGAATCTTTTTCGAATAGAATTGCGCATTCGTTTCTTATACTATTATGTCAAAACTGATCTTGTGATATAAATTGTAGTAAATAATGGTTTAAGATTGTAGAGTCATCTGTATGACTCTACAATCTTAAACTATTATTACAGGGCGAGATCGATTTCAGTATCGACTTAATAAAAAATATTACCCGTTCTTCATAGGCTAGGTGGGAGACCGTAGGATGACCACGCGAAGGTCTCAAGTCAGATTCCAAACCAATCACGTCTGACCTTCCTAAATCGTATTATTTTTTTTTTTAAATATTGTCATAGGTTTGACCTATGGATTGGAACTTAAGACTTCTTCATGGCACCTTATCACTTACTTATCCTAGCCTAGTGACTATCATTTTTCTTACTAATCTTCACAATAACTTATTTTAAATAAGTATGTTTATCTTGAAGTAAGACTAAAGGCCACTTGCACGACAACTCACAAAATACGTTTAGCACTAAATAGATTTAAAACATCATGCTGTCGCAGTCATCCGTGTGAAGGTGACTGAGATGCCACGATGTTTTAAATCTATTTAGTGCTAAACTTATTTTGTGAGTTGTCGTGCAAGTGGCCCTAAGATTCCTAAGTTCACATACCGTGTGCTCGCTATAGTAGAGCATCGACGGATTTAAATAATTAGTTCCAGCGAGTAAGGTCGTGGATGTCAGCTTATAACGGGACCTAAATCACTCTAGAGATAGCTAACATGTATTTAATCTCCCTCTAAATAATCCCTATACAAAAAATAATATCAGAATCTATTACCCACATAAATATGACAAACAAAGCATTTACCACGCCCTTATACAGTGATTAAAATACAAATATTCCCACATTTTGTGAATACAAAACAGTAACTAATTGTATTGAATTTATGAAAAAACTTCCGCGTTTATAAGTGTGTTTGGGCCCCGCGGCCTTGGGGCTCCTCCCCTATAGCCATTGTCCGTCTCAACGATTTGTAAATCGTCGATAAGGAGCTTGAGATTTTGAAGGGAGGTGAAAATATCGATAATAGTATCTTTATAATCATATCAACGTTTAAATTAAATAATAATAGTAATTTTCTCGAATTCGATTTCCCGAAAAGGCCAATTCTCATTGGATTGTCTATTAGAAAATAGCACTTCAGGGAACTTGTGTTTCCATGTCTGTATGTATTTTTTTTGTTTTTGTGTTTTTAGGATAATGTGTTTATAATTATTTTGGCTTTATATAATTTCTAATGAGATCTATTCGTCCCACATTCCGTTAGCTTGGTATTTTAATTGATAAAATTTTGCTACAGAAATAAATAAAGCTGCATTCAAGTAGATCAGAGATCGAACCGTGATGTTTTTTAAATAATATATTAAAATACCTTTAACCTTATGCTTTTAAAGGTAAGTCAAAATACGTGGCATAAAATTAATGCCTAAAACTAAAATTGTTATTCGTATGCGAAGCCCATAAAAATCTTTAAATGTCACGAAACAGAACTGCGTTCAATTGATTACAATGTAGTCTCTTGGTAATACATAATGGCATGTCAACATAATCGGCTAAATGAATATTAAACAGCCTGACCTCATTTTTGGGGCAGATACTAACATAATAGTAAGCTACATTATGTAGGACATACTATACGCATATAATAACAAATATTAATCCTATTTACATTTCTATCACGTACTATAAAAACTCTATCCGTTATCGATAACCATCGACTTGATCGCATCACTACGCCTGCGCTCGCGCAGAAAATCGTTACCTATTCAATTGTGCCTGCCCCTACTATGGATCTTAACTGCTACTATCGCATACGTGCCTTGAATTATTCGACGGGTACCACAGTAAAGTACTCCACTATGATTCTAGTTTTGTATTTTCTACTATGACTATAGTAAGAATTGCCATAAAACGTACTAAGTGGTACAAATAACCGTTTACTTATTAAAGATTTTATTTGCGTACATTTGCAGTTAGTTTTGCGAATTTTATTGTATTTTAATGCATGCGGCTACGATTTTATGAGTTAATTTTAGTGGTTTTTGCAGAAATTTGATATTATCGACTGATCGTATTGGTAGATTATATTTGACCATATGTCTAATAAAATCTAAGGACGTTTGTATCTACTTTCTCCGGTAAGCGATAATTTCTCGTTTTACATGGTACCCTACAATCAATCTAATCATGATTAGAGAAGTGTACCTTACAAGGTACACTTCTCTAATCACCTGTTTCATCCGCATTTATCGTTACTGCGCCGCCTCCGTGGGTCGTGGGGTGATTTTATATAGCCTATAACCTTCTCGATAAATATGCTATCCAACACTAAAATAATTTTTCAAATCAAACCAGTAGTTCCTGAGATTAGCGCTTCAAACAAACAAACATACTCTTCAGCTTTATAATATTAGTATAGATAATGTAAATTGTCACCGATCAAAATTAAAAAGCAATCATGAATTAGCATTTGCTTCCTCTCGCAAATAAATTAAAAAGCAATAATTACAGATATCAAGTTTAATGTTTATCCTCTCTAGAAAGCTTCTCCGATAAATTAATATAGAAATAATCGCAGGCTATATATTCAATGTTTTATGCTTCGTAAGATAGTCCTAACATTACAATGTAATCATCCATTATCTTTTCTATATTTATATTCTTACAGACGATTAGCATTAATTAGTAATTACGCTCACAATGTAAACATAATCAGTAGAAGTATATATTGTATAATCATTTACATAGTTTATATGTAGTTACTTTATCAATTTAGCAGCGATAGCTCAGTGGGGAGACCAACAGACTGCAATGCAGAGGGTCTCGGGTTCGAACTCTCGACTTTCGAAAGTTATATGACTTTTCGAAATTATGTGCGTATTGATTGAAAATTATCGCCTGCTCCGTGCCTCGGAGAGCACGTTAAGCCGTCGGTCCTGGCTGCCATGAACATCTATGGCAGTCGTTATTGGGAAGTCAGTGCCCTCTAATATCCTGACACTGGTCTAGCTTTAGGGTATCGTTAGCCATCGGGTTGCGGAGGTCAGATGGCAGTCGCTTCGTGTAAAAACTGATATCCAGTCAAATCCAGTTAGACTAGAAAGCCGATCCCAAGTGACTTGGGAATAATAAAGGCTAGGGAGAAGGGACTTTATAAATTTGTATCTTATAAAATTATTATGTGTAAAACGTGCTGCTGTTATTTTGTTAAATCTATATGTTCTGATCTTTTTTAAAATTAACAAATATTTAACCTTTTAACACTTACATCGGATTAATCCGACAAATATTTCCGTGTCCATTTCGCCAGCGTCGTATATTTCCGACCAGATACCACAGCTCGTTTAATCTGCTTTTTTATTTAATTACGGTGGGTGTTTTCTATCAAATTCAATCAATTATATTGTGTAAATGGATAATTAAGTAATCATTTACAATTTAATACACTTTAGTCTCATAATTAAAAGTCCTAAAATAAGTATTTATTTTTGTAAGTATTTATTTTCGATTCACTGTGCCGGGCGCTGGGGGCACGACAACTGTTATGAAGTAGGGCGGTTATAAAATTAATCAATGGTCAGAATGGACAATGGACACCCAGACTTGTTACAACTATTTGTGGACCACACAAATGTTTGTCCTATGTGAGGATCAAACTAACCACACTCGGCGCAGTGGTAAAAAACGAGGAGACTATTTAAACCTCTATCAGTGCAGTCAATCCTAACTAGTAATATTATAAAAGCGAAAATGAGTTTGTTTGTTTGTTACCTTTTCACGCCAAAACCACTGAACCGATCATCCTGAAATTTTGCATATACGTTGTCAGGTGTACAGAAACGGACATAGGCTACCTATCATCCCGAAAAAAATTACTGTTCCCGAGGAAACCCACAAAAACGTTCTTATGATAATTAATAGATGGCACCACGTTTCTTTCGAATCATGATTGAATTATATTATTACAAGCAGAGTACAACCCGAATTGATTGTCAAATTCTAAATTAACGCGAGCGAAGCCGCGGGCAAAAGCTAGTATATAATATATTGTACTACAATTCATAAATAACAGATATCATTCAGATTGGGAACAATATTATTATTCTTCCCAAATATTTGTCCCGAATGGTTATGGGCTGAAAACAGTGAATAATGGAAATTAGATAGCGACTACTTAAAACACAGCATTATCCGTACAGTCACATTATATCCTCCATTACACAAGCCATATTAAACTACAGAAATTAGTAAATAAAACCTGCGTTCTCACTGCGTTGATCCAGTCAGCTCTCAAGTAGTGAAGCTTACCTGAAATTACAAAAAAACATTTATAAACAAAGGCTATTCAAATCTTTATATCTAATACTAGATTTACCTCCGGTTTACCCGCGTTTGTCGTTACTGCGCCGCCCCCGTCGGTCGTGACGAGATGTTATATAGCCTATAGCCTTCCTCGATAAATAGGCTACCCACACTAAAAGATTTTTTTAAATCGAACTAGTAGTTCCTGAGATTAGCGCGTTCAAACAAACAATCAAACAAACTCTTCAGCTTTATAATATTAGTAAAGATCAGATTTGTAATATGACAAATATATTTTGTTATATTTTGACATACAAAACATATAAGACTGGTAAAAGCTTTTCTTTTTTAAAATAGTTGTTTTATATATATTCAAAGCGCTTGCTTGCCACTGTCGAGGATTGAGACATAGATCCATTTTAGATTGCTTTTGTAATAACTTACAATTTATCTCTATTATCAACACACTGTACACTATAATTCACGATATCGAATACAAGGAGGCATTTTGTATTTAAATTCAATTCACATTTAGAACATAAGTCATTGCAAATAGTATCTATTTAATTCCTATTGGCCAAGTGGACGTTATTTATGCAACAGCTTGCTGAAGTTTTCACAGCATTCGATAATTTATATCGAGAGATATTCCTGTACTGTACTATTACAAGATAGTCTACTGTAAATAAATTTCACAATAATGTATTATATTCCTTAAAGATAAAGTAGAAAATCGATCGCAGCTTTAAAACAATAGTGCTTGTCGACTGCCAAGACTGTTTATCGATAAGAGAATTTATCGATCATATCACAACATTATTTTTGAGTATGTTTTTTTAATACGAGTGACGTAAAGTGGATCTATTTAGGTCGTCCATGTTGTATGGTAAACATATTATTTTTATATTCAATTTGCATCGAAAAGAAGCGATGCGAAAACATAGTTACAATATCTACTTACTGATTATAAACATCGATTACACAGCACAACATTAGTTAATAAAATAACTTTGACAGTAAATTAATTTCATTGTCTAAGCCGTAAATGTTTTATATTGAAGTTAAAATATATCCTATGTTACTCGGTTATAATATACTTTCTAATGGTGTAAGAATTGTTTAGATCGGTTGATTAGTTTTTGAGTTGAATCCTTACAAACAAAATCTCTCCTCGTTATTATATTAGTATATAATTATATTGTAATAATTGTTCGAATAAAATACAATTTTGAATCATTTTAACATTTGTGCTATTTTGTTTTTAAATAATTTTCTTACTAAATAATGAGTAAAATGAGTTTTCATAGATCAAATCTTACTATTATCCTAATCCTAATCCTAACTAATATTATAAAAGCGAAAATGAGTTTGTTTGTTTGTTACCTTTTCACGCCTAAACCATTGAACCGATCATTCTGAAATTGTGCACATACATTGTCAGGTGTACAGAAACGGACATAGGCTACCTTTCATCCCGAAAAAAATTACTGTTCCCGAGGAAAACAACAATAACGTTCTTATGGTAATAGATGGCGCCACGTGTCTTTCCAATCATGATTGAATTATATTATTACAAGAATAGTACAATTTGAATTGATCGTCAAATTCTAAATTAACGCGAGCGAAGCCACGGGCAAAAGCTAGTATTAGTATATATATTGTAATAATTGTTCGAATAAAAATACAATTTTAAATCACTTTAACATTCGTGCTATTTTGTTTTGAAATAATTTTCTTACTAAATAATGAGTAATATGAGTTTTCATAGGTCAAATCTTACTAATAAATACATTAAATGTGTTTGTGAAGATGTTTGCTGCTTAAGCACGCGTTAACCGTTGAACAGATTTGGATGAAACTTTGCACATACAAGGGTCATAATCATAACGTAAATAAATTATCATTATAATTTATTTACGTTATGATTATGACCCTTAGACGTATTGTGTTATCTTAGGTTTTACGCAGCAGAAGCAAGCCGTAGCTACTGATTTATACAATATTATGAATAGAGAAAAGTGGAGTCTTTGCAAATAAATAAATTAGAAAGTGAGCAAAACATTTTAGTATTTCCTCCGAAGCGCTGAGAAAACCTTACGCTAGTACCATGTTGTCTAAAGATAAAATATGATGGTCTGTCCGCACATGTCCAGTCGCCACGGATTTCCTGACCGTACTACACACTCAAGATTTATTATCAAATAAAAATACTGACGTAGAGTTGTGTATTTTATTACATAAAGATAAAACTTTTTTTTATTTAATTATCTTTTGAATTCATTTCAAGATTACTGGCATGGTATTACTAGTATAATAATTATTTATTAAACTGAGCTAAGCCAATATTCTTGTGATAGGAGTGCGTTGATGTAATTTGAACCCAAGACAAGATCTCTCAATCATCAGTCATTGGACTAGAATGTCTTTAAGCAGTATCAAACCATATTATAGGTTAATTATTTAATTGTATAGATGATGTAGCGATAGCTCTGTGGGGAGACCAACGACTGCAATGCAGAGGGTCTCGGGTTCGAACCCACCTCGCGCACCTCTTACTTTCGGAAGTTATATGACTTTTCGAAATTATGTGCGTATTGATTGACAATTATCGCCTGCTCCGTGCCTCGGAGAGAACGTTAAACCGTCGGTCCCGGCTGCCATGAACATCTATGGCAGTCGTTATTGGGAAGTCAGTGCCCTCTAATATTCTGACACTGGTCTAGCCTTGGGGTATCGTTAGCCTTCGGGTTGCAGAGGTCAGATGGCAGTCGCTCCGTGTGAAAACTAATATCCAGTCGAATCCGGTTAGACTAGAAAGCCGACTCCAAGGGACTTGGGAATAATAAAGGCTAGGGAGAAGAAGACCATATTATAGGTACAAGCCAACTTAAACACGCGGAGTAAAACCAATTTACGCAGACTATACAGAGGTGTATTAGAAACACATTTCGCAGCTATAATTTTGTTAGAATCCTTATTGCTACAGATAATCTCCTTACAAAAAATTATCTTAATCTTTGTCAAAAACGCTATGACCAACCGGGAATTGAACTCAAAACCACACAAACATAAACAAACTTACACCACGAGTCGATCAAAGTTTATATTCGTCGAATATAAATTCGTATAGACTTAATGAAACCATAATGGTTTGAGCGAAGCTTTTGATGAATCTTTATTAGATAGTTCAGCTATTGATATTACATCGTAGGTGTTTCATGGAAACACGGATGCCTGGTTTTTCATGAAGTGTGATTTTTATGTCGATTCTTTCTACGAATTAATCAGTGTGCTATTTCTAGTTTCATATAGAACTGAGTTAGATTTCGGCGTATACACTTCAATGTTGTTTTGGTTTTACGAACCATTTAGAAGTGATTATTAAATTACTAGCTTTTGACCGCGACTTCGCTCGCGTTAATTAAGAATTTGACAATCAATTCGGGTTGTACTCTGTTGTAGATAATAATATAATTCAATCATGATTTGAAAGAGATGTGGCGCCATCTATTATCATAAGAACGTTATTGTTGTTTTCCTCGGGAACAGTAACTTTTTTCGGGATGAAAGGTAGCCTATGTCCGTTTCTATACACTTGACAACATATATGCAAAATTTCAGAATGATCGGTTCGGTGGTTTGGACGTGAAAAAGTAACAAACAAACAAACTCATTTTCATACATTTGTGATTTTTATAAGTATATTAGGTTTACTATGAAATTGCCATTTATGTATTCATTTAATTTAGTGGTTTCTGTACAGAATGTAATGGCTATTTTAATAATTTACTGTGGAGATTAGACTATATTATTCATAACATTTATTATTAATGATAAATATTAATATCGTTTTATACAATTTGTATTTAAAGTTATATTATTTGATAAGCCCCAAGAGAAATCTAAATAAAAAAAATCTGTATCTCCCTTTCAAACTACCGAGTGGCCATACTTTGACTACATTACATTACACATTAATTACTATAAAAACCAGCTGTACTAAAATGACGTAGATCTGGCTCTATGATCAAACTGTAACATTCTAAAGCAGAGGTTCTCAGACTTTTTCTGATAGACCACTTTCAAAATTTTGCTGGTTCCGGTGGACCCCCTGCAGCTAAACAAGTTCATTTTTTTAGTAATTCTCTACCGAAAAATCGAAAAACCACTGGTACTGATTATGGAATATGCAAGTTTTTACAAGTAACAGTCGCTGAGCTTGTCGAACAGTCGGTGAAGTCAAGCCAACATTTTAGTTCTTCACTACCGAAAGCAAATAAATTTTCGTGGACGCCCGCTTACGAATTGTGAACCCCTGTTTTTTTTTCACGCCATCGTAGACCCGCGTCGAGTCTCCCGTGGCCCCTGGGGGTCCACCTGGACCACTTTGGGAACTAATGTTCTAAAGAATCTAATATTTATATGTATCACTTCACCTTCAAACAGACAAATAGTCTGTTATTTATAACACATTCATACTGTCTAATAAATATGTTTAATTCGCTATAAACCCGACGACACCAATAACTCAGTGCAGGGACGGACTGGCAACTGATTTGCGAGCGAATAATGTGAGCTTAAGGAAATACTACGTTATTACGTCAGACATAACGACCCATTAAGTGCGTAAGGTGATAAATATTTGCCGAGAATTAAAAGCTTCCGAGACAACGAGTTGATTATTTTAGTACGTTCCCTGACGTTCTATTCGTATAATAATAATTAAGTAATACTTTTATTAATTATTTAATTGTATAGATGATGCAGCGGTACTAAATGCGACTGCTGATTCGTCTAATGATGACGTATTGTGTTTGATTAGAGGTTCGGTTATGTTATTGAGTTTATCTGTCAAAAAATCACGCTCGAAGTCTGGCACTGTGCCTGATAGACCAATAGGCCACACGTGGCCAGTGTATTGTAGATGTAATATCTTTTTTTTTATACGACTATGGTGGCAAACAAGCATACGGCCCACCTGATGGTAAATGGTCACCGTAGCCTATAGACGCCTGCAACACCAGAGGTATCACTTGCGCGTCGCCGACCCTTTAGGAAAGGAAGTGGGAAGGAGAAGGAGCGAGAAGGGGGATTGAGGGTGATTGGGCCTCTGGCACTCTCACTCACCGAACGAAACACAACAGTAGGAATACTGGTATTTCACGTCGATATTCTGTGAGAGGGTAGTACTTCCCCGGTCGAGCTGGCTCATTCATGCTGAAATCAGCGAGGCTCTACTACTCGTACTCTACATAACAACCTATCCTATTGGGTATATAGGCGAGGGATTATGTATGTATGAATTATTTATACAAACTCTCTCGCAAAGGTGGGCAAAGGTTTATGTATTTCCCTGACATTATCCCAGTTTTAATTTGGGTGATGAACCTATTGCTGTTTACGAGGCACTTTGCCAGACTCCGTGTTGCTCCTGAAAACTTCTTAACATGAAAGCATAATAACATTCTGCTCGAACTTCCGAACCGTCCTTTGGAACAAACGTGGAATTCACGCCGGTCCAGATTATTTTCTTTTTTGTTAAAGACAAATGCGGGACTGGCTTTAATTCCTAGTCTTTATCTAAATTGTCGAGCAACAGATGGGTATCTATTTATATTTATACAAAACATTCATACATGAAACAATTCACTTCAGACAATTTTCTGCTTCGATTGCGCAGCGGTAATGAATATTATTATGACTGCTGTGCATGAGGTCTCGGGTTCGATTCCCGAGTCGGACAAAGATCTTATATTATATACTTTTCTGTCAATAAATTCTTACTAGCAGCATAGAGTATAAAATTCGATAGATGGCTATTGGCTCGTCTTTTATTACGAGGATACTATAAGCAATTGAAATTAAACTACTATATACGGATATAGTATATATAAGCAATGTTGGCGAAATGTGGGATTAATAGACCTCTGCCTTCGCCATTTAAGGATTGAGGCGTGCGTGACCAGCTTCACACATCTTCGAAAGTATTAAAAACTGTCAGTCATGTAGGATTTAGCGAGCAACTACTATTTACTAGCGGCCGCCTAGTGCTCGAAATTCGACCAAAGTTTCTCTGTAAGATATTGCTGATATATGTCATTATATATTTATATATGTAACC